>CM035139.1:136003427-136694677 GCA_020205605.1 Panax ginseng
TAATGTTGATCAAAGGAAGGAATCAACCCGATATTTTTCAAGGGGAACGAAAAAGAATTGGAGGTGAACCCGTAACTTTGGAAGCACGGTTCTACAAGGGTATGAATCTAATCTTCTTCTTCTTTCGTTTAATTAATAATTGCACATAAAGGATTATCCGGGTGATTGGTTTATAATAAATTTTAAAACTTTGATTTTCACATGCTTTCGCTACTTTGATGTAATTTAATTGCATTTTCATGGATTTTACGAACCTAACACTAAGGTCAAAAAACCTAAAGAGTCATCCACGTGCAAGAGCAAGGGCAAGGGCAAGGGCAAGGGCAAGGGCAAGGGCAAGATGCATAAGTAGTTGATGTTTAGCTTGTCTTCTATTTGTGAAGCTTACGTAATGGACTTATTTATGTTTTATTATTCTGCTGTTATAATGTAATAATTAAGGTAAAATGACCTGGGATTTCGTTTAAATATGTAACCTTTTATAAGGATTATTATTTATAGTTTGTTATCCTATATTATGGATAATTTAGATGTGATTATGACGGATCGTGAGCACCAGATCTGTGGGATTTAAGTACCCAGATTTGGGGGTGTCACAGATGCACTGTGACGCCCCCAAATCCGGGTACTTGAAACCCGTACTTGGTGCTCCATGATACCATTCATTAAACTACTTGATATATTAAATAACTAAAAATATTACATCAAAGTTGTCTATTCCCCAGGTGTTCATTATTACATGATAGATAATATATTATCAAAATACCAAACTATAGTTATCACAAATAACATCATCCAATTACTCATTCAGCTTCCCTTTTCCCTTGTCTTTGCTAGAACCTTCTGTTCGATCTCGCTTTGCTGAAAACATTTAATTTTAAAACAAGAATGAGAAATTAATTTCTCAACAAATAATAGTAGTTAATAAACATTAGCTAAAAGAAATAAATGTTTTCTTTGAATTATACTTCTACAACGAATCAATAGTTGTGAAGTAAACTGAAATAATTTTGAATAACATGTTAAACCATTTACATTTTTGAAACTACATACTGACTATAAATATTGAGCGGTCAATAGACCTTGAACCATTGTTTTCAAGTTTGAAAAGGTTTGTATAGAAATTTATTTGTAAACCATAATGACTTAAGGGCACGGAGGGTGATCATCCCGTTGTGCCCTGTATTAATCAACACTACATGCTAGAACGATATTCACGTTCATCATATCCTCCTTTGGCGCATAAAATTCCCCCATTTTGGGATGTTCATACTCAGTCTGGAGTCCGAACCAAAGCAATTCAGTTGGACTATTTTATCATAAATAATAATATTCAATAATACATTTACAACTATATTTAGCCGAGTCAAATAGCTTAGACAGCTTTTAAACCATGTATACATACTAAAATTCAATAGTATGTATCAAAACTTGCCATGTCAATGAATTTTGAGTTCAAGAATACTTGTTCAAATATAATAGTTCATACAAGTGAGGACACTTACATAACCAAACTTAGAACACAAAGAGCAGAACAATTTTTGATTATATATGAATCATATGAAGACAATAATAAGATACTTGTATTCAATGAATAAATTGAATACTATTCAAGAACTGGCTTGTACAGAATTGAAAGCTATATATAGGATATTTGCATAAACATATACATGATTGCTCAAGATAAAAGTAGTGCATAAGGTTTAGAAACTTGCACAAGATCCATTGCATAAAGTAAATGCAAGGGTTAGGATACTTGCCTTGATCGCTGCTTACTGCTACACAATTAGTTTAATCTTTAATACAAAGACCTATAATTAATAAGATTATTCTTTTAATTAGAATAATATATTATTACACATAATACTGCTATTTACAGTCATCATAAAACTTAAACACATTATCATGTATTCACAACCGTCGTTAGAACATATAAGAACAATTATCAAGTCAAACTATTTTAATCTGGCTTGATTTTGGTATTAATTCAACGTCCCGATTGCGTTATTAGATAATTATCGAGTTTATTTTCAATAAAACTCTATTTAAAAGCTTCAATATTATTTTAGATAATTTAATTATCATTTATAATATTTTTGGAAGCTCATAATAATTTTTAAATAATTATTATCATTTAGAATGATTTTTCAAACATTAATATCATTTATAATAAATTTTCAAACATTAATATCATTTATAATGATTTAATTACTAAATAATTTCATTATTATTAATATTTAAATAATTTAAAATATTAATGAAATTCATGTCAAAATTTTAATTTTTTTATTATAACTTAAACATTTTAAAACCTTAATATCACCTTTAAATGATTTTTAAAATATTAAAATTATTCTTAAAAATTATCATTAATATTAAAATATTAATGTAATTCATGTCAAAATATTAAAAGTTATTTATTATAACTTAAAATATTTTTAAAACCTTTATATCATTTTAAATGGTTTTTAAAACATTATAATCATTTTAAATAATTTATTTAATACAATTATTAAATAAATTTATTATCATTAATATTAAAATATTAATGAAATTTATATCAAAATATTAAAAGTTATTTATTATAACTTAAAATATTTTTAATACCTTACTATCACTTTTAAATAATTTTTAAAATATTAAAATCATTTTAAACTAATTTATTTAATATAATTATTAAATAAATTTATTATCATTAATATTTAAATAAATTAAAATATTAATAAAATTTATGTCAAAATATTAAAAGTTAATTTTTATAACTTAAAATAATTTTTAAAACTTAAAATAATTTTTAAAACTTAATTATTAATATTTATTTCTAATTACTTAAATCAATTTAATTATTTTTAATTACATATGTCGTGTAAGGCCTATAGCGACCGAAACCCTCGCTATAGGTGTTCTTCAGCCCCTGAAGAACAACTTGGTCAACGCTGAGTAGGCTACTTTGACCGGGTGTAGATTCGATTTGGTTAATTTTCTAGGCAGGTAAGTGTATCAGTGTTATAGTATTTGTTGACGTCGAGATTTTTACGGTCCCTTTTCTGTTCTTGTCTTTTGGTGTTCTCATGTTAGGTGAAATTTGTTTAAAAAAATAAGTTGTGAAAAGGTCCGACATTTATATGTCGACGATTGGACTGTAAGAGTCGTCAGTTGGTATTTTTAAATGGTTGCACTAACTCAACCGAGAAAAGGTTTGCACATTGACCACGCAATGTAACATTGTTAAACTGTTCTGTGAAACCGAGATTCATTAGGGTCCGGGGATTTGCTTATGCGGAGGGAAGATGTTAGGCACCCCTCGACATCCGTGTTACTACGGTGACCGCCACTTTTCAATTAAACTATTATATGAATGTGTGTGTGTATGGGTCAATGTGCAATTATTTGAAAGTAGAGTTATGCCTCGTTCGCACCTATATACAAAGGATTTGAATTTGTGTAAAAATTCAGTTTTAACAAGATATAGCAGTGATGTTTTGTAAAAGAGGTTTTTCAAACCCTTATGTTCAATAGTAATTGAGGCATTTGATACTTCCATTTTATCAAGTGTTCGGCTTAATTGCTTTTATTTTTAAGATGCGAAGCATATTTGAGAAAAGCAATATATAGCAATGCCGAACTCCTTATGGGCATGAGAGCCGTCTAAGGAAATTTGAATACCGTAAACAATGTACAAGCTATTTACAGCCAAAAATATCCATTACGGGAACCGAATCTAGATTCAAGAGACTGAATCTGTGATCACATGATTCCTAGGCTCATATGATGTAGCAATTTATATAAAAGTTGTAAATATATATATACAAACTGTCAACCACCGCGAAGCGAACTTCATGGGGGACTGGAAATATAAATATATAAAAGCGATAAATATATATATAGATACACGATCAACAACCACGAAACACCTCCATAGGGGATCGAAAATGTAAATAAAGCAGTAAAAAACGATCAACCGCCACGAAGTAAACTCTAGGCGAGACGAAATGTAAAGAAAGCTGTGACCACGAAGTAAATTCCAAGCCTGACAAAAATGTAAATATATATATAAAGGCGGTAAACGCACCGAATATTATATTCAGGCTCAATCAAACAGTGTTCCTGACCCCCCAGGGTTATCTCCGGATTTGGACTGAGTGCCTCGGGGTTATCTTCGAGGTTGAAGCTGACTGTAAAGGTTGTAAGGAGCCATTCTGGGGTTATCTCCGGAACTGCAACTGCACTCCTCGGTGTTATTTTTGAGGTTGGAACTGAAACTTCAGGTGTTGTTTCCGGGATCTCGGGGTTATCTCCGAGATTGGAAAGGCTTCTTTGGTGTGATTTCTGGAACTGTAACTGCTTTGTCCTCCAAGGTTATCTCTGAAAGATGATTCTGCCCTCCTGCAATGTTAGTAACAGGAATGCAAAATTTTGAGTGTCTAAAGATGCCCTTCTTTATCATATTCATACAATGCAATGGCATGGATTGGATAAAGAATACTAGACACTTGAAATGTGATATCCAATCATGATGCAATATACAACATCATGACGCAAATGTATAATGTATGTGGTTTATTGGACTGTTCTCCAATGGAATGTGATTACTGTTTGCTCCCACACTTTCTGATGGGGCTGGAGTTATCACCGACGACTCTGATGAATTGCTTGGACGTGTGAGCCAAATCTATCAGGAACTTCCAGGATGTTGACGTTGAGGTTATCATCAAAGTTCGTAATCCTAGGCATAGACTTTCTGTCTGGAATAAGCATGTGAATGATATTCCTATTTACATATGATTTGATTATGATATATATGAATGAATATGCAAGTGCGCTTGCATTAAGAAAAGCTGTAAATGTAACATTCCAGAATTTTTAATTGTTATATTAAATATTTATTGAATTATTTAAGTATTTAATGGATGTGTTTATTGTTGAATAAATAATTGTTCAAATTTGATTCAATTTGGTTAACTATTTGTTAAATAAATAATTAAAGAAATTAATTATTTTATGCTAATTTAATTTAATTATTAAGTTAGAGTTTTGATTAATTGAATTGTTATTCTTTTTATTTGAATTTGTACTTAAAAGGATGTGTTAGTTGATTAAATAAAGTTATAATTATATAGAAAATTATAATTTTGTGGTATTGATTTATGTGATGAAGTAATTTAATAAATTTTTATTAGAATTAATTTAATTTAATAAAAGTATGACAAATAATCTTTTATAAGTAGTTATTAAAATAACTTAAAGGAGTTTTAATTCAGTTTTGCCAAACAAAGCCTAATGCCTATTAAGTCTTTAATCTAATTGTGTTTTACCAAACAAGGCATAAGGAATAATTGATTATTTTTTTAGTGGTTAGCCAAACAAGCCTTATGGCTCTTGGTTTTCAAAATAAAAAAATAACTGATGTCAGTTAAGTTAGTATTATATTATATAATTAATATATATTATATCTTATATGCGTTATATTCTAAGACGTAAGAATAGAAGAGAGAGGTAAGAGAGAGAAAAAAAAAAAACTCGGAGGGAGAAGAAGAAGAAGAAGAAAAAAAGTGAGAGAATCCTAGAGAATTGGGAGTGAAGAGGAGAAAAGCTTGACAATCAAAGAGATAGTATCATCATCTTCTTCAAGGTATCATCCTTTTTTTTTAGTTTTAGAAGTTTAGTTTTTTTCTTGCCTAATTCTCTGTAGAATCCTTGTGTAAGGATAAATTGTTGTTGTTATGTGGCTTAATATGATATACTAATGATGTTAAAACTATTTTCATAAGTTATAGTCAATGAATTGATGATATGTATGTAATTTGTGACGAAAAATATTTTTACAGAGAGTTTTTGTGAATATATATTGTTTGGTTTAAGGTAGAAATTAAGGGTTAATTAGTTGTTTAGTTGATAAATTGATTATTGAATGTGGTAGAGTATGTATAAACATTGATAAAGTTCTTTGAATTAACTATTTTGGTTGGAAAACAAAATCACAGTGTTTATTTTCATTAAAAACATAAAAAAGTGAGTTTTTATCAAAAACAGTGAAATTGTATGATTTAAATTAGTTGTTTATATTGTTTTATGAGTAGAAACATGTTTACAATCTTTGAACTATGTTTATGTGAAGTCTCTATAGGAATTACATGCTAATTAGGCTGTTAGAAAGGAACTTGTAGGCCAAAATTGGCTTTTGTTCATCTTTGTTGTCGAAGTTTGTCGATCGAAGATCGATTTGAGAAGCAGCAATGTGTATTAATGATTCAATTAATCATGTGCATATTGCTGGGCCATACCATGTAATGCCAACCACCGTAGCTTAACTCTCATGCTTGTCAATCATTATCATCATAATCAAGAACGCCTTTTCACAAAGATAAATCGTGGAAATATGCAATATGAAAGTTAAAGCGAATATTTGACAAAGGTACTTTTTTTGTACTCGAAATTTGAAGGAATTGTTATGTCATAATAAGTAGGGACATAAAATATTGATTTCGATGTTTCTATACTATGAATGAGCTTTGTTATTAACAATTAAATTGTTTTGTAACTTGATTATGTGATTAAAAATCCAATTTTTACATGATGAACGTACTTAGTTATGTTTATAAGGTGGTAATGATTAATTATATCATGATGACATATGTTTATAGGATATTATGATTTGAATTGTTCGGTTTAGCCCACGAACAAGGCAAGTTCTCTAATCTATTTTCTTGTTGAAACAATTATTGTTTCCAATTCGATTCCAATATAATGGTGCAAGATTTCTGAACTTTATTTTTATTGAGCAAGTTATTCTTGTATTTAACTTGTTGTTTAACATGCACAATTATACATACTAATGTTGAACAGTTTTATCGTTTAAATTGCTACGCATGTTTAGTATTCGATTTTAAATAACCTTGGCTTAACATTGTTCAAGCAAGGTGTGTTATAGTTATTCAAGGTGTATGCTATTAGATTATTCCTAAAGCATGATTTTAATTTTCCATGACGATTCAATTACGAGTATTCTATAGTATGATGTTATTAGTATTAATTCAACTAGCCCTCTAGTTGATGATCGTTGAACTTCAAATTACCTCGAAAGCTTATCCAAACCAAACTCTCTTTTGGTGCGGACTTGTACTCTAAATCTTTGAGATGAACAACCCTATTATTGGGGATAACTTACAGCGTAGCGTTAAATGTTTAATGCACAATACATATTACGAAGAAATTTGATCCCCTAAGTACGAGGAGTCCTTATAGTCTTATGATTTATTTAAAGTTGGAGTTGAAAGATTACTCATGAATCGTGGATCGATGAATGGGTAGTATACCCATAATTCGGATATATTTAGACTTAAATTATTGCATTCTTAAGTTATTTAGTAGCATTTTATTATGTTTATATCTTATTTGGCGATTTGGAAGTTTGGAAGGGCAATTATAGGAATTTCAAGCATTGAATGGCAAAAGCTGTAATTTCAATGAAGTCCAATGACGGTATTTGAAATTACCTATCCTCGGTGGCAGGCTACCGAGCCTCAGCAGCGTTGAATAGGATTAAGCGTTTGACTTCGGTTGCCTATTAAGGGTTAATAATAAAACCTAATTGAAGGAGGATTGTGGGGACTATAAAAAGAAACTAATTCTTTGAATTAAAGGGGAACCCAGATTGATTTGGCGAGAGTATTGAAGGAGTTTTTCCATTGAAGATTACGGGAGATTACTTGGAGCTTCAAGATTGGCTCTGAGTTTCTTCTTTTCTCCTTATTTTTTATTTGTAATTCTTTAAGGATGATTTATCAACAAATAATGATTCTTATTTCCGTGATGAACTAATTCTTTAATTAAGATTTCAATTGAACCTTTTATGATTATGAATTAGTTATTCTGTCATTATAATTATCTATGTTGAAGTGGATTGTTTATCATGTTTTGATTTTAGTGATTAATTATTTGGCCAATAATTAGTGTGTTACTCTAGAAGGAATTGGGAGAGGAATTCTAGGGTTAGAACTAGACATGATGACATGTGACTCAGTTATTTACACGATAAATAATTAGGTTTGTGAATTGAATGGAAATATCTGTTCACCGCATGTAACATATAAGGAATTGGGACCGAAAAGAGTTTAATCCAATTGTTTTGCATAGGAATATAGCAAGGTTAATCAAGGTTAAATAAAAGTTAATTGATCACTTGGAAGAGGGCTTTTGGCATTTGAAAATTCACATTAACAATCCATGAGACATAGTAATTGGGATGATTAGATAACTGATTTATAATTCATAATTGGGGATATTGAAGTCTTAATATTTACCTACCTGAAGTCATTCACTCAAGTAATAGCTTAGTTAATTGTTTATCTTAGTGCAGTATCTTTAAGTGTTTAATTTTGAGTTAATAATTCGAAAATCGCAATTTCTCATTGTTTGAATAAAATTGAATTGATATAGTATTAGTAGTTGAAATTTATTAATTAGAATTCCCTGTGGGAACGATACTCAACTTATCACTTTATTACTTGTTGACCACGTATACTTGCGTGCTGTGTGTAATTAGATTTTACTCAACAAGTTTTTTAGCGCCAGCTTCTTAGGGAATTTCTTTTATTAATATTAATTTCATATTAGTTATAATCAATTCGATTTTAATTTGAACACTACTTAATCTCTCTTCTTGGATTGGCAGGAATTCGTGTATGCACACTAGATCGAAAGCTAGAAAGGAACTTCTTACGTATCTAAACAACCTTGAGAAGGAGTTCCAGATGGTATGATTGAATAGTGAGGTGATACATTTGGAAGAAGAACTGACAACCCAAGATTTACTCGTGAACATGGCAGAGAACGAACAGAAATCACTTAGGGATTACGCCCTGCCAAATGTTACAGATTTACAGTCAAGTATTAAGAGACCGGCAATCAATGCGAACAGTTTTGAGATAAAACCGGGATCAATTCAGATGCTACAGAATACATGCCAGTTTGGGGGTAATTCGATAGACGATCCTAATGAACATATCTTGAGTTTCTTGGAAGTTTGCGATACCTTCAAATTTAACAATGTATCTAAGACGCTTATAAGGTTGAGGATGTTCCGCTTTACTTTAAAAGATAAAGCACGAAGGCGGCTACACTCCTTGCCTCTGGTTCAATCACCACATGGATGACTTAGCTCAAAATTTTTTTAGCTAAGTTCTTTCCACCAATGAAGTCGGCAAAAACTACTAAGGACATTCATACTTTCGCACAACTTGAGTCGAGAATCGTTATATGAGGCGTGGGAAAGGTTTAAGGATATGCTCAAGTAAGTGCCCTCATCATGGAATTCGCAGATGGATGCAATTAGGGATATTTTGTGATGGTTTGCACGCATCCACGAGGTCTAGTATTGATGCAAAGAATGGAGGGAGGAGCGATTATGTCCAAAAATTTTGATGAGGCGTATCAATTGTTAGAAACAATGGCCACCAACAACTATCAGTGGCCCATGACGAGGACCAACCACCCAAAAGCATCAGGAAAATATGAAGTGGACGCATTAACAGCATTAACAGCACAAGTGACTGCAATAGCTAAGCATATAGAAACATGGCATCCACAGGCCACACAGCAGGTAGCGATGGTTTGTGAGTTGTGTCTTTGGTCATCATGCTACTGGATCAATGTGCTATAAATTGAATCAAGACAAATTAAATAGGAAATTATAATCGTTCAACCCAACCGTATCCTACCCAAAATGCCTATAATCCAGGTTGGAAGAATCATCCAGGGTTCTCATGGAGTAACAATCAAGCTGCAGCTCAACCACCTAGACAACAACACACCTCCGGATTCCAAAATCAACCTCAACAACCAGAAAGGGTATCAAGTTGGGAAGCAACCTTGGAAAAGTTTATTAGAGCCTCTGACAAAAAGAACGAGGAACAAGACAAGAAATTGAATCAAGTAGATATGACGTTGCAAAGCCATGGGGCATCGTTAAAGAATCTGGAAAATCAATTGGGACAAATAGCACATGCATTGAATACCCGTTCCACTAGGAACACTTCCGAGTGATACGAAAATAAATCCGGCAGAAATGAGCACCGCAGCGATAATCTTACTGAAGTGGGAAGGAGCCGCAAAACGATTAAGGATAAGGACAAGGGGATAACGCAACAACCAAAAGAAGAGGTTGTGGAAACAGGAAAGATAAAGAGGAAATAGGAGAGGAAAATGCACAGGGGTCATCTACAACAATGCCACCCATACCATATCCGCAGAGATTTCGTAAATCCAAGTTAGATAAGCGCTTTTAAGATTTTGGATATTTTAAAAATTGCATATCAACATCCCATTCACAAGCTTTAGAACACATGCCGAGTTACGCTAAAGTTCATGAAGGATGTGCTATCAAAGAAAAGAAAGCGGGGATTTTGAAACAATTAGCGCTAATCAAGAAGAATGTAGCGCAATTATTGAAACAAGTTACCTCCTAAGTTGAAAGATCCGTAGCTTTTCTATTCCATGCGACATTGGTAATCGCCCGAAAGGGAAAGCGTGTGATTTGGGGGCGATATTAATTTGATGCCATTATCGGTCTACTGTCAATTCGGACTCAAGCACCTAAACCGACAAATATCGAGTTCTTTGTTAGCGAGGCCGATCGATTACATATCCACGAGGTATCGTTGAAGACGTATTAGTAAGGGTGGATAAATTCATCTTTCCAGCAGACTTCGTTATCTTGGATTGTGAAGCGATATCTGGGCGCCCATCATTCTCGGACGACCATTCTTAGCAAGCAGGAGAACGTTAATCGGCGTGCAAAGGAGAATTAACGATGAGAGTTGACGATCAACGTGTCACTTTCAATGTGTTCAAAGCAATGTCGTATCCAAAGGAAAAAGGTGAGTGTTTGCGGGTGGATGTAATGGAGGAGATGGTGAATCACAAGATTTGCTGTAATTACTCAGAGGATCCGATAGAATCCATGATGGTTAGAACAGACAGCGATAGGGCGAATGCAGATAATGAGCAAGTCAAATGGCTAGACACACCATCATTCTACCGGAAAAATAATCAACCATTCGACACCCTTGAAAGGCCTAAAACGGAAGAAAAAAAGTGCAAACCCTCGATAGAAGTGCCACCGTGTTGGAATTAAAGCCACTCCCTCTCATCTTGAATATGCTTACTTAGGGAAAGACTCGACTCTACCGATTATTGTTTCGACAACGTTAATCGACACCCAAAAAGAAAAATTACTACGAGTCTTGCGCGAGTTCAAAAGCAATGATTGGGTGGACTATAGCGGACATTCGAGGTATTAGCCCTCTTTCTCGTATGCACAAGATTTTAATGGAAGAGGATCAAAACCAACCATTGAGATGCAACGAAGGTTAAATCCCATTATGAAAGAGGTGGTGAAGAAGGAAGTTATAAAATGGTTGGATCTTTGGTATTATCTACCCAATCTCGAGATAGTTCATGGGTAAGTCCAATCATGCGGTGTGTCTGAAAAAAAAAGGGGCATAAGCTGTGGTAAAAATGAAGCGCATGAGCTTATCCCGACTAGAACTATTACAGTTGGAGAGTATGTATGGATTACTGTAAGTTGAATAAAGCCACACGCAAGGATCACTTTCCTTTGCTGCTTCATTGATCGATGTTGGACGGAGTTAGCGGGACATCAATTCTATTATCATTAGATGGATATTCTGGTACAATCAAATTGCCATAGCACCTAAGATCAAGAAAAGACCACGTTCACTTGTCCATACGATGCGTTTGCATTCCGCCGTATATGTCCTTTGGTTTATGTAATGCTTGTGGCGACCTTTCAACGTTGTATGATGGCAATCTTTTCCGATATATGTCGAAGCGAAATTTAGAGGTGTTCATGGATGATTTCTCCGTGTTCGGCGATAGTTTTGACTCGTGTTTGAATAATCTAATCTTGGTGTTAAAAAGATGTGTGAGACTAACTTGGTACTTAATTGGGAAAAATGTCATTTTATGGTACAAGAAGGGGTGATTCTGGGACATAAGGTTTCCGCATCCGGATTGGAGGTGGATAGAGCGAAGATTGATGCAATTGAGAAACTGCCTCCTCCTTCATCTGTAAAAGGCATTCGGAGTTTCTTGGGACATGCAGGGTTCTATAGACGCTTTATTAAAGATTTTTCAAAAATCTCGAAACCCCTATGTTCACTCTTGGAGAAAGATGTACCGTTTAAGATGGATCATGCATGCATCGAGGCATTTGAGGTATTAAAGAAGAAATTGGTCTCTGCACTACCATCATTTATGGCGCTTGGATTGGTCTTTACCTTTTGAATTGATGTGCGACGCCCGCATGATTACTGTGATGGGGCCCCGTATTGGGACAACGTCATGATAAGATTTTTCATACTATCTATTACTCTAGTAAGACATTGGCGGATGCCCAATTTGAACTACACAACAACCGAAAAGGAATTACTTGCATGGTGTTTGCTTTTGACAAATTTAGAGCTTATCTCCTCGGCACTAAGGTAATTGTCTACAATCGACCATTCAAATATTAAATATCGATTGAGAAGAAAGATGCTAAACCACGATTAATACGGTGGAGTCTTTGTTATTACAAGAATTTGATCTGGAGATCCGGGACGAAAAGTACGAAAAATCAAGTGGCGGATCATCATCTCCGGTTAGAAAATAAAAGGAATGTAAAAGAAGACAACTTCGATGATTAATGAGGAATTTTCGGATGAACAACTGCATTAGGGTAACTACCATATTGCCTTGGTATCTTGACTATGTCAACTATGTGGTTGCCAAGGTGTTACCGCGGATTTGACATCACAACAACGGAAGAAGTTTCTCCACGATCTTGAAGCAATACTTTTAGGATGAGCCATTTCATTTTAAAGCATGTGCGAGATCAAATGATAAGACGTTGTGTACCTCACGAAGAAATGGATAGTATATTAGGCCACCGTCACTCCTCGATTTACGGAGGTCATTATTCCGATGATCGTCTGCAATGACCAAAAGTACTACAATCGGGATTCTTCCGCCCTCTTTATTCAAAGATGCTTATCTCTTTGTGCTAAAATGCGATCGATGCCAACGCCAGTAGGTAATATCTCCAAGCGCAATGAAATGCCACATAACACAATTTTAGAGGTGGAACTATTCGACGTGTGGGTATCGACTTTATGGGACCATTCCCATCTTATTTGAATAATCGGTATATCTTATTAGCGGTCGATTATGTTTCCAAATGGGTAGAAGCCGCGTTACCCACCACGAATGATGCCAACGTTGTCACCCGATTCTTAAAGAAAAACATTTTTACAGATTTGGGACACCAAGGGCTATAATAAGTGATGAGGGAACGACTTCAGTAACAAGCGATTCACTAAATTTCTTGTAAAATATGGAGTTCGTCACAAAATTGCATTTGCATATCACCCACAAACCAATGGCCAAGCGGAGGTGTCGAATCGGGAAATTAAGAGGATCTGGAAAAAGTAGTCAATCATCACGAAAAGATTGGGCGTTGCGTCTTACGACGCTTCTATGGGCTTATCGAACAAATGAATACAAAAACCCGATCGGCATGTCCCCGTCTGAATGGTCTTTGGAAAGGCGTGTCATCTTCTTCGTCGAGCTAGAACACAAATTACACCTTTGGGCCATTCGGAAATTAAACTTTGATCTAGAAGCGGCGGGTGAAAAGCAGTTCTGCAGTTGAACGAGATGGATGAATTCGAGGTTCAACGCCTCTGAAACGCTAAAGCTATACAAGGAGAAAGTCAAATCTTGGCACGATAAAAAATTCTCGATAGAACATTCGCTCCGGGCCATCAAGTACTACTTTTATTCAACTCACGCTTGCGTCTATTTCCAGGAAAATTGAAATCCAGGTGGTCTGGACCATTTGTAGTCATATCTGTCACTCCACACGGAAACATTGAGGTTGAGGAACCGAATTCAAAGCGTACATTCAAGGTCAACGGTCAACGTCTAAAACACTATTGGAGCGGACCAATCGAACGCCAAGCTACGGTCCAGTACCTCTCAGACCCAGTGGCCAACTGACCAACACCGCAAAGTCGGGCTGACGACTATAAACCAAGCGCTTCTTGGGAGGCAACCCATGAAGTTCCATAATTTTTTTCGTTTTATTTGATTTTATGCCTCTTAGAATTAAACTTTTCTTATTTTCCCTGTTATTCTGTAGTAGAGAAAACTCCACGTTTATTAAACTAATTCTTACACTGGTCCAGGTATGCTCGTACACAGTCAATTCCTCAGCCTTGCCGCTTATGCTCCGAAAAGGTGAAGAACAAGGCCCAGCCCCGCCACCGATTCTAGTACAATCACAGCGCCCCGGCGCTAGGCTCCGGCCCGAAATAGGGGGCCCAGCCCGTTGGCCATTGCCTTCCATTTCAAACCCAATACCACGCCGGGCATACCAAACGATTCTGCTGCCCAGCGCCCCGGCGCTCAAGACAGCGATTATAACCCAGTACCCGTTGCCTTGGGATTAGGTTAGCCCTTGTACTTTAAAACCTATTGCGTGCCTTCTATTCCACATTCTCTCCACAAGTTTTAGCAAAGCGGTCGGTCACCCTCTCTCCTCTTCATAGCACAAAGTCAGTAAACCTTGGATAATTGTCTTCCACTCATCCACCACGCATCACTCCCTTCCTTTCATATTGGTCGTCTGCATCTTGTGTGCCGAATTCTACTCCAACTTATTTAGAAGTAACAAAGGTATGATTTGATGTGTTTTCAATTCTTGCAATTAAGATGCTCTTCATTCGTTATTCTTGTCATCCTAAAATCTAATGGAGCATATAGATAACGCATTGATGTGTGACGTACTCCTACACACGAGATTCATGCACGCTACATGCATGGCATGAATAGACAGGGAATTAATAATGGATTGAACAAGTTCTCAGTTGCTATCTAGGTGTTTGACAAATTGTCTGACTCAATTTTTAAAGCTAAACTATGACTATGTTTTATTTGCAGAATTCTCGACATGGCATCCAAACGTCATCGCAGCTCAGGGTCCGGGGCCGCTTCAACTTCCCCGCCAAAATTTGACAGCAGGCGTTTTGTTAGTGTTGCGGCTCAAGAACGCTACAGCCGCATGGCCACCCGCTCACTAGTCCCCGAACGGGGTCTCCGTCCCGATCAAAACAAGGATGGAGACATAGCGATGATGATTCTTTGAAAGGTATCGGGTTCGTCTCACACCATAAAACTGACTGACATAGCAAATGATTGCGATGGTCAAAGACTTCTATGCCAACTTGCTGAAGCATGACCATTATGGGGTGTTTGTCAGAGGTAAGACCGTGGAATTTGGCGAGGAGGATATCAATGGGTGCTATCAACTACCCTTAGAGGGCCTTCATGATGAATATGCTCGCCTAGTGAGTGATGGGCGGACTATGAAAAGATTATTCAGAGTCGTGTCAACCGCACTACTTGGTCCATCCATGAGCGTGGCGATGACCTTCCCATTGTCTCACCTCAGTCTATATGGAAAGGCATGGTATGCCTTCATATGCGCGAAATTGATGCCCTGCACACATGTGAGTCACGTCACCAAAGAAAGGGCTGTGCTATTATACTCCATCATACAAGGCCTACGAATCGATGTCGGCCATCTTATTCAAAGAATCGATGCTCCGCGCATCTGTGCCACGGGACCACAGAGGGTTACCACATCCGTCCCTGATCTGCGTCTTATGTGCTAAGTTTGGGGTCAAATGGAAATCAGACGAGATGATTCAAACTCCTATGCCCGTGTTGGACCACAACTTGATCCGTCGTTATAAAGTATGGTCCGGTGGCGCTAATCACCCAAGGGGACTGGGTTTCATTATCCCCCATGTTACGTCTCCACGAGCCCCACCACCTCAGGCTCCCCCTCCTTACGGCCCCTCGACAGTTGCTCATCGAGGTGTGGTCCCCGAAGCTGTCCAGCGGGAGATAAACGGCTGGTTTTACAACATTGAGTCCCAGAATGTGCGCTTATCGGAACGCCAAGACGTGATTTACAAGTATTTAGTCGACCAATTTGTCGCATGTAATGCAATCGACCATCCGCACCCATCCGGCATTCCACTTAGCCATTTCCCTACGGCTCCGCTTACGCCAAGATTTCCGTCCGTCAAGAGATGAGCGAGGACGATGATGCTCCCCGTAAGCATAAATTAATTCGGGAAGTCCTCTGCTTTATTTTGACTTATTTTTTTCGCATGAGGACATTGCTCTAGCTTAGTTTGGGGGTGGTTACGTTTATTTTCACCATTGTAGTTATTATTAGTAAAGTTGCATTTAGGATTGCATGTTAATTCCGAGTTTTTGAGAGAGTGCGTATATCCGGGGGCCAATGAGGAAAGTAGAATTGCATGAACACGTCTAGTAAGGATTGTTGATTCAGTGATATGATTTTCGTGACTTGAATCGGATCTTTATCTGTTTGACATTGATATTATAAGAAGGCACTTGGAAATAAAACGACCATGTTAGCTATGATAGTTTAAATGGTTAGAGAATAGAGTTCTAAAGGGGGATTGCGAGTGATATGGAAGAACAATTTGAATAACTAGATAAGACTGAATTCATGCATAAACTCGAGTTTGGGGGGAAACATTTGGAATATAAAAAAAAAAAAAAACACAAATGTTGAGTCTTGTGGTGGGTTGAGGGGAACCACTCCCCATAAACACAAGCGTGAGATGGAGCGTAAAACGCACTCACCAACCATTTTTTTAAAAAAAAAAAAAAAAAAAAAAAATAAAAAAAAAAAAAATATATATATATAAATAATAATGATAATATACAGGGTGACTAGTCTTGTTTCGGGGCCTGTGTTACTTGAGCAAGTACGCCCGAAGGGGTATCTTAAAACCTAGCGCCCTAAGGTCTTAAATGGTCTGGGAGTCGTTGGTCGAAAGCTCGCTAAGGGGTAACACTGCTAGCCTAATGGGATGAGACATTGCACAGTCATTTACGTAGAAAATGACTGTACCTGATTATCATACTATCTAGTACACAGTCATTTCCATACTTTGGATTTCAGTACCTGATTATCATTGTTAGAGTACTATCTAGTTTTGATGAGCCTATTCATTGGCAGTTATTATTGTTATTCTTCTGTTGATTCATTATTTTATCCAGTGAGTAATTGTTTTGCTCACTCTTGCATATTTATAAACTCATTGCAGCTAAAGTGGACAAGGTAGATGAACCTTCAACTAGCAAAGGAAAGGGAAAATTGTACAAGTGATGCTGATTTGTACTTTTATTATTGTGATGATCTTAGACTTCTTAATAATGGTGTTATGTAATAATTTTAATTCCGCATTTGAATGATTGTATTTAAAGGTTAGACAACCTGAGAGATTTTTATTATGTAACCCTTTAATGGGAAAGGTTTTCATTATTCAATTTGATTATGATTGGGTAGTTAGATATGAATGTTTGATTAAGTGAACACCAAATCCTGTGGGAATGAAGTACCTGGGTTTGGGGGTGTCACAGTAAAGTCCTTTGATAGATAATAGAAACATATGTACAAGGACTTAGAATGAATTGATCAAATGTGTTAGGTTGATCCTACATAAGCAAAACAACTTTGTAAAGTCCTTAAAAAGAAATGATGTACAAGGACTATAAATATAGAAAGATCAAACTTGTTAGGTTGATCT
Organism: Panax ginseng; assembly: GCA_020205605.1. Taxonomy (NCBI): domain Eukaryota; kingdom Viridiplantae; phylum Streptophyta; class Magnoliopsida; order Apiales; family Araliaceae; genus Panax; species Panax ginseng. The sequence goes on from CM035139.1 coordinate 136,021,121, forward strand.
TATAATGTAATAGATAGGCTTGTCTGATCGTCGAGCACTGCACCAGAAATCGTAGTCTACCAGGAGAGTCAAGGAAAACTTGAGAGCTATCAAGGCAGAATCGTAGTCTGCAAGATAGTAGATCTCGGAGTTCGTAGACTGCCAGGAGAGACGAGGAAGGATCATAGTGTGTCGAGGAGAACTTCCTCGGAGCCGTAGTCTACTGAGGAAGTTATGTTCAGAATCGTAGAGACAGCCTGCCTACGAGCCGACCGAGCTTCTGCCAAAGCTAAGTAAAGAATCGTAGACTACACTCTGAGTCGTAGAGTCTACTGATGTAAAAGCCAAGTCAAGAATCGTAGACTACACTCAGAGTCGTAGAGTCTACTGATCGCATCAGAAGCAGAGATCGTAGTCGAGCAAGATCAGATTAAGGCAACAAGCACAACGACAAAAATTATAGAGTGTCAAGATCTGATCTCGGAGTCGTAGTGTCTGCACAGCCAAAACTGAATCGTAGAGTGTAGAACTGAGACTTCAATAGATGTGCTCACAACGCCAAGACAGAATCGTAGAGTAAGCCCGATTCTCAATAATTGATCACTCCCAGAATATCCAAAGTAATGAAGCCTCTGGTCTGAGCTGCAAAGACACATTCCACCTAAGGGAAACCAGAGAGCACTCAAAGAATGGCATTCAAGCTAATAGAAAACCTAAGCACCAACCCAATCAACATTCAGATTGAGTTGTGAAGCCATTCAAGATGAAGTCTTCCACAAGTTGATCAGTAGAAGACTTCAGTAACTGACTAAGGAAAGTCAGCAAGTACAGTAGCTGCTAAGAAAATAGAAGATGACGATCTTGAAAGAAACCAGGATCGTAGTGTTTGCTAAACAAAGAAGGAACTGATGGAGTGTACACAAAGATACTGGTCAGCCTCTGAAGAACAAGGCTAAAGTGATTAAGCATTGGGTCAGTCCATTGATGATAAGTGAACGGGAGATCACAAGGAGAAAGCGAGCTGGACACGCCACAAATATGAAGTGTCTTGCTATTCAGAAGGGGCCAGAACAAAGAGGCAAGCCATCAGTATCTGAAAGCAATCGAAGCAAACAAAAGTGTTGAAACACTGTACAAGTGAAGGAAGATGTGTTCTACAATAAAGATCCAATCAACACTCTTCAAGATCGTAGTGTTATCTCTACCTGTCAACTAGACACTACGATCTAGTCCAAGAAGGTATGCATTAGAAACGTAGAGTTCGATCATCTAAAGGTTAAAGCGTTGGCAATGGTTCAATCTAAAGATTGATGATCGAACAGGGCTTATTGGAGAGCATCGATGCAAAAGGACAACCTCTAATCAAGAAATCAGAAGAAGGAAATAAAGTTGACTACCGACCCGAGAAATCAAAGTGACATCTCTGACAGGGTAGGTGAAACAGTAAACTGCAGTGTTAGAAAGTCAGAAAAGGGGATGTCATGTCACATCTGTAGTCTACACCAAATAACACGAGATCTGCAAAGCAATGCAAAAAGCTTTTAACGGCTACTTTCCAACGGGAAGATTGGGAAGGAGTATAAATCAATAGAGCTTCAAAGATTAAGAGCTGTTGATGATTTCTAAGTTGCAGAATTGTTGAGTTGTTGGAATGCAATTGTTGACTCTACGAGTTCCACCAGAGATTAACAGAACAAGTCTCAATGACAATGAGACTACATAGGTGGAAGTGAAACAGCTTTGAAGTAGGACTTAAACAGACTAGAGCTTCACTCAATAAAGATGAGAATGCATTGAAGATGGTAGCCAAGCTAATAGTCGAGAAGGCCAAGAAGATAGCATTCAGAAAAGTGGCAGAGCACAAAGAAGATAAAGAAAGCCACTCTACAGATCACCATGAACCAAAAGCTGAAAAAGAACATAAGCAGAATCATGTCTGCAAAACATTCAAGAAGGGTTCAGGGATTGCTAAGTGCCAGACTAAGTATACCAAAAGCTTAGAGACTTAGCAAATCCAGACGGTGATGGTTTAAAGCTGACATCAAATAAAGATGAGCAAAAAAGAGTGGAGATCAGCTGCACCAGAGAAGATGTGGTCCAGACTCGAAGCAGAATGCAAAGAGGACCACACCAAGCTGCTAAGTACAGAAGATGATCAAACTTAAAGACATCTTAGCAGCTCAGCACCACCACCACCAACAACAACAACAAGAAGAAGCCAGGGCCAGAGGGGTCCTTGTCCGGAGGGACTAAATGAAGTTCCAAGCCTGCTGGGCTTGAAGAGTTCCTAGGGAAGTAGAGGAGTTCCAAGCCTGCTGGACTTGAAGAGTTCTTAGTGAAATGAAGTTCCAAGGCCACTGGCCTTGAAGGAATCTTAGTGATTCAGGGTGCTGCCCTTCCTTAGTGGAAATCCTGCTAGTTAAAAGCAGAAGAGTGGATTAGGAGCTTGAGTCTCTGAACCACTTAAAATACCTTGTGTCATTTACTTTATGTCATTTACATTATGTACCTAACTGCTATAACTGCTATGTATATATTAACTGCTTATAACTTAACTAACTTTAAGAATAATGTATATATGATTATGAATATATCAATGAAGGGATCTGATGAGTGAGTTTTATACCCATGAATTGGATACATTCGGGCTTAATTTATTGTTGTTCTCAAGTCTTTTAGGATATTTTTATATGTTTGTGTCTATTCATGCATGTTTTATATTGTTTTGTAGGAATTGGGACAAAAGTTACTTTGATCGACGTTCGGGGTGGCTAGATTCGCGTTTTTGGCTTGCCATTTACACAACAGTCACTTCAGAGCCAATTTGAGTATTGTTACAGACCTTATTTCGAAACACTCAAAGAATGAAAGTTGTAGATCTACTTTTTCTCTTTCCGGAACATCTTGAATCATTAAAATCGGAGTTCGAACGAAGAAGTTATGGCCATTTTCCCAAAGGACGTCGGAGGAGAAAATGTCAGAACTTGTAACAGCGCCGGGGCGCTATTCTTAGTTCATTTTCTAGCGCCGGGCGCTTATAAGGCGTTGTCTCGAGCATCGCTTCCCAATCTTTGAAGTATTTGAAGAAGAGGTTGGGTGCGACCTGGACGCGTTTTGGGCGAATTTTGACACCTTTTTGACTCCAAATTGGATTGGGTTTGTTCCTAAACTCAAAATTGGACTTGTAACCTATAAATACATGATGTAAGGCATAAAATAAAGGAGAGATTACATAGATTAGACTAGATTAAACACTCCTTTAGATTAGAACATAACCCTAGTTCTTATTAGTTTTGGAGATTGAAGCAACTTGGAGACCATTGAAGATTCAAAGCAGGAGCGAAAGAGGAGTCTCAAGGCTACTGACAATAGATTATATTCTCTTCTCTTACTTTTATCTTTTAATGTCTATTCAATTATGGATTCTTGATTTTAATTCATTAATTATGAACTAACTCTTTCATTAATATTTCAGTTGAACTTTTTATGATTATGAATTGATTATTTGATTTATTCTAATTATTTATGTTGAAGTGAATTGTTCATCTTGCTTTGTGCTTATTGATTAATTATCTGATCAGTAATTACCTTGTTACTCTAGAAGGAATTGAGAAAGGAATTCTAGGGTTAGAACTGGGCATGGTGACATGTGACTTAGTTATTTGCACAGTGAATAATTAGGTTTGTGAATAGAATGAGAATATCTATTTGCCGCATGTAACACATAAGGAATTGGGATTGTAGCGAGTTTAATTCAATTATTTTGCATAGAGACATAGCAAAATTAATCTGGGTTAATAGAAGGTGATTGATCACTTGAGAAAGGGCTTTTGGCATTTGAGAATTCCTGTTAACAATTCAGTAGACATAATAATTGGAATAGTTGAATAATTAATTTATAATTAATAATTGGGGATATTGGAGTCTTAATCCTTATTTATCTGAATTCATTCAAATTTTAGTTGTTTATTTGCTTTTTTTTAGAATAATCTCTTTTAATTATTTTAATTTAGTTTTCTTAATTAGAAAAATCACAATTTGCGATTGTTTAAATAAAATTGATTTGGTTAAGAGTTAGTACTTGGTAATTTTTATTAAATAATTCCTCGTGGGAACGATACTCGACTTTCACTTTATTACTTGTTGACCGTGTATACTTGCACGTATTCATTGATTGTGAAATCGATCAACAAGTTTTTGGCGCCGTTGCCGGGGAATTAATTTAATAATTATTTACCAATATTAATTTCAATCAAATTAGTCTTAATTTAAAAAATTTTATTTTTATTTTTATTTTTCATTCTCTTCCTATATTTCTCTCTTTTTAGGTACTATGGATGACTTTGCGTATCAATGGCCATACACGAACATGAGTCAACCAAGGGGACCGGAGATTGACAGACTCGAGAAACTTTTTGCATTATCAGCACAGATGGAGACACTTTCGAGGATGTTTGAAGCTTTTGAATCTCAACGTCATCAAAGTGTGGCGGTTATTTGTGATTATTGTGCTGGAAATCATATGAGTCATCAATGCGCCATCAGTTTTGAGCTGGTATAGTATGGTGGTGATTACCCCAATAATTATGTCTATCCCAACAACTATCATCAGGATTGGGGGTATCACCTGGATTTTTCATGGAGTATCAATCAAGATCAATTTTATGCTCCAAGTCCAACATACCCACCGGATTTCTCGTGTCCATCTCCACTACAATAGGAAGAACATTCAAATTGGGAGGAAGCCTTGGAAAAAGTTATTAAAGCTTCTGAAAAGAAACACGAGGAACATGAAAAGAAACTTAATCAAATGGAGTTGAGTATACAAAGTCAGAATGCATCGATCAAGAATGGAGAATCAATTTGGGGCGAGATAAGCACATGCGTTGAACAATCGCCCTCAATACACTTGGCTCTATGACATAAATTCTAGGGCGATGGTGAGCCCGAACCAAATCTGCAACCGGATGTGCCAAATGATATAGATGTTGAAAGAGAGGAAAGACTTGGGGACCAAGAAAAAGAGATCGGCAAAGATCTAACTTTGAGTACCAACGAAGATGAGCCAATTTCATTAGTATCCCATGTGCCTCCTCCACCAAAGTTCAAGAATCCGAGCAGTTTTGCAAAACAATGCCCAATTGGAAGTCATGTTGTCGGCAAAGCTCTTAGTAACGTAAGAGCTAGTACAATTGTGGAGTCATGGTGGGATGAAAAGGAGAAGATAGAGGAAGATTCCATTATGTTTATTAAGCTTCAATGCCCTAATCGATCATCGACATAATGGAGGAAACACCTAGTGGTTTGCTGCTTCTTAATGGGGATCCTATCTACAAAGAGCATGCTAGGTGACTTCAATTCAAGGGTTTTGCTAATGGGAACCTCCCAAAAGAGACATTGCTTCGATGGATGGAGGGTTCCTCAATTTTCATAGGGGAATTGGATAGAGAATTGAAGAAGTCAGTTTGAGACTATAAAGCAAAGCTTATTGGGAGGCAACCCAAGTTCAATTTTTATTTTTAGTTTTTATTAAGTTTATATTAGTAGTTTTGAATTTACATTTATTTAGGATTTAATAAAATTGCTTCTATCATGGTTTTACAGGTTATTCAAGTCAAATTCAAGTGTGGTGCCCAATTTGTTCTATGAGCTTAGCTTATTCTCCAAACTTAGCGGACAAGGAGGAAGATTGCTATATTTTCAGGGAAGTCCTCTGCTTTAATTTTTTCTATTGTAGCCATTGAGGACAATATCTAGTTTAAGTTTGGGGGTATTTTAGTGTCGTACTGCATATAGTTAGTTATCTGCATAGTAGTTTAATTTTTTTTTTTATGTGTTAGCATTATGTTTTTTTTAGGTTGCATATAATACATGGTATTTTTTTTTGTTTTTGTTTGCATCTTCATATATGTGTTCATGTAGTATAATTGCATTTTTTTTTATTTTTGCATGAATTTGTGTGATAGGTTGGTGTGGTCTTAGCTCGGCATATGATAAGATTGGTTTTGCATGTTAACTTGAACAGTATTGATAATTGATAATAAGTTCTAATTTTAATCATGATGATAATCTGAGCCTGTCTGAAACTTATGTAACCGGTTAGCACTTAAAGTTTAACTGTTTTAATCCACTTGGTTCAAGGGTTTCATAATTTGTTTCTGAGGGAAAATCTTTGTTAAAATTTAAGGAAATTAGTGAACTGGCGGTAAAGGTTGGAATGACGTAAAAGTTTGAGTTTGGGGGAATCTATGGGATATATATAGTAAAAAAAAAATTGATGAAGAGAAAAAAAAATAGAAAATCCAGAAAAAAGAAAAAAAGAAGAAGAGAGAGGATGAAAAAAAAAAGAAAAAAAGAGAAAAACCGTGGTTAGTTTTGTTTCAGGGCCTTTATTACTTGAGCAAGTACGCCCGAAGGGGTGTCTTAACACCTAGCGCCCTAAGGTCTTATATGGTCTGGGAGTCGTTGGTTGAAAGCTCGCTAAGAGGTGGCACTGTTAGCCTAATGGAATGAGACATTGCACAACCATAAAAAAAAACACGAGAAAGAGCAAAAATGCCCTCGTGGTTGAATAAAAGTATAAATAAATCCTGTATTTACCCTTAGATTTGGTAATTGCTTAGTTTTAACCAGAGTTGTCATGTTCACAAAAGTAATTGAATTGAAACTGAAATTTTCCTTATAAGAAGTTTGTTATGTGATTATCTTGAACTGTGGTTGGTTAGAATGGTTAATAAGCACACACACACAATATGGGTGATGACAGGTTTGGGTTAACTAATTGGTTAAGTTATGGACTTTGACTTGATTGGATATATTGTTTGAGTACCAATGGTATCTTTGAGGCCTGTTGCTATATATCATCATCCGATTTATTACTTTCGGTTCAGTAGGTATATTAGGAAGTAGATTATGCATATGCATTCATTTAGTTGAGTTATTTTGTTTATTTTTAGTTCTTTTGTGTTTTTGCTTGAGGACAAGCAAAGGTTTAAGTTTGGGGTATTTGATGAGTGAGTTTTATACCCATGAATTGGATACATTCGGGCTTAATTTATTGTTGTTCTCAAGTCTTTTAGGATGTTTTTATGTGTTTGTGTCTATTCATGCATGTTTTATATTGTGTTGTAGGAATTGGGACAAAAGTTACTTGGATCGACGTTCGGGGTGGCTAGATTCGCGTTTTCGGCTTGCCATTTACACAGCAGTCACTTCAGAGCCAATTTGAGTATTTCTACAGACCATATTTCGAAACACTCAAAGAATTAAAGTTGTAGATCTACTTTTCCTCTTTCTGGAACATCTTGAATCATCAAAATCGGAGTTCGAACGAAGAAGTTATGGCCATTTTCCCAAAGGACATCGGAGCTGAAAATGTCAGAACTTGTAACAGCGCCGGGGCGCTATTCTTAGTTCATTTTCCAGCGCGGGCGCTTATAAGGCGATGTGTGATGTGGCGTCGCTCCAAAGTCTTTGAGAACACTTGGGAAAGAGGTTGAGTGTGCGGCTTGGATGCATTTTGGGCGAATTTTGATACCTTTTTGACTCCAAATTGGATTGGGTTTGTTCCTAAACTCAAAATTGGACTTGTAACCTATAAATACATGATGTAAGGCATAAAATAAAGGAGAGATTACATAGATTAGACTAGATTAAACACTCCTTTAGATTAGAACATAACCCTAGTTCTTATTAGTTTTGGAGATTGAAACAACTTGGAGACCATTGAAGATTCAAAGTAGGAGCGAAAGAGGAGTCTCAAGGCTACTGACAATAGATTATATTCTCTTCTCTTCTCTTACTTTTATCTTTTAATGTCTATTCAATTGTGGATTCTTGATTTTAATTCATTAATTATGAACTAACTCTTTCATTAAGATTTCAATTGAACTTTTTATGATTATGAATTGATTATTTGATTTATTCTAATTATTTATGATGAAGTGAATTGTTCATCTTGCTTTGTGCTTATTGATTAATTATCTGATCAGTAATTACCTTGTTACTCTAGAAGGAATTTAGAAAGGAATTCTAGGGTTAGAACTGGGCATGGTGACATGTGACTTAGTTATTTGCATAGTGAATAATTAGGTTTGTGAATAGAATGAGAATATCTATTTGCGCATGTAACACATATAAGGAATTGGGATTATGTGCGAGTTTAATTCAATTGTTTTGCATAGAGATATAGCAAAATTAATCTGGGTTAAATAGAAGGCGATTGATCACTTGAGAAAGGGCTTTTGGCATTTGAGAATTCCTGTTAACAATTCAGTAGACATAATAATTGGAATAGTTGAATAATTAATTTATAATTCATAATTGGGGATATTGGAGTCTTAATCCTTATTTATCTGAATTCATTCAAATTTTAGTTGTTTATTTTCTTTCTTTTAGAATAATCTCTTTTAATTGTTTTAATTTAGTTTCCTTAATTAGAAAAATCACAATTTGTGATTGTTTAAATAAAATTGATTTGGTTAAGAGTTAGTACTTGGTAATTTTTATTAAATAATTCCTCGTGGGAACGATACTCGACTTTCACTTTATTACTTGTTGACTGTGTATACTTGCACGTATTCATTGATTGCGAAATCGATCAACATGATCTTTTACTTATTCCATTGTGCTTGAAAAGATTCTTATATTTGTCATATGCTAATTCATTAGCAATACAAAATAAAAAGGAAAAGTATTTGAAAATTAAAAGGATCTATTCAACCCCCCTTGTAGATCTATTGTGTGCCTACTGGGAACTAACAATTGGTATCAAAGCAGGTTCTCATGTTATATTCAAGAGATAATCGCTTTGAGTCTGATCCTAGGCACAAACATTGTTCTAAACTTGGTTTAGTAGTAAGTCATTTGTTATATGCAGATAAGCTCACAAGTTGGAATTACTGTGTACATGTAAATGTGCATATACCTCTGAAGCTGCTCAGATTGGTACATGTTCTTGATTGCCATATCAACAAGACCAATCCTTACCTGCGGTCAATCTTGTTGTCTGAAGACTAGGCTAGAAAGCTCAAGAGACATCAACATAAAAGAGTCAAACATCCACCAGCCTGAAAAGATGAAAAGGCCATACATGCTAACATGTATCTGGCTAACCAGCAGCTGGATGTAAACCTTGTGAACTCAAGGATGTCAAAGAACTAAAGATGCTGAGATTTTCTTAGCTTGCATCTTCAAGACTATGGCTGATTGATTGAAAGTCAACTGGAGCAACAACCTGTCAGGAGCAAATGAGAAACTATGCACATCAATGCCTAACCTCTGTATATCTAAGATAAATGACTATTAAGAAACTGACAGCAGAAAGGTACGGTTCCTCACTAATATAATTGTGTACATCATGTTGCATCTCCTTATGAACTATAACAATATTCTTTCAAGAAATCACAATCTACCTAAAAAAAAGTGAAGAGAGAAAGTATATACTGAGGGTGGAAACTCAAATGCTTACAAACATTCTCTCCATCCAAGCTTTAGGTTGAAGATGACATCTTGAAAGAAATCTGAAATGGGTCATAAGAGCATCAAAAGTTAAATTAATTTTATGTGGAGTAATCTTTGCTGATGGGTTAGTATGTATGTACAAACCTATGTTCTAAGTGTTTAATAGCACACAGAGTATGATTAGTTCTACAAGAGTATCTTGAAGATTTATAGAAACTGATCATCTCCATGAATTAACTAGATACAAAAGAGTTCATTCTCACTCTGTGAACATTTAAACCATGTGAACATAACCAAGCAAATGATGAAACCATCATAGAAAAAGAGTGGTTTATTAAAATGGCAAATCTTACACACACTCACCATCATGCATCTCAAAATGTATTATCTAAATTAGTTACATGCATGAATATGACTGTTGGTTATCAATATAATGATTATCCAAATATATGAGGAATAGGGATTTAGAAAACTAACCTAGCAGGACCCATTTAACCATGAGTACCAAAAATAGAAATTTATAACCTGCAGGTACTTGGTCTATCTAGCCACACTAAGGAATGCTGAAGTAGATGACTTCAGTCAAGAAGATTCAACCAACAGAAGGCTTAAGACTGTTTAGAAATGATTCTGATAAAATTCCTATATGTCAAAGCCTGACCTTGAAGACTTGCTGAGCTAATTTGAATGAAGCTCACATAGTTGCCGATCCTTATAAAGAAGTAGTCCATTCAACTAAATATAAAAAGGGTCATATATGCTTAATCATGCTAAGTATATCATATCAGAAGAATCCTTAAGGAAGCTCACATCAGAGGATCATCAAGCATCAAACATGAGGAACTCATTACGGGAGCAGAACTCCACAAGTACAAGCTGACAAGGAAGACTACGTTCACAACGCTATCAAAGGATCGTAGAATGATCAACCCTAAAGATACTCATTTCTACGATATAAGAAGATTTAACAACTTCAGCCAGAATGAGATATGCATGGCTCCCTTCTGCTACACATGAAGAAGAAGAACTTATGTCTCTCTGAGAAGACAGTATCAACTATGGGGGAGTAGTAATCTGCTAACAGTACATAAGCTCTAAAACATCAGAGATATACTATGAAGCAATGTACCAGCTACAGAGTCCCAAAACTTTGTGGCTGATGAACCAAATTAAGATCCATAGTCAGTAGGAATGTCTCAAAATGTACTACTGATAACCTATCAGCCACCCAACTCAAAATTGTGGAGTGCCTACGATCAAACATCTGATCGTAGTGTAAGAGCAGGAGGACACCATGATTACAGAAATGTAATTGCCTAAAGTTGGTTGAGGACCTCCCCAGAAGAAAAGGCCAAATGAGATATCAGCGCAATTCACTTCTAAAGTATTTCATCTTGAAAATGCCTCAGGGACAAACCTGACCCTTAGCTCACTCTAAGAGGTTGGCCCTTCCTGAGCTACCTTAACCCAGAAGGATTGCTTAGTCAAGTTCATCTCAAGGACCAAGACAGTCAACGATCGTAGAGTAAAGGTTGAAGAGAACTCAACGATCGTGGAGAAACCTCAGCGATCGTAGAAGAAGACTCAACGATCGCAGTCTTACAAGAGGATACTATAGCTCATGAGGAGCTTGCAAGAACGGGACAATTGCTCAACCATTCAGATTATGAGGAGATAAGTTCGAATATAGTTTGGAAAGATATCATGAAAACGCACCTCAGAACTTAAGTGCCCAAACTGGTATGTGATACATCAGTGGTCAAGCTATGCAGTTTCAAGATGAGGATTAATATCAAAACCATCCACTGCAGCATCTCTTAAAAGTTGATTGTTGAGTCAACAAAGGAAAACGTAGAGTTCATAGCTGCCTTACCATGCGACTCTACGAACCAAAATAGTCAACGGTCAATCCACGTCATTGATGACTATTTTTTAAAAAAAGGTACATTAAGCTGAAGAGTTAATGGGGGAGTTATAGCTCATTACTGGGCAATGTGCAACCAATAATTGGTTGACACATCACAGCTTATGCAGAGTCAGAAGGAACTGCCATAAAGGCAAATTTAAAAATTGCAAACAGTTATCAGAAACTATCAAACCTCTCTCCCTCCCATTTTCAAACCCTAGAATCCTCTTCGAAGCCAAAATCAATTAAACCTCGAGAGCCCAAATCACAATCAGCTATTTCTCATAAATCTTTCTGAATCAAATAACCATTTGCCTCGAACTATTCAAATGGAAGATTGGCGAGTAATCACTGGCATTCAGCTCAGAACCAAGTCGTTTGAGAAATCCAAAAAGAAGTTCAGAGACATTCTTGAACTTGTGAAGAAAGTTGAATTTTTAGAATGTCTTGAGGAAAGCACTCGAGTATATACTGAACTGGTTAAGGAGTTCTACCCAAATGCATCCATAAATACCGGGACCCTTTCTACCAAGGTTAAAGGTCAGTCTCTAAAGCTAAAATCATCTGATATCAATTAATGCTTAGGTTTTCTTTACCTAGGACTAAAAAACCTTGATGAGATCTACATTGAGCAAGCAAAGGAGATTATGGGGTACCAAAGAAACCCTAGTCTGAAGGACATGAAGAAAAAGGAGTTTCCTGAGGAATTCAAGTTCCTAGCTGAGATAGTGGGAAAATGTATACTATGAAAGGATACAGCACATAACACTGTGCTTGATCAGTAGTTGAAGATTATGTCTGCAATAGTTCTGAAGAAGCGAATCAACTTTGGAGCTATCTTGTTCGATCAGATCTCTAGATGGGTAGAAAAGGTTGAGATAAAGAAGTCTACAGATAGACCCCTGACTAAGGTCTTTCATGGAAGATTACTGAGTATAGTAATGAAGAAGAAGCTGGGAGGCAAAATCAAGAATAATGAAGGAGAGCCTCTAAATGTTCATAAAGTAATGTCTCCACAGCTGTTCATGAACTGGAAGAAGAACCCAAAGGAAAACAGGAGGCTAACAACAACTGGGAGCAGAAACAAGGTCTCTGTAAAGAAGAGGAAGGCAAAAGAGGTGGAAAGTTCTGAGTCTGGTGACTCTGCTCCAGTAGCAGCCACACCAGTAAGGAAGAGATCCAGGGGTGTGAAGAAAACTGAGGCCCCACCAAGAAGTCTCTCCACCGAAGACAAAGATGAAGGTGAAAAGGTCTTAACTGCACCAGAGACCACAAAGTGAAGAAGCAACAGACTGCTTCAAGGGCCATCAAGGAAGAAAGCTAAGGTGGTAAACAAGCAGGCCCCAGTTTCCCAAGAAATTACATCTGACGAAGAGGAGAACGTAGAGTCAGAAGAAGAGAAGGGAACTGATGATCTCAAGACCGAGTCCCCAAAGAACGAATCCAGTAATGAAGCTGAAGCTGGATTCATGGAAAAAAATGCAGAATCTGCTGATGAAGAAGAAAGCACAAGCCCTGTGGCTAACTCTCAGAGCATTCACTTTGATGATGAAGAAAAGCTACAAGATGACCCAAATGCATCTCCAAATGCAAATGCTTCAACAAGCCCAGATGATGGGTCAAATAATGTTGATTTGAAAGAAGAAGGACCTGCCCCTGCAAATGCTGAATGTCAAGAAAGTTTGGATGGTGATTCAAAGGCCTCAGAGTCTAAAGAAGAAGAGTCTGACTCTCCCATAGCTGAACCCCCAAGGAGAAGGAAGAGCTACAGATTACTTGCTCAATTTGTATCCAAGAATAAAAGTGATCACTCTACTGCAGTCATTGAAGTAAGTGATGATGAATCCAAGGAAGATATTACTAAAGAAGGTTCTGAAAATGAAAATCAACAAGAAGGATTCACTGATGAATCTGATCAGAATGATTCAGGCTCCGAAAGAGAAGAAATGGAGAAAGATTCTGATTCTGCACATCAGGAATCAGAGGAACCAGAATACTACCATGTTTTCTCTCCAGCTAGGATTGACAGAAGAATAGTGGTGGAAGTATCGAATGAACCACCAGAAGTACCTCCAGAAAGATGGTTCTTCCAATGGATGCCTTGGTTAAAGACACATACTGAAAAAGATGAAAGTTACCTCAGCTGGTGCTTCTCTCAGTTTCCAAGCATGGAACTGGTGTCTCAAAACTTCCCAAAGGTGAAGAATTATGCAACACTGATGATCAAAGACCAGCCCCATTACAAAGTCTACAGACATGCTGGCAATCATTATATTCCTTATGATCGTAGAGTGGACTCTGAAGGCAGAAGGATTATGGACAAGGAGATAATCGTAAAGTCTGTTCAATCTACCACTGATGGTGTTCAAGTCCAAAATGAGGAGCCTCCATCTGCCCAAGCACAGCTATCTAACAGTCCTTCATCCTCCAATAACAATTGGTATTCAACAATTTTTCAGATTCTCACAACTTTTGAAAATCTGTCAAAGGATGAAAATCGTAGAGTCCAATCTGGTGTTCAACAAGAGGCTGCCCAACCAAATGACCAAATTCCTATGGAGCAGGAACTATTGAAGAATTCTGATGAGCTGGTTGAGAAGATATCTCAAATTAAGGAAAAGTCAAAGATGGTGCTGACAGCAGAAGGAGATAATTTAGATCAAAACAGACTTCAAGCTACTATGGTTGATGTATCTTTCAAAATCAAAGAGAGAGATCACATCTATTTGAAGGCCATATATGATCAGAAGGCAGAAGATCTACGAGCACAGAAGGTCAATGAAGAACAACTCCAAGTCCTCTCTGACAAAATTGACAACATGAATCAGTCTTTCTCTATACAACTTGAGTTAAGTCAACAAGAACTCAAGATTGAAGTTGGTAACTCTTCTTATCTGATGGAGTAGCTTATGTCCAACATGGAACAGCTCTCTCAAGTGATTAATGACAAAAAGGGGGAGAAAAAGAGGCATAGAAAGAGGCACAATAAGAGGCATTCAAGAAAGGGCAAGGAGAGCAGAAGGAAACAAGAGAAGAAGACAAAGAAAAAGACAACAGAAGAAGAAGAAGAGAAGTATACATCTGAGGGGGAGCCGACAAAAGAAATGAAGTCAACATCCCAGGGATGTAGAAGGAAACAAGAGAAGAAGACAAAGAAGAAGACAGTAGAAGAAGAAGAAGAGAAGCATACATCTGAGGGGGAGCCGGCAAAAGAAATGAAGTCAACATCCCAGGGTGAGAACATGCAAGAAGATCAAACAGATGAATAGCTGATCAACAGACATCCTGGAAACACACATGGAGCCAAAGAGATGAATAGCTGATCAACAAACATCCTGGAAACACATATGGAGCCAAAGAGGTATATCTCTAACCATTAGGTATGTTCTGGATCCAGGATGTAGAAATGTCATAGTGTATTAAATTCCATATTATTATAAATGACATTAATGATTATCTGCTTTAGAAATACAGTTGCTCATTGTATATAAGATTTATTCATAACATGCATATGCACTTATTGTTTTTGTTATAATCAAATAGGGGGAGATTGTCAGGAATAAACATGTGAATGATATTCCTATTTACATATGATTTGATTATGATATATATGAATGAATATGAAAGTATGCTTGCATTAAGAAAAGCTGTAAATTCCTTTGATAGATAATAAAAACATATGTACAAGGACTTAGAATGAATTGATCAAATGTGTTAGGTTGATCCTACATAAGCAAAACATCTTTGTAAAGTCCTTAAAAAGAAATGATGTATAAGGACTATAAATATAGAAAGATCAAACTTGTTAGGTTGATCTTATAATGTAATAGATAGGCTTGTCTGATCGTCGAGCACTGCACCAGAAATCATAGTCTGCCAGGAGAGTCAAGGAAAACTCGAGAGCTATCAAGGCAGAATTTAGTCTGCAAGATAGTAGATCTCGAAGTTCGTAGACTGCCAGGAGAGATGAGGAAGGATCGTAGTGTGTCGAGGAGAACTTCCTCGGAGCCGTAGTCTATTGAGGAAGTCATGTTCAGAATCATAGAGATAGCCTGCCTACGAGCCGACCAAGCATCTGCCAAAGCCAAGTCAAGAATCGTAGACTACACTCTGAGTCATAGAGTCTACTGATGTCAAAGCCAAGTCAAGAATCGTAGACTACACTCAGAGTCATAGAGTCTACTAATCTCATCAGAAGCAGAGATCGTAGTCGAGCAAGATCAGATGAAGACAACAAGCACAACGATAGAAATCATAGAGTGTTAAGATCTGATCTCAGAGTCGTAGTGTCTGCACAGCCGAAGCTGAATCGTAGAGTGTAGAATTGATACTTCAATAGATGTGCTCACAATGCCAAGACAGAATCATAGAGTAAGCACGATTCTCAACAATTGAGCACTCCCAGAATATCCAAAGTAATGAAGCCTCTATTCTGAGCTGCAAAGACACATTCCACCTAAGGGAAACTAGAGAGAACTCAACGAATGGCATGTAAGCTAACAGATGACCTAAGCACCAACCTAATCAACATTCAGATTGAGTTGTGAAGCCATTCAAGATGAAGTCAACCACAAGTTTATCAGAAGAAGACTTCAGTAACTGACTAAGGAAAGTCAACAAGTACAATAGCTGTCAAGAAAATAGAAGATGACGATCTTGAAAGCAACCAGGATTGTAGTGTTTGCTAAACAAAGAAGGAACTAATGGAGTGTACACAAAGATACTGGTCAGCCTCTGATGAACAAGGCTAAAGTGATTAAGCATTGGGTCAATCCATTGATGATAAATGAACGGGAGATCACATGGAGAAAGCGAGCTGGACACGCCACAAATATGAAGTGTCTTACTATTCAGAAGGGGCCAGAATAGAGAGTCAAGCCATCAGTATCTGAAAGCAGTCGAAGCAAACAAAAGTGTTGAAGCACTGTACAAGTGAAGGAAGAGGTGTTCTACATTAAAGATCCAATCAACACTCTTCAAGATCGTAGTGTTATCTCTACCTGTCAACTAGACACTACGATCTAGTCCAAGAAGGTATGTGTCAAAAATGTTGAGTTCGGTCATCTGAAGGTTGAAGCATTGGAAACGGTTCAATCTGAAGATTGATGATCAAACATGGCTTATTGGAGAGCATCGATGCAAAAGGACAACCTCTGATCAAGAAATCAGAAGAAGGAAATAAAGTTGACTACCTGCCCGAGACATCAAAGTGAAATCTCAAACAGGGTAGGTGAAACAAGAGATCGCAAAGGTCGAAAAGTCGTAAAAGGGGATGTCATGTAACATCTGCAGTCTACACCAAATAACTCGAGATCTGCGAAGCAATTTTAAAAGCTTTTAATGGCTACTTTCCAACGGAAAGATTGGGAATGAGTATAAATCAACAGAACTTCAAAGATCAAGAGTTGCTGATGATTGCTAAGTTACAAAATCGTTGAGTTATTGGAATGCTATTGTTGACTCTACGAGTTCCACTAGAGATTAACAGAATAAGTCTCATGGACAGTGAGACTACATAGGTGGAAGTGAAGCAGCTTTGAAGAAGGACTTAAACAAACTAGAGCTTCACTCAACAAAGATGAGAATGCCATTGAAAATGGCAGCCAAGCTGAGAGCCGAGAAGGCCAAGAAGAAAGCATTCAGAAAAGTGGTAGAGCACAAAGAAGATAAAGAAAGCCACTCTACAGATCACCATGAACCAAAAGTTGAAAAAGAACAGAAGCAGAATCATATCTGCAAAACATTCAAGAAGGGTTCAGGGATTTCTAAGTGCCAGACTAAGTCTACTAAAAGCTCAGAGACTTAGAAAATCTAGATGGTGATGGTGCACAGCTAACATCAAATGAAGATGAGCAGAAAAGAGTGGAGATCAGCTGCATAAGAGAAGATGTGGTCCAGACTCAAAGAAGAATGTAAACAGGACCACGCCAAGCTTCTAAGTATAGAAGATGATCAAGCTTAAAGACATCTTAGTAGCTTAGCAGCAGCACCACCACCACCAACAACAAGAAACAAGGGCCTGAGGGGTTCTTGTCCGGAGGGACTAAATGAAGTTCCAAGCCTGCTGGGCTTAAAGAGTTCCTAGGGAACTAGAGGAGTTTCAATCCTACTGGGCTTGAAGAGTTCTTAGTGAACTGAAGTTCTAAGGTCACGCCTTTGAAGGAATCTTAGTGATTCGTGGTGTCTTGCCTTCCTTAGTGGAAATCCTGCTAGTTGAAAGCAGAAGAGTGGATTAGGAGCTTGAGTCTCTGAACCACTTAAAATCCCTTGTGTCATTTACTTTATGTCATTTACATTATGTACCTAACTGCTATAACTGCTATGTATGTATTAACTGCTTACAACTTAACTAACTTTAAGAACAATGTATATATGATTATGAATATATCAATGAAGGGATCTTTTACTTATTCCGCCGTGCTTGAAAAGATTCTTATGTTTGTCATATGCTAATTCATTAGAAATACAAAATAAAAAGGAAAAGTATTTGAAAATTAAAAGGATCTATTCAACCCCCCTTCTAGATCTATTGTGTGCCTACTGGTAACTAACACTTTCCACTGAAGATGTATCTCTCATGTACAAGAGACTCTGTGGGGATGTGTTTTATCTGAGGAGACCTTGTATAATATATTCCATCATTGGTCCTCCCCGTTGAGGATGGTCCTTCCTGGTTTATGTCGCCAGGTCCTTCTAATGCTATGTCGGAGTTACTGCCAACAGTCTGTGTTGTCAGGGATACCTGACCATGAGATCCCTGCTAAGGATGATGTCATTCCTGCTTAACCTTCGTTGACATGTGCATCAACAGATGAGATCATCAGATGGTTTCCAACGCTTCACTAGATTTACTTGCCAGTGGCTGAATACCGTCAAGGTTGCTTGACCTTCATTGACATGTTCATTAATGATTGATTTGGATAGAGTTTCCACTAGGGAGAAAGGTTTTAGGGTTCCGACCCTGCACAGATGGCATTCGGGCCTTCGTGAGGTATTGCCGAGTGTAATTTGCAACTGTTGTGATCATCGGTATAGTGAACCCTGTGTCTGGGCAAATACCAGTGAGTGACATGTAGACCCACAGTTTAGTCTCTGAAAACTAGGATTTCAGGCTCTTTCGCTCAATCGCGTAGCATCTTTTTTCCTGATTTTGCTTTTTCAGCTTGTGAAACCTCCTTTGTAACTCAACCTGAACCGAGCAAGAGGGGTTGGTCCCACCTAGGGGAGCCATATGTACATCTGCAGCCAATCGTGGGTGGCCTTAAATGGCTTGTTACTCACAAGTCATTTCTAAGTTGCGCCATACAGTAAATTCAAGAGCTCTTCTTCAGATCTACTGAGTTCAGGCATCTTTTTGCAAATTCTGTCACCGTACAAGTGTTCTACACTGCCCTGGTAACATATACATATCTTCTTTTCCAGTTCTTATCCTTTGGAAAATGAATTATCACATGAAATGTTTCTACACACATAGTAGTGAATATGCATGCTCATATGACTTGATAAAAAATATTCAACATAGTAAATATTAGTATTTAACCATGCTGAACATAATGATGTGAAAAATTTTAACACAGTCAAATTGACACCTTTTTCATGTTATTTCTTATCCTATTTGAGGACAAATGAGCAAAGGTGGTAAAGCAAAGTAATCTTGGTAATTAGGCTACCTTACGGATTGTGACTTTGATAGTGTAATGCATATAGAATGTTTATGACTATGGGTAGGTGTGCTACTGAATGGCCACCTAGTCATGCTTATGTGCATGTGGATAGTCCTATTTACAAAGGAGACTATGACAAAAAAATTTCAAAATGTAGGCATTGGGTAGTCATGCATTTTTAACTCTACTGTAGGGGTATGTTAAAGTAATACATGTATGCATGTAGTTATAAATTTGCATTTTGAAAAAGCTCCAGATTAGAGTTTACCACACTCTTTTTGAGGTGATTTGGAGACTTGTGTCCATATATGTATGGATTTGGATCAGCCGAGAAGTTCCCGTAGGACCACTTCAGGTGTGCGGAGGAGGGCTTCTGATGTGCCTCAACCCCATTCAGTTAGACAGCCTCGTCGTCTGGCGGAGGCGGTGATACGTCCTATCCGGGTTGAGGTACTGAATATTGAGGACGAGGAGGAGGATGTACCGGTTGTGAACCCCGCTCCTGCTGGTCATGTTCCCCGTAGGAATTTCCCAGGCATTGAGGTAGTGATCCCAAAGCTTCTAGGTGATTTGAGTTGACACCCCTAAGTTTACTTGTATGGAAACGAGGTACAAGCTGGATTTTGATCTTCCTTCTTTCCTATTGATGAGGATTAAAGGATTCTGATGTTGATCCACTTTTGTGATGTAGGTTCCTGACTTTACTTAGCCTCGAGGGAACTGGTTCAACATTCACTCTCTGTATCAGGCTCTGCATCCTGATTATCGAGCGATTGTGCATGGCTGAGGCTTTGAGGCGTTCTTTTCCATCCTCCCCCATCATTGTCCCTGGGTTATCTCGTATGTTAGGTAAGTTACCGGTTTCACCGGCACTCGGCCTCCATTTGTTAGATTGTGAGGTGATGAAACGTCGATGGATTGATGATTTATCACCGATATGGAGTTTGGAGGGGCGCCAGTGCCATGTACGGCGGATATTACCCCTACTGTCGTCAGATCCTTTCTAGAGTCTGTGCTAAAAGCGCCAAGGGGGACGATGTCAGCATGTCCTTTTGAGCGTAAATGCTATGAAATGGGCGCTGAGTGAGCCCATACCCGATGATGTGAGACTCAGGGATCACATTCTTTAGTGATTGTTCTTGATAATCATTAGGCGCTACTTCATAGCAGATAACTCTTCCACGGTATCATTCGCTTTTTTAAGCGCCAAACGAGATGTGGACCGTATCAGAGAGTATGATTGGGGCTCCTACACCTTCGCCTATTTCCTCAAGGGTATGCGCATACGTTCGCAGGGCTTGACAGAGGCTTGGCTAGGATTTTACCCATTTCTGCTGGTGAGTGTTTCTCTTTTGATTTCCTATGTACAGGTTAAGAGTGTTGACTGACAGTAGATGTTTGCCTTTATGTTGGCAGTTCTGGGCCTACAAGAGGCTCCCATACTTGCATCCGGTGAGTGTGCTAGGTTTGGAGACCTATCTACGAGGACGGTGATGGTATCACTCCATATTGATGGAGGTTCCTATAGCTGAGGGGTTCACCCATTGTCTTCTACAGTTGGAGTTGTTGACAGCTGATGCTATCACACGGATTCCCTAGGAGCATTGATGAGTGGGATTTATACCTACAAATAAGTTCCTTTGTGGCTTAAGTTGTTGCCTATTTTCAGTCTCTTAGATTGATTTTATCTATATTTTATTATTATTATTATGTTTTAGTTCTATCATGCAGGGTTTCATACAAATTTTCCAAATTTTCAGGCTCAATGGCCGCTTTACTATATTATATCATTGTGCACTAGAGTTGTTGATTAAAAGTTGTAACCAGTGTACGGCTATTGCGTCGAACTCACTCGAAAGTGGCGCATAAAGCGCCATCTTGAGTGCATAAAGATCCCCACCGCATCGCCGCTCTACATTAATACTTATTAGAAATACGCGCCCCAGCGCCAGAAATCGGTGCCACAGCTCCACTTCTCGTGCCCCGGCGCCATATCCGGTGCCCCAACGCCCCTATTCCTCGGGTCGCAGCGCCGTTCCCTTATTATGGAGCTACGCCGTAGCGAAACCTCCAGTGTCTTCAGCCATACGTGGCGCCGCAGTGCCACTTGTTAAGCTTATGCTCGCGCCGCAGTGCAAGCTCCAGTGCCCAAACAATAAAGAGCCTTTAATGACCTAAAGAAAGAAGGGAACAGTATATAAGGAAAGAGAAGCCACCTGCATTCAATATCGAGGAATATCAGAGGATATCACAGAGAACTTATTGCAGATAGCTTAGACTAGGTTTTATTTATGTCTTTTAATTTCTAGAAGAGAAAGAAGCTGTGTTTAAAGGATGGAGAGTTATTGCATTCGACAGAATCTCAGTAGTTACGTAGTGAAGAGAAGATTTGGAGGAAGAACACTTTAAACAGGGGTTTTCTTATTCCAAATCTGCCATTTATTTCTGTATTACTGATAATGTTGAATGTATTGAAAATGTGTGTTAGTACCATAGTTATGAACTAACTCTATTTTTAGGATTGCAATGTAACCTTTTGTTAGCTTAATCAACTTTCTCTCCTATTTTATATAATGAATCATTTTAGAATGGGTTGTTGTATTTAGTACTTAATGATTGATTGCTTGACAGAGTTTTTGGTATTGATAATAGTGGATATTGACAAATGGATGTTATTATCTAGCTTTTAAATACAACAACACCTGTTATGACCATGCCAATGAAATGTGTGCATAAACTACTGATAGGATAGACATATCTCTATTTGCCTTGTGTGACCTCGAGACTTAGCTTAATGACTTTGGCCTAGTTATTTTCACCACTAGACATATTGTGATTTATCTGGCTAGGGATGTGCATTTGACCTTCGACAGAAGCTTATGCGTATTTATTATTCTCGGTTGACCATTCCTTGATTCGTTTGTAACTAGGAGAGTTAGGAGATTAGGCGATGTATTAGGGGAATTGTAATCCTATCTTGACTTCCTAGCACAACCACTTCTCTTATTCTTACAATTTTTAATCACATAGATTAACCAACCATCCTTTTTCACTTGTTTAGATAAGATAGTAACGACTTTGCCTTAGTAATTGTTTTCTCTTAAGACTTTGTCCTCGTGGGTTCGACACTCTACTTTCATATATTACTTGTGGACCACGTATGCTTGCACGCGATTTGGCAATAGCTAAATCGGCCAACAAGTTTTTGGTGCCGTTACCGGGGACTTAGAATTAATTGTTTTTTAATATTAAAACTAAGTCATTACGATCTTACTTTAAACTGATTCTTCTGTTTAACTCTCTTTTCAGGTAGTCTTCATTGTTTATGCCACCTCGGAAGGGACGAAATATAATAACTCTCGATCCCAAGGTTGATAGAACATTCAGACGACTGCCGAGAGAAAAATCTGAGGACACACCCGAGGACATACCTGCTCCTATCAAAATGGTTGAGGAACTTCAGAAATCTTTGAGGGAGTACGCTATGCCTCACATTGATGATCTCCCGGCGAGTATTCTAAGGCCCGCCATCCAAGCTAATAATTTTGAGATCAAGCCGGGCACCATTCAAATGTGCACCAACATTCAGTTTGGGGGACTACCGAATGATGATCCCAATGATCACTTAATTAATTTCGTGGAGATCTATGACACATTTAAATGCAACAGAGTGTCTAACGATGCCATCAGACTCCGGTTGTTTCCATTTACCTTAAGGGACAAGCCAAGGAGCTGGCTTTATTCATTACCGTTAGGCTCCATTACCACATGGGCTGACTTGGCACAAAAATTTGTGGCAAAGTTTTTTCTGCCCGCCAAAATAGCCAGGCTCAGGCATGATATCACGTCTTTTGTCCAGTTCAAATCAGAATCCTTGAATGATTCATGGGAGCGATTTACGGATCTTCTGAGGAAATGCCCGCACCATGAATTGCCAGAATGGCTTCCTATCCAGACCTTTTATAATGGGCTATCCGGATCAACTCGTTCGAGTATTGATGCCGTATCTGGAAGGGCCTTCATGGCCAAACATCACACAGTGGGGTACGAACTAGTGGAAACAATGGCGACCAATAATTATCAATGGCCGAATGATAGGCAAGCCCCCAGAAGAGCAGCGTGGGTATATAAAGTTGACTCATTCACATCATTAACAACTCAGGTTACAGCACTAACGAAACGGCTAGACACCATGGGACCATCAGCAGTGCAGAATGTGCAGAGTGTCATAGCCTAGTGTGAGTTATGTCAAGGGAGCCACCCTACTGATCAGTGTGCGATAAGCCCTGAGTCAGTTCAATTCATTTCCAACTACGGGCGGCAACAAAATGCTAATCTTCCCACTCATTATCACCCGGGTTTGAGAAATCATCCCAACTTCTCTTGGGGCAACAACAACAACAACAACAACCCTACTTAAGCACAACCTTCATCCACCAGGCCAAATTATTCTAACCCTCCGAGTTTTCTGTAACGCCCCCAACTTCAGGTACTTGAAACCCGAACTCGGTGCTTTATGATACCATTTCTATGAGCGAAATAATACTAATAATGATAACAATAATATAAATATCAAACTTAACTTACATTTATCAGAGTCTAATCCCAAGTATGAAACCTTTACTATAATACATTACATGATAGATAATACATATCATGGTCTAAAATATTATCTAACTATTACAAAAGACACCATTAAACTTATACTGTTTGCTTTCTTTTTCTCTTGTTCTTGGCCGAACCTTTTAGCTGTTCATACTTAGCTGAAAACATTTAAATTAAGCAAGGATGAGCATTTGAGTGCCCAGCAAGTAATAGCAATTATAAATATTAGCTGAAAGAAGTAAATGTTTTCTTTATACGACACTTCTACAACGAATTAACAGTTGTGAAGTAAGCTGAACCAATCATAACAATATATTATTTCTATATCAAATTTTTGAAACTACGTATTGACTATATATATAGGGTAGTCGACAGACTATGAACATTGTTTTCTATTTTCGAAAAGGTTAAACAGAACTTCATCTGTAAACCGTCATAACTTACGGGCGCGAGGGTGTACATCCCATGGACCCTGTATTGATCAATACTACATGCAAGAACGATATTATCGTTTATCATTTTCGCCTTGGGCGCATAAAAGTTTTCCCATATTCGGGATGTTCATACTTAGTCGGGAATCCAAACCAAAGCAATTTGTTTGGATATAATAAAGTTTTATCATATTCAATGATATTTCTAAATCTGTGTCTAGCTAGGTCAAATAGCTAGATGGTTTTTAATTAAGGTATACATACTATAGATCAATATATATATATATATATATATATATATCAACATGTGATTAAATACAATGATTATCCAAGTGGGGACACTTGTATAACCATATTTAGAAATTAACGAACAAAATAAATATCTAAATTATACAATAGTACTGTACTAATAAATAATAATCGGATACATACTTGATAACAACAAGGCTATTATTCTGGCACAATAATAATATAATACTATAATTTTGAAACTTTCTTACTTATGTCCATTGCATAAAGAAAATGCAAAGGTAGGATACTTGTCTGGTCTGCTGCTTACAGTTACACAACTTAGTTTTATCTTTTATACCGAAACCTATCATTATTAAGATCATTCAATCGATTAGAATAACGTATTATAACACATAATATTGCTTATTGCAGTCAACACATAACCTAATCATATTGTCACACATGTTTCACAGTCATTGAATCACAAACAAACACATATACATACAAATTATATAAGTCCAGATCAATTTCTGAAACCTGTCGACGTACCGACGACTTTATTAGGTAATTATCGAGTCTAAGACTCAATCATATAGTTCAATATCCATTTAAATAATTTAAATATAAGTCATATTATTTTTCATAACCTTATAATAACTTTTAAATAATTATTATAATTTATCATAATTTTTCAAACATCTAATCAAGTTATGAAATGATTTAAATATCAAATAATTCTATTATCATTAATATTTAATTAATATTAAACTATTAATGAAATCATTTCCAAAATATTAAAGTTATTTATAATAACCTAAAATACTTTTAAAACATTAATATTATCCTTAAATGATTTTTAAAATAATTAAAATCACTTTTAAATAATTATCATTAATATTTAAGTATTAATGTACTATTCACTTAAATATTAAAAGTCATTTAGTATAACTTAAAATATTTTTAATTCATTTATATCCTTTTAAATAATAATTTTAAATTAATAAAACCATTTTAAACTATTTATTTAATATAATTATTAAATAAACTTAATATCATTTAATATTAAATTTACCTTTAAATATTGAAAGTTATATTTTATAACTTAAAATATTCTTAAACTCTTTATTTTTATTTAAAATGATTTTTCTAATATTAAAATCATTTTTAACTAATTTATTTAATATAAATATTAAATAAATCTAATATCATTAATATTAAAATCTTAATATTTTCATGACAAAATATCAAAAGTTATATTTTATAACTTAAATATTTTTATAATACTTAAATAATTCTTATATGATTTTTAAATAATTAATTCTATTTTTCATGATTTATTTAATATATTTATTAAATAACTTAATTATCATTAATATTAATTTATTAATGAAATTTAATCACAAAATATTAAAAGTCATTAAAAATAACTTAAAATATTTTCTTATACCATAATATAATTTTAAATGATTTTTAAGTATTAAAATCATTTTTAAATAATTTATTTAATATAATAATTAAATAAATTAAATACCTTTTAATATTCTTAAAATATTAAATATTTAAGAAATATATTAAAAATTATTAAAAACTAATTTTCAGGCTTTAAAATAATTATTAGGAATTTATTATGAATTTTTAATAATTAAATATTAATTTTTATTAATTATTTAATAAAAATATAATTTTCAGAAATTAAGTGTCACTATAGGTGCTTTAGGCGACAAAACTGTCGCTGAATGTGTTCTTGAGGCTCAAGATCACTGACAGTCAGTGTTCTAGGCCCTGACTTTGACCACCTATGATTCTTAGCCTAAGCATGTTATGAGCGAACTAAGACACTGATATTGTAGTGTTGGTGTAGTACTACAATATTCAGCCATCATTTAAGCCATACAACATCACAACAAGAAGATCTGTCCCTTCAAACTCTCTGTCAGAGCTTTCTGGGTTACCCAGAAACCCAGTCAACTTCGAGGGACCAATTTAAGGCTCAATTTACTTTAGGTTCTGGTCATGAAAAAGTTGTTTTTATGGTTCAAGATTATAGTTTACATGACAAGGTACAATAGCATATCATCATATCATCATAACAACAACACAAATGAACGATTAAAATTTGTCAAACCTTGTCGACGTCAAGCGTTTTAATTTTCTCGAAATTCCAAAATCGCCATGATCGGATGGTCTACTTTGACCAACCACTGTAATCGACTCAATTGATATTTAGGAGATTTTAAGGCATAAACTTGTAGTCTATATAACATATTATGATTCTATTTCAACAACAACAACAACAAAACAACAAAAAGCAGCAAGATCAAGGCTTAGGAAAATCTTGTCAGTTCCACTTTCTCGGGCGCTTTAAGGTTACCCGTAAATGCCCAATCATGGCTTCATCAACGTGGTTCACCACGAATATCTTACTATATATGATAAATCTGACCCTGATTCAAGTTGTAGATCATAGACCACATAACATATTACTTATCAACCTTCAAATAACAAAAACACATAATCAGGCAAAGATTAAAGAGGTCTGACATTCATTGTCAGACAACATTTTCATCATTTTCCAGATTTTCAAAAACTTAAATTTTGAGCACTTAGATGAAATGGATCTACCCAATACCAACCCAGATCACTTAGTTACACATCATATAACATATTAAAACACAAAATCATAACATCTAACATAGCTTTAATGATCAGATTCTAAATTAGGATTATACCTCACTTTAAACAAGTTTTTGATTCTAGGCTTCTTGATCTGTTATGGAAGTAGTAGGGACTTAATAATGGACTGATATGATATTGTATTTCATGGGTTGGAGAGAGAGAGAGGGACTTGATAGAGAGTTGGTGTACAAATGGGTAATAATATGAATTTTTCTCTTTCTTGATCCTTATATATAACATAATACAATGCATATGGTTGGTATATGACTGATAGCTAAAGTTAAAAGAAGTCAAGAGTTGTTCAACAACTCCAAATATGGCTAGATTTACAAGTAAGCTTCAATTATACAATAAGGGAAAAATGGTCTTTTGTCTTAAAAATTTAATGACATCTTGGTCACTTGGCAAACTCTTAGGATTTGACCTTTAGGGTTTAACCCTAAAGTTTTGGCACAAAGTTTTTTGTAGGATTTCTAATTTGGCTTTAAAATAAAAATTTCAGTTTCTAAAAATACAAATTAAGGTGCCTTAATTAATTTAGTTTTTTAATTATTTAGTAATTTGCTAATTAGGTTTAAGATCTACTAATTAGCATTAAACTTTTCAAGTAGCGATTAGGGTTTTCAATTTATAATTTAGGGTTTATAATTTAAATAATAGGATTTCTAAAAATTAATATTTCTAAATATTAATTAGGGTTTACCTAATTAATCATAAAATTATATAATACACAACATAAATCATATAACATAGTTATATAATAGCCTCGAACTCATAATTGAGTTTCAAATTAGGGTTTCCATTTAGCAACTAGCTAATTATTATTTAAGGTTCCTAATTTTAGAAATTAGAGTTTTAATTTACAGTTAGGGTTTCCTATAATTAGGGTTTTCCTGATTAACATTAATATTTATTATAAATATCATTAATCACCTGACACAGTGACTTAACAGATTTTAAAGTCTCGTTTGACTTCGAAACTAGGGTTTATCAGTAATACGAGGGTTTTCAAACACTGCACCATAATTGACCAATCATTAACAATGCATACATTACATATTTGTAGTACTAAAATAAATATAATATTATAATAATATTCTCATTCCTTATTCCAATTCCAGAATTAGGGTTTGGATTCCATATCTGACTTATGTCTTATATGTAACATTATTAATTAAGTTAAAATAATTAACTTATCTAATGTGAAATAAATTCATATAATAAAATAAAATAATTATTATAATAATTCTAATAATTATTTCATATATTATTTAAATAATATAAAATCATATTTTCATGGAAAATAATTAATAAAAAATATTTTTACTATTAAATTAATTATTATTAGAATATAATTTATAATGATTAATAATTCTAAAATAAAATTATTTGTAATCATTCGTGTAATAAATATATTTTATATTCATCACATAAATACATACACATTACCTTGCACGCATTCTCACCTTTAAAATAAAAAAAAAATTTATACGCAAAATTTCTGATTTAATTATATAGAAAATATCGGGTTATTACATTCACCCTCCCTTATAAAGATTCCGTCCCTGGAATCACCGTTTTAAAACCTATACATACAAGGGTACATAGCATACACAATCATTGCAAGTAGATCTCGATCATAATTGATCGAACCGATCTTTAACTATTCAGCATAAAGTTTGTCTATCTGCTTAAACAGAAATTTAATTTTTAATAGAACTCAAATTCCTCCAAAAAATTCTTTATAAAATAATTTACTATATATAAAAAAATAATATATAAGAAAATAAAAGTTATACGAGTAATAACTGGAGTTGCATCCTCAGCTGCCACGGTATCTTGAACGGTCACGTTGAAGACTCTTGCAGTTTATTCTGTTGGTTTGTTGATTGAAGTTGGTCTCGTTGTCGCCAATGTCCTGCTGCCTTTTCCCGTATTCGCATTCCTTGCCTCCCTTCTCCTTCTTGGAAAATCTTTCACCTTATGCTCCATTGATTCACAAATAAAACACCCACTATACATTCTTGGATTGGGGCAGTTGGGAGAGATATGTCCCTTCTGCTCACACTTATAACACACAAACTTACCTTTAAGACACTTCCTCGAGTGATTCTTTCCACAATTTCTATACTGCAAAACTTTTTTCTTTCCACCTCTTGGCCTATTTTCGGTTTTCACGAAACTATCTCCTTTCTCTTTTTCTAGTCCTACTACCACTACTCCCTTCTCCGGCGCTAGCTTGATTTTCCTTCCTCCAAAAATTCGTTTTCCCCTTTTATTGTATAGGTGGCAAAAGCTATCTTTTGACCCTCCGTTATCCTAGCTATCACAAACGCGTCTACCGAGTCAGTTGATCTTCTAAATCCTGGCGGTCTGAATGCCTTGAAGTCGTTGATGTGAGACCCTGAATTTTATGAAATGAAAGTATTCAATTTTTTTATTATTATTTTATTTGGTAAATAGTTAAATTTATAAAAGTTTAAAGTTAAGGGTGATATTTGAAAATTTTGCAAAGTAAGCAAGTTGTTATAAAATATTCGTTGTGTCGGGAAATATTCGTTGTGTGGGGGAATATTTGTTTTAACAGAGAATATCTGTACGATAGCACAATCATTGGTGGATCCCACAACGGAAGTATTGTCGTATTTAGAAAACGACATAATTATCTTTTTTATAAAAATAACGACGAAAGTTTTACTGTTAAAACTGTTAAACTACCCGGTAGTAAAAGTAAAATAATACGCGTGGTTGCATAGTAGCACACGGTATTAATTATTGATGCTTACGTAAGAAGTCACTCAGTTATACTCAATTATTGCTACAATAATTACTGCATCATATCTCTCATATTATTAATTCAATTATTGTCACGGTATCATCTACATTATTTATATTATTAAATCAATAATTGAGATGGCAAAGTTATTCATATTATTATTTACAATATTGACAATATCTAGAAGTTCTATCAAGGAGATGTTTGGTCACCTAATTGCGCACCAATAAGGAGAAATCCTTATCGGAAAGCCCCCTCTTTCCTGGGAACGACCTGGTTGTTAAATATTGTGAATTATAATATTAATGATGAATAAGTTTGTGTTGATTAAAGATGAAATTGATAGTTCCATTGTGTGAGAATTATTAGTGTTAGTGAAAATCGACATTTATTTCGATAATAATCGATATCTGGAGGTTATATTGACAAATCAAGTTATTCACCGGATAAATGAGCAATTAATTGCTATTAATTCACATGCTTATAACTATGCGTTCACATGTGTGTACTAACGAGTCACATGATTTACTATTAGGGGAATTGATTCAAGATTGATAATACTTGCATGACTAAGTTAAAAATGGAGGTATAGATGGAGGTACTATACTGTAATTCGTATTTTCACATGTCTAGAACTATTAAGTAACATGATTTACTATTGATTCACATGATTTACTATTAGGGGAGGTGGTGCAAGTTTGATAATACTTTCAGGACTAAATTAAAAATGAAGGAAAAGATGTGGGTATTATACTATAATATTTTGAGCCCCAAAATGTGCAATTATGGAAACTATATTTTCCTATAAATAGAAGCTCATTCCTTCATTATTTTTTACCAATTCACTAAGTCTCACAAGAGTAATTATTATAGAGAAATTATAGAGAGAAGCTATAGAGAGAAGAAGAAGCGAAAAGTCCGCTACTTCACTATTCCAAAGATCCAATCTTCTTACGAGGTAAGGGATATTATTATTATAGTAAGGGGTATTATTCTTTCAGTATTCATGAATAGAGTTATTTTCTTTCAATACTCGTAAGGGTTGTTATTCCATTCTTTATTATTATATTGGAATAACCTGTCTATGCGAAGTACCGCATACATGGTGAAATTCTTCTATTATTCCATTCTTTATTATTATGTTGGAATAACCTGTCTGTGCGGTCTATCGCATGCCTGGTGAATTCTGTTGTTATTCCATTCTTTATTATTCTGTTGGAATATCCATGCATGCAAGATTACGCATGACTGGTTCCATTCTTTATTATTCATTGGGAATAACTCATGCATGCGATCTATCGCATGCATGGTGAATTCTTCCATTATTCCATTCTTTATTATTCTCTTGGAATAACCTGTCTATGTGGATTTCCGCATGCATGGTGAATGATCCTTTGTATTCATTCCTTATTAAATTGTGGAAATAATCTGTCTACGTGGATTATCGCATGGTGGGTGAAAATCCATTTGCAGTTTTGTATATTCTATTATACCCGTATGAGATATCATTTCTTTTGTACTCGTCATGGAATATCAGTTTCTTTGGTATTTGCAATATTGACAATGTCTAGAATTTCTGTCAAGGAGAGGTTTGGTCACCTAATTGCGCGCCAATAAGGAAAAATCCTTATCTGAAAGCCCCCTCTTTCCTGGGAACGACCTGGTTGTTAAATATTGTGAATTATAATATTAATGATGAATAAGTTCGTGTTGATTAAAGATAAAATTGATAGTTCCATTGTGTGGGAATTATTAGTGTTAGTGAAAATCGACATTTATTTCGATAATAATTGATGTCTGGAGGTTATATTGACAAATCAGGTAATTCACAGGATAAATGAGTAATTAATTGCTATTAATTCACATGCTTATAACTATGTGTTCACATATGTGTACTATTGAGTCACATGATTTACTATTAGGGGAATTGGTGCA
Source organism: Panax ginseng (assembly GCA_020205605.1). NCBI lineage: Eukaryota > Viridiplantae > Streptophyta > Magnoliopsida > Apiales > Araliaceae > Panax > Panax ginseng. Next base: position 136,052,786 of record CM035139.1, read on the forward strand.
AGATTGATAATACTTGCATAACTAAGTTAAAAATGGAGGTATAGATGGAGGTACTATACTGTAATTCGTATTTTCACATGTCTAGAACTATTGAGTCACATGATTTACTATTGATTCACATGATTTACTATTAGGGGAGGTGGCGCAAGTTTGATAATACTTGCATGACTAAATTAAAAATGAAGGAAAAGATGAGGGTATTATACTGTAATATTTCGAGCCCTAAAATGTGCAATTATGGAAACTATATTTCTGTTATAATGCATGTGATTCCCTCCTCAAGAGGGAACCTTTCTTCTATTGCATCCGTGCTCTTCCCCTCCTTTACTTCTTCCTCGCGTGACTCCTCTGCCTCGCTTATATAAAGGCAATGATAGTGAAGAAAAGAAGAAGGAATTTTCTCTAAATGTTTCTCTCTCTTTCTCTCTTACTTATTCTCTCTAAATTTATGCAGCAATTATAAGAGTATATTTTTATAGTTTGCTAAAGTTTGATAACACGTTATCAGCATGAAGCTCTAACCAACTGAGACGGTAAAATTAAATTCTTGCAATTTATTATTGTATTACAGGTTTGGCTATGCCACCAATAATATAATTTTATTCTTATAATTGCCTTTAAATTCTTGCAATTTATTATTATACTACCGGTTTGGCTATGCCACAAATAATATAATGTTATTCTTTCAATTGGCCTGGCTTTTCCGCCTATTATATTAACTGTCAAGTTATATTTATGTTTTATTGTCCATTTTTAAATTTTATTATTTACAGTGGTACCATCTATCCTTGTTGATCTTACAAGACTTGGTGGGAACCTTTTTACCGCTTATTAAATTGTGGGAATAACCTATATATGTGAAATACCATATACCTAGTGAATAATCCTTTGTATTCATTTCTTATTAAATTGTGAGAATAACCTGTATATGTGAAATACCGTATACCTGGTGAATAATCCTTTGTATTTATTTTTTATTAAATTGTGGGAATAACCTGTATATGCGAAATACCGCATGCATGGTGAAATTCTTCTGTTATTCCATTCTTTATTATTATGTTGGAATAACCTGTCTACGCGGACTACCGCATGCATGGTGAAATTCTTTTAGTTATTCCATTCTTTATTATTCTGTTGGAATAATCTGTCTATGCGAACTATCGCATACCGGGTGAAGATCCATTTGCAATTTTGTATATATATTTCTTTGTGAACTATAATACTTGTATATACATTAACGATTGCATATTCTTTTTACTAAGATAATATGCTAATAACATAAATATAAGAATATTTATATTATTTATATTAGCATTTTATCACCACCTGAGGTCGTGACTTAGTTTTTTTTTATATCATACATGCAATTATTTATTGTTTTAATAAATAATAAAATTGTGTTTTAACCCAGAATAGATGGCAAACTTGGCAAAAATAGATTTTTATATTTTGAAAATCTCTAGAGACAACTATTTGGCTTGTGCACTTGATGCAGAATTGCACCTTAGTGCAAATGAGTTAGAAAAGACCATTGAATCAGTAAATACAACTACTTCGGCACAAAATGCAAAAGCCATAATTTTTCTTCGTCACCATATTGATGAAGGATTAAAGACTGAGTATTTAACAATCAAAGATCCTTTGTCTTTATGGACACAACTGAAGGAAAGATTTGACCACCAAAAATTAGTTGTTCTCCCTAATGCCAAATTTGAGTGGCTTAATCTAAGGCTATAAGTGTGACGCCCCCAAAATAGGTCCATTCCACCCAACCCATTCTGAGTCGCCAAATACATGGTACAGAAATAACTACAACTTCAATAATACAAATTTCGTGTGAAATAAGACAATACATACTGTAAGTTTAAATACAGATATTGCCGTCTAGACAATATCCACACGCAAATAAATCCCCATCATCATTATTGATACATTATTTTACAAAAATGGTGAGGACTACTAAACAACTCTCTCTAGAACCTTCATTCCATACCCCGACTCGATCCTCGCTATGTTCTCACCTCCCCGAGAAGAAAATGGAACAACAAGGAAAAGGGTGAGCTCAACTAGCCCAGTAAAGAATATTATGACTAAGATAATATACAACAAATTATCGTTAGTCTTAAACGGGGAAAAATCTAATAGAATACAATAGATAACAAGTTTTAGATCAACAAATGCAATGAAATAAAGAATCCATTAGAAGAGTCACGTAGAGAAAGAATTCTACTGTCTTCTAAGGTTTAAAAGTCCATCATCAATAGTTTATCCCTGTAATAATAATCAATATACATCTTTAATCATCTTTGCACTACATGCCAAAGATATTCATTTGTATCACCAGTTGGTCATGTTCATCTCAACACTTGTTCATCTTTGCACCACAGCCAAAGATATTCATCGATTAATCGCTCATCTTTTTGCACTACAAAAAAGCAAAGATATTCATTTATATCACCATTTAGGACTAAGGATGATGAAAAATATTTTTAAAGAAACGAATCCAAAGAAACAAAATGACAAGGATTAAGGATTAAGGATTCGTACTTTGTTTTACCCATGTCCAAAAATACTTGAAAATAATCATATTGGTGTAAAATTCAAGAATGATCAAAACATGGATACAATCAAAGTCGGTATCCGTAATAGATATTTTGGACAAAAGAAAATTTTTATTTTTCTATGAATAGTGCCGATTCGTGAATAGGGTCGATATCGTGAATAGTCACAGAGTATACGTGAATAGTACCCCTTTACATAACAAGTTCCAAATTTGATAAAAAGTTCACTAATACTTGACATATAATGATATTGAAGAAAAAATATCATTTAAGAAGAAAATAATACCCTTACCTCAAAATAACCGTATTTCTTATCAATTTCAGTATAGTCTCGATGAAACTCGCATCGTTATAGCAACACTCAAAGTATACTCACAAGAATACGCTCGATAATATAGAGAGAGAAAGAGAGAAAACTTAGTTTCTGGTGTGATTTTCAATTCTAACTTAGCCCTCTATTTATAGGAAAATGTTAGAACACCAAAGGAGACTAAATTAATAAAATATATTATTATTTATTCAAAATTCCTACCCACATGTTTTGAAAACTCTAGCATGCCTTCTTTGGTCAAAAACATCAGCCACCCATGTGCCAACAACCACAAAAACGTTTTTCTTATATAAAATAATTAAAACTTCCAAAATCAATTATTTCGGAACTCCAGAACTTCAATAATTCATGATAAATAGCCCTTTGTCAGAAAATTCGAATCTCGCGACTTTTTATAGGAAATTCAATTCTCTACAACTTTGCAGAAGGAAGTTTTCCAAATTCCAAACAGAAATTATCCGAAATCCATAAATGAGCGATTTTACAGTCTATAATCAATTTTCGATCAAGAATTGTGTCCACCGACACACAAAACATATGTTAAACATTTAATGCCACAAAATACTCTACCTCCTTATATACTCATATATCCCACATTTATTATAAAAATATCACCGTTAATATATTATTAAAATAATATATTTAAATGAATTATTTTATCGTAAAAAGATAAAATATTAATTTTCAACAATTGTCACATTAAAATTTTCTCCATCTATATCCACATAAAATCAATATCATATAAATCAATAATTAATTATTTAAAATAATATTGCGTAATCACAAGATCGATAACCAAAGCTCCTGTGAAAGAGGAGGCTTTCCAATAAGAATTTCTCCTCATCTACGCCGCAATTAGGTGACCAAACCTCTCCTTAGATGTAACTTTCTAGACATTGCCAATAATGTTATCTAATAATATTATTCAGATAATATGAATTATTGCTTCGATAATGAAAAATACCGTAAATGACAATTATTGAAACAACAACAATATAAAATATCAACGCAGCAATTATTGAATCAATAAAATATAATATTGAATAAAGAATTACCGTAAACCATTATCGAGTAGCGCCTTCTTATGTATGAATCAATAATTCAACAATACTGCGGTAATACCGTGTGCTATCTGCTTTGTGCAATGACGCATATTATCGTATTTTAACCACCGGGTATTCCAACAAAGGTAAATTCAGAACAACTACGCCAGTTATTTTTAAACAACTTATATTTGTCGTTTCTTCCTCCAATCGCTTTCTCATTATGGGGCCCACACACGGTCAAGCTACTTGTCGTCATTTAATATTCCCCGACGAGACGAATATTCCACGACCAAACGAATATTCCCAAACAACAATGAATATTTTATAACCACTTGCTTATTTAAAATATTTATGATTTTACCCATAACTAACCACATTAATCAAATCCACCCTTACTATTTCAAAATAATAAATAAAGGAAATTCCTTTTATTTAAAAATTTCGGGTCTTACAACCTCCCTCCTTATGAAATTTCGTCCCTCGAAATTGACGTGACGATTTTGGTGTTTTCAAAAGGTAAAGATACCTCGCTTTTATTTTCGTTTCCAACTCCCAGGTCATTTCTTCAATAACAAGGTTCCTCCATAAAACTTTAACTTGTGGTATAACCTTTGTGCGTAGGACATGCTCCTTTCTATCCAAGATCTTGACAAGCTACCTCCTCGACGTTAAGTCTTCTTGGCTATCTCGTCTGGTTCTAACTCAATAACGTGGTTCGGTCATTCACATATTTAAGTAACATCGGTATGTGAAAAACGTTACGAACACGCGATATACTTAGCGGTAAAACGAGTCTATAGGCCACAGTTCCTATTCGATCGAGGATTTCAAATCGACCAATAGATCGAAGGTTTGAGTTTTCCTCACATCGCCGATTCTTGCTTTTGGAATAACAACTTCTTGTACCTCCTTCTTCAAATTCATCACTCGGTTGTGTAGCTTGAGCGATTTTAACTTTATCGATTAAAGTCGATCATCACGTGGGTACCTAGAATCTTTAACTCTATTTCTATCATTTGTAAGTTATACGAAATGGGTCTTTAACAACATCGCACTCGTACTCGCATATGATCTTCTACTCAACACGTCAACTACCACGTTCGCTTTTCCAGGATGGTATGGTCAGAACATATGCCAAAATGAGTCTCCTCTTGAGTTCTTCGAAGCTCTTCCCACATTTCTTGCTCCATTCGAATTTTGTATCTCTACGAGTCAGCTGAGTTAATGGAGTAGCGATTCGAGAAAATCTTTCCACGAATCTCCGATAATAACCAACTAAGCCTAGAAAGATACGTATTTTGATTACTAACTTAGGTTGCTCTCAACTGTGACTCATATCCCAATCTTGGATAAGACGTCACAATGGCACCTTTATCGCTTTACTACCGTATTTAATATGGCGCCCCCAGAGAGAGTCCGCTTCAAAGACATTCCATAAAGGAAATCACCAGATAGAGGCTAAGGTACCAACTTCTATAGTTAAAATTTTAACTCAAGTTCAATAGAGTCATTCAATATGAGATTTTAGAAATGGGTTTTGTAATTAGTTCAAAGTCGATACAAAATTTAATATCACGCTTCGGGGAGTAAGCCAAGAAATTCTTCAGAAATACATCGAAATTAACAAACAATGTAAATATCACTCAAATCGACGTATTTTTGTTCAAGTCCATGACATGGCTAAGAAAGCTTGACATCCGCTTTTCAATAAACGAATGACTTTATGGCTTGATATAAAAAGTTTGACTTCAATGGTTTGGTTGCTTGAATTTGAATAACAAAGTTGCTTAGAATATGAAAACTAACAACCTTACGAAAACAATCAATTTTGGCATGATGAGTAGTTAACCAATCAATCCCTAAAATCACATCAAAAGCAAGTATCTTTAAAGAGATAAGATCAACAGGTAATGTGATGATGCCAACTTGGATCAAACAAGATTTCTAAACAGTGGATGAAATGAAAGTTTCTCCTAATGGAGTCTCCATAGATAGGTCAAAGTCAAATTTCTCTGGAGTCAAGTTTAAACGTTGAACGCAAGCAAGAGAGATAAAAGAATGGGTAGAACCGGTATCTAATAAGGTATAAACTTCGCAAGAATTTATAATTAACTAACCTGTGCTAACTTCGTTTGGGTTCTTCGCATTCTGACCGGTCACGACAAACGCTCTTCCAGGAACCGTTGACTTTGTCTTTTCCGTATCCGCATTTGGTGCCACCGCTCCAAATTTGACTTGATTTCGCTTCAGACAAAATTGAGCTATGTGATCTTCTTTTCCACAACTAAAACATACCTTGAAGGTCATGAATGCTTGGACTTATATGTCCCTCCTCTCCACATTTGTAATATCTAACCGGCGGTCGTTCTCCTCCCCTAGAATTTGTTGTTTGGTCGATGTCACGCCAACGCCTTCCCGTCCATCGCTTTAATCTTCTCTTCTTGAAATTTCCACTTGAATTATTTCTTCTATTATCTTGGCCATGATTACCACCGGCGGTTACCATTTCTTGCTCGATAATTTCTTTCACGATGGTTATCATTGTCCCGATGACCGCTGCCACCAAAGATGATTTTTATCGTGTTGTTGGTCGCCTTGGTTGAACAGACTCATTATCTCGCTCTAATAATTGAGCCTTGTTCACAACATCCTAATATAGAGAAAATTTATGAGAAATGAGGTATCGATTTAATTTCGAGTTTCAAACCTCTCAAAAACATTCACGCCATAATGCCTCATTCTCTACCAAATGAGGTGCAAACACGATAACTCCGCTAACTTCGCCTCGTGATTGGACACACGCCATGTCGCTCGCTTCTAGTCTAATAAACTCTACCTCCTTCATATGATGAATACTTTCATAAAAGTACTTGTCATTGAATAGTTTCAAACGCTTCCCAAGACATGCCGAAAGTGCAAATGGATGGGTACGCTTCACGATTCCCACCAATGTCGCCTCATTACGTAACATAAAAAGTGGCGAATGGAACCTTCTGTTCCTCCGTGCATCCCAAGACATCGAATATCTTAGTAATCTGCTTGACCCACGTCTCCGCCTTAATCGGATTCGGCTTTTTCCAGAATTCTGGTGGTCCCAACTCTTTGAATTGTTTGGCCGTGACAAACCGCGCATTACTATCATTTCCACCCGTATTTTGTACACGAGTCTCCCTCGTCTGATTTTGCATGAACTGCAAAAAGCTTCTAAACATCACGTCGTTCATCGTCTGATTAGTGGTGTTGTTTACAGGAGGAACATTTCCAGCCTGTTGCACGTTCTCTTCGTTGGTGAGTACAGCGCTCTCCACGCCTCATTTACTCCATCTGTTAACATTCTCAATTACATTCTCAAATACAGCCATAAAATAAGGGTTAATTAAACAAATTAACATACCACATAATATCCCTATACTCTGACCAACTAACAAATAAGCTTAGGTAGGACACACTAGCGAAAAGGATTTACTCATCTTTCCCTCCTAGTTCTATTCCCCGATCTCCACCAGAGATCATATCCCTAAGCTCGATACCAACTGTGACGCCCCCAAAATAGGTCCATTCCACCCAACCCATTCTGAGTCGCCAAATACATGGTACAGAAATAACTACAACTTTAATAATACAAATTTCGTGTGAAATACGACAATACATACTGTGAGTTTAAATACAGATATTGCCGTCTAGACAATATCCACACGCAAATAAATCCCCATCATCATTATTGATACATTATTTTACAAAAATGGTGAGGACTACTAAACAACTCTCTAGAACCTTCATTCCATACCCCGACTCGATCCTCGCTATGTTCTCACCTCCCGAGAAGAAAATGGAACAACAAGGAAAAGGGTGAGCTCAACTAGCCCAAGAAAAGAATATTATGACTAAGATAATATACAACAAATTATCGTTAGTCTTCAACAGGAAAAATCTAATAGAATACAATAGACAACAAGTTTTAGATCAAGAAATGCAATGAAATAAAGAATCCATTGTAAGAGTCACGTGAGAAAGAATTCTACTTTGCCTTCTAAGGTTTAAAAGTCCATCATCAATAGTTTATCCCCTCGTAATAACAATCAATATACATCTTTAATCATCTTTGCTACTACAGCCAAAGATATTCATTTGTATCACCAATTGGTCATGTTCATCTCAACACATGTTCATCTTTTCACTACAGGCCAAAGATATTCATCAGTTAATCGTTCATCTTTGCACTACAGGCCAAAGATATTCATTTATATCACCATTTAGGACTGAGGATGATGAAAAATATTTTTAAAGAAACGAATCCAAAGGAAACAAAATGACAAGGATTAAGGATTAAAGATTCGTACTTTGTTTTACCCATGTCCAAAAATACTTGAAAATAATCATATTGGTGTAAAATTCAAGAATGATCAAAACATGGATACAATCAAAGCTAGTATCCGAATAGATATTTTTCGACAAAAAAAAAATTTTTTATTTTCTATTGAATAGTGGTCGATTCGTGAATAGTGTCGATATCGTGAATAAGGCCAGATACGTGAATAGTACCCTACATAACAAGTTCCAAATTTGATAAAAGTTCACCAATACTTGAGATAATGATATTGAAGAAAAATATCATTTAAGAAGAAAATAATACCCACTTACCTCAAAATAACTGTATTCGATCAATTTCAGTATAGTCTTGATGAAACTCGCACCGTATAGCAACACTCAAAGTATACTCACAAGAATACGCTCGATAATATAGAGAGAAAGAGAGAAAACTTAGTTTCTGGTGTGATTTTCAATTCTAACTTAGCCCTCTATTTATAGGAAAATGTTAGAACGCCAAAGGAGACTAAATTAATAAAATATATTATTATTTATTCAAAATTCCTACCCACATATTTTGAAAACTCTAGCATGCCTTATTTGGTCAAAAACATCAGCCACCCATGTGCCAACAACCACAAAAACGTTTTTCTTATATAAAATAATTAAAACTTCCAAAAATCAATTATTTCGGAACTCCGGAACTTCAATAATTCATGATAAATATCCCTTTTGTCAGAAAATTCGAATCTCGCGACTTTTTATAGGAAATTCAATTCTCTACAACTTTACAGAAGGAAGTTTTTCTAAATTCCAAACAGAAATTATCCAAAATCTATAAATGAGCGATTTTACAGTCTATAATCAATTTTCGGTCAAGAATTGTGTCCACCGACACACAAAACATATGTTAAACATTTAATGCCACAAAATACTCTACCTCCTCATATACTCATATATCCCACATTCATTATAAAAATATCACCGTTAATATATTATTAAAATAATATATTTAAATGAATTATTTTATCGTAAAAAGATAAAATATTAATTTTCAACAATTGTCACATTAAAATTTTCTCCATCTATATCCACATAAAATCAATATCATATAAATCAATAATTAATTATTTAAAAATAATATTGTAGAATCACAAGATCGACAACCAGTAGCTCCTGGAAAGAGGGGGCTTTCCAATAAGAATTTCTCCTTACTAACAAGAATTAGGTGACCAAACCTCTCCTTAGATGAACTTTTAGACATTGCCAATAATGTTATCTAATAATATTATTCAGATAATATGAATTATTGCTTCGATATGAAAAATAATTGTATAATGACAATTATTGAAACAACAACAATATAAAATATCAACGCAAAGAATTATTGAATCAATAAAATATAATATTGAATAAAGAATTATCGTAACCATTATTGAGTAGCGCCTTTCTTATATACGAATCAATAATTCAACAATACATGCAATAAATACCGTGCTCATTGTGCAACCACGCATATTATCGTATTTTAACCAACGGGTATTCCAACAAGGTAAATTCAGAAATAACTACGCCAAGTTATTTTTAAACAACTTATATTTGTCGCTTTCTTCCTCCAATCGCTTTCCGTTATGGGCCCACACATGGTCAAGCTGCGTCGCATTTAATATTCCCTGACAAAGATTTAATATTCCACGACCAAACGAATATTCCCCGACAACAATGAATATTTTATAACCACTTGCTTATTTAAAATATTTAAGATTTTTACCCATAACTAACCACATTAATCAAATCCACCCTTACTATTTCAAAATAATAAATAAAGGAAATTCCTTTTTATTTAAAAAATTTCGGGGTCTTACAACAAGATTACAAATCAATTACAGAATATAGTTCCAATGTTTATAAAATAACCTATACTTTGGCTTTGTGCGGAGATCCAGTTTCTGAAACCCAAATGTTAGAGAAAACACTCTCAACTTTTCATTCCAACAACATGATTCTGTCGCAACAATATAGACAGAGTAAGTTCACAAAATTCAGTGACTTATTGTGTGTCCTCCTTGTTGTAGAAAAGAATAATAAATTGTTGTTGAAAAACCATCAGGTATGGTCAACGGGTGCTACCCCATTGTCGGATATTAACAGCACGTCATTCCAGTAGAATAAACGTGACAATAGATGATTATATAATAAGAAGTCCTGGGGACGAAAGAATAAATGAGGCCATCATAACAACAAATTCTAGAACTGCGACAATTCAGGCCACCAGAAGTGGCAAGTGTCTGGGTCAGGTAAAAATAAAGAAAATGCAGCACCGATAAAGAACAAAACAGATGTTTGTTTTAGGTGTGGGATGAAAGGGCATTGGTCGCGTACCTATCGTACACCGAGGCATCTGGCTAATTTATTCCAGGAGTCTCAAAAGAACAAAGTAATGGAGGTAGAAACAAACTTTGTTAATCATCAATTGGATATTGTTGATGTTCCACCAATGACCAACAATGAGAAAAAGGTTGTTGATATTACTGGACCTTCTAAAAGTATCTTTTGGGACAATGTTTAATTTTCTGTTTTAATTAAACACCCTGCATGTATAATATTATTAGTTTTCGTTCTATACATGGTATGTGTTTCTCATGAATAAAATTATAAATGAAATGTAACTTTTCTTATTTACGTTTTTACATGTGTCAGACCATCTTTAATGAATATCTTCTTATCACTTCTACTATTTCTAAAAAATAGAATATCCTAGAAAAACTTCATTCAATTTCTTCTGGATTATATTCTATTAAAATTAGAGCAATTGAGTCTCATAATGTTATGATTCCAAAAATTATAGATCCCAAATCCTCTATGCTTTGGCATGAAAGACTCGGTCATCCAGGTACTTCTATGATGTGTCGTATTATTGAAAATTATACTGGTCATCCTCTCAAAAATAAGAAGGTTTTTCCTAGAAGTGAATTTTCTTGCATTGCGTGTTTTCGAGGAAAATTAATTGTTTGACCATCACCAGTAAAAGTTTATAAAGAAGCCCCAAAATTCCTAGAGAGAATTCAAGGAGACATTTATGGACCTATTCAACCATTGTCTGGCCCATTTCGATATTTCATGGTTTTAATAAAAGACTTCAACTAATTACACGACAATTAATGTTAAGGGCTAACTTACCTACCTTCGTTTGGGTTCATGCAATTCTATATGCTGCAGCCATCATTCGAGTAAGACCAACGACTCTTTATAAATTTTCTCTTCTATAGTTAGTTCTTGGACAGATACCCAACATATCACACTTTCGAGTTTTTGGAAGTGCAGTATATGTTCCAATTGCACCTCCACAAAGAACTAAAATGGGAGCCCAACGAAGAATATGTATTTATGTTGGTTTTGATTCTCCTTCTATTATCAGATAGCTTGAGCCTTTAACTGGAGATGTTTTTATTGCATGTTATGTAGATTGTCATTTTGATGAATTTGTATTTCCACCATTAGAAGGAGGGAAAGTTTTAAATAAAAAACCCTTTGACATATCATGGAATGCATCAGTATTAAATTCACTTGATCCTCGTACAGGACAATGTGAAATTGAAGTTTAAATAATTATTTATTTATAACAATATTGCAAATCAAATGCCAGATGCATTTAATGATGCTAGAGTCACATACACCTGCAGTGAGTACTCCAGCAAGGATAGAAATACCTATTGAAAAACCAATTCCTGGAGAATTGACGAATAAGATAATAGAAGAATCTAAACAACACCAGAAGCGTGGAAGACCGATTGGTGCAAAAGACACTGTACCACGAAAATCAAAAACAAATAAGGGAATCCAGAAGGAATACCAGCTCCAGAAGTAGCACTTATTCCAAGAGTAGGAATATCCCCAGAAGAGGTACAAACCGCTCCAGAAGTAGCACTTATTCCAAGAGTGGGAATAGCCCCAGAAGAGGTTCAAAATCTCACTAAAGGGATAAGAGATGAACACCAAGAGATCTCAATAAATTATGTACATGATGAGAAAATATGAGATCGAAGCAAAGTCATGATTGATGATATATTTTCTTTCTTTATAGTATAAGATATTACTTTGATTCCTGACACGGATCCTGAACCACAAAACGTGGAAGAATGTCAGAAAAGAAAAGATTGGCCAAAATAGAAAGATGCTATTCAAACTGAGCTACAATCTCTATTGAAAAGAGAAGTATTTGGACCAGTAGTCCAAACACCGCTGGGTGTAATCTCGGTTGGAAACAAAATCTCTATTGAAAAGAGAAGTATTTGGACCAGTAGTTCAAAAACCGCTGGGGGTAATCCCGGTTGGAAACAAATGGGTATTTGTACGAAAGCGAAATGAGAAAAATGAAATTGTGAGATATAAAGCCCGACTTGTACCTCAAGGTTTTTCACAGAAATCTGGTACTGATTATTAGGATACATACTCTCTAGTACGTAATGGATGGAATAACTTTTTGCTTTCTGATAGGTATGACAACCATGGAAGATTTGGAAACACGTCTAACGGATGTGGTAACAACATACCTATATGGCTCACTTGATAGTGAGATTTACATGAGAATCCCTGAAGGATTAAAAATGGCTGAATCACAAAGGCCCAGTCACATATATTCAATCAACTTATAACGCTTATTGTATGGGTTGAAACAGTCTGGTCGTATGTGGTATAATCGACTTAGTGATTATTTAATAAGAGATGGATATATAAATGATTATGTATGTCCATGTGTTTTTATTAAGATATCACAAAGTGGATTTTCCATTATTGCTGTATATGTGGATGATTTGAATTTTGTAGGTACTCCTGAAGAACTCACAAGAACTGTTACTTATTTAAAAGATGAATTTGAAATGAAAGATCTTGGAAAGACAAAATTCTGTTTAGGAATACAAGTGGAGCATTTAGCATCTAAAATTTTTGTTCATCAATCCACATATGCTGAAAAGATTCTCAGTCATTTTCATATAGATAAAGCTCATCTTGTGACTACCCCGATGGTTGTTCGATCTTTAGAAGTTGATAAAGATCCATTTTGGCCTCTATAAAGTGGAGAAGAAGTTCTTGAACCTGAAGTTCCATACCTAAGTGCAATGGAAGAAGTTATTGGACCTGAAGTTCCATACCTAAGTGCAATAGGTGCTCTTATGTATCTTGTAAACTGTATACGACCTGATATTACTTTTGTTGTCAGCTTGTTAGCAAGATACAGTTCTTCTCCGACTAAGAGACATTGGGATGGGATCAAACACATTTTAAGATACCTCCGTGGAAGTATAGATCTTAGTTTATTTTATCCAAGAGATTCAACGTCGCGATTAGTTGGATATGCTGATGCAGGATATTTATCAGATCCACACAATGGAAGATCACAAATAGGTTATATATTTACATATTGTGACACAACTATATCCTGGAAATCCACAAAGAAAACCATGACAGCTACATCTTCAAATCACTCAGAGATTCTCGCTATACATGAAGCAAGCAGAGAGTGTGTTTGGTTGAGATCAATTATTCAGCATATTCAACAATCATGTGGATTACCATCAATCAAAGACATTCCTACAATTCTATATGAGGATAACGCTGCATGCATTGCTCAACTAATAGGAGGATACATCAAAGGAGATAGAACAAAACACATTTCACCTAAATTCTTCTTCACACATGAGCTACAAAAGAAGGGTGATATAGATGTGCATCTAATTTGATCAAATGATAATCTAGCCGACTTATTCACAAAGTCGCTACCAAATGAAACATTTGAAAAACTTCAAAAAAAGATCGGAATGTGTCGACTAGAAGACTTATGACAACATTTTATCAAGAAGTAATGAATTTCTTTTGAGGGGGAGACTGTACTCTTCTTCCTTAGTCACGATTTTTATCCCAATGGGTTTTTCCTAACAAGGTTTTAACGAGGCAGTCAATTAAGATATTTATGTAAAAGATATGTACTATTTTTCCCTTCGTTAAGTTTTTCCCACTAGGTTTTCTTAACAAGGTTTTTAATGAGACATAATCTTCTATCGTAGGGAATCAGGGGAAGTGTTATAATGCATGTGATTCCCTCCTCAGGAGGGAACCTTTCTTCTATTGCATCCGTGCTCTTCCTCTCCTTTACTTCTTCCTCCCGTGACTCCTCTGCCTCGCCTATATAAAGGCAATGATAGTGAAGAAAAGAAGAAGGAATTTTCTCTAAATGTTTCTCTCTCTTTCTCTCTTACTTATTCTCTCTAAATTTATGCAGCAATTATAAGAGTATATTTCTATACTTTGCTAAAGTTTTATAATAATTTTCCTATAAATAGAAGCTCATTCCTTCATTATTTTTCACCAATTCACTAAGTCTCACAAGAGCAATTATTATAGAGAAATTATAGAGAGAGAAGCTATAGAGAAAAAGAAGAAGCGAAGTCTGCCACTTTACTATTCCAAAGATCCAAATTTCTTCCCGAGGTAAGGGATATTATTATTATAGTAAGGGTATTATTCTTTTCAGTATTCATGAAGAGAGTTATTTTCTTTCAATACTCGTAAGGGTTGTTATTCCATTCTTGATTATTATGTTGGAATAACCTGTCTATGTGAAGTACCGCATATATGGTGAAATTCTTCTATTATTCCATTCTTTATTATTATGTTGGAATAACCTGTCTGTGCGGTCTATCGCATGCCTGGTGAATTTTGTTGTTATTCCATTCTTTATTATTCTGTTGGAATATCCTGTCTGTGCGGATTACGCATGACCTGGTTCCATTCTTTACTATTCTGTTGGAATATCCTGTCTGTGCGGATTACGCATGACCTGGTTCCATTCTTTATTATTCTGTTGGGAATAACTTGTTTGTGCGGTCTATCGCATGCATAGTGAATTCTTCTGTTATTCCATTCTTTATTATTCTGTTGGAATAACTTGTCTATGTGGTTTACCGCATGCATGGTGAATGATCCTTTGTATTCATTCCTTATTAAATTGTGGAAATAATCTGTCTACGTGGATTACCGCATGGCGGGTGAAAATCCATTTGCAGTTTCGTATAATCTATTATACTCGTATGAGATATCATTTCTTTTGTACTCGTCATGGAATATCATTTTCTTTGGTATTTTTTTACGAGTTATTATTCACGGGTTACTATTCACCCGATTACTATTCACTCGGGTATTCGCGACACTTTTCGTGTCGGAGTACTATTCACGAGTTACTATTCACGGGTTACTATTCACCCAAATTACTATTCACCCAAATATTATTCACTCGGGTATTTGGGATACTTTTCATGCCGGGGTACTATTCACGAGGTACTATTCCTGAAGTACTATTCATAGGGAACTATTGCGGGGTACTATTTACCCGAAAAATATATTTCTTTTCTGTCCAAATTATTTTTGGTACATGAATATTATTCTTGAATTTTTCTCCACAAAGCAGTATTATGTTGACAATTTGGATATTTTTTAAACACTGGATAAATTTAAAGTCTTTAATATTTATCCTTGATTTCATTTGATTAATGCTTATATCATTGTCATCATCCTCATGCTTATATTATGATGAAAGTCATCTTTGGCTTACGTGCAAAGATGGACTATTGATTATTGGTTTTACAGTTGTATATCTTTGGCTTACGTGCAAAGATGAACTATTGATTGATGAGTATCTTTGGCTTATGTGCATAGATGAACCGCTTATTGGTATGATTATGACCAGGGGATCATTCTAGATAATCATGACCCGTAATGTTATAGATGATGTGGTAAAAGTCCTCATTGGCCCATAGTGCATTGATGGACAGTTATTGGTATGATTATAACCAGGGATTATTCGGTATAATCATGACCATTGATGATTACATGAATATCCTTGGCCGTAGTGCAAGGATGATTCGATGATATGGATTATTTATTAAGCTAAGTCTCAGCGATAAAATATTGATTATACACTTTTAATTTGTAAAAGATAGTAGATATCATGCTCTACTTGACTTTTCTAAAATACAGTTGTATGTCTTTGGCCTGTAGTGCAAAGATGAATTGTTAATAAATATCTTTGGTCATAGTGAAAAGATGAATTTATTAGTATGATTATGAGCAGGAATTGTGATTTGGTATAAGCATGATTTTTGATGTTTCAGGGGAAGATAGGTGATGAAAATTATCTTCGTCCTGGGTGAGAAGAGGAATTTAGAATCACAATTATGATTATGAGTTATTCATATGATTGTGGACAGGAATTGTTGATTGATGTTACAGGGATAAAAAATTATTGGTGGACTTTTAACATGGAGAAGATAATAGAACTGATGGTCTATTTGACTCTTCTAATGGATTGCTCGTTCCGCTGCAACTATGGTTGAAAAGTTTTATCATCTACCATATGTTCTAAATCTCTGATTTATTACTGATGAAGGCTATTGATGATGTAAATTATCTTTAGTCATGATATTCTTTACTGGGCTAGTTGTGCTCACCCTTTTTGCTTCATAATTCCTTTCAGGTAATAAGAGTGTAGCTGGGTCGAGCGGGGGTAACAGGAGAATAGAACGGTGGTCTATAGTTGTTGAGGTTCTCCCTAAATAGTATGGAAATAATTTTATTGAGAACGTTAGATAAGTGTGTCGTATTGTATACGTCATTTGATATTTAATTTTGGTGAACCGAATAGGGTGAGATGAACCCAACTTTGGAAGGGTGTTTTGCCACTATCGTACAAGATGTCTAATGACATACAATGTGACGCCCCCAAAATAGATCCACACGACCCATTATGAGTCGCCAGATATCATACTATAAAAATCAAATACAAACTTCATTTATACAACTGTTGAACTGTCGTGCAGAATACGACCATAGTTAAACCGTGAGTTTTAATACAAATGTATGTAACTCTCATGGTGCCTTGACCACAACCTTACAATGGTACCTTACATAAAAGTAAAGTCAATAACTATTTTAGAAATTAAAATCTTTGGGAAGTGCTCAAGGAAACCTTTGTACATTGGAGGCCATGCGTCTAGGTTATTATAGATATCATATGTCCACAGAATTATCCTTGGTTGACCCAATAGTCCCCAAAAAAAAACAAGAAGATTTCTATCATCTTTTTTCCAATGGTGAGTCTTCTCTTGACATATAATTATCTCTGTTGTCTCCAAGTGAGAATTATATTTCAAATAAACTCCAAGATTATATAGTAGTGCTCAGAGATATACTCAAGAAGTGGATGTGCACAACCCTGTCTTATGATAACATGAGGTTGTATGTCATTAGACATCTTGTATAATAGTGGCAAAACACCCTTCCAAAGTTGGGTTCACCTCACCCTATTCGGTTCACCAAAATTAAGTATCAAATGACATATACAATACATCACACTTATCTAAAGTTCTTAATAAAATTATTTCCATACTATTTAGGGAGAACCTCAACAGTTATAGACCACCGTTCTATTCTCCTCATACTCCCCGCCGACCCAAATTTACACTCTTATTACCTGAAAGGAATTGTGAAGCAAAAAGGGTGAGCACAACTAGCCCAGTAAAGAATATCATTTACATCATCAATAGCCTTTATCAATAATAAATCAGAGATTTAGAACATATGGTAGATGATAAAACTTTTCAACCATAGTTGCAGCAGAATGAGCAATCCATTAAAAGAGTCAAATAGACCATCATGTCTATTATCTTCTCCATGTTAAAAGTCCACCAATAATGTTTTATCCTTGTAACATCAATCAACAATTCCTGTCCACAATCATATGAATAACTCATAATCATAATTGTGATTCTAAATTCCTCTTCGCACCCAGGACAAAGATAATTTTCATCGCCTATCTTCACTTGAAACATCAAAAATCATGGTTATACCAAATCAAAATTCTTGTTCATAATCATACTAATAAATTTATCTTTGCACTATGGGCCAAAGATATTCATCAACAATTCATCTTTGTTCTACAAGCCAAAGACATACAACTGTATATAGAAGAGTCAAGTAGAGCATGATATCTACTATCTTCAACGAATTAAAAGTGTATTATCAATATGTTATCACTGAGACTTAGCTTAATAATTAATCCACATCATCAAATCATCCCTGCACTACGGCCAAGGATATTTATTAGTATTAAGACCACGAATTATCCATGCACTACGGGCCAAGGATATTCGTGTTTTCAACAATGGTCATGATTATACCGAATAATCCCTGGTTATAATCATACCAACAACTGCCCATCAATGCACGTAAGCCAAAGATATACAACTATAAAACCAATAATCAACAATCCATCTTTGCACGTAAGCCAAAGATATACAACCAATAATCAATGGTCCATCTTTGCACGTAAGCCAAATATATACAACTATAAAACCAATAATCAACAGTCCATCTTTGCACATAAGCCAAAGATATACAACTATAAAACTAATAATTAACAGTCCATCTTTGCACGTAAGCCAAAGATGACATTCATCACAATATAAACATGAGGATGATGACCATGATATAAGCGAAAACAAGGATAAATATTAAAGACTTTAAATTTATCCAAATATTATCAATCACTTAATAAACTCATAATCTAATATTATTAATATTATAACAATATTTTAATCACTTCTTAAACTTATAAACAATTTATTTCAATTGTTTACACTTTACCAAATAATGCATTTTAATCATTCAAAAAGGCCATACTCATAAGATTTCATCACCAATGATCAAATCCCTCATCAAAAATCTGCATATACCCTATATAGGATTCCCAAGCTATAAAATCCTATTTTCCAATTTTGTTACTTCACATAACATATTTAATTCATTTACTCATAACTAGTTCATTTTCATGAAAAATACCAAATCAGTCCTAAAAATATTTCTTTTCTTGGATTTAGCAGAATATAGTCCCATATTGAACATATATTTTTCTCAAAATTTTTAAAATTCATTTACTATTTTTCATATGGCCAAAACTCGCCAATATTTAGACATTTATCATAAATTGTACTTTTTGTCCAAAAATTTCCAAAATTTATAGGGTATACTCCTCGTTATATACATGTACTCCCAATAAAAATTTCACCAATTTTGGAGTTAACCACAAGGAGTTATAAGGGTTTACTTTTAAAATAGTCTTTTTCCATAAAATCCATAACCCTTAATCTATACATCCAAAAATCGCCATCTTTGGACACAATATAGAAAACTCATCAAATTATCATTTCAAATTTTTTCAGAATTTTTGAGGGTCAGAAAAATTACGAAACTGCAAATGGATTTTCACCCGCCATGCGATAATCCACATAGACAGATCATTTCTACAATTTAATAAGGAATGAATACAAAGGATCATTCACCATGCATGCGGCAATCCACATAGACAAAAGTTATTCCAATGTAATAATAAAGAATGGAATAATGTAAGAATTCACCATGCATGGGATAGATCGCATGCATAAAGTTATTCCCAATAGAATAATAAAGAATGGAACTGTGATTATGCGTAATCCGCATGCATAAGATATTCCAATGTAATAATAAAGAATGGAATAAAAAGAATTCACCAGGCATGCGATAAACCGCATGCATAAAAGTTATTCCAATGTAATAATAAAGAATGGAACCAGTCATACGAATCCGTACATATGCATGATATTCCAATGTAATAATAAAGAATCTGAAACTGTGTCATGCGTAATCCGCATGATAGGATATTCCAAATGTAATAATAAAGAATGGAATAATAGAAGAATTTCACCATGTATGCAAAGATTGATGTATGCATTATTCCAACATAATAATAAGGAATGGAATAACAATAGCTCTCTTCATGAATACAAAAAAAATAATACCCCTTACCTTAAAAGAAAACTAGATACTGGAATAGTGAGGTAGCAGACTTCTCTTTTTCTTTCTCTCTATAATTTCTCTCTATAATAATTGCTCTATAACTTTAGTGAATTGGGGAGAAATGAAGGAAGAATGAGCTTCTATTTATAGGAAAATATAGTTTCGATAATTGCACGTTTTGGGGCTCAAAATATTACAGTACAATACCTTCAACTTTTCTTTCATTTTTAATTTAGTCCTGCAAGTATTATCAAACTTGCACCACCTCCCCTAATAGTAAATCATGTGAATTAATAGTTCATTCATGTGACTTAATAGTTATAATCATGTGAAAATATGAATTACAGTATAATACCTCCATCTATACCTCCATTTTTAACTTAGTCATGCAAGTATTATCAATCGTGCACCACCTCCCCTAATAGTACATGAATGTGAATCAATAGTACACACATGTGAACAAATAATTATAATCATGTGAATTAATAGCAATTAATTGCTCATTTATTCGATTAATTACCCGATTGGTCAATATAACCTCCAGACATCAATTATTATCGAAATAAATATCGATTTCCACTAAGACTAACAATCCCAACACAATGGAAATATTTTTCTCAAAAATTTCATTTTTGAAATTTCAAAGTTTGACTTTTTCTAAAAAAGTCAACTGTTGCCTTTTTTGACCAAAAAGTCAACTCCGGTAAATTTTGTGTTTATAGTCTATTTCTACTGATTTCATCATTCCAGACTCAAATATCACGTTCGTGTCTCCAAATTCAACTCCGAACTCAACTTTGATTTTTAATAACTTCATCATTAATATTATAACTCACAATATTTAACAACCAGGTCGTTCCCAGGAAAGAGGGGGCTTTCTAATAAGGATCTCTCCTTATCATGCGCGCAATTAGGTGACCAAACCTCTCCTTGATGTAACTTCTAGACATTGTCAATATTGCAAATAATAATATGAATAACTTTGTCGCCTCAATTATTGATTTAATAATATATAACATATATTATGCGATGATGATACGATGACAATAATTGAATCAATAATATGAGAGATATGATGCAAACAATTATTGTAGCAATAATTAAGTATAACCGAGTGACTTCTCACACAAGCATCAATAATCAATACTTGTGTCCTACTACTATGCAACCACGCCAGACATCGTTTTTTTACTACCTAAGTATTTTATGACAACTTGCTTACTTTGAAAATTTTTCAAATATGACCCTTAACTTTAAACTTTTATCGATTTAACTATTTACAAAAATAAAAAAATTGAATACTTTTATTTCATAAAATTCGAGATCTTACATACAACCTTGTGTTATAATAAGACAGGGTTGTGCACATCCACTTGCTTAGTATATCTATGAGCACTACTTATATAATCTTGGAGTTTGTTTGAAATATAATTCTCAATTGGAGAAAATAGAGATAATTATATGTCAAGAGAAGACTCACCGTGACGCCCCCAAAATAGGTATACATCCCCCATCTTGAGTCGCCAAATACATGGTACAAAATACAAATATAATCTTAAATATATAACAAGAGCTGTGAGTTTTAATACAAATATTGTCTTCTAGACAATATCCACTCTCAGAATAAGTCCTCATTACAATTATTATCACACTATTTTATAGAATAGTGAGGACTACTAATGCTATCATCTGGACCATCACTCCGTTCCCCGACTAGTCCCCCTCGCCACGCTCTCATTTCAAGAAGAACAAAGGTGAAAGAAAGGGTGAGCTCAACTAGCCCAGTAAGAAATATTATGACTAAGATAATGCAGGATAAATTATCATTAGCCTTCAACAATGTTAAACTGATAAATACAATAGACAACAAATTTAACTGCAGCGGAATAAGCAATCCATTAAAAGAGTCAAGTAGAGAATAAAATCTACCATCTTTTATGATTTAAAAAGGTTTTTCATCACTTTTATCGTGGAGACTCATCTTAATAAATAATCCACATCATCCCTGCATTACGGCCAAGGATATTCATTAGTATCACGACCACAAATTATCCATGCACTACGGGCCAAGGATATTCGTGTATTCATGAATGGTCATGATTATGCCATAAAACAATTCATCTTTGCTTCCTTGGCCGAAGAGAATCCATAGTCATAATCATACCAAAAACTGTCCATCAATGCACTTCGGGCCAATGAGGACTTTTTCCACATCATTTATAACATTACAGTCATGATTATACCGAATAATCCCTGGTCATAATCATACCAAGTCCATCTATGCATTACAGGCCACAGATGACTTTCAACATAATATAAACATGAGGATGATGACAATGACATAATAATTCAATAAAACAAGTTCAAGAATTAATTTATCCAAGAACTAATAACGTCCAAAATTGTCGACATGATACTTCTTTGTAGAGTAAAATTCAAGAATGCGCAGAAGAATATTTCCATGAAAGGATACTAGATGAAGCGCAAATATCAAGGATATTCCACTAATTTCATGGAGTATAGAAGTCAAAACTTTAACCAACTGAGTATAATAAAGAATATATAAAACTGCACATAGATTTTCACCCGCCATGCGGTAATCCACGTATACAGATAATTTTCACGATTTAATAAGGAATGAATACAAAGGATCATTCACCATGCATGTGGTAATCCACATAGACAGGTTATTCCAACAGAATAATAAAGAATGGAATAACGAAAGGATTCACCATGCATGCGATAGAGACCGCATGCATGTGTGTTATTCCCAATGTAATAATAAATAATGGAACCAGTCCCATGTAGAACGCATGCATGTGATATTCCGGCGAAATAATAAAGAATGGAATAACAATGTAATTTCACCATGTATGCGGTACTTTGCATAAACAAAGTTATTCCAACGTAATAATAAAGAACGGAACCAGTCGTGCAAAATTGCGATCGACGGGATATTCCAATGTAATAATAAAGAATGGAATAATAGAAGAATTTCACCATGTATAAGCAGATTTGGCATAAACATGTTATTCAACATAATAATACAAAATAGAATAATGTAAGAATTTCACCAAGTATAGGGTAGCCCACAGATACAAAGTTATTCCAATGTAATAATAAAGAATGGAATAATGTAAGTTCTCTTAATGAATACAAAAGAAATAACACCCCTTACCTTATAAAGAAGAAACTGGATATAGAAGTAGTGAAGTAGTAGAATACTCTTCTTCTTTCTCTCTATAATTTCTCTCTCTAGAGTTTCAGTGAATTCGTAAGAAATAATGAAGGAATGAGCTTCTATTTATAGGAGAATGGATTGAATAGTAACTAATTCATGAACGGTCCAGATTGATTTATTTTTAAACGGACGGTCCATATTAAAACTTAAAGCAACGGTCCATACTGATTCACTATTAAAACTTTAAACCATCGATCCATACTGATTCACTATTAAAACTTTAAACCAGCGATCCATATTGATTCACTATTAAAACTTCAACCAATGGTCTGAAAAATTAGCACATCTCCTCATGGAATAATATTGTACCCAAAAATAATTTAGACCGAAAAGAAATATATTGTTCAGGTGAATAGTAACCCATGAATAGTAACTCGTGAATAGTACTCTAACACAAAAAGTGTCCCGAATACCCGATTTAATAATATAACCTCCAGACATCAATTATCATCGAAATAGATGTCGATTTCTACTAACACAAATAATCCCAACACAATGAAACTATCAAATTCATCTTTAATCAACACGAACTTATTCATCATTCATATTACAACTCACAATATTTAACAACCAGGTTGTTCCCAGGAAAGAGGGGGCTTTCCAATAAGGATTTCTCCCCATTAGCGCGCAATTAGGTGACCAAACCTCTCCTTGATAGAACTTCTAGACATTGTAAATATTGCAATTTAATAATATGAATAACTTTGTCATCTCAATTATTAATTTAATAATATATAAAATATCGACAATAATTGAATCAAATAATGTGAGATACTATGCAACAATTACTGTAGCAATAATTGAACAAAATGGAGTGACTTCTCACGTAAACATCAATAATTAATACCGTGTGCTACTATGAAACCACGCGTATTACTGTACTTTTACTATCGAGTAGTTCAACAGTATCAACGGTAAAACTTCCGCCGTTATTTTCATAAAAATATTTTTGTCGTTTTCTCAATCCGACAATAATTCCGTTGCGGGGTCCACTAATGATTGTGCCATCGTACGAATATTCCCTATTAAAATGAATATTCTCTGACCAATCGAATATTATATAACAACTTGCATACTTTGCAAAATTTATAAATACTACCCACAACTATAATATTATCTCAAATTCACATCATAATTTTCAAAAAAATATTTCGAGAAAATTAAATCTTTATTCGTAAAATTTGGGATTTTACACTCACCATTACAAAGAAGATGATAGCAATCTTCTTGTTTTTCTTTAGGGACTATTGGGTCAACCAAGGATAATTCTGTGGACATATGATATCTATCATAACCTAAACGCATGGCTTCCCATGTACGAAGTTTTCCTTGAGTTTTTTCCAAAGATTTTAATTTCTAAAACAGTTATTAACTGTACTTTTATGTAAAGTACCATTGTAAGGTTGTGGTCGAGGCACCATGAGAGTTACATACATTATTATTAAAACTCGTATTCTGCACGACAGTTCAACAGTTGTATAAATAAAATTTGTAAATAGTTTTTATAGTGTGATATCTGGCTGCTCAGAATGGGTCGTGTGGACCTATTTTGGGGGCATCACAGTTGAAGTTTTCTAATTGATTATCTGGCTGATATCCCGCGGCTGGTACTCCATTCTGCATATCCTGAGCGACCATATTCACAATATTCTATGTTGGGCCTGGTTGTCCTCCAGCATTGTTGACAGGTTCTTCTACCTTTTGGGTTCATTTTCGTCTTGGCGGCATTATCATAAATTATTCCTTATTAACTTACATTCTAAGCCTTATCGTATACGTTTAACATATAACATAAAATTTTCTATTCAAATAATCATGTACTCAAAATATTGGATTTTGAAATTTTGTTTTATTGTATTAACCAGTGTTCAGATAAATAATTACTATCTTTATACCGACTTATTTCATTAATCCAACATAGATTCATATTCATAGCACTTGACATACCATATCACATACTGCTTTAATCATCCGCTATCCCTTTGTGACTCAAAAGTCGGGAATCGTTGCTATAACTTATACGAAAGTTGAGAATATTACCTTATACAGATATAGCTATCATATACAAAACATAGAATCATACATATTCAAGTAATACTAATACTACTTATTTTCTACACCTTTACTAAAAATCAATTGCTTAGTATTCTATATATTCTCATCATCCTCAATAATCCATTCACACATAACTATACCAAATTCGTCAAACTACCACACATTATGAGTTTAAGAACTCACCACACTCATATGAGTTTAAGAACTCGAGATTGACCATCTATTCTCTAACTATACTCTACCTATCAGTTATACTATCGTTTCTGGGTCCGGTACTACATTTTCCAAAATAACCACCTCACTGAGGTAGCTTTCATTGTGAGCCTCTATTTCAGCTATTGGCTTTGATATTGGCTCAGTCACGGAGATCGGCTCCTTCTTTACGATCTGAGGGTATCCTAATTCTTTACCACTTGACATCTACACACAGACTATCTTGATTAGCACATAGTATATACACATAACAAATAATAATTTTATATAGGTTATCTTTTATTTGATTTGACGATGAACTTATTCAATTCATCTCCTTTTTAAACTCTATATAAGTTATTTGTATTTTTAACGTTTCCCTCTGTCCCAAGGTTATAGCCTAAGGTCTATCCCACCTAAGGTTTCTAACCCTAAGGCTCTGATGCCCTGATGTAACGCCCCCAACTTCAGGTACTTGAAACCCGAACTCAGTGCTTTACGATACCATTTCTATGAGCAGAATAATACTAATAATGATAACAATAATATAAATATCAAACTTAACTTACATTTATCAGAGTCTAATCCCAAGTACGTAACCTTTACTATAATACATTACATGATAGATAATACATATCATGGTCTAAAATATTTTCTAACTATTACAAAAGACACCATTAAATTCATATTATTGCCCATTTGTACACTAAATCTCTATCAAGTCCCTCTCTCTCTAACCCATGAAATACATTATCATATCAGTCCATTATTAAGTCCCTACTACTTCCATAACAGATCAAGAAGCCTGGAATCAAAAACTTGTTCAAAGTGAGGTATAACCCTAATTTAGAATCTGATCATTAAAGCTATGTTAGATGTTCAAGGCTATGACTATACAAATGATCAGATTCTAAATTAGGGTTATACCTCACTTTGAACAAGTTTTTGATTCCAGGCTTCTTGATCTGTTATGGAAGTAGTAGGGACTTAATAATGGACTGATATGATAATGTATTTCATGGGTTAGAGAGAGAGGGACTTGATAGAGATTTAGTGTACAAATGGGCAATAATATGAATTTTTCTCTTTCTTGATCCTTATATATAACATAATACAATGCATATGGTTGATATGTGGCTGATATCTGGAGTTAAAAGAAGTCAAGAGTTGTTCAACAACTCCAAATATGGCTAGATTTACAAGTAAGCTTCAATTATACAATAAGGGTAAAATGGTCTTTTGTCTTAAAAATTTAATGGTATCTTGGTCACTTGGCAAACCTTTAGGGTTTAACCCTAAGGTTTTGGCACAAAGATTTTTGTAGAATTTTTAATTTGTCTTTAAAATAAAAATTTTAGTTTCTAAAAATACAAATTAAGGTTCCTTAATTAATTTAGGTTTTTAATTACTTAGTACTTTGCTAATTAAGTTTAAGATCTACTAATTAGCATTAAACTTTTCAATTAGTGATTAGGGTTTACAATTTATAATTTAGGGTTTATAATTTAAATAATAGGGTTACTAAAAATTAATATTTCTAAATATTAATTAGGGTTTACCTAATTAATCATAAAATTATATAATACACAACATAAATCATATAACATAGTTATATAATAGCCTCGAACTCATAATTGAGTTTTAAATTAGGGTTTCCATTTAGCAATTAGCTAATTATTATTCAAGGTTCTTAATTTTAGAAATTAGGGTTTTAATTTACAGGTAGGGTTCCTATAATTATGGGTTTCCTGATTAACATTAATATTTATTATAAATATCATTAATCACCTGAAACAGTGACTTAACAGATTTTAAAGACTCGTTTGACTTCGAAACTAGGGTTTATCAGTAATACGAGGGTTTTCAAACACTGCACCATAATTGACTAATCATTAACAATGCGTACATACAGTACATATTTATAGTACTAAAATAAATATAATATTATAATAATATTCTCATTCCTTATTCCAATTCTAGAATTAGGGTTTGGATTCCATATCTGACTTATCTCTCATATGTAACATTATTAATTAAGTTAAATAATTAACTTAACTAATGCGAAATAAATTCATATAATAAAATAAAATAATTATTATAATAATTTTAATAATTATTTCATATATTATTTAAATAATATAAAATCATATTTTCATGGAAAATAATTAATAAAAATATTTCTACTATAAAATTAATTATTATTAGAATATAATTTATAATGATTAATAATTCTAAAATAAAATTATTTGTAATCATTCGTGTAATAAATATATTTTATATTCATCACATAAACACATACACATTACCTTGCACGCATTCTCACCTTTAAAATAAATAAAAAATTTATACGCAAAATGTCTAATTTAATTATATAAAAAATATCGGGTTATTACATTTTCAATCTCAGAATCAGTTCACCCCACAGCCGTAGAGCGCTCATAATCAGTTCCACCATCCACCATCTCAACAGGAGAGGAAGCCCAGTTTAGAAGATCTCATGTCAAGGTACATTGCCCAGAATGAAACTAGAAGTAACAATCAAGAAGCCTCCATTCGGAATCTTGAAGTACAAATGGGACAATTGGCCACTGCTTTAAACAGTCGTCCACAAGTCACATTGCCTAGTGACACTGATGTCAACCCGAAACAGGAAGGCAAAGAACAATGCAAGTCAATGACACTCAGAAGTGGGCGAACTACTAATGATCAAGGTGGAGAGAGTTCTTCAGTGGAAGATGGAGTGATTGAAAAGGAACCTGTAGTGGAGCTGAATAGTGAGAAATCTGGGGATGAGGAAAGTACTCGAGTTAGCCCTACAACTCCAACCCCTCCAATGAGTTAAGTCAATCAGCCTCTCCCTCAGTTGCCTTTCCCCCAGCGGTTGCAGAAATAGAAGCTGGACAAGCAGTTTTTCAAATTCTTGGAGGTGTTCAAGAGGCTTCACATAAACATCCCATTTGCGGAGGCATTGGAAGGAATGCCAAGTTATGTCAAGTTTATAAAGGACATATTATCCAAGAAGCGGAAAATGGGGGATTATAAAATAGTGGCGCTGATAGAGGAGTGCAGTGCCATCCTTCAAAACAAGCTAGCTTCCACCGAAGCTACAAGATCTGGGAATCTTTACAATTCCTTGCACTATCAGGGACCAATTCATTGGCAAGGCATTGTGTGATCTAGGGGCTAGCATCAACT
This sequence comes from Panax ginseng, assembly GCA_020205605.1. NCBI lineage: Eukaryota > Viridiplantae > Streptophyta > Magnoliopsida > Apiales > Araliaceae > Panax > Panax ginseng. The sequence continues at coordinate 136,081,601 of CM035139.1, forward strand.
TGATGCCTCTGTCAATATATAAGAAGCTGGGCTTAAATGAAGCAAAACCTACAAGTGTCACTCTATAATTGGTTGATAGATCTCTTACGTACCCGAAGGGGATTGTAGAGGATGTGCTTGTTAAGGTTGACAAGTTCATATTCCCAGCGGATTTTATAGTCCTAGATTTTGAAGAAGACAGGGAAGTCCCTATAATATTGGGTAGGCCATTTTTGGCGACTGGGAGGACCCTAATTGATGTACAAAAAGGGTGTTAACAATGACGGTACATGATCAAGAAGTGACGTTCAATGTCTTCAGATCGATGAAGTATCCTAATACTCCTGAGGAGTGCTTCCAAATTAATACAATTGATAATTCAGTGAGGGAAATGTTCTCAGGAACTTGCATTCAAGACCCTTTGGAAGCTATATTAACCGGGGCCAGTACTACGGAAGAGCCCACATATGTTGAATGTGCCAAGTGGCTAAATGAACCCCAAAGATCTAAACAATTCCACCGACAGTTTGAGTCTCTAAATGATGATGAGGCATCAACTTCCAAGGCCCAGCCATCGATCATAGAGCTTCCTGTCCTAGAGCTAAAGGCTTTGCCCAACCACCTGAGGTATGCTTACTTAGGGAACTCATCCACTTTACCTGTGATAATTTTTGCTTCTCTAACTAAGTGCCAGGAAGAAAAATTGTTGCTTGTGCTCAAGCAATACAAAACGGCCCTGGGGTGGTCAATTGCTGATATAAAAGGGATCAGCCCGACTCTATGCATGCACAAAATTTTTACTAGAGGAAGGGTCTAAACCATCTATTGAGCATCAGAGGCGGTTGAATCCCATTATGAAAGAGGTGGTCTGGAAGGAGATCATTAAACTTCTAGATGCAGGCATCATCTACCCCATATCTGATAGTCCTTGGGTCAGTCCTATCCAATGTGTGCCAAAGAAGGGCGGCATGACAGTAGTGCCCAATGAAAAAAATGAACTGATTCCCACCAGGACGGTGACTGGGTGGAGGGTGTGCATGGATTATAGGAAATTGAACAAATCTACCTGTAAGGATCACTTTCCTCTTCCATTTATTGATCAGATGCTTGACAGGTTAGCTGGGCATGAAAATTATTTTCTGCTAAATGGGTACTCGGGGTACAATCAGATTTCAATTGCTGTTGAAGATAAGGAGAAGACGACGTTCACATGTCCGTATGGGACCTTTGCCTTTAGGAAAATGTCTTTCGGGCTATGTAATGCTCCCGCAACATTTCAGCGGTGTAGATCTTCTCTGATATGGTTGAAAAGACCCTAGAGGTCTTCATGGATGACTTTTCAGTATTCGGGAGCTCATTTAATAATTGCTTGAAAAATCTGACTGTCGTTCTCCATAGATGTGTCAAAACTAACCTTGTGTTGAATTGGGAGAAGTGTCACTTCATGGTTGAGGAGGGCATTATTCTGGGCCATCGGGTTTCTGTTGGTAGAATTGAGGTTGACAAGGCAAAGATAGATGTCATCAATAACCTTCCACCGCCCACCTCAGTGAAAGGGGTAAAGAGTTTCCTCGGGCATGCCGGGTTTTACAGAAGGTTTATCCAGGACTTCTCACGGATTACCAAACCATTGTGTACTCTATTAGAAAAGGACATGCCTTTCCAATTTGATGAAGCCTACCTGAGTGCCTTTGAGTTATTAAAGAAACGACTTATCTCGGCTCCTATTGTTGTAGCCCCTGACTGGACCTTCCCTTTTGAACTAATGTGCGACACAAGTAAATTTGCTATTGGGGCGGTTCTAGGACAATGAAGAGAGAAGGTATTCCACACCATATACTATGCCAGCAAAACATTAATGGATGCTCAGTTGAATTATACTACCATTGAGAAGGTGTTGCTGGCAGTAGTCTATGCATTTGATAAGTTTTGTTCCTACCTCATTGGAACGAAGGTGATCGTATACACTGATCACTCGACAATCAAATATTTGATTGAGAAGAAAGATGCTAAGCCGAGATTGATTAGGTGGGTTCTCCTTCTCCAGGAGTTTGATCTAGAAATCCAAGACAAAAAGGGGACAGAAAATTAGGTAGCCGATCACTTATCAAGGTTGGAAAACACCACACATTCGGGAGATGCAGACAAAGTAATAAATGACTTCTTCCCAGACGAACAACTCTTTGTTGTCAACAGCAAAGTTACGTGGTTTGCGGACTTCGCCAATTATGTCGCTTGCCAAGTGCTTCCTCAAAACCTGAGCTATCAATAAAGGAAGAAATTCCTAAAAGATGCCAAACAATATCTGTGGAATGAGCCCTTCCTGTTCAAACAATGTTATGATCAAATTCCGCGGAGATGCTTACCGGATGAGGAAATTGAAGGTGTGCTACATCACTGCCACTCTTCAAATTATGGAGGTCATTTTGGAGGTCAACGAACTGTAGCTAAAGTGCTTCAGTCTGGATTTTATTGGCCCACCCTATTCAAGGATGCACACACATATGTGTCGCACTGTGACAGATGCCAAAGGGTGGGCACCATATCAAGACGACATGAATTACCACTGCAGAATATCCTGGAGGTGGAATTATTTGATGTATGGGTCCATTCCCATCCTCCTTCAAAAATCTCTATATCCTTGTGGCAGTGGATTATGTTTCCAAGTGGGTGGAAACAGTTGCCTTGCCAACTAATGATGCTAAGGTAGTGCTTCAGTTCCTTAAGAAAAACATTTTCACCCGTTTTGGCACGCCTCGGGATATTATTAGCGATGAAGGGTCTCATTTTTGTAACAAATACTTTGAAGCCCTTCTAGCCAAGTATAGGGTGACCCATAAGATTTCCACTGCCTACTATCCACAGACCGGCGGCCAAGCTGAAATTTCAAATTGAGAGGTAAAACGAATCTTGGAGAAGATTGTTAACCCGAATCGCAAGGACTGGTCTAAGAAGCTCGACGATGCCTTGTGGGCTTACCGCACAGCTTACAAAATGCCTATTGGAATGTCTTCATATAGGCTTGTCTATGGTAAGGCATGTCATCTCTCAGTGGAATTGGAACACAATGCTTATTGGGCTATTCAAAAGCTCAACTTTAATCTAGAAGCAGCCGGCAAAAAATGACTCTTGCAACTAAATGAATCAGACGAGTTTCGTCTGCAAGCGTATGAAAACACTAAGTTGTACAAAGAGAAGACTAAGAGGTGGCACGATAAGAAAATCCTCGAGAGACACTTCGAACCAGGTCAGAAGGTTCTTCTTTTCAACTCCCGTCTGAAGTTATTTCCAGGGAAATTAAAATTCCAGATGGTCAGGGCCATTCACCATTGCCAAGGTTTATCCGTATGGGGCAATAGAGGTTGAGGACCCCAATTCTAACAAAACCTTCAAGGTTAATGGTCAGCGGTTGAAGCATTACTGGGGCGGCGAGGTAGACCGGTAGAACACCTCCATTACATTGGGAGACTTGGTGTAAGATGGGATAACAGTCAAGCCGATAACTCTAAATCAAGCGCTTGATGGGAGGCATCCCCATCTTAGTATCAAACAAATTGCTTTTATCTTTAGTAAATTCTGTATTATTTTGGTTGTCTTTAGTTTCTACTAGTAGTTCTTCACATAACCTGTGGTCTGTATAGTGCATGTCAGTTAGTATGCGTTTCAGGGTTATCCTTAGTTAGAACTTGTCAATACTGTCTTTGCTATGTTTTTATTGATTGCTGATATAGAGTTTGGCCTGTGCAGGATTGCCTTTGGTATTAGAAGATTAGGCTCCGCGCCGTGGCGCCAATGTTAATACTGGCATTCGCGCCACAACACCATATTCACGTTGCAGCCTCAAGTTTCGCGCTGCAGTGCCGGACAAAGTGTTGACATACTACAAACTGGTGCCCCAACGCCAGTTCTTAACCAGCCATTCGCGCCGCATCGCCATCTATTGGGCGAGCACACTGTTAATTCGTGCCCCGGTGCCATACTCAACGCTGCAGCGCCAAGGCCTGCTCAAACACACTGTAAACTCACGCCCCGACGATAGACAACAAGCAGCCCTTCGCGCCCAGTGCCAGAGTGGGTTTGACCCTGCGCCCCGGCGCCATGCATCATGCCGCAGTGCCACCAGCGTGTTTTAGTTGTTTAAATGAGGCGTTTTCATTTAAATTACAACGTCTCTCTCCTCTCATATCAGTTGCAGCTAGCCATACAAACCGACGCCATTTCCTATCCCAATAGCCGTTAGTGAAAATTAATTGTCTCGACCATTCAGTTGCCAACCGTTCAATTTCTGACCGTTCACCAACCGTCGGCCGTTTCTTATCGTTTAGGCGCCCGACCGTCCCTTTAGTTGCTCTTTTAGTTGCTTCCGTTCACGCCATCCTCTTTAAAACCCAAGCAAGGTACGGTGTTTTGTCCAACTCTTGGCTTGCATAGAAAAATTTCTTACAGAGCATCAGATTATCTTTTGCAAATTAGCTATGGCTCCTAAGCGTCCTCGAACAAGTATTGGACCTCCTCCTTCCTCTTCCCGAATGCCTGTTACGGCTTGGGATGCCGTGAAATTTCCATCGGAGGAAGCCTATAAACGCTATACACAAAACTTCTTGTTGCGTAGCCTGGTGCCTGAGTGAGAGCTTAGGCCTGATGATAAATTAGATGGGCAGATGAATGCTATGATTATAGCTATGAAATGGGTGTATTTTACCAAACCGCCAAAAATCAGCCGTGGTAGCGGTCGTGAAAGAGTTTTATGCTAATGCAATTCCAGATGGCCCGCCGGCGGCACCAGTGAGGGGGAAGTGGATCCCATTCGATAGCAATGCTATCAATGAAGTTTATGGGACTCCCAATTTTGACGGTTGCGATTATAGGGAGAATGGGATTCGGAGTTACCACACTAACAAAATTGTTAGCAAACTCTGTAAGCCCGGGACGGTATGGAAAATAAATGAGTACACTGTTGAAAGAACGTCGTTCCCCCAGTAGGCCCTTAGCCGTTACAGTAAGGCTTGGTACATTTTTATCTGTGCAAATATCCAGCCTACGCGTCATGTGAGTGATGTAACTCGGGAATGGGCGACTTTACTCTATGCCATTATTATGGGGCTAAAGGTTGATGTAGGGGTTTTGATCAATGAGTCCATCAAAAAGGCTATAAAGAGCAAAGTTATGTCTGGTCTCCCTCACCCGTCTCTTAGTACCCGTCTTTGCAAAAGGGCGGGTGTTCAGTGGGAGATGGAAGATGTCACCCTGCCTCTAATATCGGTCATTGATCATCATCTCATTAGCCGCTATGCAGTCTGGGAGGGAGCACCATCTCATCCCCGAGGAGAAGGATTTCTGCCAGCGCCTCAGCCGCTGCCATCCGATGATCCACAGCCATCCACTAAGACGGGAACCTCCACTCACGCGCCAGTTCCCCCTTCTGTTGAGACCATTTATTCTGGGGCCCTTGCACAGATTATGAACAACCTAAGTTTTTTGCACTGCAAGGTAGACACTGTCGCCCAATGGCAGAGCCAATTCCACCATTATCATGGAGAGTTCGCCAACACGCTCGCCAACATTCATACTGCTCAGGGGGGCGAGGATGCTGATTTCATGCCTTTCCCATTTCTCGCACCTCCTATGTATGCTCCTTATCCGCCGCAATTTTCGCCGCCTACTAAGGAGGCCCGCGCGAATGAGCCAGTAAACGTGGATGATGATGATGATCTTGAGTTGTTCGACGATGATGAAGATCTTGGTCATGATGGTGATGAAGGCGGTGATGCTGCTAATGTTTGATGCTGCAATCCAGAGGCCAGTGAGGACACGGACCTAATTACAAGTTTGAGGGGAGACTTTCTTTTATTTATTTCATATATGAATTGTGTTAGTTTGTTTTGAAATATTTAAATTGCTGTGTTTAGTATTATGTTTATGGGGTGAGGATTTAATTATGGATTTAATTGTGGTATTTGGGCTTGATAGCCCCAGACTTATTATTATTAACTATGTTTTTATTTATGTGATGATTATTATGGTTAAGTTTTTGGTTTTTGGTGAATGATTTATTGTGGTTGCATGTTTTTGCTTAGTAGTATTTTAATTGTTATATGAATGCATGCTTTTGGATATATATCTTTTGCTTGGGAATATATTGACTAAGTTAGATATTATTTTTCCTAAAGCCTCAATTTTTGGGTTTTACACTGATTAATTTGTATACTTGATGCCATGTGTTATGGCTATACCCTATGTTGAAAAGGTACTTTATAGTTTATAGTTTTTGTCTATTACATTTTGATCAACTCTAACCCCCAGTCTGTAATTGTTTATATGCTGGGTTAGGGTAGTTTAGCGTTTAAGTTTTGTTTGTGGCCTTTGACGAGCGCCAAGTAATTATTTCATTTTCTTAGACTAGTGGCAAATCTATGTGAATTTGGGGCGTGTGTTTTAGATAATTCGAGACTGTCTTGGATCCATTCATTTAGCGAACACTGACCAATTATCTTCTCTAGTTATTTGTCCGATTTAGTTGTTTGTTTCTTGTGTTGAAAAAAATATTGTACGTTATAATACTCTGTTGATTTCAAGAATAAAAGGCTTAGAGGCTTTTACACTTTCGGCTCTTTAGTTCTTAAAAAAATAAAATAATAATAATAAAATAACAGTCCTACAGTGGGTTGAGATGGAGCGTGGAAACGCACTCGCCCATAAACGTAGGCTCGTAAAATCTATTTTGGACTTATGTTGTTTACGTGGCCTTTGTGCTTGAGTTATTAGATTCTTAGGGGTGTTCTACACCCAGTGCCCTAAAGTCATCTGACTTGGGAGTCATTGATCGAAAGCTTGTTATTGAGCGCTCTGTTTAGCCTAAAAGTAATCAAGTACTGTCTGATTCGGAATTTACTTCATTATTCTAGAACTTTTGAGCCTTTTGTGTTTTTGCGTCTTGTCTTAATTCTTGTTAATTATTTGAGTTGCATAGTATGCTTATTGGTTATCACAGTCGATTGTATGATCTTAATTTGGGGTATGGCTAGTTTAGATGTGTGGTCTGCACACACACACAAAATGGATCGATTACAGTCTCCTGTTTATTGTTAGACATTATACCCTCGTTCGTATGCGTTTTTGTCCTATGCTTAGAGGATGCTTATGATTGTGCTTAGAGGCCATATTATTAGTCTATAGGATTAGTCTTCATTCGTATCTTGTAATAATGGGTATGGATGTCTGATAGTTTGCTTGGGGACAAGCAAAAGCTTAAGTTTGGGGGTATTTGATGAGTGGGATTTATACCTACGAATCAGTTCCTTTGTGGCTTAAGTTGTTGCCTGTTTTCAGTCTCTTAGTTAACTTTTATCTATATTTTATTGTTATTATGTTTTAGTTCTATTATGCAGGGTTTCACATAGATTTTCCAACTTTTCGTAGCTCAATGGCCGCCATTTTATATAATGAAATAAGAGTCACCAGAGTTGCAATTAAAGCTCGCGTCATTGCCACGGCTATTGCTCAAACCCTCTTGAAAAGTGGCACCCCAAATACCAATTTGAGTGCATAAAGATCCATCGCAATGTATACTCTACAATGGTACTTACTGGAAATATGCTCCCCATCGCCAGAAATCGGCGTCCCAGCTCCAATTCTCGTGCCCCGATGCCATATCTCGGCGCCCAGCTATTCCTCATTCCTCATAACAGTGGCCGTTTTTCTTCTTATGGAGCCGCATTGCAAGATCGACCTCTGGTGTCTTCAGTCACACGTGGCACCGCAGCGCCACTTGTTAATCTTATGCTCGCGCTGCAGCGCGAGCTCCGATGCCCGAACAATAAGCTTTTAATGACCTAAAGAAAGAATGGAGCAGTATATAAGGAAAGAGAAGCCGCCTACATTCAATATCGAGTAATATCAGAAGATATCACAGAGAACTTATTGCAGCTAGCTTAGACTAGGTTTTATTTCTGTCTTTTAATTTCTAGAAGAGAAAGAAGCTGTGTTTAAAGGAAGGAGAGTTATTGCATCTGACAGAATCTCAGTAGCTATGCAGTGAAGAGAAGATTTGGAGGAAGAACACTTCAAACAGGGGTTTTCTTATTCCAAATATTCCATTTATTTGTGTATTACTGATAATGTTGAATGTATTGAAAATGTGTGTTAGTACCATAGTTATGAACTAACTCCATTTTTAGGATTGCAATGTAACCTTTTGTTAGCTTAATCAACTTTCTCTCCTATTTTATATAATGAATTATTTTGGAATGGGTTGTTGTATTTAGTACTTAATGACTGATTTCTTGATAGAGTTTTTGGTATTGATAATAATGGATATTGACAAATGGATATTATTATCTAGCTTTTAAATACAACAACACCTGTTATGACCATGCCAATGGAATGTGTACATAAACTGCTGATAGGATAGACATATCTATATTTGCCTTGTGTGACCTCGAGACTTGGCTTAATGACTTTGGCCTAGTTATTTTCACCAATAGACATATTGTGATTTATCTGGCTAGGGATTTGCATTTGACCTTCGACAGAAGCTTATGCGTATTTACTGTTCTCGGCTGACCATTCCTTGATTTGTTTGTAACTAGGAGAGTTAGGAAATTAGGCGATGCATTAGGGGAATTGTAATCCTATCTTGACTTCCTAGCATAACCACTTCTCTTATTCTTACAGTTTTTAATCACATAGATTAACCAACCATCCTTTTACACCTGTTTAGATAAGATAGTAACGACTTTGCCTTAGTAATTGTTTTCTCTTAAGACTTTGTCCTCGTGGGTTCGACACTCTACTTTCATATATTACTTGTGGATCACATATGCTTGTGCGCGATTTGGCAATAGCTAAATCGGCCAACAAGCATTTGATCTTTGGGTTTGAGGACGGGTACCCAACTGGTGTCGAGTACGTGATATCCACCCGTAGGATTCCTCTCTTCACAAATGGAGGATGGGAGTTTTATTTAGAAGAGCGTGCTATTAGGAGCACCATAGGGGAGATCCGTGTACCAGTCTTGCCTCCTGCCAGGCATTATTGGCCAGTATCACAGTCTCCCATCATTGATATCCCATTGATGGGCATTGACGACTTTACACTGTCATATGGTCCTTATACTCAGGAGATGTTTCAGCATTGGTGGTCCCCTCGTACCATCGGAGCCCAGACCCGCGCCACAAAATTTATGGGGGATATGGTTCCTGTATCTGTGATGATGTCGGATTGGATGGCCTGTGTCAGAGATCTGAATCATTTGACATAGATTGACAGTTTGACCTGGCAGTTGGACCGAGCACATTTCTTTATCCGGCATTTGGGCAGAGATCCTTCAGAGGAAGATACCTTTGATCCTTCTAGCTCAGGCGCTGGCCCCTCAGGTGACCCATATGGCTTTGCCAGTGCAGATCCTCCATTGTATAGGCCTGATATCCCCATTGATGGAGATCCAATGACTTAGGAGGAGTTACATCAGGTGGACAGGATTGATGATGTAGACATTGACACCATTGTCTTCTTCTGATGTATATTCTCATTATATCTTTTGATAGGCCTCTGTTAGACACTAGGTGGTTGTGCCCCATTCTCGCTATATCTTTTGATAGGCCTCTGTTAGTTATTGGGCGTCTGTTCCCCATTTCCCTGTATTTTTTAGTTGTACAGAGATGTATTAGATGATAATGTACTTAGGAATGTATATACTATTATTCCCTATATCATATTACCATCTATTGTTTATCATGTATGTATTATGTTATGTATATGTATGTATATCCAGAGATATTCAGCATTGACCCCTGGATGGTCTTTGTGTTGCCCCCAAAATATGTATACATCACCCATTCTGAGTCGCCAGATATCACACTATAAAAATCATTTACAAACTTCATTTATACAATTTGAACTGAGCGTAAATGCGAGAATCGACCACAGTTAAACTGTGAGTTTTAATACAAATGTATGTAACTCTCATGGTGCTTCGACCACAACCTTACAATGGTACTTTACATAAAAGTAAAGTCAATAACTATTTTAGAAATTAAAATCTTTGGAAAATACTTAAGGAAACCTTCATACATAGGAGGCCATGTGTCTAGGTTATGATAGATATCATATGTCCACAGAATTATCCTTGGTTGACCCAATAGTCCCCAAAGAAAAACAAGAAGATTACTATCATCTTCTTTCCAATGGTGAGTCTTCTCTTGACATATAATTATCTCCATTTTCTCCAATTGAGAATTATATTTCAAACAAACTCCAAGATCATATAGGTAGTGCTCGTAGATATACTTAGCAAGTGGATGTGCACAACCCTGTCTTATGATAACATGAGGTTGTATGTCATTAGACATCTTGTATGATAGTGGAAAAACACCCTCCCAAAGTTGGGTTCACCTCACCCTATTCGGTTCACCAAAATTAAATATCAAATGACGTATACAATACGACACACTTATCTAAAGTTCTCAATAAAATTATATCTATACTATTTAGGGAGAACCTCAACAGCTATAGACCATCGTTCTATTCTCCTGTTACCCCCGCTCCACCCAGCTACACTGTGACACCCCCAAAACAGGTATACATCACCCATCTTGAGTCGTCAGATACATGGTACATAAACTCAAATACAACTTAATTATACAACAATCGTGTAAAATACGACAAAACATAGCTGAGAGTTTAAACAAGAATATTGTCATCTAGATAATATCCACACTCAATGGTGTCCTCATTATAATTATTATCACATTATTCTGTAGAATAGTGAGGACTACTAAAGCCATTCATCCTGGACCATCACTCCATTCCCCAGGCTCATCCCATTTATATTCTCATTTCTGAAGAGAACAATGAAAGAAAGGGTGAGCTCAACTAGCCCGATGAAGAAATATTATGACTAAGATAATGCGAAATAAATTATCCTTAGCCTTCAACAATATAACAACCGATAGAATACAATAGACAACAAGTTTTAGATCAACAATGCGCATCGAAATAAGCAATCCATTAGAAGAGTCAAGTAGAGCATAAAATCTACTATCTTCTATGATTTAAAAGGTTTTTCATCACTTTTATCATTTGAGACTCACTTTTATTAAATAAACTACGTCATCCCTACACTACGGCCAAGGATAATCATTAGTATCACGACCACAAATTATCCATGCACTACGGGCCAAGGATATTCGTGTTTTCACCAATGGTCATGATCATGCCAACAACTGTCCATCAATGCACTACGGGCCAATGAGGGCTTTTACCACATCATTTGTAACAATACGATCATGACTATACCGAATAATCCCTGGTCATAATCATACCAAGTCTATCTATGCACTACAGGCCACATATAACTTTCAACATAATATAAACATGAGGATGATGACAATGACATAATAATTCAATAAAACAAGTTCAAGAATTAAATTTTAAAGATTTATAAGTTAATTTATCCTGAACTCAAAAACGTCCAAAATGTCAACATGATATTGCTTTGTGGAGTAAAATTCAAGAATGCTCAGAAGAATATTTCCATGAAAAGATACTGGATGAAGCGCAAATATCCAGGATATTCTACTAATTTCATGGAGTATAGAAGCCAAAACTTTAACCAACTGAGTATAATAGAATATATAAAACTGTAAATGGATTTTCGCCCGCCATTCGGTAATCCACGTAGACAGATCATTTTCATAATTTAATAAGGAATGAATAAAAATGATCATTCACCATGCATGTGGTAATTCACATAGACAGGTTATTCCAACAGAATAATAAAGAATGGAATAATAGAAGAATTCACCATGCATGCGATAGACCACATAGAGAAGTTATTCCCAACAGAATAATAAAGAATAGAACTAGGTCATGTGACATCCGAACTGACAGGATATTCCAACAAAATAATAAAGAATGGAATAATAACAGAATTCACCAGGCATGTGATAGACCGCACATACATGTTATTCCAACAGAATAATAAATAATGGAACCAGGTCATGCGTAATACGCACAGACAAGATATTCCAACAGAATAATAAAGAATGGAATAACAACGAAATTCACCGGGCATGCGATAGACCACACGCATAAAAGTTATTCCAACGAATAATAAATAATGGAACGGATCATGCATGTAATACGCATGCAGACGAGATATTCCAACAAAATAATAAAGAATGGAATAACGAAGAATTTCACCATGTATGCGGTACTTGATGTATGACAAAGTTATTCAACATAATAATAAGGAATGGAATAACAATAGTTCTCTTCATGAAAATGAAAGAAATAATACCCCTTACCTCAAAAGAAGACTGGATATTGGAATAGTGAGGTAGCAAACTTCTCTTCTTTCTCTTTATAATTTCTCTCTATAATAATTGCTCTATAGCTTTAGTGAATTGGTGAGAAATGAAGGAAGAATGAGCTTCTATTTATAGAAAAATATAGTTTCGATAATTGCACGTTTTGGGGATCGAAAAATTACAGTACAATACCTCCAACTTTTCTTTTATTTTTAATTTAGTCCTGCAAGTATTATCAAACTTGCACCACCTCCTCTAATAGTAAATAATGTGAATCAATAGTTCAATCATGTGATTCAATAGTTATAATCATGTGAAAATACGAATAACAGTATAGTACCTCCATCTATACCTCCATCTTTAACTTAGTCATGCAAGTATTATTAATCTTGCACCAACTCCCCTAATAGTACATGAATGTGAATCAATAGTACACACATGTGAACAAATAGTTATAATCATGTGAATTAATAGCAATTAATTACTCATTTACCCGATTAATTATCCGATTGGTCAATATAACTTCCAGACATCAATTACTATCGAAATAAATGTCAATTTCCACTAACACTAATAATCCCAACACAATGGAAATATTTTTCTCAACAATTTCATTTTTGAAATTTCAAAGTTTAACTTTTTTCGAAAAAGTCAACTGTTGACTTTTTTGACCAAAAAGTTTACCCCGTTAAATTTTGTGTTTATAGTCTATTTCTACTAATTTCATCGTTCCGGACTCAAATATCATGTTTGTGTCTCCAAATTCAACTCCAAACTAAAATTTGATTTTTAATAACATTCATCATTAATATTTTAACTCACAATATTAAACAATCGGGTCGTTCCCAAGAAAGAGGGGGCTTTACGATAAGGATTTCTCCTTATTGGCGCGCAATTAGATGACCAAACCTCTCCTTGACAGAACTTCTAGACATTGTAAATATTGCAATTTAATAATATGAATAATTTTGTCGTCTCAATTATTGATTTAATAATATATCATATTATACAGATGATACTGTGACAAAAATCGAATCAATAATATGAGAGATATGATGCAGTAATTACTGTAGCAATAATTGAGTATAATTGAGTGACTTCTCACGTAAGCATCAATAACCAATACCGTGTGCTACTATGCAACCACGCGTCTTCTGTACTTTTACTACTGGGTAGTTCAACAGTTTTAATGGTAACACTTCCGCCGTTATTTTTATAAAAAGATAATTCTGTCATTTTCTTACTACGACAATACTTCCGTTGTGGGGTCCACCAATGATTGTGCCATCGTGCGAATATTCCCTGTTAAAACGAATATTCCCCGGCCAATCAAATATTATATAACCACTTGCTTACTTTGCAAAATTTATAAATATTACCCCTAACTATAACATTATATCAAATCCACACCATAAAATTCAAAAAAATATTTCGAGAAATTTAAATCTTTATTCATAAAATTTGGGGTCTCACAATCTCCCCTCCTTATGAAATTTCGCCTTCAAAATTTACGTACGTACCTGGTATGCCGAAGAGATGAGGATACGTTGACTTTATTCCATATTCCAACTCTTGAGGTATAACCTTTGAGTGTCGAATATGATTCTTCTTATCCAAGATTTTAACATGTATCTCATCATACGTTAAATCTTCTGCTATCTCGTCTAGTTCCAATTCAATAATGTGGTTCAGGTCGTCCACATATTTACGTAACATCGATACGTGAAAAAAATTATGAACACGCGACATACTTGGCGGTTAAGCGAGTCTATAGGCCACATTTGCTACTCGATCGAGGATTTCAAATGGACCAATTAAATCGAGGGTTGAGATTTTCTCTATTCATCGACTCTTGCTTTTAGAATAACGCCTTCTTGAACCTTCTTCTTCATATTCATCATCTCCAGGTGTGTAGTTTGAGCGGCTTTAACTTTATCGATTAAAGTCGATTCTACTTGTATATTCGTTATCTTCACGTGGGTCCCTAGAGTCTTTAACTCTATCTTCATCATTTGTAAGTTATACAAAATGGGTTATTGTGTTAACAACATCGCACTCATAAACGCATACAATCTTCTACTCAACGCGTCAGCTACCACATTCGCTTTTCCACGATGATATTAAATGGTACGATTGTAATCTTCAACAGCTCGAGTCAACGTCTTTGGCGCATTATACGTTCATTTTGGTTGAAGAAATGGGTTTTGTACTGGGGTCAATACAAAATTCGATTTCACGCTCTAGGGGTAGGCTGTGAAGTTCTTCAAGAATACATCAGGAAATTTATTAACAATAAAAATATCATTCAAAACTGTGACTCTCATCCAAGACTTGGATAGTACGTCACATTGATACCTATCAACTTGCCATCGTTATTCACGACGTCGCGTACAGAAAGTCTAGCTTCGGTGCATTCCACACAAGGAAGTCAACAATGAAAGGCTCGGAGATCTTTACTTATGGCTTGATATGACAATGATTGACTTTAGTGGTTTGGTTGCTTGAATTCGTATAACAGGTTGGTTAGGAATATGAAAGCTAAAAACCTTACAAAAAGCATGATGAGTAGTTAACCAATTGATTCCTAAAATTACATCAAAGGCAAGTATTTTCAAAGAGATAAGATCGACAGGTAATGTGAAAGTGTCGGTTTGAATCAAACAAGATTTATAAACAGTGGAGGTAACGAAGGTTTCTCCTAACCGAGTTTCAACCGATAAGTCAAAGTCTAATTTCTTCGGAGTCAAATTTAAACGTTGAGCGCAAGCAAGAGAGATAAAAGAATGGGTAGAACCGGTATCTAATAAGGTATAGACTTCGCAAAAATTTATAATTAACTAACCCGTGTTAACTTCGTTTAGGTTACTCGCTTTTTGAGAAGTCACAAAAAATGCTCTTCCTGAAACCACTTACTTTGTGTTGTCCGTATCCGCCTTTAGTGCCTCCATCCCAGCTGAACTTGCCTTCCCTGAATGACAAAATCGAGCTAGGTGACCTTCTCTTCCACAATTATAATGTGTTTTAGACTTACTGCGTCTGATTTGGGTGATATGTCCCTCCCTCCGCATTTGAAGCATATGATAGGTGGTCGTTCTCCTTCCTTAACAACGGGTGCTGATGCTGACGTCTTTCCATCATTGTTGAATCTCCTCTTCTTGAAATATCCATTCTTATTGTTTTGCCCATGATTACCACCGAAGTAGTCACCATTTCTGGCATGTTGATTCCCTCCACGCTTATTGTCACCGCTTTGATGACTGCTATCACTGGTATTATCATTTTATCGGCTACTCTCTTTTGGTTGGGTTGACTCATTATCGCGCTCCAATAACTGAGCCCTATTAACAACATCTAAATACAAACACAGTTTATGAGAGATAAGATATTGACGTATCTCGGGTTTCAAACCTCTTAGAAACATTCGCGTCATTCTCTCCTCATTATCAACCAAATGGGATGCAAACCGGACAACTCGGCAAACTTGGCTTCGTCTCTGCGACACGGTCATGTTGTTTTGCTCCAGTTTAATGAACTCTACCTCTTTCATGTGATGAATACTTTCGGGAAAGTACTTGTCATTGAATGCTTCTTGGAACTTCTCCCAAGACATCTTGATCTGGCGGAGTTGAGTACGCTTTTCTGATTCCCACCATGAATCACCTCTTCTTCCCGTAACATGAAGGTGGCAAAGGGAACCTTTTTCTCCTTAGAGCATCCCAAGACATCAAATATCTTATTGATCTTCTTTATCCACGTCTCCGCCTTAAGTGGTTTTGGCTCTCCAAAAAACTCCGGTGGTCCCAGCTCCTTGAACTGTTTAGTAGTGACCGTCCGAGAGTTGCTAGTGTTTCCATCTACATTTTGGACAGGAGCCGCTCTCGCCTGATGTTGCATAAATTGCATAAAGCCTCTGAACATTCCATCGTTCATCATTTGGTCAGTGTTGTCGTTTGAATGAGGATTGTCGCCTTCCTGATGCACATTATCCTGATTATTGATCTGTGGAGACTCAACGGTCATTGCTATTTTCAATATTCTCGGATGTCATTTTCAAATACTGCCACAAAACAAGGGTTAATTAACATAACACATATTATCCCTATACTCTGACCGACCAATTAAATACCAAATAAACTTAGGTAGGTCATACTAGCGAAGGAATTCCCTGCTCTCCCTCCTAGTTCTTGTCTCACATCTCACCCGGGATCATATCCTTAAGCTTTGATACCAACTGTGACGCCCCCAAAACAGGTATACATCACCCATCTTGAGTCGCCAGATACATGGTATATAAATTCAATTACAATTTAATTATACAACAATCGTGTAAAATACGACAAAACATAGCTGAGAGTTTAAACAAGAATATTGTCATCTAGACAATATCCACACTCAATGGTGTCCTCATTACAATTATTATCACATTATTCCATAGAATAGTGAGGACTACTAAAGCCATTCATCCTGGACCATCACTCCATTCCCCGACTCTTCCCAGCTATATTATCATTTCCTGAAGAGAACAATGAAAGAAAGGGTGAGCTCAACTAGCCCAGTAAGAAATATTATGACTAAGATAATGCAGAATAAATTATCCTTAGCCTTCAACATTATAACAACTGATAGAATACAATAGACAACAGATTTTAGATCAACAACTGCAGCGAAAATAAGCAATCCATTAGAAGAGTAAAGTAGAGCATAAAATCTACTATCTTCTATGATTTAAAAGGTTTTTCATCACTTTTATCGCTGAGACTCAGCTTATTAAATAAACCACGTCATCCCTGCACTATGGCGAAGGATATTCCTTAGTATCACGACCAAAAATTAACCATGCACTACGGGCCAAGGATATTCGTGTTTTCATCAATGGTCATGATCATGCCAACAACTGTCCATCAATGCACTACGGGCCAATGAGGACTTTTACCACATCATTCGTAACATTATGGTCATGACTATACCGAATAATCCCTGGTCATAATCATACCAAGTCCATCTATGCACTACATGCCACAGATGACTTTCAACATAATATAAACATGAGGATGATGACAATGACATAATAATTCAATAAAACAAGTTCAAGAATTAAATTTTAAAGATTTATAAGTTAATTTATCCTGAACTCAAAAACGTCCAAATTGTCAACATGATATTGCTTTGTGGAGTAAAATTCAAGAATGCTCAGAAGAATATTTCCATGAAAAGATACTAGATGAAGCGCAAATATCTAGGATATTCTACTAATTTCATGGAGTATAGAAGCCAAAACTTTAACCAACTGAGTATAATAGAATATATGAAATTGCAAATGGATTTTCGCCCGCCATTCGGTAATCCACGTAGACAGATCATTTCCATAATTTAATAAGGAATGAATACAAATAATCATTCACCATGCATGTGGTAATCCACATAGACAGGTTATTCCAATAGAATAATAAAGAATGGAATAACAGAAGAATTCACCATGCATGCGATAGACCGCACAGAGAAGTTATTCCCAACAAAATAATAAAGAATGGAACCAGCTCATGCGAAATTCGCACAGACAGGATATTCCAACAGAATAATAAAGAATGGAATAACAACGAAATTCACCGGACATGTGATAGATCGCATGCACAAGTTATTCCAATGTAATAAATAAATAATGGAACCAGTCATGCGTAATACGATGTATGTGGGAGATTCCAACGAATAATAATAAAGAATGGAATAACAACGAAATTCACCGGGCATGCGATAGGCCGCACAGGCAGGTTATTCGAATAGAATAATAAATAATGGAACCAGGTCATGCATAATACGCACAGACAGGATATTCCAACAGAATAATAAAGAATGGAATAACAGAAGAATTTCACCATGTATGCGGTACTTTGCATAGACAGGTTATTCCAACATAATAATAAGGAATGGAATGACAATAGTTCTCTTCATGAAAATATAAGAAATAATACCCCTTACCTCAAAAGAAGACTGGATACTGGAATAGTGAGGTAGCAAACTTCTCTTCTTCTTTCTCTCTATAATTTCTCTCTATAATAATTGCTCTATAGCTTTAGTGAATTGGTGAGAAATGAAGGAAGAATGAGCTTCTATTTATAGAAAAATATAGTTTCGATAATTGCACGTTTTGGGGCTCAAAAAATTATAGTACAATACCTCCAACTTTTCTTTTATTTTTAATTTAGTCCAACAAGTATTATCAAACTTGCACCACCTCCCCTAATAGTAAATAATGTGAATCAATAGTTCAATCATGTGATTCAATAGTTATAATCATGTGAAAATACGAATAACAGTATAGTACCTCCATCTATACCTCCATCTTTAACTTAGTCATGCAAGTATTATCAATCTTGCACCAATTCCCCTAATAGTACATGAATGTGAATCAATAGTACACACATGTGAACAAATAGTTATAATCATGTGAATTAATAGCAATTAATTGCTCATTTACCCGATTAATTACCCGGTTGGTCAATATAACTTCCAAACATCAATTACTATCGAAATAAATGTCGATTTCCACTAACACTAATAATCCCAACACAATGAAAATAATTTTCTCAACAATTTCATTTTGAAATTTCTAAGTTTGACTTTTTTCGAAAAAGTCAACTGTTGACTTTTTGACCAAAAAAGTCAACCCCGACAAATTTTGTGTTTATAGTCTATATCAACTAATTTCATCGTTCCGGACTCAAATATCATGTTCGCGTCTCCAAATTCAACTTCGAACTCAAATTTAATTTTTAATAACATTCATCATTAATATTATAACTCACAATATTTAACAACCAGGTCGTTTCCAGGAAAGAGGGGGCTTTCCGATAAGGATTTCTCCTTATTAGCGCACAATTAGATGACTAAGCCTCTCCTTGACAGAACTTCTAGACATTGTAAATATTGCAATTTAATAATATGAATAACTTTGTCGTCTCAATTATACAGATGATACTGTGACAATAATTGAATCAATAATATGAAAGATATGATGCAGCAATTACTGTAGCAATAATTGAGTATAACTGAGTGACTTCTCAGTAAGTATCTATAACCAATACCGTGTTCTACTATGCAACCACGCGTCTTACTGTACTTTTACTACCGGGTAGTTCAACTGTTTTAACTGTAACACTTCCGCCGTTATTTTTATAAAAAGATAATTCTGTCATTTTCTTACTACGACAATACTTCCGTTGTGGGGTCCACCAATGAATGTGCCATCGTACGAATATTCCCTGTTAAAACGAATATTCCCTGACCAATCGAATATTATATAACCACTTGCTTACTTTGCAAAATTTATAAATATTACCCACAACTATAACATTATATCAAATCTACACTATAATATTCAAAAAAATATTTCGAGAAAGAATATCATGACTAAAGATAATTTACATCATTAATAGCCTTCATCAGTAGTAAATCAGAGATTTAGAACATATGGTAGATGATAAAACTTTTCAACCATAGTTGCAGCGGAACGAGCAATCCATTAGAAGAGTCAAATAGACCATCTGATCTATTATCTTCTCCATGTTAAAAGTCCACTAATAATGTTTTATCCCTGTAACATCAATCAACAATTCCTGTCCACAATCATATGAATAACTCATAATCATAATTGTGATTCTAAATTTCTCTTCGCACCTATGACGAAGATAATTTTTATCACCTATCTTCACCCGAAACATCAAACATCATGGTTATACCAAATCATAATTCATGCTCATAATCATACTAATAAATTCATCTTTGCACTACGGCCAAAGATATTCATTAACAATTCATCTTTGCATTATAGGCCAAAGACATACAACTGTATTTTAGAAGAGTCAAGTAAAGCATGATATCTACTATCTTTTACGAATTAAAAGTGTATAATAAATATTTTATCATTTGAGACTCAAACAATAAATAATCCACATCATCGAATCATCCCCGCTTACTGACCAAGGATATTCATCTAATCATTAATGGTCATGAATATACCGAATAATCCCTGGTTATAATCATACCAATAACTGTCCATCAATGCACTACGGGCCAATGAGGATTTTTACCACATCATCTATAACATTACGGGTCATGATTATACCGAATGATCCCTGGTCATAATCATACCAATAAATAGTTCATCTATGCACATAAGCCAAAGATACTCATCAATCCATAGTTCATCTTTGCACGTAAGCCAAAGATATACAAATATAAAACCAATAATCAACAGTCCATCTTTGCACGTAAGCCAAAGATATACAACTGTAAAATCAATAATCAATAGTCCATCTTTGCACGTAAGCCAAAGATATATAACTGTAAAATCAATAATCAACAGTCCATCTTTGTACGTAAGCCAAAGATGACTTTCATCATAATATAAGCATGAGCATGATGACAATGATATAAGCATTAATCAAACGAAATCAAAGATAAATATTAAAGACTTTAAATTTATCTAGAGTTTAAAAATATCCAAATTATCAACATAATATTGCTTTGCGGGGTAAAATTCAAGAATAATATTCATGTACCAAAAATAATTTGGACAGAAAAGAAATATATTTTTCGGTTAAATAGTACCCTGCAATAGTACCCTATGAATAGTACTTCGAGAATAGTACCTCGTGAATAGTATCCCGACATTAAAAGTACCCCAAATACCCGAGTAAATAATATTTGGGTGAATAGTAACCTGTGAATAGTAACTCGTGAATAGTACTTTGACACGAAAAGTGCCCCAAATACCCGAGTGAATAATACAAGAGTGAATAGTAACCGGGTGAATAGTAACCTGTGAATAGTAACTCGTAAAAAAATACCAAAGAAAATGATATTCCATGAATCAATAGTAATTAATTGCTCATTTATCCAGTTAATTACCTGATTGGTCAATATAACCTCCAGACAACAATTATTATCAAAATAAATGTCGATTTTCACTAACACTAATAATTCTAACACAATGGAACTATCAATTTCATCTTTAATCAACACGAACTTATTCATCATTAATATTATAATTCATAATATTTAACAACCAGGTCGTTCCCAGGAAAGATGGGGCTTTTCGATAAGGATTTCTCCTTATTGGCGCGCAATTAGGTGACCAAACCTCTCCTTGACAGAGCTTCTAGACATTGTGAATATTGAAAATAATAATATGAATAACTTTATTGTCTCAATTATTGATTTAATAATATAACATATTGTGCAGATGATACTGTGACAATAATTGAATCAATAATATGAGAGATATGATGTAGCAATTACTGTAGCAATAATTGAGTATAACTGAGTGACTTTTCACGTAAGCATCAATAATCAATACCGTAATGCTACTACGCAACCACGCCAGACATCTTGTACTTTTACTACCGGTAGTTCAACGGTTTTAACGGTAACACTTTTGCCGTTATAAAAAGATAATTCTGTCGTTTTCTTACTACGACAATACATCCGTTGTGGGGTCCACCAATGATTGTGCCGTCGTACGAATATTCCCTGTTAAAATGAATATTCCCCGACCAATCGAATATTATATAACAACTTGCTTACTTTGAAAAAATTTCACATATCACCCTTAACTTTAACCTTTTATCAATTTAACCATTTACTAAATAGAATAATTATAAGAAAATTGAATACTTTCATTTTATAAAATTCGGGGTCTCACAATCTCCCCTCCTTATGAAATTTTGCCCTCGAAATTTACGTACGTACCTGGTATTCGAAGAGATGAGAATACCTTGCTTTTCTTTTCGGATTATACCTTCCCGGTTATATCCTCTGTATCATGATTTTTCCATTGCTCATCTCCTGTATTTCAGATATCATTCTAGAAAATATCTTCAAAATAAAGGTCAATTGACATATCACAAATTGTTAATTTATCAAGTAAAAATTTCGGCTTAGGTAAGTAACACACTAGCGAAGTATATTACTCGTCTCTTCCCTCCTAGTTCTAGACTCATATCTCCACCAGCGACCATATCCCTAAGTTTTGATACCATTTGTGACGCCCCCAAAATAGGTATACATCACCCATTCTGAGTCGCCAGATATCACACTATAAAAATCATTTACAAACTTCATTTATACAACTGTTGAACTGTCATACAGAATACGACCACAGTTAAACTGTGAGTTTTAATACAAATGTATGTAACTCTCATGGTGCCTCAACCACAACCTTACAATGGTACTTTACATAAAAGTACAGTTAATACCTGTTTTAGAAATTAAAATCTTTGGAAAATACTCAAGGAAACCTTCGTACATGGGAGGCCATGCGTTTAGGTTATGATAGATATCATATGTCCACAGAATTATCCTTGGTTGACCCAATAGTCCCCAAAGAAAAACAAGAAGATTACTATCATCTTCTTTCCAATGGTGAGTCTTCTCTTGACATATAATTATCTCTGTTTTCTCCAATTGAGAATTATATTTCAAACAAACTCCAAGATCATATAGGTAGTGTTCGTAGATATACTCAGCTAGTGGATGTGCACAACCCTGTCTTATGATAACATGAGGTTATATGTCATTAGACATCTTGTATGATATTGGCAAAACACCCTTCCAAAGTTGGGTTCACCTCACCCTATTCGGTTCACCAAAATTACATATCAAATGACGTATACAATACGACACACTTTTCTAAAGTTCGTAATAAATTTATTTCCATACTATTTAGGGAGAACCTCAACAGCTATAGACCACCGTTCTATTCCCCTGTTATCCCCGCTCGACCCAAATTACACTCTTATTACACGAAAAAGAAATTGTGAAGCAAAAAGGGTGAGCACAACTAGCGCAGTAAAGAATGTCATGACTAGAGATAATTTACATCATCAATAGCCTTCATCAGTAGTAAATAAGAGATTTAGAATATATGGTAGATGATAAAACTTTTCAACCATAGTTGCAGCGGAACGAGCAATCCATTAGAAGAGTCAAATAGACCATCCGATCTATTATCTTCTCCATGTTAAAAGTCCACCAATAATGTTTTATCCCTGTAACATCAATCAATAATTCCTGTCCACAATCATATGAATGACTCATAATCATAATTGTGATTCTAAATTCCTCTTCGCACCCAGGACGAAGATAATTTTCATCACCTATCTCCACCTGAAACATCAAAAATCATGGTTATACCAAATCACAATTCCTGCTCATAATCCTACTAATAAATTCATCTTTGCACTATGGCCAAAGATATTTATTAACAATTCATCTTTGCACTACAGGCTAAAGACATACAACTGTATTTTAGAAGAGTCAAGTAGAGATTGATATCTACTATCTTTTACGAATTAAAAGTGTATAATCAATATTTTATCGCCGAGACTCAGCTTAATAAATAATCCACATCATCGAATCATCCCTGCACTACGGCCAAGGATATTCATGTAATCATCAATGGTCATGATTATATCGAAAAATCCCTGGTTATAATCATACCAATAACTGTCCATCAATGCACTACGAGCCAATGAGGACTTTTACCACATCATCTATAATATTACGGGTCATGATTATACCGAATGATCTTTGGTCATAATCATACCAATAAATAGTTCATCTATGCACATAAGCCAAAGATACTCATCAATCCATAGTTCTTCTTTCCACGTAAGCCAAAGATATACAACTGTAAAACCAATAATCAACAGTCCATCTTTGTACGTAAGCCAAAGATATACAACTGTAAAACCAATAATCAACAATCCATCTTTACACGTAAGCCAAAGATATACAACTGTAAAACCAATAATCAACAGTCCGTCTTTGCACGTAAGCCAAAGATGACTTTCATCATAATATAAGCATGAGGATGATGACAATGATATAAGCATTAATCAAACAAAATCAAAGATAAATAGGATCAAATATAAGAAACTGCAAATGGATTTTCACCCGCCATGCGGTAATCCACGTAGACAGATTATTTCCACAATTTAATAAGGAATGAATACATAGGATCATTCACTATGCATGTGGTAATCCACATAGATAGGTTATTCCAACAGAATAATAAATAATGGAATAACAGAAGAATTCACTATGCATGCGATAGACCGTACAAACAAGTTATTCCCAACAGAATAATAAAGAATGGAACCAGGTCATGCGTAATCAGCACAGACAGGATATTCCAACAGAATAATAAAGAATGAAATTAGGTCATGCGTAATCCGCATTGCATGTGATATTCCAACGAATAATAAAGAATGAAATAACAACATAATTCACCGTGCATGCGATAGAATACGCACGATCAAAGTTATTGCAATGTAATAATAAAGAATGGAATAACGTAAGAATTTCACCATGTATGCGGTACTTCGCATAGACAGGTTATTCCAACATAATAATAAAGAATGGAATAACAACCCTTACGAGTATTGAAAGAAAATAACTCTCTTCATGAATACGAAAGAATATTACCCTTTACACAATAATGATATCCCTTACCTTAGAAGAAAACTGGATACAGGAATAGTGAGGTAGCAGACTTCTCTTCTTCTTTCTCTCTATAATTTCTCTCTATAATAATTGCTCTATAGATTTAGTGAATTGGTAAAAAATAATAAAGGAATGAGCTTCTATTTATATGAAAATATAGTTTCGATAATTGCACGTTTTGGGGCTCAAAATATTACAGTATAATACCTCATCTTTTCCTTCATTTTTAATTTAGTCATGCAAGTATTATCAGACTTGCACCACCTCCCCTAATAGTAAATCATGTGAATCAATAGTAAATCATGTGACTCAATAGTTCTAAACATGTGAAAAAATTAATTATAGTATAGTACCTTCAACTATACCTCCATTTTTAACTTAGTCATGCAAGTATTATCAATCTTGCACCAACTCTCCTAATAGTAAATGAATGTGAATCAATAGTACACACATGTGAACAAATAGTTATAATCATGTGAATCAATAGCAATTAATTGCTCATTTATCCTAAGCATAATTACCCGATTAATCAATATAACCTCCAGACATCAATTATTATCGAAATGAATGTCGATTTTCATTAACACTAATAATTCCAACACAATGGAACTATCAATTTCATCTTTAATCAACACAAATTTATTCATCATTAATATTATAATTCACAACATTTAACAACCAGTGTCGCTCCTGAGAAAGAGAGGGCTTTTCGATAAGGATTTCTCCTTATCATAGCGCAATTAGGTGACCAAACCTCTCCTCGATGTAACTTCTGACATTGTCAATATTGCAAATAATAATATGAATAACTTTGTCGTCTCAATTATTGATTTAATAATATAACATATTATGCAGATGATACTGTGACAATAATTAAATCAATAATATGAGAGATATGATGCATCAATTACTGTAGCAATAATTGAGTATAACTGAGTGACTTTTCACGTAAGCATCAATAATCAATACTGTGTGCTACTATGCAACCATGCGTATTACTGTACTTTTACTACCGGGTAGTTCAACAGTTTTAACGGTAACACTTTCGTCGTTATAAAAAGATAATTCTGTTATTTTCTTACTACGACAATACATCCGTTGTGGGGTCCACCAATGATTGTGTTGTCGTACAAATATTCCCTGTTAAAATGAATATTCCCCGACAAATCGAATATTATATAACAACTTTCTTACTTTGAAAAAATTTCACATATCACCCTTAACTTTAACCTTTTATCAATTTAACCATTTACTAAATAAAATAATTATAAGAAAATTGAATACTTTCATTTCATAAAATTCGGGGTCTCATAGTCTTGTGATACGGCCCACACATATGTCTTCCTCGACAGTTAGCCGCATTGATCACACTCTACCAGTATTGGTAGCCTCATGTCTGAGGTCGTGGAATGATAGCTTGTCACCTCCAAACAGGGTGACCGTAGATAAGTTATTATAGCATTCTATGACCCTCCTGATGTTTCAGGTTCCCGCAGGCTTTGTAGAGGGTATGCTTGAGCATTGGATACTGGAGAGGTAGGTTTTCCGATTTGGTATCCAGGAGTTGACTCCCACCTTAGAGGAGTATGCGCGATTGATGGCGCTGGCAGTAGATAGACCTTACGTGTGGATGGCTATCGGCGACATGAGCCGGCAGTTTATGACCCTTACCGGGCTGAGGCGTAGAGTAGTACATGATGAGATTACATCCATCCATGTGATATCCCAGCGTTTTCTAATAGACAGATTTGGCTTAGAGGATAGTTATACATGGCACTCCGGGAATTTTACCACGCCGGAAGATCAGTGGAGCCTAGCGAGAGTAGACGTATTATTGATGTGTGTATTGTCATACGTGTACATGCCACTGTATATGGATGAGCTGGACATTGGCATCATTATGGCAGTGAGAGCTCTCAGGGAGGGTCATACCATTGTGCCGATGATTAGAGCAGAGACGTTGAGATCGACCACATATTGCAGCACGCACCATGTAGGGGTATTCACAGACAGCTCAGTTATGCTATACGTGTGGTTTATGTCACACCTGAGACCGATTGGCACCTTCCGATGACATGGATATTGTTTTACCCATGAGATAGCCATGTCTTACTCCTTTCAGCCATCAGAGTGTACAGACGCTATGTCTTGGTCGGTATTTTTGGCAGGGATTGGAGATCCATTTGACATCTTTCCATGTACAGGGCTCAGTTCACCCTATAGCTTCATTACTCTTGCTCTGGGCATGGATTATCTTCCTCTAAATGGTTTGAGGGGAATGACGACTTACCACCCACTGGCTGTGATGTCGCAGTTCGACCAGTTTCAGGACTTCCATCCTTTTGAGGGGGCATTGAGTCAGCGTTTGGCTTCCCGCCACTTGTTAGCAGAGGACAGATCCAGGTTGTATGCCTATTGGGATTAACGTGAGCTAGCTGAGTTTTCTATTAGCCATCTGGGCTATTCGATAGAGTATTCTGCATAGATGGAGACAGAGATTGCATCGGCTGCGGTAGTATCCACAGTGTTAGGGATTGATTCTGATGGTGGAGAGCTCATAGAGGACATTGATTCTCCTACCGAGGATGAGCTGTTTGCTGCCTTGACAGCAGCTGTTATGGATTCTCCTAGTGTGACAACTACTGTGACCCCACATTCAGTAGAGTATTTAGAGCGGAGTTTTCATTTGATGACTTTTGAGAGAGATCAGCCTAGGGCCTTGATGTTGACAGCTCTTGCTGGGAGAGATGCCGCTCTATTGGAGAGAGAGGATGTCTTAGCTCATAGAGACGATATTCCTGAGTGGGATGAGTCTAGATCATCCAGAGATGCTTTAATTGTTGAGCGTAAAGGATATCCGCGGGCTTCTTCCTTTAATTTTTTTTTTGCAAAACCTTGCTACACTAGAAATAGTAATAATAATAAATATTAAAAATAATAAAATAATTAATAATAAATAATATTATAAATATTATTAATAATAAATATTCGACAAAATGCTGACTAGTGGTTAACAGAAGCAATACTATTATTGATAATGTTCGACAAAATAGTAATAATAATTAATAATGTTCGACAAGGAAGGTGGGAGGGAAGAAAAGGTGGGGTTAAAAGATTGTTGGGGTTGTTGACTAGTTCTATTTTGTGGAATAAATCTAATCTTAGTGCATGTGTAAGAAATTATTATTTTATTATTACTATTATTGATTGATATAAAAAAAGTCTAGTGGAAACAAAGAAAAGTTTGGTATTAGAAAGCAGGAGGCAACAAAGTCTTTAGTTTTATATAAAGATATGTAATATATGGCAATACATTTTGGGTGATATAGATATGTAATATATATATATATATATATATATATATATATATATAATAATAAGAAGGCTTCTTTAGCATTTTGTCCAACATTTTGGGTGCACTCATTAAGTTGTAGTAGTTGTATTGATGATAATATTATAAATTATTGATGATAATGACGTAGTTGTATTGATGATAATATTATAAATTAGGCACGATTTAGGTTTTACTTTTTAAGAATAGTAAAATTTGAATTAAAGTAAAGAAAAAATATATTGAAGATTGCATTAAAAACAAATAGTTGTAACTCAGTTGGTTTGAACTCTTATTTATTTACTTACAAGTCTTGTGTTCAAGCCTCATAACCCACAAGTAGCAACATTTTATTTTAAAAAGAAAAGAAGTCGCGAGCCACGGGCCGGGCCAAAACGGGCGGGCCAAAAAGGCCTGGATTTTATTGGGCTAAAAAAATACAGCCCACAGCCCAACCCGTGGCGGCCTGGCCCGCGGGCTTGGGCTATGTTTTCCAGGTCTAGTTGATCGGGATCTGCCATATCTGCCTGGGACGTAGCCGTTACAGATAGTAATACAGTGAGATCCTTACTACTGGCATGATTGCCGAGATGAGTGCATACATTGATGAGCATCATGTCACCTTGTAATTGGCTGTGGATCTGTTAGCACATGTAGAGACCCTTGGGCAAGAGACCGCAACGTTACCTCCTTCTTCAGAGAGAGATGTTATGCTGGACTTGATAGCTTGTATATCCACAGGATTGTAGATAGGCTTGTATGTTCCTGCACATACTAGCTTAGCCATTTTGTCATGCACAATACATATTGTATATATTAAACAACAGTATATATGGTAGGGAAATATATTTTGATTCATTTCCCTTTTAGTTGTGCCTTGCTACTTACTTGATATTTGCCTGTTTCTTTAGGGCTTGCAATCTCGATGTATTCTGAACTCATCCTTGGTTAGTGGACATTGAGATGTCTCAGGATCTTTCAGAATGGATCATTGATCTGTGTGTATCCCTACCCTTTTTGGTGTCTTGGGACTTGTTTCTGTATGTAGATGTGGAGAGGAGTGTGACTTTTCCTCTCTGAGATTCACCGCACCACAGATGGTTGTCGGTACTCCTATTGAAGAGGAGATCCCAAATAGTTCCATCTCTTATGGATTGATGTTGCTCTTCGAAGACTCAACCGCAGCTTATATGGTTGCCAACTCTCCCATTTATGGGGAGGCCAGGTAGTTCCATCCCTTTGGTGTGAAGCCGATGAAATGTGGTGGATTGAAGTTTGATCCCAATACCGTTGACAAGTATTTGTTTTGGTAGGGTAAGACCGAACCATAAATGGCTGCCTACGTACTCCTATAGAAGAGGAGATCAGGTCTGCGTAGTTCGAACCTGGTGTAAGAGGTTCAACGCTGTTTGTGAAAAAGGTGTAGAAGGGTGTGGAAGTGTAAGAGGGTGTGGAAGTGTTTTTGTTGTTTTTTGTTTTTTTATTTTTGCGACCAGGCCATATAAAATGGTTGCCTACGTACTCCCAGGTATCGAGGAGATAAGGTCGACGTAGTTCACCCCATGTTCAGGACAATTTGCAGCCAAAAAAGTTTGATCCCATGTTCAGGACAAACTGCGAGGGAAAAGTTTGATCCCATGTTCAGGACAAATTGCAGGTGTGAAAAGTCTCATTCGTAGTTGGACAAAACTGCGGGTGTGAAAGGTTCAATCTCTGGTGGGATAACCGGAAAGGTTTGAAACAAAGTGGAGTGAAAGATCTGATGATCTAAAAACCAGGATGCTGGTTTGAAGAGTGTGTTTCCCTGGTGGGGAAAATGGTATGAAGAAAGGTTATATGTAATAAGGGTTAGTGTAACGACCGAGAAATTCGGATCTATTATAAAATAATTTTATTTAATTAAATAATGATTAAAATTAAATTATTTGTTATTATTATGTGTTAGTAAGATGAGTGTCGTTCTATAACCTAGAGACGTCGGAATGTCATAGTATTTTGACTACGTGAAGGAATTAAAGTGTTTGGATTTCCAAGACAAAAATAAAAGTTTTCCGAGAAATTTTTTGAAAAACACTATTCACTAATTTTTGCTCGGGAATTATTTTTGCACTTCCGAGAAATACGTAACGATAGAATATCGAGGTAAGATGGATTATGTAATAATAAATCAAGTATGGAAAACATAGTTTTTCGCATGCGGACTTAATTTGAGAATGTTAGGGAAAGTAAAGCGTTAACTAGTTAAAGCAATGATCATATAATACGTAGGTATTGTACGAGGTAATGAATACGAGTATGATATGAAGTATTATACGAGTATGTATGAATGATGGTATGTCGTATATGTTGAATAAATATACGAGTTAGAATACGAGATTAAGTACATAGACAATACATTCTAAGGCTATAAGCCATGTGTAATGGACTTGAAGGATTGTGTAGGAAGATGTAAAGTCTAATTGGGAACTATGATTAAGCCCAATGCTAACTAAAGGTTAAGGCCCAAATGTTTGTTAATATATAAGCCAATGTGGATTAATGCAAGCCCAAAATCATAAGTAAGCTAATTAAATTTAAAGCCCAAATTAAGAATCCAATGGGTAAACATGACCCATGGGGCAACCCATGTGGGCCCCATGATCACATGGGTGATCTTGGTGGCCATGCACAAGTTGTGATGGCCAAGCAAAAGTTGTGATGGCCAAGAAAAGGATGTGATGAGCAAGTAAACTTAGTGATTCAGTAATGAATAGTAAGGAGATTTGATTAAGGAGGTGGGATTGGTCTATTGACCATTATACCCTAACCTTAGAAATCTTATAAATAGAAGGAGTGTTGGATCATTTCTCAATTGTTAATTTCATCCAACATATTAAGTGCTTGTTTGTTAGAGAGAAAAAGTAAGAAAAAGTTAGACTTTCATAGTATAAAAGAAGAAGAATAAAGCTTGATCATCAAGGGTAAGACTCCTAGACCATTAATCTTCCATCTCCTCAACTATAGTTTGATAGAGAAGTGTTGATTAGTGGAGCATGTATGCTAAGAAGTAATAAGAATGGATAATCAATGGACTTAAACTTTAATAAGCCATAAATAAGTGATTCATACTTAGTTAAGCTATGAACTTATGAATAACATGTAAGAACTTGTCATATGTTTACATTAATGAAGTTTGTATGATAAGAAGAAGCAATGATGGTTGTTAGAAGACTAAAATCATGATAAATCATGTAAAGTAAAATCATAAGTATAAAAGTTATAAACTCACGAAGAACAAGTAAGAACTTATCATGTATATAAGTTAATGAAATATGTATTTTAAGATGTTAATATGATGGAAAGAATCCATTTAAAACGGTGAACAAATCATAAGTAACAAAGTTATGGCAGAATTCACGAGTTTGGACGATAAATGTCGAAATCGTGAAATTCTCAAAATGGAAGTCGAATTTTGACATTGAGCTCAGAAACGTTGGTTTTTGATAGGGATAAATCTTATTTGGCATTATAGAGTTAAGGACTCGAAAA
The DNA here is from genome assembly GCA_020205605.1 of Panax ginseng. NCBI lineage: Eukaryota > Viridiplantae > Streptophyta > Magnoliopsida > Apiales > Araliaceae > Panax > Panax ginseng. Next base: position 136,113,248 of record CM035139.1, read on the forward strand.
TGACCGAATTTCGACTTAGAACGATGAAACGAGCGTTGAACGTTCACGAACGTTTATTGTTTTCGTTAAAAATGAACTGAAAGGTGAATTTTGAGTTAACAAAGTTGAAAATGTAAAATTCTTGCATGAACACGTAGAGTATGTGATTTATGAGCTAATGGCTTTTGAACGAGCCAATTCATACTTAAAATGATCAAATTTGGAGTCCAAGAAGTTCGTTGTGTAATAAAAAAAGCATCAAGAATTGGTGCACGTAGTCGGGGCGCCATGGCCAAATTAAGGCCAAAAGCGGCCTTCTGATCTTAGAAACCATGCCTGTAAATTATCAGAGAGTCAATGCATGGCAAGTGCCAAATGAACTATGTGGTGGCAATTGCAGCGCAAGGTCGAACTCAACCATCGCTAACTTGCGCCAAATAGCGACTTAAGGAAGGAAAGTCGCCTGGCCATGGCCAAACACTAGGTTTTGCACAATAATGAAAGCTTATGAAGATAAAAGGAAAGACAGTTGGTTAATGATGAAATGAAACATTATTAAACCTAAAGTAACATCCTTAATTGATGTTAAAGACATTAATTATTACAACTGAAGGTCGATGAAAGATTAATTGAATGTCAGAAAAATGTAATGTGATAAGCCGGAACTAATAATAACAATCTAAGACATGATTAGATTGAGAAGAAGGGTAAGGTATAGTAGTAACCATACTTGATTATATGTGATCTAATGTATTACGTTATGTGATCATATATTGTAGAGACCTTAAAGACTTAAAGGAAAAGTGTAATAACAGTAGCAGACGCTGAAGGCAAGTGTTCTAACCCTTGTCTATGTTCAATGTAGACAAGTTTTGTGATTCATGTATTCTTACGCATGAATTGATGTATGATGAAGTCGAAGCCAATTCTTTTGGCTATACTTACGATATGTTGGATTTCTTATAATCTATCAAAAGTATTGTCAATGTTTTGCCAAACTATGTTGGTATGGTTTTCAAATAAAGACTGAGTATGCTAAACAAATGTTTGTCGTCAAACGACAGGCACGTGAGGTTGCCACAACTTAAACTTACGTACGTTTAAAGAAAGTAGTGTTGTACAACATAGAGTACTATAGGCTGATCACCTAGATGTGCTCGTAAGTAATGCCGGACTTACGGACTTAGTACTAGGTTGTCCTTTTCAAAGAAAGTACGAAATTGTCAAGGTCTTGGACCAGAATTGATGTTTGACTGAATGTTGTTCATTGTAAAACGTTTTAAGAAAAGAGAAGTGCTATTTTTAATTATCAATAGTACTTTATAACTATTGTTCAGTTATTGAAGATATATGATTTGTATGATTCAAGAATGTTCTTTAAATGGAATTGTCATACTTGCTGAGATAGTTATGCTCACTCTTGCTTGAACCATATGAATGCAGCTAAGACTGAACGGACCGAAGGATCCGACAAAGATAAAGGGAAGGCTAAGGCGAATATATAGATTACCTATGGAATAGTATAGGTGAATAATGTTAATATTTGATATTATGACAAGAAAAAATGTAATGGTTATAAAGAACATGGGGAATGGTAATATTGTTTTGTAATATATATATATAAGACATATTCATTATTTTGAGGCATTTCAATTGAATATTTGTGTGAACTGTAGCACCGTGTAGCACCATATGTCGGGTTGGAAGATACCCGGATTTGGGGGCGTCACAGGTTGGTATCAAAACATTAGTTTATAAAACTTAAGGGGGGGGAATTAAAACCTTAAGTCATAACCTTAAGAGAAGTCAAAGAAGTAAGAGATGAAATTAACCTTAAAAATGCATTATATATATGATATGTGTTTTTATTATTCTACTGATGTGTACTAATCAAACTTTATTATTTTGTTGTAGATGTCAGGAGGAAATGAAATGTATAGAGATATACAAGTAGAAAGTGAAGAATCAGTTAATCAAATAGAGATTATACCGAATCCATTAGCAGAAGAGCCAGAAGTGGTAGTGATTGAGTCTGGAGACTCGGAGAACCATGACCTTATGTCTATGTTTGACGGCATGTCAGAAGAAGAGGTGGATGTAGTGTCCTTTAACCCAGTAGCACTTGCGAAAGAGATGCCTTAGGGGGAGTCAATGATGTCATTATTTATGACAATGTTGGATAGAAATATCTATTATTATCAGGAGGTGAAAGAGCTAAAAGCAGAGCTCCATGCTGTCTTGGAGGATAAGATAGATATGGAGACTATGTGGGAGCAGGAGCATGATGAAAGAGTTTTACCAAAGGACAAGGTCCATGAGCTGGAACATGAGGTCTTTGAGCTCAAGGAGGAGCTAAAGACCAAGAAACAGAAGATAGGGAGGATGTCCTATATACATAGGAGTTCTCATAAGGATTTCCAGCAACAAGTAGCTGGGTATCCGATAGTGGCAGGGCAGACTCGGCATACTATTAGCCGTGATGTTATTGTCCGTCTTGCCAACACGGATTTTGATAATGCCTTAAGATAGATGTAATCTAGTACTAGCTGGAGTAGAGTTAGATATGTAAATATGATGTATCTAGTAGTGACGTAAAACCCTCTTTTGTATAACAAAGGGTAGTCTTTTGTAAATCCCAATTTTTGGAAAGCAACTGCGGGATAGTAATGTAATCAGCTTAGGCTGTGTAATGTGAACGATGTAGTATTATACTACAAGAAGAAAATTAATATAAGCCTTTTTATGGAACATATTGAGTAATGAACTTTGCAGTTATTGTTTAATCATGAATAATAACTAAGTATAAGAAAAGAGTAATAATGATGTGTTGTTTATCTTAACAGCAAAATGCTGCCGAGAAGGAGACAACGTAATCAAGATTCTAATGTTAATCAACCGAAGGGAGGTCTAGTAAACCCAATGCAAGAGTTCTTTAACTTGTTAACGACTATGTTTAATAGGAATAGGGATAATATCCCTGTAAATCCTAGAGTAGTACGAGCTACTACTTTTAAAGATTTTAAAAGTGTCGGTCCGCCGGAGTTCAAAGGAACTACAGACCCTATAGAAGCCCAAATGTGGGTAAAAGAGATCGAGAAGGAATTTGTCATTGAAAATGTCGACGAGGGTCAGAAGGTTGCTTTTGCAACCTATATGATGAAGGGAGAGGCCAACTTTTTGTGGGAGGCTAACCAGGCTAGGGCTGGTATTGAGAACCTAACGTGGGTAAGGTTCAAGGAAATTTTCTTCAAGAACTACTCTCCCACGAGTATACAGGGGAGGATGGAAATGTGGTTTCTAGATTTGAAGCAAAGGGAGATGACAATTCCCTAATACGCTACCAAGTTCAATGAATTGGCAAGATTTGCTCCACACCAAGTAGACACGGAGGTGAGAAAGGCTAGGAGGTTCGAGCAGGGCTTGAAACCATGGCTCTATAACCGAATATCTGTGTTCCAAAGTACCTCGTTTAGGACCATACTAGAGAAGGCAATAATCGTCAAAGGTGGGAATGAGGCCTTAAGCCAGTACCACAAGGATAAGAAGAATAAGGGTAAGGTGGATGGGGGAGTGAAGATCGAAGGAGCCAGCAGGAGTAGCGAAGGTCAGAAGAGGAAGGGGTTTAACTCTGGGAATATCGGAGTGAAACAAGGAGATCCGAAGAGGAGGATGGAGGCGTACAAAACCTGTGGGAAGACTTACTTAGGAGTTTGTCTCAAGGGGAAGGCTGTATGCTATAACTATGGACAGGAGGGGCACATTTTGCCTAACTGTCCAAGTCCAAAGAAGAACCATGAATGGTCAACTGACCACATAACAAAGAACTGCCCGAAGAAGGGGATGAACGGGAATAAGGGTGCTAATAGCGGTAAGTTAGCTATTGGTGGTCCAGCGCAGCCGGGTAGGCTAATGGCCCATACCTTTAACATGACGGTCCAAGATGCAGTTGCATCAGGGGATGTAGTTGTAGGTATTATTCTGATCAACGACATAAATGCTTACGTGCTGTTTGATTCGGGTGATACTTGTTTGTTTATAGCATGTGATTTTCCTAGACGATTAGTATTACTTCCCGAAAAGTTGCCTATACCTTTAAATATTAAGGTAGCGAACGAAGAGATAATTCCTGTTGAAGATATTCATAGGAGTTATTGCGTTAATATACGAGGTTGTAAATTATCGGTAGATTTGATACCGATAAATTTGGGAGAATTCGATGTAATTCTGGGAATAGATTGGTTGTTTAACCATGGGGAAATTATAGATTGCCAGAAGAAGTGTGTAAATATTAGAACATTGCGACAACCTCAGGTAGTATTTTACGGTAATAGATCGCCAAGACGTTTGTGTTGTCTTACCATGACACAAACTAGGAAATTATTGAGGAAGGGATGTGTAGGTTATTTGTGCCATGTTGTTGATACCTAAAGAGTGGGAGAGACCATTAAACAAATACCTATAGTTAAAGGATTCACGGATGTATTTCCAAGTGAATTACAGGGTCTTCCACTGGATAGGGAGACCGAGTTCGTAATAGATATTGTGCCAGGAACGGCACCAATTTCCAGGGCACCATATCGTATGGTGCCAGTGGAGATGAAGGAGTTAATGGTTCAGTTACAAGAACTATTGGACAGAAAGTACATTCAACCGAGTGTTTCGCCGTGGGGGGTACCGGTACTATTTGTAAAGAAGAAGGATGGATCGTTAAGACTTTGTATCAACTATCGAGAGTTGAACAAGTTAACGATAAAGAATAAATACCCATTGCCTAGGATCGATGATCTCTTTGATCAGTTAAAAGGGGCAAAGTATTTTTCTAAAATATATTTAAGGACGGGGTATCATCAATTGAAGGTTAGGAAGGAGGATGTACCAAAGACGGCATTTAGGACTCGTTATGGTTATTATTTATTTCTGGTGATGTCATTTGGGTTGACTAATGCACCAACTACATTTATGGATATGATGAACAAAGTGTTCAAATAATATTTGGACAAGTTCATCGTGGTGTTTATCGATGATATTGTAGTCTATTCTAAGACGCCAGAAGATCATGCTGAACACGTAAGAATAGTGTTGGAGACACTAAGAAAGGAGAAGTTATATGCGAAGTTCACTAAGTGTGAATTTTAGCTAGAAAGGGTACAATTTTTAGGTCATGTCATTAACCATGAGGGGATTTCAGTAGATCCAGTGAATGTGGAAGCCGTGATGAATTGGGAACAACCGAAAACGCCGACTGAAGTGCGGAGTTTCCTAAGGTTAGCGGGATACTATCGGAGATTCATCCAGGATTTTTCGATGATAGCTACTCCGTTGACTAATTTGACAAGGAAGATGGTGAAATACGTGTGGACTAAGAAATGCGAAGAAAGTTTTCAAGAACTAAAGAAGAGGTTGAGTGAAGCACCTGTTTTGTCATTACCCGATGACATAGGAAGTTTCATAGTTTATAGCGATGCTTCGCATAGAGGACTTGGTTGCGTGCTCATGTAGCATGGCAAGGTCATTGCGTATGAATCACGGCAGTTGAAGGATTATGAGAAAGTTTACCCTACTCATGATCTGAAACTAGCCGCAGTAGTTTTTTCCTTAAAGATATGAAGACATTATCTTTACGAAGAGAAATGTGAGATATACACGGACCATAAGAGTCTAAAATATATCTTCACACAGAAGGAATTGAATATGAGACAAATGAGATGGCTAGAGTTGATAAAGGATTACAATTGTGAAATCCTGTATCACCCTAGAAAAGCCAATGTAGTTGCCGATGCCTTAAGTAGGAAGGGTCGGGAAAAATTGTCTATGATAACTGAGTTAATAACAGAGATGGCTAGGATGGAGATAGAGGTGAAGTTGCCAAGTGAATCGGGACAGAGACTGTTTATAACAGAGATTCAATCTACCATTGTAGAGAGAGTCAAGGAGGTGCAGCTCAAAACTGATGAGTGTGACCGGATAAAGGAGCGGTTAACCAATGAAAAAGATTTAAAGTATAATCTCGATAACGAGGGGTTATTGAGATTTGAAGGAAGAATTTGGGTTGCGAATGAGATGGAATTAAATGAGAAAGTGTTACAAGAAGCTCATAGTTCAAGGTAATCGATTCATCCTGGTAGTACTAAGATGTATCAAGACCTTCGACAGAGTTTTTGGTGGACCGAACATGAAGAGAGAGATAGTCGAGTATGTGAGTAGGTGCTTAACTTGTCAGAAAGTTAAGGCCGAACATCAACGACCAAGTGGCTTTGGAGATTCCAGAGTGGAAGTGGGAGCATATCACGATGGATTTTGTGGTGGGACTTCCGATTACTTAGAAGGGGTATGATGAGATTTGGGTAATAGTGGACCGGTTGATGAAGTTGGCTCACTTTTTACCAATAAGGGTTAAGTATAACTTAGACTATTTAGCTAAGCTTTATGTTAAGGAAGTTATTTCCAGACATGGAGTACCAGTTTCGATTGTGTCTGATCGTGATCCACGATTCACATCGAACTTTTGGAGGAGTCTACAAGAACAGTAAGGGAAGTAGTTGAAGTTGAGTACAACTTATCATCCACAAACTGATGGCCAAAGTGAGAGGACAATTCAGACGTTAGAAGATCTGTTAAGATCTTGCATCATGGATTTTAAGGGTAGTTAGGATGATCATCTACCATTAGTAGAGTTTGCGTATAACAATAGTTATCATGCAAGCATAGGTATGCCACCTTACGAAGCTTTATACGAAAGGAAGTGTATAACACCATTGTGTTGGGAAGAAGTGGGAGAACGTCGAATGCTAGGGCCAGAATTTGTACAGCAGACAGCGGATGTAGTGAAGTTGATATGAATGCATCTCGTAGCAGCTCAAGACAGACAGAAAAAGTATAAGACCAAGATTTATAAGACCTTTTGAAGTGTTAAAACGGATAGGTGAGGTAGCTTATATGATAGCATTACCTTCAGACTTATAACGAATACATAATGTGTTTCACGTATGTGTGTTACGTCCTTATAAGCCGGATTATAAGCACGTAATAGAGTATGAGCCTATTCACATCGAGAAGGACTTAACGTATGAAGATATGTCGATTCAAATTATCGATAGAAAAAAATAAGTTCTGCGGAATAGAGTTATACCTTCAGTAAAGGTGTTATGGAAGAACCACGATGCCGAAGAAGCAACGTGGGAATTGGAAGAAAAGATGAGGAAGGATTATCCTCAGTTATTTGTGTAATGTAAGACGAGATTCTGGGGATAGAATCTTTATAAGGGGGGAAGAATGTAACGACCGAAAAATTCAGATCTATTGTGAAATAATTTTATTTAATTAAATAATGAATAAAATTATATTATTTATTATTATTATGTGTTAGTAAGATGATTGTCGTTCTATAACCTAGAGATGTCAGAATGTCGTAGTATTTTGACTACGTGAAGGAATTAAAGTGTTTGAATTTTCAAGACGAAAATAAAAGTTTTCCGAGAAATTTTTCAAAAAATACTATTCACTAATTTCTACTCGGGAATTATTTTTGAACTTCTGAGAAATACGTAACGATAGAATATTGAGGTAAGATGAATTATGTAATAATAATTCAAGTATGGAAAATGTAGTTTTTCGCATGCGGACTTAATTCGAGAATGTTAGGGAAAGTAAAGCGTTAACTAGTTAAAGCAATGATCGTATAATACGTAGGTATTGTACGAGGTAATGAATATGAGTATGATACAAAGTATTATACGAGTATGTATGAATGATGGTATGTCGTATATGTTGAATAAATATACGAGTTAGAATACGAGATGAAATAAGTAGACAATACATTCTAAGGCTTTAAGCCATGTGTAATGGACTTGAAGGATTGTGTAGGAAGATGTAAAGTCAAATTGGGAATTATGATTAAGCCCAATGATAACTACAGGTTAAGGCCCAAATGTTTGTTAATGTATAAGACAATGTGGATTAATGCAAGCCCAAAATCATAAGTAAGCTAATTGAATTTAAAGCCCAAAGTAAGAATCCAATGGGTAAGCATGACCCATGGGGCAACCCATGTGGGCCCCATGATCACATGGGTGATCTTGATGGCCAACCAAAAGTTGTGATGACCAAGCAAAAGTTGCAATGGCCAAGCAAAGGATGTGATGAGCAAGTAAACTTAGTGATTAAGTAATAAATAGTAAGAAGGTTTGATTAAGGAGGTGGGATTGGTCTATTGACCATTATACCCTAACCTTAGAAATACTATAAATAGAAGGAGTGTTGGATCATTTCTCACTTGTTAATTTCATCCAACATATTAAGTGCTTATTTGTTAGAGAGAAAAAGTAAGAAAAAGTTAAACTTTCATAGTAGAAAAGAAGAAGAACAAAGCTTGATCATCAAGGGTAAGACTCCTAGACCATTAATCTTCCATCTCCTCAACTATAGTTTGATAGAGAAGTGTTGATTAATGGAGCATGTATGCTAAGAAGTAATAAGAATGGATAATCAATGGACTTAAACTTTAATAAGCCATAAATAAGTGATTCATACTTAGTTAAGCTATAAACTTATGAATAACATGTAAGAACTTGTCATATATTTACATTAATGAAGTTTGTATGATAAGAAAAAGCAAGGATGGTTGTTAGAAGACTAAAATCATGATAAATCATGTGAAGTGAAATCATAAGTATAAAAGTTATAAACTCATGAAGAACAAATAAGAACTTATCATGTATATAAGTTAATGAAATATGTATGTTAAGATGTTAGTATGATGGGAAGAATCCATTTGAAACGATGAAAAAATCATAAGTAACGAAATTATGGTGGAATTAATGAGTTTGGACGATAAACGTCGAAATCGTGAAATTCTCGGAATGGAAGTCAAATTTTGACATTAAGCTTAGAAATGTTGGTTTTCGATGGGGATAAGTCTTATTTGGCATTATAGAGTTGCGGACTCGAAAATGACTGAATTTTGACTTAGAACGAAGAAACGAGTGTTGAACGTTCACGAACGTTTATCGTTTTCGTTAAAAATGATCTCAAAGGTGAATTTTGAGTTAAGGAAGTCAAAAATGAAATTATTGCATGAACACGTAGAGTATGTGATTTGTGAGCTAATGGCTTTTGAACGAGCCAATTCGGACTTAAAATGATCAAATTTGGAGTTTGGGAAGTTCGTTGTGTAATAAAAAAAACTGTCAAGAATCTGGTGCACAGAGTCGGGTACCATGGCCAAACCAGGCCAAAAGCGTATAAGCGCGCGAGCCCGAGCCATGCCTGAAGCTCATCAGAGTCACGCCAAGACGACTAACCAATTAGTTATGTGTGGTGCAGCCAAGGCCGGCCTACTCTCACCATCGCTAACTCGCACCACAATGCGGCTTAAGGAAGGGAAGCTGGCGCCACAGCGCCAACACTATGGTTTGCACAGTAATGAAAGCTTATGAAGATAAAAGGAAAGACAGTTGGTTAATGATGAAATGAAACATTATTAAACCTAAAGTAACATCCTTAATTGATGTTAAAGACATTAAGTATTACAACTGAAGGTCGATGAAAGATTAATTGAATGTGAGAACAATGTAATGTGATAAGCCGGAACCAATAATAACAATCTAAAACATGATTAGATTGAGAAGAAGGGTAAGATATAATAGTAACCATACTTGATTATATATGATCTAATGTGTTACGTTATGTGATCATATATTGTAGAGACCTTAAAGGCTTAAAGGGAAAGTGTAATAACAGTAGCAAACGCTAAAGGCAAGTGTTCTAACCCTTGTCTATGTTCAATCTAGACAAGTTTTGTGATTCATGTATTCTTACGCATGAATTGATGTATGATGAAGTCGAAGCTAATTCTTTCGGTTATACTTAAGATATGTTGGATTTCTTATAATCTATCAAAAGTATTGTCAATGTTTTGCCAAACTATGTTGGTATGGTTTTCAAATGAAGACTGAGTATGCTAAACAAATGTTTTGTCATCAAACGACAAGCACGTGAGGTTGCCACAACTTAAACGTACATATGTTTTAAAAAAAGTAGTGTTGTACAACATAGAGTACTATAGGCTGATCACCTAGATGTGCTCGTAAGTAATGTCGGACTTACGGACTTAGTGTCGGGTTGTCCTTTTCAAAGAAAGTATGAGATGCTCAAGGTCTTGGACCAGAATTGATGTTTTACTAAATGTTGTTCATCGTAAAATGTTTTAAGAAAAGAGAAGTGCTATTTTGAATTATCAATAGTACTTCATAACTATTGTTCAGTTATTGAAGATATATGATTTGTTTGATTCAAGCATGTTGTTTAAATGGAATTGTCATACTTGCTAAGCTAGTTATGCTCACTCTTGCTTGAACCATATGAATGTTGCTAAGGCCGAACGGACCGAAGAATCTGCCAAAGATAAAGGGAAGGCTAAGGCGAATCTATAGATTACTTATGTAATAATATAGGTGAATGATGTTAATATTTGATATTATGGAAAGAACAAATGTAACGGTTATAAAGAACCTGGGGAATGGTAATATTATTTTGGAATATATATAAGACATATTCGTTCTTTTGAGGCATTTTAATTGAATGTTTGTGTGAACTGTAGCACTGTGTAGCACCATATGTCGGGTTGGAAGATATCTGGATTTGGGGGCGTCACAGTTAGAAAACTTAAAATGATTGGGGATCTGGTGATCCAAAATCAGGATGTTTGCTTGATGGTAACTTCAGATGTAGTACCATTTCACGATGTCTGAGTTGATGAGCTGTGGAAATTCGTTGTCATCCATTTCCTGTAACCTGAGAGCACCTCTTGTCAATACCTCCTTGACAATAAACGGGCCTTCCTAGTTTAGAGCGAATTTTCCCTTTGACTGATCTTGGTTGTCAATGATCTTCTTCAAAACCAAGTCATATTGCTTGAACTACCATAGCTGGACTTTCCTGTTGTAGGATCTGGCGATCCTTTATTGGTATAACTGACCATGGAAGATAGCATCACTTCTCCTTTCGTCTATTAGAGACAATTGGTGATACCTGTCTTGTAACCATTGGTCTTCATCCAGCTGAGCACCAATCAACACTTTGAGGGATTCCATTTCCACTTCTATGGGGAGCACTGCTTCCATCCCATAGGTCATAGGTGGGGGGGTTGCCCATGGAAGAAGCATGCGCATTGAAGTTCTATAGGCTAATAGAGTCAGAGGAAAGAGGTCAGGCCATCCTTTGTGATTGGCGAACATCTTTTGCATGATCTTCTTGATGTTATTATTAGCCTCTTCAACAACTGTAAGACCCCAACTTTTATGAATAAAGATGAATTTTCTATAATTATCATTTTTGAATATTATGGAATGAATTTGATATAATGTTATACTTATGGGTAATAGTTATAAATTTTGCAAAGTACGCAAGTGGTTATATAATATTCGATTGGTCGGGGAATATTCGTTTTAATAGGGAATATTCGTACGACGACAAAATCATTGGTGGACCCCACAATGGAATTATTGTCGGATTGAGAAAACGACAAAATATTTTATGAAAATAACGGCGGAAGTTTTATCGTTAACTGTTGAAACACCCGGTGTTAAAAGTATAGGAATACGCATGGTTGCATAGTAGCACACGGTATTGATTATTGATGCTTACGTGAGAAGTCACTCAGTTTTGTTCAATTATTGCTTCAGTAATTTTTGCATAGTATCTCATGTTAATTGATTCAATTATTGTCGATATTTTATATATTATTAAATCAATAATTGAGACGACGAAGTTATTAATATTATTATTTGCAATATTAACGATGTCTAGAAGTTCAGCCAAGGAGAGGTTTTGTCACCTAATTGCTCGCCATTAGGGAGAAATCCTTATTGGAAAGCCCCATCTTTCCTGGGAATGACCTGGTCGATTAATAGTGTGAATTATAAAAATGATGATGAAGTTTTGTTTTATTAGTATTATTAATGGTAATAAAATAGAAAATCTTTTTATATAAAACAGAATACTTTTATAAAGTTATTCGTTTTATTAGACTATAAATAGAATATATTATATTTTATTATGCATAGTGTTTGTATAGTAAAATCTTTTTATATAAAATAGAATACTTTTATAAAGTTATTCATTTTATTAGATTATAAATAGAATATATTATATTTTATTTAAAAATTTTGTTTTATTAGAATATTTTATAGTAAACCAATCTGACCGTCTGCTTAAAAAGTAAATCAATCTGGACCGCTCAGAATTAGTTACTATTCATCCATTCTCCTATAAATAAAGCTCATTCCTTCATTATTTCTTACGAATTCACTGAAACTCTAGAGAGAGAAACTATAGAGAGAAAGAAGAAAAGTATTCTGCTACTTCACTATTCCTATATCCAGTTTGTTCTAAGGTAAGAGGTATTATTTCTTTCGTATTCATGAAGAGAACTTCATTATTCCATTTTTTATTCTCATTGAAATAACTTTGTATATCTGTGGTCTACCCTATACTTGGTGAAATTCTTCTACTATTCCATTCTTTATCATTATGTTGAATAACTCGCCTATGCAAGCAATCGCATACATGGTAAAATTCTTCATTATTCCACTCCTTATTATTCTCATTGGAACATCCCGCTCAATGCGTTTACGCATGACCTGGTTCCGTTATTTATTATTCTGTTGGAACATCCTGTCGGTGCGAATTTCGCCTGACCTGGTTCCATTACAAAAAAATGGGGCTTCAGCAACAACCGATTTTCGTTGCTAAAGGTGCCAAATTTCGTTGCTAAATGTTTTTGGCAACGACTTTACTGTCGTTGCGTCTTTCGTTGCGCAATGAGCGTTGCTAATTGTTCCGCAACGAACTTATTTTTTTCGTTACCAAAAGTAATACATTTTGCAATGAAATTTGGGTTTCGTACAGATACATCGATCCTTTAGCAACAAAATGTATTGTTGTAGAATAATTAAAATTTCGTTACTAAAAATCCCATTTCGTTGCAAAAGCCTGCTAATTGGCAACGAAATGAACTCTTTTTTTTTTGCAACGACCATGCATTTTCGTTGCAATTGACAACATTTTGCAACGACATTTTTCGTTGCAGTAAATTATGAAAATTGTTGCCTAAGCTTGCTCTCGTTGCGGAATGTAAACTTTTTAAAGAACGATTTTCATTCTTGATTATATTATTTGGCAACGACATTATCTTTGAATCAAAGAATCGAAAATGTTTGTTCTTTGGTTTTTTTCAATAAGAACGAAAGTAAATCGATTAGCAACGACATTATATGTTGTCGTTTCTTTATATGTGCAACGAAAGTTGATATGATCTGCAACGATAAAAAATATTTCCTTTTATGTTAGTATTAGCAACAATATCCTCTCCGTTGTTATTAGGTTAATTTTCGTTGGCAAATATTATATTTTTAATGCCATTAGCAATGAAAATTTGTTGCTAAATGTATAAAAAATTGTTACTATATTAAAACTTGTTCAATACTTTGGTAACGAATTATATTATTACCAAATCAAAATTTGACAATCTTTTTGTGTACCTAGCTGGCTCAATGTCCCCATAGCAAATAATGGTAAAAATACAAAAAACTAAAATATTATTAACTTAATAAAATCATCCGCTACATAATCATTCATTATCTTTACAATTAACCATCTAAAGCTACCATAGTTCTTCAATCAAAGTATATATCTATAGAGAGAGTACACTTCATTATTTCGTCCCTTGTCTTCCGTAAACATAGCACGAAAATTTGACACCCAGTATTGTAAGGCAGGTCGTAGAAGCAGTCTTCCTACACATTTAAAAATAATAGCAAGTCAGAAAAATGAAGCAAATAGGTCACCAGATGCACTTAGTGCCAAAATCACTACACAAAGACAGTAAAGTTGCTACGTGGTACTAATGTACACCGTATTGCTCATAAGTAGAAAAGACAAATTGGCAATCACAATATCATTTGCTAAAAATCCAAATAGAAAAAGAACCTTCAGTGCGACTATATGATTGCTCTGTTACAAAAAAAAATTAGAATCTTAATCGACCATTTCATGAACCTTCAGTGCGACTATAAATGTTGACATATACATATACTTTTGCAACATAACAAGCTAGACAATTGTGTATGAGTTTGCAACAACTGCCCTAATATATATCAGGAAATAATTAATTTTTGGTTGATAATTTTATTTATATATTTCCAAAAGGACTCTCACATGAATGGTAAGTTCTCAAACTCATGTTGACACAACTATTCTATAATTCATGTTCAGTTATTAGTTTTACAAGGTGTTACATTACCCGTCAGCTATCTACTACAACTGTCTTCCTTTCTCCTAGCTTTGGATTGGCGACTCAAGGTAAAGATTCAAAGGTCCTTTTCCCAAACAGTGGTTTTAATAAATAAATAAAAATTGATAGTATTCTATAGTAAAGGTGTTGTTTTTTTTATACTGAAGTCAAATTGCTTTCATCAAAAATCAAAACAATACTACAGATAGTTTGAAAAGAAATTTGAGGCTCACTCATGTAATTTCTCAAGTTTTAAAACAGAAACGATTTGAAAGCACTTCCCAAAAGTGTGGTTGTTGTGATGCTACCACGCACTTTTAGGAAACAATTTTAAGAAGACAATACCATAAATAATAAAACAAGGAATACATAAAAGTATCACTTTTAGTTAGTGTCACAACAATTACAAACGGACTCCATGAAATGAAGCTTTTACCATGTCTAACAAACAACATAACAAAATAAAAAATTGATTATTAATAACAAATAAAATTATTTGATCCACTCATGGAAACTCTTATCAATATACACTAAATAATCTAGCTCCTAGAGAAATAGAAAAACAAAGCATATAACAAAAGTTTCATTATAAAAGAAACATTGGTAAGTATGAATAAAATATAAACAAACTTCTTATTAAAGTAAAGGAATTCTTCTTTTGAGGGTAAAAGGAATAAAAACAGATGAAAGCCGCAACTTAAAGAAATACATCAATGCACCAACAAAATCTAGCAGAATCTAAAAAGCAGCAAGAAACATACCAAGTGAATTTAGCCACACCAAAAAATAAGGAAAAAGGAAAACATACCAAGTGTGTATAGAGGCAACTGTTTAAGAGCCTCTGGAAGTATAAGTTGTCCAGCTGATGATACTGTAGCACAAAACTTGCGGTATGAATGAAGAATGCTGATGCAAAGGGTAGTCACTTGCTCCCTAACTTGCAACAACGGACTGGTAGGAATCTCATTTGCAACTGAAAAGAAGGAAAAATAGAATAGTAATAATTAGTATTCTTCTCATGGAAATAAGTAACTGGGCTCATCTCTAGACTTCTGGAAGACAGAGACTACCAAAAGCAGAATACTGCAACCATGTTAACCAAGGGGAGAAAAAGATAAAGGAGAAAAAAAAACAAAGCATAAATGTCCTGAAAAATCAGCTTAGAGTTTAATACTACTATATTAGATTTAAATAAGGAAACATCATCAATTTAGTGTCAAAAAAAGTTACCAATTTCATTAAACCAAATGCAAAATTAACCAACTCAGAACTAATCATACCTTGCTTCAAGAAACAAGCAAATTGGGTGTCTAAATCTGCTGAACGGAACAGATTACTCAGCATGGTGGTGCATGACAGAGATAAGGTAGACACTCGTATTCTTCTTTGGCCATACATAGTGGTGTAGAGAAGAGCACACTGCACAACCCCAAACACAGCATATAATTTGAAAGGCTAAAAGCAGTTATGCTCTTGCTTAATTGGAAAGGCTTAGCCAGATATTTAGGAAAATGAAGATTACAAAGTATAACATAATAGAGAGTGCAGAAAGATACAGTTATTACCTGAAAAGCACATTCGGCACCATCCTGCAATTTTTCATCATGTTTTAACGTTACCATTATTGTTTTATCACAGTCGATCTGCACAAGGTTAGGCTGAATCAGAATAGATACAAGATCATAACATGAAATGACAAAAAAAGATTAGATAGACCCTAAACCATGCATATCCAGAAGGACTAAAAAGGAAACATTTATAAGAAGACAACTGGGAAATGAAATCGACCTACAAGGGATGATCTAGACTAGCTGAAAATGAAAATGATATGCATCTTTTGTTCATTTTTTTATTTGACCAATTAAATCAACTGAACAGAACAAAAACTGCTTGTGTAAATCACATAAAGTATTAAATTAAACCATATAGAATCAAAATGCCCTAATATGGGCCACTAAATGCTACAGCACCAACATTGTGCTCAGATGACAATTTTATGATTTAGAGGGTGTTTGGGATTGCTTCTGAGCAGTCAAATCTGCTTATAATCAGTTTTAAGAAGCAAAAAATGTTTGGTAACCTGATTTTAAAATTTCTTATAATCACTTTTTATGGAAATAATAAGAATCTCCAATTTAGAGCTTTTGATTATTTGCCAAATCTAATAATCATGGCATCTTGATATTAGAGAATTAAATTAATGTATTTAATTTAATTATCTCATTCCCTTAAATTAGTGACTGACTGATTCTTTAGTTATTAGGTTTGATATCAATATCTTTTTTGATTGTAACAAATTGATTCTCTCTTGTAATCTTATTGTATTTATACCTCCTAACATCAATGAAAATATTATGCCATTATTCATTAGTCTACTTTATTCTATATGGTATCAAAGCATTAGTCGGTCCTAAACCTCTCTTCCGCCAATCCTAGGGAAATTAAGAACCACCATGGCCACTGATCATCAAAGTATCGCCATTCCCAACCCAGGAAATCCAACCCAAAGTCTTCAACTCATAAACATCTCTCATCCATCCATCATCAAATTGACCTCCACCAATTATCTCTTTGGAAAACTCCAGATTGAGGCCATTCTCATAGGGTACGATCTCTACAAATACATTGACAACAATCATCCATGTCCTCCTCGCACCATAACCACCAACAATGTTGAAGCTTCCAACCCAGATTTTCTGCCATGGATTCTCCAAGACAAATTGTTGTTTGGCGCCCTTGTTGGTTCCATCTCTCACTCTTTTATTCCGCTAATCCAACAATCAGCCACTTCCCGCTAAGCGTGGCAAATCCTTACCAACACCTATGCTCGCCCGACTCGTGGTCACATAAAGCAACTCAAGGACCAGATCAAGAAATCCACGAAGGGCTCACAGTCCATATCGGACTACATGCAATACGTCAAGTGTCGCACTGATCAACTTGCTGCACTTGGCAAACCGATGGACCATGAAGACATCATTGAGACGATCTTAGAGGGTCTCGGTGATGACTATCGCCATATTGCCGATATAGTGGCCAGTAGAGACAACCCCATCTCATTTGATGAGCTTCATGAGAAACTCATCAACCGAGAATTGACACTTCAGCAGTCGTAATCTGTTCCTTCCCGCATCTCGCCACGGCCAATGCTGCGTCGACCAGATTCAATAATTCACATCGGCCCGTGTCAAAACAGACACACCTACCACATCTTGCTTCACGACAACAGCCCTCGCCGCCTCTTCATGCCACGAATCGCCAACAGAGGCCTTATCTCGGTAAGTGTCAAGGATGCCGCCAACAGGCCACACCGCTTGCTCGTCCCTCTTTCACATGCCTACTCACACTCACACGCTCCTCGCTCATCGCACAATGGACCTCCGTGGTACCCAAAGGCACATGTAGCCACAACATCCGGTGTTGAGACCCCAACTGCTTCTCGACAAAGTGGTGTCTCTCATCATGTCATCACGACCTCGACAACCTTTCGCTTCACGCTCCATAATGATGGGTCCGATGACATCGTAATTCGGTGATGGCAATCGGGTTACACATTTCCAAAACTGGTTCTGCCTCTCTTAAAACATCCTCTCATACTTTTCAATTACATGATGTTTTATTTTTTCCTGCCATGAAAAGAAATTTAGTATCCATATCTCTATTTTGCAAAACTAATAACACTTTGATTGAGTTCTTACCATCTTCTTTTCATGTGAAGGATCTACTGACAGGGGCACATCGTCAAGGACAACCTAAAGATGGTGTGTATGAATTGCCTGGTTTACGCTTCGCTTCTCGTCCTTCTGGTCTTCACCAAAGATAAAAGTCACCTCATGTGTCCGGCATCATCGCCTTGGTCACCCATCCCACCAATCCAACGTCATATAGTCTCTAAGTTTTGTTTACCTTTAGCTTTCTAGTTCCAAGCATTTCCATTGTAATGATTGTTACGCAATAAAAGTCATAAATTACCTTTTTTCTCAATCATCTATCAGTGTCGACTTCCCCTCTCCAAATTATTTATTCTGATGTGTGGACCTCGCCTATCTATTCTGTAGATGGTTACAAATACTATGTTATTTTTGTGGATCACTTCACGCACTACATATGGCTTTACCCCCTCAAACGTAAATCTGACGTTGCCACTATTTTTCCTCGTTTCCGAGCTCTTGTTGAAAACCACTTCAAAAATAAAATAATCACCTTCTACTCTGACAATGGGGGGGAATACATGGGTCTCGCCAAATCCACTGGTCTCGCCACATACTTATCCACACATGGAATCTCGCATCTCACTTCACCACCTCACACCCGTAACACAATGGCTTCTCAGAACGTAGACATCGTCATATCGTTGAAACAGACTTACTCTTCTCTCTAAAGCTACCTTACCACTAACCTACAGGTCATATGCCTTCTCCACTGCCGTCTATCTCATAAATCGCCTTCCGACACCAACTCTAAATATGACCTCTCCCTATCATAAACTCTTTAAGTCGCCGCCTAACTATTCCAAGCTTCGAGCCTTTGGTTGCTATATGCTATCCTTGGCTCATCCCCATATTCAACTTTCACAAACTCGCTAGTCGCTCCACACTTGTGGTCTTTCTTGGTTACTCCTCACTCGAGTGCTTATCTGTGTCTTGATCCAAGTACTCAAAGATCTTCATCTCACGTCATGTTCGATTTATTGAGTCCGAGTTTCCCATGTCTAAAGTTGATCTACATCTCGCTTCGTTCCCGATAACTCGATATGTGACACACGGCTCCCACAACATTTCATTCTCCCGCTTTCATACCCATCATCCGGCAGTAGTTCCAAATGCTCTTCGCCAAATGACTCCACCACACAAAAGGTTATGGTAGCCCACAATGACTTGCCCTCAAAGATTTCCTCCTTCACCTAATTTCCCCAACAACTTATCCCCCATACAACCCAACCCAATACTCAGAATCGCTTCCCTGCACGTCCCTCACACACTTTTGGACTTACCTCCACCAAGATTTCCTCAAGCCTCTGAAGCCCCATCCTCACAATCCTTGCTTCACCTCGCCCATCACACTGCGTTCTCGAAACAACATCCACAAAGCAATCACTAAACTCAACCTCTCGACCCAACTTGCCTCAATAATTGAACCCACATGTGTAACTCAAGCCATCAAAGATAGCCAATGGAGAAAGGCTATGTCCGAAGAGTTTGATGCCTTGGTTCGAAATGGCACATGGGAATTGGTACCTCCCAATGGTGTGCAAAATATTGTGGGGGTGCAAATGGATATTTCGACTTAAACGTTTATCTGATGGCTCTATTGATAGGTACAAGGCTCGCTTAGTAGCAAAAGGGTTTCACCAACGGCCCGGAGTGGACTACCATGAAACGCTCATCCGGCCAGTAAAGCCGACCACAGTTCGTCTCATCCTCTCGCTTGCGGTCAGCCGCGGTTGGGATCTTCGACAGCTTGATGTCAACAATGCATTCCTCCAAGGCACCCTCACTGAAGATGTCTTCATGACCCAACCTCAAGGCTTTGTTGATGCTGATCATCCACTCCATGTCTGTAAACTGCGTAAGGCAATATATGGTCTCAAACAAGCTCCTAGAGCTTGGTACACTGAACTTCGCCAGTTTCTACTTGCATCTCATTTCACCAACTCAGTTGCTGACACCTCGTTGTTCATTTTCAGTGATAAAGGTATAACCATCTTGTTACTTGTTTATGTTGACGATATCATCATCACAGGTAATAATTCACCATCAATCCAAGACTTCATCTCGGTCCTTGCTCGTCGCTTTTCACTCAAAGATCTCGGCCCTCTTCACTACTTCCTTGGTGTTGAAGTTATTCCTTGCCCTCAAGGCCTTCTCCTATCACAACAAAGATACATAGCAGACTTGTTGGCTCGAACAAAGATGACTGGTGCACGTCCTGTTGCAACTCCGCTAGCCACCTCTCCCATCCTCACTCTTCACGGGGACAACACTTATCGACCCAACCGAATTTTGAGTCAGTAGTTGGCGTTGTTCAAGATCTTCACTTACCCGCCCGCACATTGCCTATGTAGTCAACAAACTATCTCAATACATGCATCGTCCGACCATCGATCACCGGAATGTCGCCAAACGACTTCTTCGATATTTGTGTGGCACCATTGATCACGGCATCCTGTTACATCGCCAACACCTCTCACTCTACACGCCTACTCGAGATGCCGATCGGGCTAGTAATAAATACGACTTCACCTCCACCAAAGCTTATATTGTCTACCTCGATTTAAACCCGATATCCTCAAGTTCAAGAAGCAACGAACAATAGCTCGCTCCTCGACTGAAGCCGAGTACCGATCTGTTGCCTCCACAGCTACTGAGGTGAGATGGATCACATCTCTTCTTAGTGAACTTGGTGTCACATCCTCATAACAACCGGTAATCTACTGTGATAATGTAGGAGCCACAAACCTATGCTCAAATCCAGTCTTCCATTCTTGCATGAAACATGTAGCTCTCGACTTTCACTTCATTCGTGAACAAGTTCAAGATGGCCTCTTACGAGTCACTCATGTCTCTTCGATGGATCAACTAGCTGATGCACTCACCAAACCACTACCCCGCATTAATGCTTCCATGGCTTGTTGAACAAGATTGGTCTCACCTCACGGAGCTCCAACTTCATGGGGCATATTAGAGAATTAAATTAATGTATTTAATTTAATTATCTCATTCCCTTAAATTAGTGATTGACTGATTCTTTAGTACATTGTAATTATCTCATTCCCTTAAATTAGGGACTGACTGATTCTTTTGTTATTAGGTTTGATATCAATATCTTTTTTTATTGTAACAAATTGATTCTCTCTTGTAATCTTATTGTATTTATACCTCCTAACATCAATAAAAATATTATGCCATTATTCATTAGTTTACTTTATTCTATACTTGATTGGTCCCTTTCTTGCCTTGCTGGGTAAAGAGTGAAGCAACTTCACTAGAACC
Source organism: Panax ginseng (assembly GCA_020205605.1). Lineage (NCBI taxonomy): Eukaryota > Viridiplantae > Streptophyta > Magnoliopsida > Apiales > Araliaceae > Panax > Panax ginseng. Next base: position 136,134,509 of record CM035139.1, read on the forward strand.
ATTCAAGAACATTCGCCCTGGAATCCTGTGAAGATGTTCTTCCCTCCTATAATCAAAGGAAGAATTCTGTGACCCAAGTCTTTTCTTTGAGCTCTTCCTCTTCCTTACACGTAGAGCAGATGTCGGCGAAGTGGGGAGAGGGCTCTTGCATTCTATAGATAATGCACAGTAGTCCAGATAGCTTAACCAACAACAATTTTCTACATGAAATAGAAGTAAAAGATAAACTGAACAAGCAATGAACAAGGCAATCCAACAATTTCTATGAAAATGAATAGGGAATTGATATTTCCAAAAGGACTCACATGAATGGTAAGTTCTCAAACTCATGAGACATGTGAATTATCAAAACATAATTATGGAAATAACAATTCCCGTAATCAATAACATGACCATTCCCCTAGGACAATATATTCCAAGTTTCTAGACTGCTGATGGCATATTGGCATAAATTTGTAAAACACTCAGTAGTCTATAATAGATTGGATCTTCAGTCTGGGTCGTATTTAGTTTATTTTGCAAAAGATGCTCTTTCCATACCAATTAGGATTTTCCATAACCTTGTACCTGATCAAACAAATTTATAGCTGAATTTCTGACAAAAAATGAAAACAGAAGAAAACAAAACAAAAGCTCATACATTTTCGAATCCTGCTTATTTTTTCCAATGATTTTGCGCATAAACAAACCGGATAAGAAAAATAACTTAAAAACAGAAAAGGTAACCTGATCTGATGATTCATTGTGAGGGACGACATAGGAGTTACGAATGTCAACGGTGCCGTCGGGAAGTACAGAACCGAGAAGAGTACCGATGACTCTCTCAGCTTGGTCTGGTCTTCTCACAAAGTAGTCACATGTTGAATATCAATAGTGGGCGAACCTTTACCGAGAGGCTCATCGGCGACGGCGCGCTCCCGCGATGCCATTGTCTGATCTTCAGTATTTCGATATAAAAGTCAAGACAGATTGGGGAAATCAAAAGTTCTCTAGGGTTTAAAAAGTGATTTTACTATCTGAATACGGATGAAGGGGAGAACTGACGGTGCTTACGGTTTCTAATGACAATTTGGGCCGGTTTCAAAGCCCGGATTCAAAGTAGGACGGACCCTATTTCATCCTTCTTGTTATTGCAGTGATTATAATGAGCCAGATAAATATATACAGAGCCGACCTGAGTTTTTAAGGGCTTAAAGCGACAATAAATTATTTTTTTAAATTAGGTACAGTTATGATTATATTCTATAAGTCCTCCCTGCAATATATAAGATAGAATTTCATTCTATCTAGTATATACTTTTAATTTTTGGGGAACTAGATAAATCTTTTTATTTGTTCTATGATTTGATGGTGAATTTGACATGTTTGGCAGAAAGAATTTTGTTTCTATACATGATATAACAATAATAATAATAATTTTTAAATAATAATAACAAAAATATTAATAATAATCATAATAATTATTTAAAATTTATTATTATTATTATTGTTATTATTATTTTGAAGTTATTATTATTATTTTGAAATAATTATTATTATTTTTCTTAATATTATTATTATTATTACTATTATTATTATTTTGAATGATGGGCGGACCTACATTGGGGTTGTGGGGTCCACGCTCTTAGGGGCTTTGAATTTTTTTTGTATATATATAGATACTTTTTTTTGCATATTTAAAAAATATATATTCTGAATAAATAATATTTTGTTCATTTCACTGGATGAGTTTCATTTTGACTTTTTGGAATAGATTTTAAAATTGTAAAATTTAAAACTATGGGAATTAATTTAAATTAGACATTATAATCATAAATATTACTCACTCTGTTTCACAAAAAGAATCTTCTTTGCAAATATTATGAATATATACTGTTGATCGCAACATTGGATGACACAGATTGAAATGGATTTTTCCTCATTGCTTACAAGTCAGAGAGTGACATGAAAATTACTCATTTGCCCCTCATTTGCTCATGTGCTACATTGTCTACCGCTAATAGTTATGGCGATAGTTTAGTTAACTAGTAAATTAGGTTCAAAACCTAGCTCTGATATTTTTGCTTCTTATGTTATATTTTTTGTCTATTAGATAAATTATATTACTATCTATATATATATACCATCTTAAATCTCCACATTAAACTAAATATATATAAAGTAATTATGAATATATATATATATATATATATAACGTAACAATGAATATTTATATATATATATATATATATATATTTATAAATTTATCTCTAAAATGAAATATTTATAAATTTATAAATAAATATTTGTTTATAAATTTTAAAGATAAATTTATAAATATTTATATGAATATTTGTTTACATAAATATATTTATATATAAAAATATTCATAGTTACTTTATATATATTTAGTTTAATGTTGAGATTTGTGTGTATTACACACACACACACACACACACATCATATGTGGCAAATATGCACAGATTCGAACCAAAAACCTCCAGTTTGGAATATTAATCCAATGACAACCCGAGCACCTGGGCCTAGTTGTTAGTTGTTACTACTACTAGTACTATTATTATTCTTCTTATTAACTACTACTACTACTACTACTACTACTACTATTACTACTACTAGTAGTAGTAGTATTATTATTATTATACCACCACCACCACCACCACTATTATTATTATTATTATTATTATTATTATTGTTACTACTACTACTACTACTACTACTACTACTATCAGTACTATTATTCTTATTCTTACTACTACTACTACTACTACTACTACTATTAGTACTACTACTATTATTCTTATTATTAGTACTACTACTACTACTACTACTACTACTACTACTACTACTAGTACTATTATTATTATTCTTATTATTAGTACTACTACTACTACTAACTAGTACTACTACTACTACTACTACTAGTACTATTACTACTATTATTATTATTATTAGTACTACTACTTCTACTACTAACCACCACCACCACCACCACCACCACCACCACCACCAGTATTATTATTATTATTATTAGTACTATTATTATTATTCTTAGTATTAGTACTACTACTACTACTACTACTATTCTTATTATTAGTACTACTACTACTACTACTACTACTACTACTACTACTACTATTATTATTCTTCCTATTATTATTATTATTAGTACTACTACTACTATTATTATTGTTATTTTTATTATTATTATTATTAGTACTATTATTATTTTCTACTAGTACTACTACTACTACTACTACTACTACTACTACTAGTACAATTATTATTATTATTATTATTATTATTATGATCTTAATTTAAGGCAACATTTTAATAGTCATTGCAAAAAGTTGTATAAAATATGCAACGAAAATAAAAATTATTGCGAATGAATGTGGTCCATATTAGGCAACGAAATATAGCAACAAAAAAACTTTCATTGCCCACGATGAGAAGAAATCAAGTGGTTGGAAATTTTGCAACGAATTTCTATCGAATTTTGTTTCCAAATTTTGCAACTACTTATGAATTTCGTTGCAAAAAGTTAAAGCCTGACACAATCTGCAATGAAGGACAAGTTTCGTTGCTAAACATACACTTTTAGTAATGACTTTGCCTGAAAAATCGTTGCTAAAGCCCCATTTTTAGCAACAGAAAAACTTTCGTTGCCCACGATGACGGGAAAGCAAGTGGCCGAAAATTTTGCAACGAATTTCTAACAAAAAATTTTCCCGCCAATGAATTAGCAACGAAATTTTACAACGACTTATGAGTTTCGTCGGAAAGAGTTAAAGCCTGACATAATCTGCAACGAATGACAAATTTCGTTGCTAAACATATACTTTTAGCAACGACTTATAAAGTCGTTGCCCGAAAAATCGTTGCTAAAGGCCCATTTTTTTGTAGTGTTCCATTATTTATTATTCTGTTGGAATATCCTGTCTGTGCGTTTACGCATGACCTGGTTTCGTTATTTATTATTCTGTTGGAATAACCTGTTTGTGTGGTCTATCGTATGCTTGGTGATTTCTTTTGTTATTCCATTCTTAATTATACTCAGTTGGTTAAAGTTTTGACTTCTATACTCCATGAAATTAGTGGAATATCCTTGATATTTGCGTTTCATCTAGTGTCTTTTCATAGAAATATTCTTCTGAGCATTCTTGAATTTTTACTCTACAAAGAAGTATCATGTTGACAATTTGGACGTTATTAGTTCCTGGATAAATTAATTCTTGAACTTGTTTTATTGAATTCTTATATCATTGTCATCATCCTCATGTTTATATTATGTTGAAAGTCATCTGTGGCCTGTAGTGCATAGATGGAGTTGGTATGATTATGACCAGGGATTAATCGGTATAATCATGACCGTAATGTTACAAATGATGTGGTAAAAGTTCTCATTGGTCCGTAGTGCATTGATGGACAGTTGTTGGCATGATCATGACCATTGATGAATACACGAATATCATTGGTCCGTAGTGCATGGATAATTTGTGGTTCTAATACTAATGAATATCCTTGGCCGTAGTGCAAGGATGATGTGGATTATTTATTAAGCTGAGTCCCAATAATAAAAGTGATAAAAAACCTTTTAAATCATAAAAGATAGTAGATTTTATTCTCTACTTGACTCTTTTAATGGATTATTTGTTCCGCTGCAGTTAAACTTGATGTTTGTTATATTGTATCAGTTTAACACTGTTGAAGGCTAACGATAATTTATTCTGTATTATCTTAGTCATAATATTTCTTACTGGGCTAGTTGAGCTCACCCTTTTACTTTTATTGTTCTTTTTAGGAAATGAGAACGTAGCAGGGACTAGTCGGGGAATGGAGTTACGGTCCAGATAATAGCATTAGTAGTCCTCACTATTCTGTTAAATAGTGTGATAATAAATGTAATGAGGACTCAATTGAGTGTGGATATTGTCTAGATGAAAATATTTGTATTAAAACTCAGATCATATGTTTTCTCGTATTTTACACGACTGTTGTATAATTACGTTGTATTTGAATTTTGTACCATGTATTTGGCGACTCAAGATGGGTGATGTATACCTATTTTGGGGGCATCACAGTTGGTATCAAAGCTTAGGGATATAATCCCTAGCTAAGATGTGAGACAAGAACTAGGAGGGAAGAGACAGGGAATTCCTTCGCTAGTATGACCTACCTAAGTTTATTTGGCATTTAATTGGTCGGTCAGAGTATAGGGATAATATATTGCATGTCAATTAACCTTTGTTTTGTGGCAGTATTTGAAAATGGCATCCGAGAATGTTGAGATTAGCAATGGAGCACAAGAGACCGTTGAGTCACCACAGATCAATAATCAGGATAATGTGCATCAGGAAGGCGACAATCCTCAGGCAAATAACAACACTGACCAGATGATGAATGATGGAATGTTCAGAGGCTTTATGCAATTCATGCAACATCAGGCAAGAGCGGCTCCTGTACAAAATGCAGGTGGAAACACTGGCAACTCTCGGACGGTCACCGCTAAGCAGTTCAAGGAACTAGGACCACCAGAGTTTTTTGGAGAGCTAAAACCACTTAAGGCGGAGACGTGGATAAAGCAGATCTGCAAGATATTTGATGTCTTGGGATGCTCCGAGGAGCAAAAGGTTCCCTTCGCCACCTTCATGTTGCGTGCAGAAGCAGATTACTGGTGGGAATCTGTAAAGCGTACTCAACCTGCCGCACTGAAGATGACTTGGGAGAAGTTCCAAGAATTGTTCAACGACAAGTACTTTCCCAAAAGTATTCGTCATATGAAAGAGGTAGAGTTTATCAAGCTGGAGCAAAACAACATGACCGTATCGCAGTACGAAGCCAAGTTTGTCGAGTTGTCCCGGTTTGCGTCCTATTTGGTTGATAATGAGGAGAGAATGACGCGAATGTTTCTAAGAGGTTTGAAACTCGAGATACGTCAATATCTTCTCTCTCATAAACTGTGTTTGTAGTCAGATGTTGTTAATAGGGCACAGTTATTGGAGCGTGATAATGAGTCAACCCAACCAAAAGAGAGCAGCCGAAAAAATGATAATACTAGTGATAGCAGTCATTGAAGCGATGATAATAAGCGTGGAGGGAATCAATATGCCAGAAATGGTAACCACTTCAGTGGTAATCATGGCTAAAACAATAATAATGGACATTTCAAGAAGAGGAGATTCAACAATGATGGAAAGACGTCAGCACCAGCACTCGTTGTTAAGGAAGGAGAACGACCACCTATCATATGCTTCAAATGCGGAGGGAGGGACACATCACCCAAATCGCATGATGTCGTCCCAAAGCATGTTATAATTGTGGAAGAGAAGGTCACCTAGCCCGATTTTGTCGCTCACTCAAGACAAGTTCAAATTTAGGATGGAGGCGCCAAAGGACGTCCCCGAGAAAAGTCAAAGCCAAGATGGTGCAAGGAGAAGTTTGTCGTGACCTCCCGTAAAGCAAGGAACCCGAACGAGGTCATCACGGGTAAGCTTATCATAAACTCTAGCGAAGTTTATACCTTATATGATACCAGTTCTACCCATTCTTTTATTTCTCCTACTTGCGCTCAACGTTTAAATTTGACTCCGAGGAAATTAGACTTTGACTTATTTGTTGAAACTCCATTGGGAGAAACCTTCATTACATCCACTGTTTAGAAGTCTTGTTTGGTTCAAATCAGTACCCTCACATTACCTGTCGATCTTATTTCATTGAAAATACTTGCATTTAACGTAATTCTAGGGATTGATTGGTTAACTACTCATCATGCAAAAATTGATTATTTTCGTAAGGTTGTTATCTTTTATATTCCTAACCAATCTATTATGCGAATTCAAGCAACCAAACCATTAAAATCAATCACTGTCATCTCAAGCCATAAAGCTATTCGTTTATTGAAAAATAGATGTCAAGCTTTCTTAGCTCATGTCACGGATCTAAACAAAAATACGTCAATTTTGAATGATATTTCTATTGTTAATGAATTTCCTGACGTATTCCACGAAGAACTTCCTCGGCCTACCCCCAGAGCGTGAAATTGAATTTTGTATCGACCTTGAACCCTAGACAAAACCCATTTCCAAAGCCCCATATCGAATGGCTCCTATTGAACTTCGTGAGTTAAAGACCCAACCGCAGGAATTGTTAGACATCGGTTTAATTTGTCCTAAGACGCCTCCTTGGGGTGCTCTGCTCTATTCGTGAAGAAGAAAGATGGGAGTATGCGACTTTGTATTGATTATCGGAGTTGAACCATGTCACTATCAAAATAGATATCTATTGCCTCATAATGATGACTGTTTGACCAGATTGCAAAGCGCGCAATTTTTTTTCAAAGATTGATCTTAGCTTACGGATATCACCAATTGAAGATTAGAACCGATGACATTCCAAAGACGGCTTTAAGAACTTCTGATGACGGGCATTATGAATTCCTAGTCATGTCTTTTTGGATTAACTAATGCTCCGCGCCTTCATGGATATGATGAACCGAGTATTCAAGGAATATTTGGATCACTTTGTGGTCGTCTTTATTGATGACATCCTTATTTATTCCAAAAGCCGTGAAGATCATGAGCAACACTTGAGGCTGATACTTCAAAAGCTTCGTGAATATAAGCTTTATGCCAAGTTGAATAAATGTGAGTTCTGGCTTGAGGATGTAGCATTCCTTGGGCACGTGGTATCAAGTCATGGAATATCTGTTGACCCAGCAAAGATTGAAGCAATTTAAAGCTGGGAACAACCTAAATTAGTGACCGAAGTACGTAGCTTTCTCGGTTTAGCTGGTTATTATTAGAGATTCATGGAAGGATTTTCTCCAATCGCTACTCCATTAACTGAGCTGACTCAAAAAGATACAAAATTCGGTTGGAGCGAGGAATGTGAGAAGAGTTTTCAAGAACTCAAGAGAAGACTCATTTCAGCTCTTGTTCTGACAATACCATCTGGCTCGGAGGGATTTGTCATCTACAGTGATGCTTCAGGCAAAGGGTTAGGATGTGTTTTCATGCAACATGGGAAAGTCATAGCCTATGCCTCTCAACAACTCAAAGAATATGAGAGGAATTATCCTACTCATAATCTAGAGTTGGCAGCTGTTGTCTTCGCACTTAAAATTTGGAGGCATTACTTGTATGGGGAGAAAGTGGAGATCTTTACGGATCATAAAAGCCTCAAATATTTCTTCACTCAAAAGGAACTCAACATGCGACAAATGACGTTGGCTTGAATCGCTGAAAGATTATGATCATACCATCCAATACTATCTTGGAAAAGCAAATGGTAGTAGTGGCGCATTGAGTAGAAGATCATATCGGCACGCAGTGCGATATTGTCAACGCAAAGGCCCATTTTGTATGACTTGCAAAGGATGGAGATAGAGATAAAGACTCCAGGGACCCACATGATGATGGCGAATATACGAGTAGAATCGACTTTAATCGATAAAGTTAAAGCTGCTCAAGCTACAGACCTGGAGTTGATGCATATGAGGAAGAAAGTACAAAAAGGTGTTATGCCGGAAGCAAAAATCGATGAAGAAGGAATACTTCGAGTTAACTCCAGACTTTGTGTTCCTAACGATCCTGAGTTAAAGTATAAAATCATGATGGAGGCGCACAACACACCGTTTGCAATCCATCCTGGGAGTACTAAAATGTATCATGATCTTCGACATACATTTTGGTGGGGCAATATGAAGAGAGAGATAGCGTTGTTTATCTCAAGGTGTTTAACTTGTCAACGAGTCAAGGCAGAGCATCAAGTACTAAAAGGTCCATTGTAACCACTTGAAATTCCAGAATGGAAGTGGGAGCACATTACCATGGATTTTGTTACTGGTCTTCCCAAGGTTTCTCAAGGCATAGATGCAATTTGGGTCATTGTTGATAGATTAACCAAGTCTGCTAATTTCTTACCAATACGATAAACTTATAAACTTGAACGTCTTGCTCGTATGTACATAAACTAGATTATAAGACTGCATGGTATGCCAGTATCCATAGTTTCTGATCGAGACCCAAGATTCACTTCATGATTTTGGGTTAGTTTACAAAAAGCTATGGGCATGAATTTATGATTTAGTTCGGCATATCATCCTCAGACGGACGGACAATTAGAGAGGACTATTCAAACTCTTGAAGATTTATTAAGACTCTGTGTCCTTGACTTCAAGGGAAGTTGGGACAAGTTCTTACCATTGGTGGAGTTTTCTTACAACAACAGTTATCAAACAAGTATTGGCATGGCTCCATTCGAGGCGTTGTATGGAAGAAAGTGTTGTTCTCCAGTATGCTGGGATGAGGTGGGTGAAGCAACGTTGTTGGGACCGGAATTGTATGTATGACTATGGAAAAGATTCAAACGATCCGATAACGTATAAAAACCTCACAAGACCGACAAAAGAGTTATGCTGATCTTCATCGAAAGGACTAGGAATTAAATATTGGAGATCATGTGTTGTTACGTGTTGCTCCATGGAAAGGAGTTACGAGATTTAGAAAGAGAGAAAAGCTCAATCCTCGATTCATTGGCCCATTTTTAATCCTCGATCGAGTAGGGACTGTAGCCTATAGACTCGCTTTACCGCCAAGTATGTCTTGTGTTCATAACGTTTTTCATATATCCATGTTACGTAAATATGTGAAAGACCCAAACCATATTATTGAGTTAGAACGGGATGAAATAGCGGAAGATTTAACGTATGCAGAGGTTCCTGTTCAAATTTTGGATAAGAAGGAACATATTCTACGCTCCAAGGTTATACCTCAAGTCAAAGTTTTATGGAGGAACCACGATGTTGAGGAAATGACCTGGGAGTTAAAATCTGAAATGAAATCAAGGTATCCTTACCTCTTTTGTGACACCCCCAAATCCAGGTTACCTGACCCCCAAATTTGGTGTTCACGGTCCACAATATAATACCATCTAACTACCCATTTTAATATAAATAGGAATACATAACTCATTAACATAGATTGTTAATACATAAGTCCCAGGTCTACTAAACTTAACATTACAGACATACCTCTTTAGATATACAAAAAGGGTTTACAATACATACAATATAATAATAATATTGTTCATCATAACTAATTCATAACTATCCATTTTTCTTTGTTCTTCTTCGCAGCACCTTCTCCAACTTCGTCCCTAGCTGAAAAGTTTTATTTATAGCAATGGTGAGCAATAAGTTTGCTCCGCAAGTTAAGAGATACAATAAATATATAGAAACCAATACCAAACCTTCTCACATTCTACGCAGCAATAATTCGATAATGAAAGAGTACAACGCTTTCAAGGTTTTCTACGATATTCAAATGAATAATCAAGAATTAATTCTACTGAAATAGCAAAATGGAATGTTTTCCAGATTTATCTTTGAAATGATCCATCGGATCTTGAACTTCTCTTCTCGAGTAACTATCAAAGTTAAACTTTGATATACCCAGGTGTATCAGATAACCATAAAGATTAAATCATACCCCTATGCAAGTATATAAAGTGAACAACTTTAGTATACCCTATATTATGCATAATACTTAATCGCGCGCAAAGGCCGAATACTCGACCGATAAAATATTCCCTTTATATAAAAGGTTATTCTTCTCAGTCTTAGAATTAAGATTTTGATTTTACAACGAAATACTGTGATTTCAAATTCTATTTACTTCTCGATCTAGCCGAAATAATTGGCATCGATTTGTCAATAATAATTTAATTCTCTTCTCGAACCTATCAAGTTCTAACAAATGTTCATCTAACTGAATAATTGGGCTAAGACATTTCTCAACATAATTCGACAATAAATGTGAATTATCTCAGATCATCAATTCTAGTTTCTACTTGATATGTATATCCAATAATAGTTATTCTACGAATGTATATATATATATATATATATATATATATATATATATTCTGAATCAGTAATTCAATTTGAATTATTAAGTATGCACTAATTGCGAATAATCAACAATAAATCCCTGGACGTGGTCTAATTAGTAATAATTAACCACCAATAATAATTAAACAATATTAACTCAAGTTTGAGTTAGGGAACTTGCCTCTTCCGCTGATTACAACTACACAATAAACTTATCTGCGTTCGTAAGACCTATAACCAATAATATCAGTGTCACAATTAGCACAATAATTTATAACACATAACACTGTAATTCACAGTCAAACTTCTCTTAGGCACATTACCACATAGCCACATCAATATTTATAACCTAGATAAACACTTATCAAGTCTAACTATTTCGGTCTGGTTGGACTTTGGTCCATTCATAGAGTTCTGGTCACCCTATCTGACAATTAACATAATTATTGTAAATTACACTTGGTCTCTAAGCTTCAATATTATTTTAGATAAGTCAAATATCATTTATAATATTTTTTGGAAGCTTTTAATAATTTATAAGCAATTATTATAATTTATACTAATTTTTCAAACATCAGAATCACTTTTAAATGATTTAATTATCAAATAATCTTATCATTATTAATATTTAATAATATAAAAATATTAATAATATAGTTGTCAAAATATTACAGCTTATTTTAATAACTTACAATATTTTTAAATCATCAATATTCTACTTAAATAATTTTTAAAGTAAGTAAAATCATTTTTAAATCATCACCATTAATAATGAAATTATCATCAAAATATTAAAAGTCATTAATTATAACTTAAAATATTTTAAAATCATTTTTCTCATTTTAAATGATTTTTAAATCAATAAAATCATTTTTAATTCATTTATTTAATATAATAATTAAATAAATCTAATATCATTAATATTAATTTATTAATGAAAATTCTCCAAAAATATTAAAAGTTACATTTTATAACTCAAAATATTTTTAAACACTTTATTCTTATTTAAAATGATTTTTAATAATATTAAATCATTTTTCTCTAATTTATTTAATACACTAATTAAATAAATTAAATACCTTTAATATTTAAATAATCATAAATATTAAAGAAAAATATTCCAAATAGTCAGAAATTATTTTTCATAATTTAAAATAATTTTTAAAACCATTTTTGGTAATTTCTATAATTTATTTTCTATTTTTAATCATTTTTCAGAAAAATCAGAAAATAAAACTAATTAAACCGTCGCTATAGCCTATCGTGACACTTATCTGTCGCCTTAGGTGTTCTTGGCCTCATGAACACTGACAAGGCAGTGTTTAAGGGTGCACGTTTGACAATTCCTAAAATCCAATCTGATCATGTTCTGGGCTATCTAAAACTTTGATATTGTAGTATTAATGTAACACTACAATATCCAACCAACACTTTGGTCAAACAACATCACAACAAGGAGATCAAAGCCTCCAAAGTTGCTGTCAGGACAAATCTGGGTTTTCTGGGCCCAGACAGTTTCGAGTTGCCACATTCATGCTCAATTTAACCTATGTTCTGTTCTTGGTTCATGTGGTTTTATGGTTCAAATATGTAGTACTAGTGTCAAGGTACAGTTACATCACAAAAGATCGAATAAACAACAACAAGATCTCAAGTTATAGCTTGGTCAAAGGCTGTCAGAAAAAACAAGTTCTTCACTTTTCTAGAAATTCCAGAAATACAATTTCAGAGCGAGTGGCCTAATTTGACCGCTTGCCACGATTGATCTAGTGATTTGTTATGGGATCTTAAGACATGAATCTATAGTCCATATTACCAGCTACAACATGTATCAAACAACAACATTAAATCATTTAAAACCTGACAGATCCGGACCTTAGAACTTCTTGTCAGACTCTATTCATCACGTTCTGGGTTACCCAGAATGTTATTCGGTCAACGTCGGTCAACGGACTTTGCCCGAGTATAACTTGCAATCTGGCTATCCAATGACACTGATTCCACTTTCCAATTAAAGACCACATACTAAACTATAGATCTAACACATAACATCTTACAAATCATCAATATACAGAGATCTAAGCCTTCTGACATTTGCTTGTCGATCACACCTTTAGAGCTCAAGAATGATTTTGAAAACTTGAATTTTACCCACTTTGATGCTATGGATCCATGATGGATCAACATAGATCATCTAAAAGCAACTTCTAACATGAATCTAAACACATAAACACAATTATTTTCTTAGCATACAAGATCTAGGTTGAGTTTGAGTTTTTCTCTTGTCCAATCTTTAATCCTAGCTCTTCTCCACTGATCTTGATGATCTAAAGGCTTGGTTAGTAACTGAAACACTTAGGGATTTCGTGGGTTTAGGTGAGAGAAAGAGTGGGTTGGTGTTAGATAGCTAATAAGCTTAATATGTGAACTTTCTCTCTCCTAGATCTTTTATATCACAGATGTAATGAATCCAAGTGTGCAAGTTGGCAAGATATGGATTAGATTTGGGCTGATTTCCAGCACATGGGATAATCTTAAGTGATGACACGCTAGATCTTGCAAATCTTCTAACTTAATATCTAAGTAAAGGGGTATTTTGGACTTTGTACATGAAATTTTAATGGCATACATGGAATTTACCAAACCCTTAGGGTTTAACCCAGGTTTTACAACTTTATCTTCTAGGATTTTCTAAATTAGAATCTTTAAAATAGAAACTTAAGATTTTCAAAAATATAATTAGTGTTCCCTAATTACATTAAAGGTAACTATTCATATTAAAGCTTACTAATTAGGATTAGGGTTTCTTAATTAGGGTTTAAGATTCCCGAATTAAAGATTAAGGTTTTTCAGCTTTCGATTAGGGTTCCTAACTACGTGTTAGGGTTTCAAATCTTGAGATTAGAGTTTCCAATCCCATATTAGGGTTTACCAATATTGTACCCTACCTGACCAATCATTGATCAACATTCTATACAGTACAAACACGTACTCATCATTATAATTATTTCAATTATATTTTCAATCGAATCCATATCCGGACTTAGGGTTAGGGTTCCTATTCTCCGTTAAGCACAACTCTACTCTAATTTCTTAGTCAATACACAAATTGACTACTTCTCGATACTCGTATCACAGATACACAGTACAATATTAACAGTCAATGTTAATATTTAATAAAATAAAATAAAAATTTATTCGTGAAATTTGGATTATTCGGAATCCCGGGTTATCACATCTTCGACATACCAGGTACGTACCCTAATTTCGAGGGCAAAATTTCATAAGAAGGGGAGATTGTAAGACCCCAACTTTTATCAATAAAGATGAATTTTCTATAATTATCATTTTTGAATATTATGGAATGAATTTGATATAATGTTATAGTTGTGGGTAATAGTTATAAATTTTGCAAAGTACGCAATTTGTTATATAATATTCGATTGGTCGGGGAATATTCGTTTTAACAGGGAATACGGCACAATCATTGGTGGACCCCACAACAGAATTATTATCGGATTGAGAAAATGACAAAATCTTTTATTAAAATAACGGCGGAAGTTTTATCGTTAACTGTTGAAACACCCTGTTAAAAAATGCGAGAATACGCGTGTGATTGCATAAGAAAGCACACGGTATTGATTATTGATGCTTACGTGAGAAGTCACTCAGTTTTGTTCAATTATTGCTTCAGTAATTGTTGCATAGTATCTCACGTTAATTGATTCAATTATTGTCGATATTTTATATATTATTAAATCAATAATTGAGATAATGAAGTTATTAATATTATTATTTGCAATATTAACGATGTGTAGTAAGTTACGCGAGGAGAGGTTTGGTCACCTAATCACGGCATGATAATAGGAGAAATCCTAATTGAAAGCCCCTCTTTCCTAGGAACGACACAGTCGATTAATAGTGTGAATTATAATAATGATGATGAAGTTTTGTTTTATTAGTATTATTAATGTAATAAAACAGAAAAGCTTTTTATATAAAATAGAATACTTTTATAAAGTTATTCGTTTTATTAGACTATAAATATAATATATTATATTTTATTATGCATAGTGCTTGCATAGTATTTACATAGTAAAATCTTTTTATATAAAACATAATACTTTTATAAAGTTATTCATTTTATTAGATTATAAATAGAATATATTATATTTTATTTAAAAGATTTTGTTTTATTAGAATATTTTATAGTAAACCAATCTGATAGTCTGCTTAAAATTAAATCAATACTGGACCGTTCAGAATTAGTTACTATTCAGGTCCATTCTCCTATAAATAGAAGCTCATTCCTTCATTATTTCTTACGAATTCATTGAAACTCTAGAGAGAAAGAAGAAAAGTATTCTCATTTTCTACTCCTATATCCAGGTTTGTTCTAAGGTAAGGGTATTATTTCTTTCATATTCATGAAGAGAACTTACATTATTCCATTTTTTTTATTCTGTGGAATAACTTTGTATACGCCATCTACCCTATACTTGGTGAAATTCTTACATTATTCCATTCTTTATCATTATGTTGGAATAACTCATGCC
Organism: Panax ginseng; assembly: GCA_020205605.1. NCBI lineage: Eukaryota > Viridiplantae > Streptophyta > Magnoliopsida > Apiales > Araliaceae > Panax > Panax ginseng. The sequence goes on from CM035139.1 coordinate 136,149,953, forward strand.
TATGAAAGTACCGCATACATGGTAAAATTCTTCTGTTATTCCATTCTTTATTATTCTGTTGGAACATCCTGTCTGTGCGTTTACGCATGACTTGGTTTCATTATTTATTATTCTGTTAGAACATCCTGTTGGTGCGAATTTCGCCTGACCTAGTTCCATTATTTATTATTCTGTTGGAATATCTTGTCTGTGCGTTTACGCATGACTTGGTTCTGTTATTTATTATTCTGTTGGAATAACCTGTCTGTGTGGTCTATCGTATGCCTGGTGATTTGTTTTGTTATTTTATTCTTAATTATACTCAGTTGGTTAAAGTTTTGACTTCTATACTCCATGAAATTAGTTGAAAATCCTTGATATTTGCGCTTCATCCAGTGTCTTTTCATGGAAATATTCTTCTGAGCATTCTTGAATTTTACTCTACAAAGAAGTATCATGTTGACAATTTGGACGTTATTAACTGGATAAATTAATTCTTGAACTTGTTTTATTGAATTCTTATATCATTGTCATCATCCTCATGTTTAAATTATGTTGAAAGTCATCTGTGGCCTTTAGTGCATAGATGGACTTAGTATGATTATGACCAGGGATTAATCGGTATAATCATGATCGTAATGTTACAAATGATGTGGTAAAAGTTCTCATTGGCCCGTAGTGCATTGATGGACGATTGTTGGCATGATCATGACCATTGATGAATACACGAATATCGTGGGCTGTAAGCGCATGGATAATTTGTGGTTGTGATACTAATGAATATCCTTGGTAGTAGTGTAGGGATGATGTGGATTATTTATTAAAATTTGAGTCCCAAAGAATAAAAGTGATGAAAACCTTTTAAATCATAAAAGATAGTAGATTTTATTCTCTACTTGACTCTTTTAATGGATTATTTGTTCCATCATTAGATTAAACTTGATGTTTGTTATATTGTATCGCTTTAACACTATCAAGGCTAACGATAATTTATTCTATATTATCTTAGTCATAATATTTCCTCTTGGGCTAGTTGAGCTCACCCTTTTACTTTCATTGGTCTCTTCAGAAAAGAGAACGTGGCGAGGACTAGTCGGGAAGCGGAGTGACGGTCCGATATAATAGCATTAGTAGTCCTCACTATTCTCATTAAATAGTGTGATAATAAATGTAATGAGGACTCAATTGAGTGTGGATATTGTCTAGATGACAATATTTGTATTAAAACTCACAACATATGTTTTGTCGTATTTTACACGACTGTTGTATAATTAAGTTGTATTTGAATTTTGTACCATGTATTTGGCGACTCAAGATGGGTGATGTATACCTATTTTGGGGGCGTCACAACAACACCATTCATCTTCGGACGGTAGATGACGGAGTTAACGTGTTTGATGTGGAATTTACCCCACATTGAGAAGGGTCATGGTGAACTCATATTGTGGAGTTCCCTTGAAGGGGTGTGGATAGCATTACCATGAATTTGGCATTTATAGCACCTTTTGACGTGATCATCATAGTCAGCCTTGAGGGAGAGCCAGTAATGCCCTATTCTAAGGATCTTTTTGACAAGTAGAGGGCCGCTCATGTGTGGGCCACATACTCCACCATGGATTTCATCCATGAGCCTCTGAGCTTGGTCCTTGTCCAGACATCTGAGGAGACCTAATCCTACATCTCTTTTGTAAAGTGCATCTTCGCTCAGGTAGAATTTTATAGCTATTCGACGGACCTGCTTTTTCTCAGCAGGTCTCACCTTAGCGGGTGTAGATCCATCTCGTAAATACTCCTTGATGTGCTGATACCAAGGGTTCTGGATGGGAGGTAGCTCATCCAATAATTCTCTAATGTAATTCCCATAGGCTGGAGCCTTTTGCAGGGCAAATGGGATGCTTGACATGTTTTTCTTGTCAGATATGTTGATCAAGGAGGACAAAGTAACTAGCGCATCTGAAAAATCATTCATATTTCGAGGAATGTGGAGGAAATTTTTATTTCTTCAAACTCCGAAGCCATCTGGATAACCTGCCGATGGTAAGGCAGCAAATGTAGTTCTTTGGTGTGATAGATTCCGATGGTTTGTCTGATTACCAATTCAGAATCCCCAAAGATAGTTAACCGCCTGATACCCATTGATTGGGCAAGTTTGAGTCCCATGATCTGACCTTCATACATACTCAAATGGTGTTGTTGGTGCCGACAAAAATCCGCAATTTAACTGACGACGGATACATCTCAATCCTTTTGTGGCTGACTAGGAATCCTAGCAACTTGCCTGATTTAACGCCAAAGGCGCACTTTGCTGGATTCAACTTCAAGTTGTACTTACGCAACCTGTTGAAGAGCTTTCTGAGATGGTCTAGGTGGTCATTTTCCCTTCGAGATTTGACAATGATGTCATCCATGTAGATCTTTATCTCTTTGTGCATTAAGTCATGGAAAAGAGCCATCATGGCTCGCTGGTAGGTAGCTCCAGCATTAATGAGACTGAATGACAACCGTCTATAGCAAAAGGTTCCTCAAGGCGTGATCAATGTAGTTTTCTCACGATCCTCTTCAGCAACCATGATTTGATGGTACCCCGCAAAACAATCAGCAAAGGAGTACATGTTGTATTGAGCAGTATTGTCAATGAGAAGGTGGATGAATGGCATGGGAAAACTATCTTTAAGGCAAGCTTTATTCAGATCCTGGTAATCCATGCAAACTAGCACCTTTCCTCCCGGTTTAGGCATGGGGACTATGTTTGATAGCCATTCAGGGTATGAGGACACCATGATGATGTCGGCTTGAAATTGTTTCACAATTTCTTCCTTAACCTTAAAACTCCACTCAGGTTTTAATCGCCTGAGCTTCTATCTGACTAGCTTGAATCTCTCTTTAATGGGAAGGCGATGGATGACGATGTTAGTGGACAAACTGACCATGTCTTCGTGAGACCATGCAAACACATCCTAGAATTGGGTTAATACGTAACCATGTCATTCCTTTGGTTTGGAGTGAGGTCAGTACCGATCTGGATTAGCTTAGGGTTTTCTAAGGTTCCGAGATTGAATGAGGTGGTTTGTTCAAGATTTGGTTTGGGTTTATCCTTGACCCGTTCCTTGATCTCCTGAGGTATCTCAGTGTCCTCTTGTATTTCCATCAAGTCTGAGTTCAACTTTTCATCAAAGTTACAGTCCTTGTGGAGAAAAGGCACCTCATTAGCAAGTATAGGCACATCTAAATTCAGAGTCCTGAAACAAAATATGCTTTCACTTAATATATGAAAATTTTCAATCAAACAAAGTGTTAGCATGTACAGACAAAATAACTGCTAATAATGTGCAAAAAAGTAAACAGTTATTGCTATTTACAAGGCAAAATGAGTTTCTGCCCTTTTTACCCTTGTCGACAAATGCAAGAAGTGCTGCTCCAATTGTCAAGGGTGAAATCCCGCTGGACGGTAGTGATGAAGGGTCTGCCATCGTCCTCCTTTTCCCGAATAATGACCATAATGTCGGGACAATCATCGTCTGGGGTGTGTCTATTTGTGTGCTCATCATGGAAAATGATGTATATGTGAGACAATCACCTGGCGATATCTTGTTTACGTCTGAAATAATCGCTGTGTGACTGAAGATGAAGGAATCTGTTTGTTCTTGTGAGGATTCCTGTGACTGAAGCCAGCAGAATAGCCTAATACAGCTGTCCCTATTTAACTGGGAATTTGAATTAGGCGCTTAATGCCCTTGATGATCTTTGCCCAAACCTTGTCCAGGTTGATGACCCAATGACATCATCTCTTGAGTGGCCGACATTACCTCGACAAAAATCTTGGGTGTGAGAGGTGGCGCCCCAAGGGGATGGTAGTGAGTGTTGCTCACCTCCAGGGTATAGAAACTGACTTGCTCAACTTTTGCATTGAAGCTGATGAGTGGTATATTACCTTATTCAGGACATTCTGGCTCAGCATTGAAAGTGATTAGGCTATTTTTGATAATGTACTTGAGTTGCTGATGAAGGGTGGAAAGGACAGCTCCAGCCATATGAATCCAAGGTCTTCCCAAAAGAAGGTTGTATCTTGTGGCTATTTTAAGCACATGAAAGGATACATTGAATGTATATGGACCAATCTCCACAGGTAATTCGATCTCCCTAACAGCATTTCGTTGGGACCCATCAAAAGATTTGATAACCATATGCCTGCTTTTGTTTCTCTTGAGATTGATATTCATCTTCTCCAAAGTGGCATAAGGACATATATTCAAAGATGATCCACCCTCTATCAGAACTCCTCCCACCATGTATCCGGAGGACAGAACCGCTATGTGCAACGACTTGCAATGACCAGTCCCTTCGGGAAGTATATCGTCATCAGTGAAAGATATCACATTTTTGTTAAAAATGTGATCAACCAGATGCCGGAATTTTTCCACATCCACTGATTTTGATAAATGGGTTTCTTCAAAAACCTTTAGCAAGACTTTCCTATGATCTTCAGAAGAGAAAACCAAGTCCAGAATGGAAAATTGTTGTGGAGCTTCTCTCAAGCTTAAAACCACCTTGGCTTCATTATGGCCCATAGTACGGAGGAATTCTTCAATCCTCTCAATGAGAACTTTCCCCTTTGATTAGATGGTAGGCTTCATCACCCGGTGGGGAAGATACAGTGGATTCTCTTTCAACACTGCAGCAGATATGTGGGATGTGGATCCTTCAGCCTCTCCATAATTCCATGGAACTTTTTTCAAGATGACAACATGATATTGTGGCCTAGATGGCAACATAATTGGCTTTGGCGCAGCCACTTTCAAAGGATTGTCAGTACCTTTGAGTTGAATTGCTTGTATTGTGGGTGGTCTTGCAGCCAAATCATCCTCAGCGGATATAACTACTACGACGTCCTTCCAATTTGTAGGACATGTGTTCCCATTCTCAAGTAACAAAGTGTCATCATCTACCATCTGTAGGACACCGCTATCAATTAAATTCTGAATGAGGTGGTGGAGTGCCCAACATTCTTCTGTACTGTATCCGCGAGAGTGGGAGTGATACTGGCATACTCCATTAAAATTGACCCGTCTTGAACGGGGATTGATTGGAGGTATAAGGGATGTAATTCTTCCTTCATTGATCAGCATTTGAAATATCTCCTCCATAGGTTGGCTCAGGTATGTAAATTCCCTCTTGTTGGCAAAATCCCAATGGGCTTTGGCACTTGCTCTTTTTATAACTTTATCCTCCAGTGTTTCACTTTCTGAAGGCGATGATGGAGTATTCATAACAAAAGGAAGGAGACTAGCATGCTCCTGGCTAACTAATTGGCGTGTGACTTAGTGCTGATGGATCACCAGTTCTGCCAATTAGTTAACTTGTTTATAAAGAGCTTTTATCTTTCGTTCCATCATAAACTGAAACTATGCATAATCCCATCTATCAGCACCATCCTTGCTGGTTTGGGATGATTCGCAGCCATAATTGGAGTTATGTCCATTGCTCCAATTAATCATATTAACCTCTTCTTCTTTGTGTTGAGGAAGAGGGTTGTCTTGCACGTGAGGTTGGTCGGGTTTAGTTACCACGATCTCACCGTTATCAATCAAATCCTGGATCTGTGTTTCAAGGCCTAGCAATCCTAAGTATCATATCCTGGCGCTCCAGCATGATAGGAACACTTCTGGGTAGCATTGAAACCCTTCCCATTCGGGATGGCTGGTGGAAGAAGATGAGTAATTTTCTTCTGAGTAGTTAGAAGATTGAGAATATTCTCAAATGAGTCCCCTAAGGGTGTAAACACTCGATTGCGTCAGACTTCTCCACTCTTTGGCAATGGAGGGTTTGAAGATTGTGCTTGAAAAGGGGAGTAGTTTTTCCTATGGATAGGAATGTTTTGATTGCCTTTCTAACCTTGTGGTATCAAGGAAACATCCCCCTCTTTCTTTTTATGGACCCTTCGGGGGTTGTTTCCATAAGTTCCAGACTGGATGTGCTCAGCAACAGCTTTCAGAGCAGCTAGGTCTTGGATCTTTCCTGACTTCAATCCCATCTCAGCCATCTCTCTGTGTTTGATCATTTCAGAAAATGGCTTGCCAATGCTAGCTAAGACTCTCTCATAGAAGGGAGCTTCTTGTTTGTCTATAAAGGTCATAACCATTTTCGACTCAGTCATAGAGGGAATAACTTGAGTAGCAAGGCGCCTCCACCTTTGAGCGTATTCTCTGAAAGACTCATTAGACTATTTCTTGACTTTGGTAATTTGGTACTGGAATCTGTACTGACTGAGGAAGGCATGAGACAGCTCTTCCTAACTATGAATCTTAGAGTTATCTAATCTGGTATACCACGATCAGGCTTCTCCAGTTAGACTCTTTTGAAATAGCTGCATTCTGAGCTTCTCATCCTCGGCATAAGATCCGAGTTCTCCAATGAATACCTTCAAATGTGTGTAAGGATCTCCCGACCCATCATACTTTTCAAAGTCAGGAGTCTTGAACTTCTCTGGATAACGAACACTAGGGAATATATAGAGGTCATCATATGAAACACTCTCGTGTGCTCCAATCCCTTTGATAGACTGAATGGTCTCTTCCATTTAAAGGACTTTTTTCCTGATATCACCGGTGTCTGGATCTTCTTTGAGATTAGTAATTTCAGGGGTTTTGTTGGACTTATCCAACTGAAGCTCTATTGGATTTGCTTGATCCACACCTTGTATTCCTCTTTGTGCAGAGGATTCTGTGTGTATGGGTATTTGTAGACCCTGAGTAGATTGGTGTAGTTCTTTAAGCAGAATAGCCAAATCTGTAATTTGTTTACTTAATCCATCAAACTCCTCACGAGAGACAGGAGCAGGATTAGTTTGGTCAGATGAAGACATAATTGGCAGTAGGCTCGTTGCCTTTTTGGACTTTGAGCGGGTAACAGGCCCAATTGTTTCCCTACAAAAACTTATGTAGTTTAGTCTTAGGGAATGTACAAATGTTTACATGCTATCATAATGTATCTGTTTTAGGAATATTATCCTGTAAAACGGATGTCAGTTATTTTGTAATACAAGATAACATGCCAGGCTTTAATATGCATGTATACATATTCTTCATATTTTCCATTACAATGAGATTGACATGGAATTTATTACAAGTAATTGAATTTATAAGTAATTTGAAATGGGAAAGTATGAAGATACTTCCCTCCGCGTTTGGTTTATCAGAGGCTGACCTATCTTAGGTTACTCTCGCGGCTTTTTGGCATGAAGGTTCCCAGATCATCGCAATTTACTTAACAAGAAGTTAATCCGGTCTTTCAACTGGAGCGAATTTGGGTGGTGCCTTTCCTGAGCCTCGTTGGAATTAGTCTCCCTACGAGTCCAGTAATCAAACACCAATAGGATAACCTCCTGGTGGAGGAACCACACAACATATATTCACATGCAACGTGTCTCACCGTTATGGGAATGATGGCATGTTCGAAACACTAATATCATATGCATATATATTGTAAATCATTAAGTGCAGTAAGTAAATGCATTCGTACAAATTCATCAAAATGTAAATGCAACATCTATAAACAAGTAGATAAAAATTTTGAAAAGTTTGTAGTAGTGGCTTAAGTCCTCTTACTGGAAGTCCCCAGCAGAGTCGCCACCTGTCGACGTCGGGATTTTTACTGCCCCTTTTCTGTTCTTGTCTTTTGGTGTTCTCATGTTAGGTGAGATTTGTTTGAAAAAACAAGTTGTGAAAAGGTCCGACATTTATATGTCGACGATTGGACTGTAAGAGTTGCCAGTTAGTATTTTTAAATGGTTGCACCAACTCAACCGAGAAAAGGTTTGCACATTGACCACGCGATATAACGCTGTTAAACTGGTCTGTGAAACTGAGATTCATTAGGGTCCGGGGACTTTCTTATGCAGAAGGAAGGTGTTAGGCACCTCCCGACATCCGTGTTACCATAGTGACCGCCACTTTTCAATTAAATTGTTATATGAATGTGTGTGTGTGTGTGTATGGATCAATGTGCAATTATTTGGAAGTAGTGCTATGCCTCGTTTGCACCTATATACAAAGGGTTTGAATTTGTGTAAAAATTCAGTTTTAACAAGATATAGCAGTGCTGTTTTGAAAAAAGAGGTTTTTCAAACCCTTATACTCAATAATAATTGAGGCCTTTGATACTTCTATTTTATTAAGTGTTCGGCTTAATTGCTTTTATTTTCGAGATGCGAACATCTTCGAGAAAAACAATATATAACAATGCCGAACTCCTTGTGGGCATGAGAGTCGTATAAGGAAATTCGAACATCGTGAATAGTGTACAAGCTGTTTATAGCCAAAAATGTCCATCACGGGAACCGAATCTAGATTCAAGAGACTGAATCTATGATCACATGATTCCTAGGCTCACATGATATAGCAATTTATATGAAAGCTATAAATATATATATATATATATATATATATATATATATATATATATATATATACAAACTGCCAACCACCATGAAGTGAACTTCATGGGGGACTGGAAATGTAAATATATAAAAGCGATAAATATATATATATAGAGACACGATCAACCACCATGAAGCACCTCTATAGGGGATCAGAAATGTAAATAAAGCAGTAAAAAATGATCAACCGCCACGAAGTAAACTCCAGGTAGGGATGAAACGTAAAGAAAGTCAGAAATGGCCAATAAGTAAACTCCGTGCTGACATGAAATGTATATATATATATATATATATATATATATATATATATATAAAGGTAAACAAACACAATTTATATTATATCTGTGCTCAATCAAATGCGAGTTTGATGGGTATAATATATATATATATATATATATATATATATATATATATATATAAGTATTTATATATATAAAAGCGATAAACGCTCAGAATATAAAATCCGTGGCTCATCGAGCGAGTCCGGCAATAGTTTATATATATGTATATATAAATAAAAGCAATAAATGCTCCGGATATAAATCCAGGCTCATCGAACAGAGTTCGACCATAGTTTATATATAAGTATATATATATATATATATATATATATATATATATATATATATATAAGAAATAAACGCTCCGGACGTGAGTCCATGCTCAATCGAGGCATAACTCGATAATGTTAGTCCATATATATATATATACAAAATGAAATAAAAAGCCATGAACCGAAGTCCGGGCATACACACACAACACGACTCTTAACGTGAAGAACGGTGTGTGCAAAATATAGAGCAAAGGCTTTGAAAGGCATAAGAAGGCTTACAGTGGACTGCCAAAGAAGACTTCTATAGCTTTAAATGGATGAACACTCGGTTCCCACCGGTAAAAAATAGCAATATATGAGCTCACAAGTGTTTAAAATGAGAAAGCACTCAGTTTATAGTGTGTACAGAGCAAATTAGACAAGGCTTCTTCGCCATTTTTTCTTATAAAATGGCCACCCCAAGCCCTCTATTTATAGAGGGGGGAGTCGCAGGTGTACCTGCGGCTGCCCAGGGTGCCCCAGGCTCCGCAGGTCCTACCGTCTCGAGGTACGTGCACGCATGCAACGTGTTGTCCGCTTGAACTTTTAGAACTTCAATCCGGGCATCCGATCGAGGTGTATAAGACCTTTTTCGGAGGGCTATTGTCGAGAGCTACACAATGACATGGGATTAGAGGTTGTACGAAGTCAGGAAGATGGGACCATGCCCTTGGTCTTCAAGTTTTCAAATTTTATCCAGTGTGCTGTCTTGTGTAGTAGTCACTCGAGATTGGAGCTATTTGGTTCTTGTAGTACACTACTGTGTAGAATGTATGTTGAAATGTGTTGAGACGACGCAATGTAGGATCAAGGTGGCAAAATGTTGATTTATCCCCTCACCGGGGTTATCTCCGATTTGAAATGATATAGCGATTTGTTGTTGCTCGTGGTTATCTCTCAGATTGAAATTATTGCAAGTCTTTGAGTGTCCTCAGGGTTATCTCTAAGGTGTGCCTGACCCCCTGAGGTTATCTCTGGGTTTGGACTGAATGCCTTGGGGTTATCTCCGAGGTTGAAGCTAACTGCAAAGGTTGCAAGGAGCCATTCCGGGGTTATCTCCGGAACTGCAACTGCATTCCTTGGTGTTATTTCAGAGGTTGGAACTAAACCTTTTGGTGTTATTTTTGGGATTGGAACATCTCGGGGTTATCTCCGAGAATGAAAAGGCTTCTCCGGTGGGATTTCTAGAACTGTAACTGCTTTGTCCTCCAGGGTTATCTTTGAAAGACGATTCTGCCCTCATGCAATATTAGTAACAGAAATGCAAAATTTTGAGTGTCTACAGTATTGATGTAATACTACAAGTACATACTAATTTTGTGGTATAAATACAACATAACAAAGAGTTATTGATGATTAAACCACCCACCTAAGGCTGTTTTACATTTCTGGAAATTCCAGAAATGCAGTCAGTGTTGAGTAACCTACTTTGAGCTTTAATAACTTTGATTCTACATGCTATCTAATTGATCCAGTGTCTCACTCTTGTAGTAGACATGTCAGGCTACAAAAGTGATACACTGACTTAGCCTAACAACATCACATAAGCAAGATCTAGCCTAGTCAAACTATTGTCAGAAACTTGTTCTTCAATTTTCTGGAATTTCCAAAAAATCATATTATGTGCTTGGTCAACCCATTTTGAACATTAATAACTTGGATCCTGGTTATTATTTAGGTGTTTTGATGTCATGGATTTATAGTACATATGTCAGGGTATAAAAGTGATACACTTATATGAGCTAACAACATAACAAATGCAAGATCTAAACTTTATAAAACCTTGCCAGACCTTTCTGGGAAAATCTAGGTTTTCCAGAAAAAAATTTCATGGTTGGTCAACTAAGTTTGACCATGAATAACTTGAAATCTAGATATGATATGGTCATGATTCCACTTCTAGTTTGTTAACCTTATAGCATACTACAACAAGGAAACATTTAACAGGTCTAAACATTAATGGATCAAGATCTATAGGGCCTGACATTTGACCGTCAGACCATATTTTTAGGGTTTTGGACAGTTTGCTTACATCTTCATTTTGATGCATTTAAATGTTATGGATCTATGATCTAACAACCCAGATCACTAAATAACATAACATAAAACATATTTAAACACAATAATAAAAAATCTACCTAAGCATTCAAGATCTAGCTTAGGGTTAGGGTTTATACCTTCTTGAACAAATCTCTTGATTTCTTTTTCTGATTATGATGTTGTATGGTTATGGGGTGTTCTTGGCTTTTCTTTGAACTAAAATTTACTCAAAATTTTGTGGCTTTGGAGAGAGAGATACTTGGCTATGGTTAAGGAACAAAAATGAAGTTTTCTTATCTTTTACTCTTTCTTTAAGATCCAAACTTTTGATCCATTGAATTTGGCTATGCTAGGTATCAATATTTGGCTGATTAAAAGGATTTTTAGCACATGTGAGATCTTAACTTTGATGAGTCACAATATTATGGCAAGATTTGCACTCCACTTTTATTAAAGAAAATTAAAATGAACATTTTGGTCATTTAACACTAAATTTTAAAGGCATTCTTGTCATTTCTCATGTTCCTTAGGTTTTAACCCTTAGATTTTGCCAATTAGATTTAGGATTTTTTAATTAGGGTTTCTAATTGAAAATTAGGGTTTCCAAATTAAAAATTAGGTTTTTTTAATTACATTAGGGTTTTCTAATTACATTTCATATAATCAATCACTTAACATTAATCACATAATGTACATACATATCATCCTTAAATACAATTTAAATGTATATTTTTCAAATCCTTATTTGAATTTCAAATTATGGTTTTGATCAGATATTCATCTTAGCTTCCATTCTTAGTCAACTTATAATAATTAAATTGACTAACTTGCTTAATCATATCGCATATGTTCAAAATATTATAGATAACAATAATAATAATAATAATTAATAATAATAATAGTAATAAAAATTTATTCGTACAAATATACTTATATATTCCTCTAAAAATTCCTGGTCCTTACATGCACTCTACGATTTTCCTAATTGTAGAGTTTAATGATGGTCGTAGAGTACGTGTGATTCCCCAAAAATAGGTCCACACAACCCATTTTGAGTAACCAAATACATGGTACAGAAACCAAATACAAACTTCATTAATACAATTATCGTGCAAAATACGACAACACATACGTTGTGAGTTTTAATACAAATATTTTCTTGTAGACAATATCCAAACTCAAATAAAGTCCTCATTACAATTATTGTTACACTATTTTACAAAATGGTGAGGACTGCTATAATAATCATCTTAAACCATTACTTCACTCCCCGACTAGTCCCAGCTATATTCTCGCCTCCTGAGAAGAACAATGGAACCAAAAGGAAAAAGGGTGAGCTCAACTAGCCCAAGAAAGAATATTATGACTAAGATAATGTAGAAAAATTTATCCTTTGTCCTCAACAGAGAAAATATGATAGAATATAATAGACAACAAGTTTTAGATCAAAAATGCAGCGGAAACAACAATCCATTAGAAGAGTCAAGTAGAGCATGATATCTACTATCTTTTATGATTTAAAAGTCCATCGTCAATATTTTATCCCTGTAACACCAATCAATAAATATTTTAAATCAACGAATTATCAATGCCCTACGGGTCAAGGATATTCATTGGTATCACCAGTGAATATTACCAATCAATAGTCCATCTTTGCACTACGGGCCAAAGATAACTTTAATATAAGCATGAGGATTATGACAATGATATAAAGATTCAATCAAGTAAAATAAAGGATAAATATTAGATATTTATAATTCAATTTATCCAGGGTTCAAAAATGTCCAAATTGTCAACATGATAACTATTTGTGGAGTAAAATTCAAGAATGATCTTCATGTATCAAAAATAATTTGAACAGAAAAGAAAATTAAATTATGTTGTGAATAGTACTTGTGAATAGTACAATATGAATAGTACTGTATAAATAGTGCCCATGAATAGTACTGTATAAATAGGACCCAGACATGAAAAGATTAAAATTTAATAAGAAAGTTCAGACCAATATTCTAGTGAAATGATATTAGATGAAGCGCAAAACTTTAAGGAATTTTTAATAATTTCAGGAATTATAGGAGCAATACTTATCATAGTAAGTTTAAATTTAGGAATATGAAATGAAATAATATCCCTTACATAATATGGAGTATGAAAGAAATAATATTTCTTACGAGTATTGAAATAAAATAATATCATTTACCTTAGTAGAAACTAGATTTGACTGGATAATCGGATACTATCTTGAGAAAATCTTGCACTAAAAGATACACTCAAAGTACTCTTATACTCAAAAGAAATACTCACAATATTGCAGTAGGAATGTTTAAAATATTTTGTACGTTTAGGAAGGAGGGGTAACCTCCCTTTTATAGCGCAACACGTAGGAAGAAACATTATCATTTGCCTAACTTTTTTTTTCTTTCCTCCTCCACCTAACCTGCCTAACTTCTCCATTTTCTTCCTTGCCTAACCTATCAATTTTCAATTGGTGAGGCCCACCATTTGGAACAAATTCTGCAGGAGAGATGGGCATCCACTAAAAAAAGGGACAAAGCATATATATGCAGGAAACTTTTTCCATCAACCCATTAGGAAAAAGATAAGTGCACGGGAAGTTTTCCAATTCAAATTGCTAACCTGCACTCCACTTTTATTCACATGCTGAAAATTATATATTATTATAATAATATTACCATTTAAATTATAAAAAAATATAATATTATAATAATATATTTGAATGAATATTTTATCGGAGAAGATAATTGCCAAACTTTCAACAAATATTTCATGCTAAATTCTTTCATTTTTATCAAAATTGAACCAATATCGACCACATAATAATTATTCATAAATAATATTATAGGGTCACAATATTAACAATTAGATCATTCCCAAGAAAGAGAGGGCTTTCAGATAAGGATTTATCCTTATTGGCGCACAATTATATAACCTAATTAATCCTTTTCCTCGACAGAACTTTTTAGACATTGCCAATAATGCTAACTAATAATATGAATAATTGTGTCATGTCAATTATTGATTTAATAATATAAAATATTATGCAGATGATATTGTGACAATAATTAAATCAATAATATGAGATACTATTTAACAATTACTGTGGCAATTATTGAATGAAACTGAGTGACTTCTTACATAAGAATCAATAATCAAAGATACTGTGTAATACCGTGTGCTACTGTGCAACCACACGTATTATTGTACTTTTATCACCGAGTATTTCAACAGTTAACGGTAAAAGTTTTGCCGTTATTTTTATAAAAAGGTTATTTCTATCGTTTTCTATATCCGACAGTTATTCTGTTATGTGGTCCACCAATGATTCTACCGCGTACGAATATTCCCCGACAAAAAGTATATTTCTCGACCAAACGAATATTATATGACAACTTGCTTACTTTGTAAAATTTTCACATATCACCCATAACTAAAGCATTATATCAAATCAACACCTTATTATTCAAAATAATATTAGATAAATTAAATCTTTATTCATAAAAACTTAGGGTCTTACAACCTCCCATCCTTATAAAATTTCGTCCTCAAAATTGATGTACATACCTGGTATGTCAAAGAGGTGAGAATACCTTGTTTTTATTTTTGATTCTAACTCCTAGGTCATTTCCTCAATATCGTGATTTCTCCATAAAACTCTGACTTAAGGTATAACCTTGAGCGTAAAATATGTTCCTTCTTATCTAAGATTTTAACAGGTACCTCTTCATATGTTAAATATTCAGCTATCTCATCTGGTTCTAATTCAATAATGTGGTTCGGGTCTTTCACATATTTACGTAGCATGGATATGTGGAAAATGTTATGAACACGAGATATACTTGGTGGTAAGGCGAGTCTATAGGCCATAATTCCTACTCGGTCGAGGATTTCAAATGGACCAATGAATCGAGAGTTGAGCTTTCTTCTCTTTCCAAATCTCGTAACTCCTATCCATGGAGCAACATGTAACACTACATGATCTCCAACATTGAACTCCACGTCCCTTCGATGAAGATCAGTATAACTCTTTTGTCAATCTTGTGAGGTTTGTATATGTTGCCAGATCATTTGAATCTTTTACGTAGTCATGCGTACCATTTCTGGTCCCAGCAATGTTGTTTCACCCGCCTCGTCCCAGCATACTGAAGAATGACACTTTTGTCTATATAATACCTCGAATGGAGCCATGCCTATACTTGTTTGATAACTGTTGTTGTAGGAGAATTCCATCAATGGTAAATACTTGTCCCAACTTACTTTGAAGTCTAAAACGCAGAGTCTCAGTAGATCTTCAAGAGTTTTAATAGTCCTTTCTGACTGCCCATCCGTCTAAGGATAATATGCAGAACTGAATCATAAATCAGTGCCAATAGCTTTCTGCAAGTTGACTAAAAATTGTGAAGTGAATCTTGGGTCTCGATCAGAAACTATGGATACTGGCATACCATGCAATCTCACAATCTCATTTATGTACATACGAGCAAGACATTCAAGTGAATAAGTTTCTCGTATAGGCAAGAAATGAGCAGACTTGGTTAATCTATCGACAATGACCCAAATTGCATCTATGCCTTGAGAAACCTTGCGAAGACCAGTAACAAAATTCATGTTGATGTGCTCCCACTTCCATTCTAGAATTTCAAGTGGTTGCAATGGACTTGGTACTTGATGCTCCGCTTTGACACGTTAACAAGTTAAACACCTTGAGATGAACTCCGCAATCTCTCTTTTCATATTGCTCCACCAAAATTTATGTCGAAGATCACGATACATTTTGGTACTCCCAGGATGGATTACAAACGATGTGTTGTGTGCTTCCATCATGATTTTATACTTCAAATCAGAGTCGTTAGGAACAAAAAGTCTGGAGTTGACTCGAAGTATTCCTTCTTCGTCAATTCTTGCTTTTGGAATAGCACCTTCTTATACTTTCTTCTTCATCGTCATCAACTCCGGGTCTGTAGCTTGAGCAGCTTTAACTTTATCGATTAAAGTCGGTTATACTCATATATTTGACATCATCACGTGGGTAATTGGAGTCTTTAACTCTATCTCCATCCTTTGTAAGTCATACAAAATGGGTCTTTGTGTTAACAACATCACACTCGTACCCGCATATGATCTTCTACTCAACGCGTTAAGTACCACGTTCGCTTTTTCAGGATGGTATTGAATGGTATGGTCGTAATCTTTCAATAGCTTGAGTCAATATCGTTGCCGCATGTTGAGTTCCTTTTGGGTGAAGAAATATTTGAGACTTTTATGATCTGTATAGATCTCCACTTTCTCCCCATATAGGTAGTGCCTCCAGATCTTTAGCAAAAAATGACTGCTGCCAACTCTAGATCATGAGTAGGATAATTCCTCTCATATTCTTTAAGTTTTTGTGAGGCATAGGCTATAACTTTCCCATGTTGCATGAGAACACATTCTAAACCTCTGCCCAAAGCATTGCTGTAGATGACAAATCCCTCTGAACCTAATGGTATTGTTAGAACAAATGCTGAAATGAGTCTCCTCTTGAGTTCTTAGAAGCTCTTCTCACATTCCTCGCTCCATCCAAATTTTGTATCTTTTCGAGTCAGCTGAGTTAATGGAGTAGCGATTCGAGAAAATCCTTCCATGAATCTCCGATAATAACCAGCTAAGCCCAAAAAGCTACGTACTTTGATTACTGACTTAGGTTGTTCCTAACTTTGTATTGCTTTAATATTCGCTAGGTCAAATGATATTCCATACTTCGATATTACGTGCCCAAGGAATGCTACTTCCTCAATCCAGGACTCGCATTTCTTTAACTTGGCGTATAGCTTGTTTTCATGAAGCTTTTGGAGTTTCAACTTTAAGTGTTGCTCATGATCTTCACGGCTTTTGGAGTAGATGAGGATGTCATCAATAAAGACAACCACAAAATGATTCAAATATTCCTCGAATACTTGTCGACGTCGGGATTTTTATTTGTCCCTTTCTGTTCTTGTTCTTTTGTGTTCTCATGTTAGGTGAGATGTGTTTGAAAAAATAACTTTGAAAAGGTCCGACATGTATATGTCGATGATTTGACTGTAAGAGTCGCCAGTAGGTTATTTTTAAATGGTTTCACAATCTAAATCGAGAAAAGGTTTGCACAAAGACCTAGTGATGTGACACTGCTTAACTGGTCTATAAAATTAAAATTCGTTAGGGTTCGGGGGCTTGATTAAGCGGAGGGAGAAAGTAGTATGCACACAAGCCAATCATGTTTGATGATAAAGCATATACTTTGTAACAATCTTATTCCTTTATTAATAAAAAGTATTAATTTATTAAAGGCTTTTAATTATCTACATGATGTTATTTTATAATATGTGATAAACCTATAGTTTTAAGCAATGCTTTTAGAATAATAATGATGATCATTCTAATGAGATCTATATTCTTAGAAAGCTTAAAATTAAAATAGTTTCTAATTATTGGATTACAAAATTGGGGATTAGTGAATCTGGATAGATTGGTACATACGTTGCTTGCTCATTAGATGAGGATGATTGATCTCATGATGATTTGTGTGGAGACACTAAAGCAAGTATGTAGGTGTTTATTAGAGAATAAGTTCACTGAACGTGGCTCGCTATGGAATACCTAATGGAGTTTTACTTGCCTGTCAATAGGAATTTCTGTAGTGATAGTAGTACAAGTGATCCTTGGACTTAAGATCATCATAGTATATTGTGTATGATGAGTTATACTTTGACTTATTCCTTAAGACCCTTAGGGCATATCAAAGGGTATGCTTGGGTATAATAAGTCGTACATGGAGATAATGTATGATCAATAAAGAATCTACTGCTTCTAGTAAAAGAAGAGAAATGTCCTATGTGATTCGATAAATGACAACCCAAAGAGTCCTTGGCAATGGCGTAATGAAATTAGAAAGGAGTTTCTAATTTGCATTATTTGGTGTTGTGCATTTAAGATTCGAAATACATATAATTAAATAAAATAAGACTTGACAGTAATTCCATGTCTTATATTTAATTGGGACATTGTATGGTGAAAGGATTGAATTGTACGGTAACTATTTACTCTAAGGTTCTTTTATGATTAATGTTGAAATCTATGTTATTTGAAAAGTCGTGAATCGCTAGGGAGGCTTATCCCTATTGTAGAATAAATATTATTTATTTAAATAGATTAATAGTTTAATTTATTTATTTAAATAAGATTAAAATTGTTTTAATAGATTTATTCACAACCGGTTTAATATGGAGAACTTAAAGGTCACATCATAAAAGAAAGAATAATTATTTAAGAAGTTAATGGCATAATCATAATAATATGTTAAGTGTATTTAATTTAATCTATGGTGATAGAATAAATTAAATAGCTTAATATTATTATTTAATATTTTGAAAATATTAAATATATAAATTAATAAGAGGAGTCTTATTAATATTATTACAATTATTATTATTTTAATTTTTAAAGAGTTGGAAATTAATTTAATATAAATACTCTCAATTATTCCTAATAGAATTAGGAGGCTAATTAATTAAAAGATTTTAATTAATTATTCCTAATAAGATTGGGAGCATAATTAATTAAAGGAGTTTAATTAATTAAAATAAAACTCAATTCCTTAATTATTAAGGAGGGTTACCCACATCTATAAATAAGAGGAGGCTTATTATTGGTGAGGGTGGTTGAGGTTTTCACAGAATACATAATTCCAATAGTTGGGAGAGTACACCCTTTTCTATAAGAGATAGAAAAATTAAAGTTTTGCCAAATACCCATCTTCTTGAATCTTTCTTCTTCCTTGGTGGATCACCTCTAGAGGCCAAACACTTGGGTGGTTAACGTTGATCAAAGGAAGGAATTAAACCCGGTGGATTTAAGTTGAACACGAAAGGATTTGGAGGTGAACTTGTACATGAGAAAACTCGAATATTCAAGGGTATGATTATTGTTTTTATTTTTTCATTTAATTAATAATTGTGCATAAAGGATGATCCGGGTATATGATTTGTAAAAATTTAAAACTCTGATTTTCCATGCTTCCGCTTAATTTGTACAATTTGATTGCGTTCTTGAATATTACAAACCTAACAGTGGCATCAGAGCCAAACCTTTATGCGAATTATTAATTATTTTGATTTGATATATATATATATGTTGATATGTGTTTAGAACAATTTAATTGGGCATAATTTTGTTGTATAAAATTTATTTATAAAAAAAAAATAGCGAAGCTTTTATTTCTCTAAAATCGGTAATTCTACACATTCACAAATGTTGCAAAGCTTCGTTTTTTTTAGAATGTTATATGTATATAACATTGCTTTAGGCCCTTTGGTTAATATGATATATATATATATATATATATATATAGTAATCTTCATATAATATATACGTGACCATGTTTCCTGCAGTATATATTAGATGCAGTATAATATTCTTAATAATTTTAATATTAAAATAAAAGGTTTATTTTAATTTTAAAATTGGATTTCATGCTAACTAATTAGAGTTGAAATTGGATTCCATGTTTCCTTAAATAAAAGAGTTTATTTAGATATGAAATAAGATTTCATATTATTCAAAATAAAGGAGTTTATTTGTGAATAGGAAAGAAGAATCGGTTGACGCCCCCAAAATAGGTATACATCACCCATCATGAGTCGCCAAATACATGGTACAAAATTCAAATACAACTTAATTATACAACAGTCGTGTGAAATACGAGAAAACATATTCTAAGAGTTTTAATAAGAATATTGTCATCTAGATAATATCCATACTCAATGGAGTCCTCATTACATTTATTGTCACACTATTTAATGTAATAGTGAGGACTACTAATGCTATCATCATCTGACCCCAACTCTGCTTCCCGACTAGTCCCTTGCCACGTTCTCATTTCCTAAAATGAACAATGAAAGAAAAGGTGAGCTCAACTAGCCCAGTAAGAAATATTATGATTAAGATAATGCAGAATAAATTATAAATAGTCTTCAACAATGTTAAACTGATAAAATACAATAGACATACAATTTAACTGGAGCGGAATAAACAATCCATTAGAAGAGTCAAGTAGAGCATGATATCTACTATCTTCTATGATTTAAAATATTTTCATTAATTTTTATCGCTGAGACTCAGCTTAATAAATAAACCACATCGTCGAGTCATCCCTGCACTACGGGCCAAGGATATTCATTAAATCATCAATGGTCATGACTATACCGAATAATCCTTGGTCATAATCATACCAAAAACTGTCCATCAATGCACTACAAGATACTGAGGACTTTTACCACATCATTTATAACATTACAAGTCATGATTATACCGAATAATCCTTGGTCATAATCATACCAAGTCCATCTATGCACGTAAGCCAAAGATGACTTTCATCACAATATAAGCATGAGGATGATGACAATGACATAATAATTCAATAAAACAAGTTCAAGAATAAATTTTAAAGATTTATAAGTTAATTTATCTTGAAATCAATTACGCCCAAATTGTCAACATGATCTCGCTTTGTGAGTAAAATTCAAGAATGCTTAGAAGAATATTTCCATGAAAAGATCTGGGATGAAGCGCAAATATCCGTGATATTCTACTAATTTCATGAAGTATAGAAGCCAAAACTTTAACCAAATGAGTATCATAGAATATATAAAATTGCAAATGGATTTTCAGCCACCATGCGGTAATCCACGTAGACAGATCATTTCCACAATTTAATAAGGAATGAATACGAAGGATCATTCACCATGCATGTGATAATCCACATGACAAAGTTATTCCAATGTAATAATAAAGAATGGAACCGGGTTATGCATAATCAGCATAGATGGGATATTCCAACGTAATAATAAAGAATGGAATAATGTAAGAATTCACCATGCATGCGATAGATCATACGCATGAGTTATTCCAATGAATAATAAAGAATGGAACCAGTGTCTAGTGTAATCAAGCATGCACAAGATATTCCAATGTAATAATAAAGAATAGAATAACGTAAGAATTTCACCATGTATGTGGTACTTCGTGATAGATAGGTTATTCCAACATAATAATAAAGAATGAAATAATGTAAGAATTTCACCATGTATGCGGGTGCTTGGCATACAAAGTTATTCCAACATAATAATAAAGAATGGAATAATGTAAGCTCTCTTCATGAATACGAAAGAAATAATACCCTTTACCTTAGAAAGAAACTAAATCTTTGGTAGAGAGGTAGCCAGACTTCTCTTCTTCTTTCTCTCTATAATTTCTCTCTATAATAATTGCTCTATAGCTTTAGTGAATTGGTGAGAAATGAAGGAAGAATGAGCTTTTATTTATAGGAAAATATAGTTTTGATAATTACACGTTTTGGGGCTCAAAATATTATAGTACAATACCTTCAACTTTTCTTTCATTTTTAATTTAGTCCTGCAAGTATTATCAAATTTGCACCACCTCCCCTAATAGTGAATAATGTGAATCAATAGTTCAATCATATGAATCAATAGTTATAATCATGTGAAAATCACTTAATTACAAGATATAGTACCTCCATCTATACCTCCATTTTTAACTTAGTCATGCAAGTATTATCAATCTTGCACCAACTCCCCTAATAGTACAAGAATGTGAATCAATAGTACACACATGTGAACAAATAGTTATAATTAGGTGAATTAATAACAATTAATTGCTCATTTATCCAGTTAATTACCCGACCGGTCAGTATAACTTCCAGACATCAATTAATATCGAAATAAATGTCGATTTCCACTAACACTAATTTTTTCAACACAATGGAACTATCAATTTCATCTTTAATCAACATGAACTTATTCATCATTAATATTATAACTCACAATATTTAACAACCAGGTCGTTCCTAAGAAATAGGGGGCTTTCCGATAAGGATTTCTCCTTATTGGCGCGCAATTAGATGACCAAACCTCTCCTTGATATAACTTCTAGACATTGTAAATATTATAATTTAATAATATAAATAACTTTGTCGTCTCAATTATTGATTTAATAATATAACATATTATGCAGATGATACTGTAACAATAATTAAATCAATAATATGAGAGATATGACGCAACAATTACTGTAGCAATAATTGAGTATAAATGAGTGACTTCTCACATAAGCATCAATAACCAATACCGTGTGCTACTATTCAACCACACGTATTACTGTACTTTTACTACCGGGTAGTTCAACAGTTTTAATAGTAACACTTCCATTGTTATTTTTATAAAAAGATAATTATGTCGTTTTCTTATTACGACAATACTTCCGTTGTGGGGTCCACCAATGATTGTGCCGTCGTACGAATATTCCCTGTTAAAACGAATATTCCCCGACCAATCGAATATTATATAACCACTTGCTTACTTTGTAAAATTTGTAAATATTACCCACAACTATAACATTATATTATATCCACACCATAATATTCAAAAATATATTTCAAGAGAAATTAATCTTTATTCATAAAAGTTGGGGTCTTACAACCTCCCCTTCTTATGAAATTTCATCCTCGAAATTAGGGTACGTACCTGGTATATCGAAGAGGTGAGGATATCTTGACTTCATCTCAGATTCTAACTCCCAGGTCATTTCTTCCACATCGTGGTTTCTCCACAAAACTTTGACTTGAGGTATAACTTTAGAGCGTAGAATATGATCCTTCTTATCCAAGATTTTAACATGTAACTCTTCATATGTTAAATCTTCCTCTATCTCGTATGGTTCTAATTAAATAATGTGGTTCGGGTCTTTCACATATTTACGTAACATATATTTGTGAAAAAAGTTATGAACACGAGACATACTTGGCGGTAAGGCGAGTCTATAGGCCACAGTTCCTACTCGATTGAGGATTATGGCCAATAAATCGAGGATTGAGTTTTTCTCTCTTTCCAAATCTCGTAACTCCTTTCCATGGAGCAACACGTAACAACACATGATCTCCAATATTGAATTCCACGTCTTTTCGATGACGATCAACATAACTCTTTTGTCGATCTTGTGAGGTTTTTATACGTTGTCGGATCGTTTGAATATTTTTCGGAGTCATACGTACCAAATCTGGTCCCAACAACGTTGCTTCACCCACCTCATCCCAGCATACTGGAGAACGACACTTTCTTCCATACAACGCCTCAAATAGAGCAATGCCAATACTTGTTTGATAACTATTGTTGTAGAAAAACTCCACCAATGGTAAGAACTTGTCCCAACTTCCCTTGAAGTAAAGGATACAGAGTCTTAATAAATCTTCAAGAGTTTGAATAGTCCTTTCCGACTGCCCATCCGTTTGAGGATGATATGTCGAACTAAATTGTAAATCCGTGCTCATAGCTTTTTGCAAACTAACCTAAAATCTTGAAGTGAATCTTGGGTCTCGATCAGAAACTATGGATACTGGCATACCATGCAATCTTATGATCTCGTTTATGTACATACTAGCAAGACGTTCAAGTGTAAAAGTTTCTCGTATCGGGAAGAAATGAGCAGACTTGGTCAATCTATCAACAATGACCCAAATCGCTTCTATGCCTTGAGAAACCTTGGGAAGACCAGTAACGAAATCTATGGTAATGTGCTCCCACTTCTATTCTGGAATTTCAAGTGGTTGCAATGGACCTTTTGGCACTTGATGCTCCGCCTTGACTCGTTGACAAGTTAGACACCTTGAGATAAACCCCGCTATCTCTCTCTTCATATTGCTCCACCAAAATGTATGTCAAAGATCATGATACATTTTAGTACTCCCAAGATGGATTGCAAACGGTGTGTTGTGCGCCTCCATCATGATTTTATACTTCAAGTCAGAATCGTTCCTCTGAAGTTGACTCGAAGTATTCCTTCTTCATCGATTCTTGCTTTCGGAATATCACCTTCTCGCACTTTCTTCTTCATACGCATCAGCTCCAGGTCTGTAGTTTGATCAGCTTTAATTTATCGATTAAAGTCAGTTTCACTCATATATTTTCCATCATCACATGGGTCCCTGGAGTCTTTAACTCTATTTCCATCCTTTGTAAGTCATACAAAATGGGCCTTTGCTTTGACAATATTGCACTCGTACCCACATATGATCTTCTACTCAATGCGTCAACTACTACTTTCGCTTTTGCAGGATGGTATTGGATGGTATGATCATAATCTTTCAATAACTCAAGCCATCATTGTTGCCGCATGTTGAGTTCCTTTTGAGTGAAGAAATATTTGAGGCTTTTATGATTCGTATAGATCTCCACCTTCTCTCTATACAGGTAATGCCTCCAAATCATAAGCGCAAAAACGACTGCTGCCAACTCTAGATCATGAGTAGGATAATTCCTCTCATACTCTTTGAGTTGTCGAGAGGCATAGGCTATGACTTTCCCATGTTAGATGAGAACACATCATAACCCTTTGCCTGAAGCATCACTGTAGATGACAAATCCCTCCGAGCCAGATGGTATTGTCGAACAAAAGCTAAATGAGTCTCCTCTTGAGTTCTTGAAAACTCTTTTCACATTCCTCGCTCCAACTAAATTTTGTATCTTTTCGAGTCAGCTGAGTTAATGGAGTAGTGATTCGAGAAAACCCTTCTACGAATCTCCGATAATAACCAGCTAAGACGAGAAAGCTACGTACTTTGGTCACTAACTTAGGTTGCTCCCAGCTTTGAATTGCTTCAATCTTTGTCGGGTCAACAGATATTCCATGATTTGATATCACGTGCCCAAGGAATGCAACTTCCTCAAGCCAGAACTCACATTTCTTCAACTTGGCATATAACTTGTTTTCACGAAGCTTTTGGAGTACCAGCCTCAAGTGTTGCTCATGGTCTTCCCGGGTTTTAGAGTATATGAGGATGTCATCAATAAAGACGACCACAAAGTGATCCAAATATTCCTTGAATACTCAGTTCATCATGTCCATGAAGGCAGCAGGAGCATTAGTCAATCCAAAAGATATAACAAGGAATTCATAATGCCCGTACCGAGTTCTGAAAGTAGTCTTTGGAATGTCATCAGTTTTAATCTTCAACTGATGATATCCGGAACGAAGATCAATCTTTGAAAAGAATTTGGCTCCTTGTAACTGGTCAAACATGTCATCAATGCGAGGCAACGGGTACCTATTTTTGATGGTGACATGGTTTAACTCCCGATAATCAATACAAAGTCGCATACTTCCATCTTTCTTCTTCACGAATAGAACAGGAGCACCCCAAGGAGACGTACTAGGACGAATGAAACCGATGTCTAACAATTCCTGTAGTTGGGTTTTTAACTCCTGAAGTTCAATAGGAGCCATTCGATATGGGGCTTTGGAAATGGGTTTTGTACCAGATTCAAGGTCGATACAAAATTCAATTTCACGCTCTGGGGGTAGGCCAGGAAGTTCTTCAGGGAATACGTCAAGAAATTTATTAACAATAGAAATATCATTCAATACGTGACATGGGCTAAGAAAGATTGACATCCATTTTTCAATAAAGAAATAGCTTTATGACTTGATATGACAATAATTGACTTTAGTGGTTTGGTTGCTTGAATTCGTATAATAGGTTGGTTAGGAATATGAAAGCTAACAACCTTACGAAAATAATCGATTTTAGCATGATGAGTAGTTAACCAATCAATCCCTAAAATCACATCAAATGCAAGCATTTTCAAAGAAATTAGATCGACAGGTAACGCGTGGTTATCGATTTGAATCAAACAAGACTTATAAACAGTTGATGTAATGAAGGTTTCTCCCAACGGAGTTTCATCAGATAAGTCAAAGTCTAATTTCTCTGGAGTCAAATTTAAACGTTGAGCGCAAGTAGGAGAAATAAAGGAATGGGTAGAACCGGTATCAAATAAAGTATAAACTTTGCTAGGGTTTATGATTAGCTTACCTATGATCACCTCGTTCAGATTTCTCATTTTTTGGGAGGTTACGACAAATGCTCTACCTTGAACTACCGGTTTTGTCTTGTCTGGGACACCCTTTGATGCCTCCATCCCAGTTGGACTTGACTTTGGTGCATGAAAAAATCGGGCTAGGTGACCTTCTTTTCCACAATTATAACACGCTTTGGACTGCATCGTGAAGTTTGGACTTATGTGTCCTTTCCCTCCACAATTGTAACATACGACCGGTGGTCGTTCTCCTTCCTTAACAACAGGTGCTGGTGCTGACGTCTTTCCATCCTTGTTGAATCTCATCTTCTTGAAATGTCCACTCTTATTGTCATGGCCATGATTACCAATCGGGTGATTATCATTTCGCATGTTGATTCCCTCCACGTTTGTTGTCACCGCTTTGATGACTGCTACCATTGGTATTATCGACTTGCCGGCTGCTCTCTCTTGGTTGGGTTGACTCATTATCACGCTCCAATAACTGAGCCCTATTCACAACATCTGAATACAATCATAGTTTATGAGAGATAAGGTATTGACGTATCTCGGGTTTCAAACCTCTTAGAAACATCCGTGTCATTCTCTCCTCATTATCAACTAAGTAGGACATAAACTGAGATAACTCGTCAAACTTAGCTTTGTACTGTGCCACGGTCATATTGTTTTGCTCAAGCTTGATGAACTCTACCTCCTTCATGTGAGGAATACTTTTAGGAAAGTACTTATCGTTGAACAGTTCTTAGAACTTCTCCCAAGACATATTCAGTGTGGCGGGTTGAGTATGCTTTATAGATTCCCACCAAATGTCACCGCTCAAGAACATGAAGGTGGCAAAGGGAACCTTTTACTCCTCGGAGCATCCCAAGACATCAAATATCTTGCTGATCTACTTTATCCACGTCTCTGCCTTAAGTGGGTTTGGCTCTCCAAAAAACTCTGGTGGTCCCAGCTCCTTGAACTACTTAGCGATGACCGTCCGAGAGTTGTCAGTGTTTCCACCTGCATTTTGGATAGGAGTCGCTTTTTCCTGATGTTGTATGAATTGCATAAAGCCTCAGAACATCCCATCATTCACCATTTCATCGATGTTATTGTTTATATAAGGATTATTGTCTTCCTGTTGCACATTATCTTGGGCATTAATCTGTGGTGACTCAATGGTCTCATGTGCTTCATTATTTATCTCAACATTTTCAGATGCCATTTTCAAATACTGCCACAAAATAAGGGTTAATTAACATATCACATATTATCCCTATACTCAGACCGACCAATTAAATACCAAATAAACTTAGGTAGGTCATACTAGCGAAGGAATTCCCCGTCTCTCCCCT
This sequence comes from Panax ginseng, assembly GCA_020205605.1. Classification (NCBI taxonomy): domain Eukaryota; kingdom Viridiplantae; phylum Streptophyta; class Magnoliopsida; order Apiales; family Araliaceae; genus Panax; species Panax ginseng. The sequence goes on from CM035139.1 coordinate 136,177,262, forward strand.
CCTAGTTCTTGTCTCATATCTCAACCAGGGATCATATCCCTAAGCTTTGATACCAACTGTGATGCCCCCAAAATAGGTATACATCACCCATCTTGAGTCGCCAAATACATGGTACAAAATTCAAATACAACTTAATTATACAACAGTCGTGTGAAATACGACAAAACATAATCTAAGGGTCTTAAGGAATAAGTCAAAGTTTCCGTACATGTTAAAAAATGTTGAGAGTCATTTTCCAACCAAGAAAGACCAAGTCTTATTGGTAGGAGTCAAAGGATCTTCTAAAAAGATGAACGATTCTATTAAGGTAAATAGAAAAGGCAAAAATAAAGGATAATAAGAACAAAACTGATACGGATAACAAAGGAGTTTGTTTCCACTGCAATAAGCCAGGACACTAGAAAAGAAACTGTGAGAAGCATCTTGCAGAGCTAACTAGAAGAAGCTTAGTGAAGTTTTGGTTACAAATATAGTTTTTGTTCATGATTAAAATAAATTTTTCTTTAAGTCAAGGTTCTACTTGGGTATTGGATACCGGCTTTGGTTATCATAAATATAGATTTATGAAGGGACCAGACAGAAGTAGAAAGCTAAACAAAGATAAGTAATCTTATGTGTGGGATATGAAGCAAAGGTTGCTACATTAGCAATAGAAACTTATAGTTTAGCAATGTTTACGGGCAAATCTATTAATTATGTAAATAAGTTTTTATTGTATTCTAGTTCTTGTTAGAAACATTATTTCCATTTTGTTGTTGGACAATGAAATCTTTGATATTATATTTAACAACAATTGTTGTTCTATTTATAATAATAATGTTTTATAGAACTGAAATATTACTTAATGGATTTTGTATACTTGACTTACGTGAAAATAATTTTGCATATTGAACAAATTAGTATAAGAAAAGGAGATGATCATTCAAAGAGTTGAATGTGTGTATTTGCTGAAATACAAGTGTGAATTATTTAAAAGTTTCAAAGAATTCAGAAGTGAAACAAATTGGTGAAGTATTAGGATTCTTTGATCTGATCAAGGAATAAATACTTGTGCAATAAGTTTCTAAATCATCTCAAATGGTTTTCTCATAATGGACGCCTCCCGATAGGCAATAATTGATTGATGTATCTAAAAGGAAAAAATGTACCTTGTTGGACATGGTACGGTCCATAATGATTTTACCGACATTCCAGTATCCTTCTGGGGTCATGCCCTAGAAATGGATGCATATCTACAAAAAAGGTAACCTCAAAATTCGACCCCAAGACTCTATAAGAGTTATGGACATGGAGGATTCTTAATCTTAAGTATGTTAAGATAAGGGGTTGCCCAACTTATGTGAAAAAGGTTTCAAAGGATAAGCTTGGGACAAGATTTGACAAGTACAGATTTGTGGGACATCCTAAAGTAAATTTAAGGTATATATATTCTATAATCCTACTTAGCAAAAGGTGTTTGTTGCGAAACACGCTACCTTCTAAGATAATGGTGTTTATCATTGAAGGGGCTAGTGGGAGGATAATAGAATCTTAAAGAGTTCAAGAACCACGAAACACTATAAGTCAAATAAGAGGAACCTATAGATAGACCTATTGTACGACAACCGAATCGTAAATCTGGAATAGTACCGAAGATACCTAGGAGGTATGGATTCATTATAGATGATGATGATGAGGTACACATCATAGAAGATGATGATCCAGTTACATACGATGAGGTAAGAGTTGTAGAAACTCAGAGAAATGGATTGAAGCAAGCTTCTCAAATATGGAACATTCATTTTGATGAGACAATTAAAAGAGTTTGATTTTATCAAAAACAAGAATGAACCTAGTGTGTACAAAATGGTCAGTGGGAGCGTCGTGACATTCCTAGTATTATATGTTGATATACTACGGATAAGGAATGACATACTAATGCTACAATCAGTAAAGATAAAGTTGTCTAAACATTCCTCCATGAATGATTTGGGAAGAGTATCGTTATTGAGGATAAAAATCTATATAGATATATTTAAGAGGATGCTCGACTTAACCCAAGGAATGTATATTCATTTGATGCTAAAGTCGTTTAGCATGGCAAACTCCAAGAGATGTCTCATGTTGATGGGCCATGGAGTGTATTTCTCTTAATAGTCCTCATAGACTCCTGAAAAGAGAGATCGCATGAGTGACACTCATGTATACAATGAAATATACGAGACCTGATGTTGATCGGTTATATTCTGGATAAGATCACTGTAAGACAGTGAAAAACATCTTAAAGTAATTAACTGGAACTAAGGATGTGATCATATTTATGATGGGTCTGAATTAAAACTAGAAGGCTTAACAGACTCAAGTTTTTCAAACAGATCAAAACGATAGTAAATCCACTTTAAGGTAAAGAGTTACCTTGAACGATGGTGCAGTGAATTGGAAAGGTTTCAAATAGCGAAGAGTTATAAGTTTAGTGATAAAGACAAAGTATATAACTATAAATGAAGCTATAAGTTGATTGTTTGGATGAAAAGTTCATTACAGAACTAGGAATAGTTCCTAAGTCTCATCTTGGATCTAAACATGTGTTGTGGCACTTTCATTTGATTATAGGAATCATTGAAAGATAGGAAATCAATGTAGAGTTAGTGGACTCTCAAGAACAACATTACATATCCATTAACTAAAGCTTATCCAACAACAAGATAATCATCACTTAGAGAAGAAGGGTATGAGATATCATGGCGATTGGCTTTAGTGCAAGTGGGAGATTGAAAGTAGTATGCACACAAGCCAATCATGTTTGATGATAAAGTATATACTTTGTAACAATCTTATTCATTTATTAATAAAAAGTATTAATTTATTAAAGGCTTTTAATTATCTACATTGTGAGACCCCGGATTTTATGAAATAAAAGTATTCAATTTTCTTATAATTATTCTATTTAGTAAATGGTTAAATTTATAAAAGGTTAAAGTTAAGGGTGATATATGAAAGTTTTTCAAAGTAACAAGTTATCATAAAATAATCGGTGGTAAAAGTACAGTAATACGCGTGGTTGCATAGTAGCACACGGTATTAATTATTGATTCTTACATGAGAAATCACTCAGTTATACTCAATTATTGCTACAGTAATTACTACATAATATCTCTCATATTATTGATTCAATTATCGTCACAGTATCATCTGCATAATATTTTATATTATTAAATCAATACTTGAGACGACAAAGTTATTCATATTATTATTTGCATTTTTTACGATGTCTAGAAGTTCTGTCAAGGAGAGGTTTGGTCACCTAATTACACGCCAATAAGGAGAAATCCTTATCGGAAAGCCCCCTTTTTCCTAGGAACGACCTGGTTGTTAAATATTGTGAGTTATAATATTAATGATGAATAAGTTCATGTTTATTAAAGATAAAATTGATAGTTCCATTGTGTTGGGATTATTAGTGTTAGTGGAAATCGACATTTATTTCGATAATAATTGATGTTTAGAAGTTATATTGACCAATCAGGTAATTAATCGGATAAATGAGCAATTAATTGCTATTAATTCACATGCTTATAACTATTTGTTCACATGTGTGTACTATTGATTCACATGCATGTACTATTAGGGGAGGTGGTGCAAGATTGATAATACTTGCATGATTAAATTAAAAATGGAGGTATAGATGAATGTACAATACTATAATTATTTTTTTCACATGTATAGAACTATTGAGTCACATGATTATACTATTGATTCACATGATGTACTATTAGGGGAGGTGGTGCAAGTATGATAATACTTGCATGACTAAATTAAAAATGAAGGAAAAGATGAAGGTATTATCCTGTAATATTTTGAGCCCCAAAATGTGCAATTATCAAAATTATATTTTCCTATAAATAGAAGCTCATTCTTCTTTCATTGTCACCAATTCACTAAGACTCACAAGAGCATTTATAGAGAGAGAAGCTATAGAGAGATAGAAGAAGAGTAGTCTGCTACTTCACTACTCCAGTATCCAGTCTTCTTCTGAGGTAAGGGGTATTATTTATTTCATATTATGAAGAGATATTATTTTTCATATTCGTATGAATATTATTTTCGTTCAATATTCATAAAGAATATTATCTTTGTTCAATATTCGTAGGAATATTATCTTCATTAAATATTCGTTGGAATATTATTTTCGTTCAACAGTTGTAATGGATGTTATTTTTGTTCAATATTCGCTTTAAATAATATTTTCTTCCATACTCTGTAGTATGTATGTAATATTATTTCGTTTCAGATTTTGAATTCTATACTCATTTTATTGAAGTTTTGGCTTCTATACTCCATGAAATTAGTAGAATATCCTTGATATTTGCGCTTCATCCAGTATCTTTTCATGGAAATATTATTCTGAGCTTTCTTGATAATTATTGATCTTTTCATGACGGAGTACTATTCACGAGTTAATATTCAAGGGTTACTATTCACCCGATTACTATTCACTCAAATATTATTCACTCGGGTATTCGGGGCACTTTTCATGCCAGAGTATATTCATGAGTTACTATTTATGGGTTACTATTCACCCAATTACTATTCACTCGAATATTATCCACTCGGGTATTTGGGGTACTTTTCATGCCGGGGTACTATTCTTGAAGTACTATTCATAGGGTACTATTTACGGGGTACTATTTACCTGGAAAATATATTTCTTTTCTGTCCAAATTATTTTTGGTACATGAATATTATTCTTGAATTTTACTCCACAAAGCAAGATCATGTTGACAATTTGATATTTTAAACTCGGATAAATTTAAATTCTTTAATATTTATCCTTGATTTCGCTTGATTAATGCTTATATCATTGTCATCATCCTCATGCTTATATTATGATGAAAGTCATCTTTGGCTTACGTGCATAGATGGACTAATGCTTATATTATTTTAATTTCTAAAGAGTTGGAAAATTTAATATAAGTACTCTCATTTATTCCTAATAGGATTAGGAGGCTAATTAATTAAAATATTTTAATTAGTTATTCCTAATAAGATTGGGAGCATAATTAATTAAAAGAGTTTAATTAATTAAAATAAAACCCAATTCCTTAATTGTTAAGGAGGGTTACCTACATCTATAAATAAGAGGAGTCTTATTATGGGTGAGGGTGGTTGACGTTTTCACAGAATACGTAATTTCAATAGTTGGGAGAGTACACCCTTTTCTATGAGAGATAGAAAAACTAAGGTTTTGCCAAATACACATCTTCTTGAATCTTTCTTCTTCCTTGATGGAGTCAAACACTTGGGTGGCTAACATTGAGCAAAGGAAGGAATCAAACTCGGTGGGTTCAAGTTGAACACGAAAGGATTTAAAGGTGAACTTGTACCTGAGGAAGCTCGAATCTTCAAGGGTATGATTCTTGTTCTTTATATTTTCGTTTAATTAATAATTGTGCATAAAGGATGATCCGGGTATATGGTTTGTAAAAATTTAAAACTTTGATTTTCCATGCTTCCGCTTAATTTGTGCAATTTAATTGCGTTCTTGAATATAACAAACCTAACAGATGGAAGGTGTTAGGCACCCCCCGACTTCCGTGATAACACGATTACCGCCACTTTCCATTTAACTTTTACCTGTTTGTGTGTGTGTTAGGTCTATGTGCAGTTTGTTTGGAAGTAGTGATATGCCTTGTTTGCACCAATATACAAAGGGTTTGACTTTTGTATAAAAGTTCAATTTTAACAAGATATAACAATGATATTTTGTAAAAAAAAGATTTTTCAAACCCTTGTGTTCAATAGTAATTGAGGCCTTTGATGCTTTTATTTTATTATGTGTTTGGCTTGATTGCTTTTATTTTTTCGAGATGTGAGGCATCTTGGAGAAAATCGAGAAAATAAGATAGATAGTAGTGCCGAACTCCTTATGGGCATGAGAGCCATATAAGGAAATTTAGACACCGTGAATAATTTACAAGCTGGCTGCAGTTGAAAATGTCCATCACAGGAACTGAATCTAGATTCATAGACTGAATTTGTGATCACATGATTCCTAGGCTCACATGTGAAAGCAATATATACAAAAGCTAGAAAACTGACTAGATTTGAGTAAATCTAAACATTCCAGCTTCAACGGTTCCAGTTTAGTCACCTAGAACAGGTCAAAGTAAGAAATGACCAGATTTAGGTAAATCTAGCCCCCAGGCTGAAGAACAATTATATATATATATATATATATTTATAAGTAATAAAAGCCACGGATCGACGATCCGGGCTTACCCACACGACGCGACTCTCAGCGTGAGTAGATATATATACAAAAGTGATAAAAAGCTTAAAAATCTAAAATATCTTACAGTGGGCTGCCAAGAAAACTTCAAATAGCTTTAGATGCCTAAAAACTCGGTTTCCATCGATTAAATTTTAGTATGTAGCAAAACACGAGCTTACAAGTGTTTAGAAAGAAGAATCACTCAGTTTAGAGCACTGTAGATGTGTTTATGGGCTGAAATGGATAAAGTTTTCTTTCATTTTTCTTTTTTTTTTTTTCAAATGACCAACCAAAGGCCTTTATTTATAGACCAGATGGCCGCGGGTCTACCTGTAGTTGCACGGGTTGCCCCGAGCCATGCGGGTCACGTCGTCTCAAAGTACATGCACTCATGCAACTCACTGTCAAATTGAACCTCATAACTTTAAATCCGGGCATCCGATAGAGGTGTGATATACCTTTTCGGAATGCTATTTTCGAGAGCTACATAATGACATGGGATAAGAGGTTGTACAAAACCGGGAAGATGGGTCCATGACCAGACCTTTAAGTCTTCAAATTCTATTTGGTGTGCTGTCATGTGTAGTAGTTACTCAGGATTTTGAGCTATGATTCTTGTGGGACACTTTATATGAAATATGGGTTGAAATGATGTTGAGACAACGTGAATATAGTATCGAGGTGGAAAAATAACAATTTTGCCCCTCACCGAGGTTATCTATGGCTTTGTGCAAATATAGTAGTCTTTAATCAGGGTTGTCTTTGAGATTGGGCTGTTGTGCATGCTGAATGTCCTCAGGGTTGTCTCTGAGGTATACTTGACCTCTCGGGATTATATCCGGGGTTGGAACTGAGTGTCTCGGGGCCATCTCTAAGGTTGGAAATGACCTTTCCAAGGGTTATCTCCAGAACTGGAACTACATCCCTCGGGGTTATCTCCAAGGTTGGAACTGAATCTCCCGGGGTCGTCTCCGGGGTTGAAACTGGATATCTTAGGGTTGTCTCTGGGATTAAGCTGTTTTGACTTCCAGGGTTATCTCTAGAAGATGATTTTGCCCTTCTGTAAGGTTAGTAACAGGAATGCAAAAATTTGAGTGTCTACAGGTGCCCCTCTTTATCATATTCATGCCACGCAACGATATAGATAGAATAAAGATCACTAGACACTTGAAATATGATAAGATAATTATGATGCAAATGTATGCTGATTGTATGGAATGGAGGTTGCTCCATGAAATGAGACCAGAGGATGTTGACATTTGGGGTTATCACCAAAGTCCTTAACCCTCATTATAGACTTTCCATCATAGATGTTCTTCTCATATGCGAGAGACTCTTAGGGAATTTGGTTATGTCTGCTGAAGATCTGTATAATAGATTCCATCATATGTCCACCCCGATGAGGATGGTTTTCCCTAGTTTATATCGCCAGGTCTTTCCGACACTTTGTTGGAGTTACTGCCAATGGTTGGGAATGTCAGGGGCTGCCTGACCTTCGTTGAAATTTTCTTCAACTATTAACATCATCGGACCACCTCCGATGCTTCGCTGGGTTTAATGTCCAACGGTTGATAATGTCAAGGCTGCTTGACCTTCGTTAAAATGTTCTTCAATGATTGAACAACATCGAACCACCTCTGATGCTTCGTTGGGTTTAATTCCCAATGATTGATAATGCCAGGGTTGCCTAACCTTCTTTGAAATGTTCTTCAACGGTTGAAAATCATCGGACCACCTCCGATGCTTTGCTGGGTTTAATTTCCAATGGCTGATAATGTCAAGGCTGCCTGACCTTCGTTGAAATGTTCTTCAATGGCCGAACATCATTGGACCACCTCTATTGCTTTGCTGGGTTTGGTTTCCAATGGATGATAATGTCAAGGTTACTTGACCTTCGTTGAAATGTTCTTTAATGGCTGAACATCATCGGACCACCTCCGATGCTTCGCTGGGTTTAATTGCCAATGGTTGATAATGTTAGGGTTGCCTGACCTTCATTGAAATGTGCTTCAACGGCTTAGGTTGTATGAAATCCCCGCTGGGGAGAGACTTTTGATGAAATGTATGATTTTGATTGGAGTTATAACCCCAAGTTGATGATATTGGACCTTTGTGAAGTATTACCAAAGGTAGGTGGCAACAATTGTGATCATCGGCTTTGTAAACCCTGTGTTTGGGCGAATACCAATGATTGACATGTAGACTCACAATTTAGTCTCTGAAAATCAGGATTTCAGGATTTTTTGTTTAATCGTGTAGTGTCTTTTTTCCTGATTTGACTTTTCAGCTTGTGGGACCTCCTTTGTAACTTCAATTTGATCGGGTCAGAGGGGGTGGGGACCACCCAGGATAACCAAAGGTAGACCCGCGACCATTCGTGGGTCTATTTCAGGCACCTTTCCCTTTCATAAGTCATTTTCACTTGAAGCCACATAGAGAATCCGAGAGTTCTTCTTCAGATCTACTGAGTTCGGGTTATTTTATGTAAAATTGGTCACCATACAAGTGTTTTACACTATCCTGGTAACGTATGCATATATGATCTTCATTTTTCCAATTGATAAGGAGGAAGGTTCTGATGTTGATTTGCATTTGTGATGTAGGTTCCTGGCTTTACGTAGCCTCAAGGGAACTGGTTCAACATACAGTCTCTGTACCAGACTTTTCACCCAGAGTACCGAGAGATTGTGCATGCTTGGGGTTTTGAGGCGTTCTTTTCTATCCTCCCCCGCCGTTTTCCCTAAGCTTACCTCAGGGTGTTGTCTAAGAACTGGTTTCACCAGACTCAGTCTCTCCATTTGCTGGATTACGAGGTGATGATGACGCCGATGGATTGGTGGTTTATCACTGGTATGGATTTTTCCAGGGCGCCAGTGCCTTGTGTGGCTGACATTTCCCCTAATGCCGTCAGATCCTTGCTAGGAGTCCCGGTTATGGCGCTCAAAGGTAGGACATTCCATGATGGTCCTTTGAGTGTAGACGCCATGAGTGGGGCATTGAGTGAGCCATTACCCAATGATAGGAGAGTCAGGGATCGCATTCTTCGACGATTATTCCTGGTCATCTTCCAAGGTTGTTTCCTGGTGGATAACTCTTCCACGACGTCGTTTGCTTAAGTCAGCGTCACACGGGAGATGGACCGTATTGGAGACTTTGATTGGGGCTCCTATACATTTTCCTACTGGCTCAGGGGAATGCGAATGCGCTCACAGAGCTTGAAAGAGGCTCGGCTAGGATTTTACCCATTGCTGCTGATGAGAATTTCTCTTTTGATTTCTTTTTTCTAGGTTAAGAGTGTTCACTGACCGCAGATGTTTTATCTTGTATTGGCAGTTTTGGGCCTATGAGAGGCTTCCATGTCTGCGTCTCGTTAGCCTATTAGGTTTAGAAACCTATCCACGGGGATGACAATGGCATCATTCCATGATGGTAGAGGTTCCTATAGTTGAGGGTTTCACCCATTCTCGCCTGTAGTTGGAGTTGTTGACAACCGATGTCATTACATGGGTTCCCTATTCTGAGGACCATTTGACAGTTGGCTTTGAGGGTGGTTTCCTGAATGGTGTCAAGCATGTGATATCCACTCGTCGGATTCCTCTCTTCACAGATGGAGGATGGGAGCTCTATTTAGAAGAGTGTGCTATTAAGAGCACTATAGGAGAAATTTATATACCAATCTGTACTCCTGCCAGGCGTTATTGGCCTGTGTCGCAGCCGTCGATCAGTGATATCCCATTGGTGGGAGTTGATGGCTTTGCTTTGTCAGAGGGACCATTAATTCAGGTGGCATTCTATCGCTGGTGGTTCCCTCATACCATCGGAGCCCAGACCCGCGCCACGCAGTTTATAGGGGATATGGTTCCTGGCTCCATCATGATGGAGGATTGGATTGCCTGCGTTTGAGAGCCTACTCATCTGACGCAGATTGATAGTTTGACCCATTAGTTGGACCTGGCGTATTTTTTTATTCGGCATTTGGGCAGAGATCCTTTCGAGGTGGATTCTTTTGATCCTTCCAGCTCTGTGGCTGGCCCTTCAGGTGGCCCATATTCAAATGGTTTTACTGGTGCATATCCTCCGTTGTATTGGCCTGATATCCCTACTGGCAGAGATTCAGTAACTCAGGAGAAGTTACATCAGATGGATAGGTTAGATGATGTAGACGTCAACACTATTGACTTCTTCTGATTTATTTCTCGATAAATCTTTTGATAGGCCTCTGTTAGATATTGGGTGACTATACCCCATTCTCATTATATCTTTTGATAGGCATCTATTAGTTGTTGGACGAATGTGCCCCATGTGACGCCCCCAAATCCGAGTCTCTTCCAACCCGACAGATGGTGCTACATGGTACTACTATTCATACATACATTCCATTGAAATGCCTCCAAAGAACGAATATATCTTCTATATATTAAAATAATATTTATATTTCCCAGGTTCTTTATAACCCTTTCACTTGTTCTTGTCATAATATCAAATATATTACAATCATTCATCCTGTACTATTACATAAGTATTCTACAGGTTCGTCTTCGCCTTGCCCTTATCCTTACTGGAGCCTTCGGTCCGTTCGATTTTAGTTGTGTTCATATGGTTCAAGCAAGAGTGAGCATGACTAGCTCAGCAAGTACAACATTTCTAATAAACAACATGCTTGAAACATAGGAATCATATATCTTCAATAATTGAACAATAGTTACGAAGTACTATCGGTAATTCAAAATAGCACTTCTTTTCATTCAAAACATTTTACAACAACAATATTCAGTAAAACATCAATTCCAGTCCAAGACCTTGAGCAATTCATAAGTTCTTTTGAAAAGGACATCCCGACACTAAGTCCGTAAGTCCGACATTTCTTACGAAAGCGCGCCTAGGTGATCAAATTTATAGTACTCTATGTTGATCAACACTACATTCATTAAACATGTATACGTTTAAGTTGTGGCAACCTCACGTGCCTGTCGTTAAACGACAAAAACATTTTAGCATACTCAGTCTTCATTTGAAAACGACACCAATATAGCTTGGTAAAACATTGACCATACTTCGATAGATTATCAAAAATCCAAACATCTTAAGTCTAGCCGAAAGAATTGGCTTTGACTTCATCATACAAGACTTCATGTGAAAGAATACATGAATTTCAAAGCTTGTCCAGACTGAATTGAAAGAAGGGTTAAAATACTTGCCTTTAGCGTCTGCTTACTGTTTATCACACGTACACTTTAAGTCTCTAAGTCTCTACAATACATGATCATATAACATACTCCATTAGGTCATATATAATCAAGTAGGTATACTACTATATCTTACCCTTCATCTCAATCTAATCCTGACTTAGATTTGTTATTATTTGTTCCAGCTTTTCGTTACATTCATGATTGATTACTTATCTTCAACCTTTAGTCAACATAAATAAGGTTTAACAATAGCTTACCATACCTTATTAAGTTCCTCAGTTTATTATTATTGAGTTACTGTTCATGGTATACTTGCAAACCTTCATTACTGTCCAAACCCTAGGGTTGGCAATCGCTATGCCTTTCCTTCTTTAAAGTCGTATTGCACATGAGTTAACAATGAGATGAAGTCCCGGACTCGGCGTTGCGGCGCGAGTCTCCTTTTTATAGCATATTGCATTTACAGCTTGGTAGTATGCCTGTCTCGGCCTCACGTACAATGGGCGCGGGCCTTAAAGTTATGAGTCGCTACCATGCAGATGTACTTTGGGGCCTCGCATAATTTTGCAGATTTTAAAATTTTGCAAAACTCCCGGACGCATAACTTCTTCGTAATAAGTCCGAATTGGCTCGTTCAAAAGCCAATGGTTCACAAATTCCATACTCTATTCGTTCATGCAAGAATTTTATCTATTCAACTTTGTTTGCTAAAATTTCACCTATTAGTTCATTTTTAACAAAAACGATAAACGTTTGTGAACGTTCAACGCTCGTTTCTTCGTTCTAAGTCGGAATCCGGTCATTTTTGAGTCTGCAACTCTATAATGCCAAATATGACTTGTCTCCATCGAAAACCAACGTTTCCGAGTTCAAACACAAAATACGACTTCCATTCCGAGAATTTCACGAATTCGACGATTATCGTCCAATCGTGTGAATTCCGGCGAAACCTTATTACTAGTGTTTTGATTATCATTCTAAATGGATTTTAATCATCATACCAACATTTTAAGTTACTTATTACACCAACTTATTATCAAGGTAAGTTTTGACTTATTCTCATAAGTTAATGACTCATCAACTTATAACTTTCATGATTTCATTTACTTATGACTTATTATTGATTGAAGTCCTTTACTCAATGTTCTCATATCATATCCAACATACTAACTTCATATGACAACCATATGACAAGTTTATCACAAGTTAATAACTTATTTAGGTTCAAGTTACTTATTCACTACTTATTCGGCTTAAGTCCATTGCTTAATCAATTCTTACATGTTCTTAGCATACATGCTTATTTCATTACACTTCTCTTATCATCCTACAATGATAGAGATGGAAGAATATTGGACACAAGATCATTACCTTTGATGAACTAGTTCTTCTTCTTGGAAAATCTAACAAAGGAAGCTTTGACTTAAAAGTGTTTATTCTCTCTAACCAATAAGTTGCTTTATATTTGGAAGTTGTTAGTGTTTTGAATAGTGAACAAATGTCTAGCAAACTTCCTCTATTTATAGGCTTGACAAGGTGAGGGCATTAGAGTCAATAACACATCCCACCTCCTTACTAACCTCCTTACTATTCATATCTTAAGCCCTAAGTAAACTTGCAAGCCACATTAATTTCTTGATCACCACATAAAGTTCTTGCCCATCAAGTCTATCCATAGGTTGCACCATGGATCCTAATTATCCAATGGATCATAATTTAGGCTTTAATCCACTTAGCTTGTCTCAAACCTTTGGGCTTACATTAAGTTACTATGGGCTTTAGCTTACTAATTACTTGGGCTTGCACATTCAATTCTTATTGGACTCTACCAAATTATTAACAATCCTACAAGTCTCACTTAATTGGCTAAAAAGCCTTATATCATAAACTATACGTATAATTCTCGTATTCTAGTTCGTATATTAATTCATAATATACGTTATCTCATTATTCATACATATTCGTACAATACCTCGTATTCAATACCTTGTACAATACATACGTATCATACCACCCTTACACTTTCTTCTTAACGTTTAATATTCCTGATGTTCTCAATTTAAGTCCGCATGCGAAATATTATGTTTTCCATACTTAGATTATTATTACATAATCCATCTCACATTGATATTATAAAGTTACGTATTTCTCGGAAGTTCAAAAATAATTCCCGTGCAGAAATTGATGAATAGTGTTTTTCAGAAAATTTCTCGGAAAACTTTTATTTTTCGTTTTAGAAATTCAAACACTTTACTTCTCCCACGTAGTTAAAATACTACGGCTTTCCGACGTTTCTAGGTTATAGAATGTAAAACATCTTACTAACACAGAATAATAATAAATAATATTATATTATTCATTATTAAAAGTATTTACAAAATGTTAGATTTTCTGGGGCGTTACACCCAATTTCCCTGTATTTTCCCAGTTGTATACAGATATGATGTATTTAGATGATGATGTACTTCGGAATGTATGTATATTGTTTTCCATTCCCTACATCATATTGTCATCTATTGTGCATCATGCATGTTGTGACGTCCCCAAATTCGGGTACTTTTTACCTCAGATCTGGTACGTTATGATACATCATTTCTATAACTACTGCGGAAGATATAAATATAAATTATTTATACAATAAACTTTTACAACATAATCCCCAAGGTCTACAACCTTAACTTAATACATACCTTCAATAACTGAAAAGGTTTACAATGTTATTTGCATCAGATAACTTAATAGTTCTAAATGCATAATAATCTAAACTTGGAATTCGCCTTTACCACTGTCGTTCTTCGAGCCTTCATTTTAATCTGAAATTTGTTATCATGATATAACAAGGATGAGCAACTATTTTGCCCAACAAGTTTTAGTACAATGAAGATATATCATGATTGAAAAGGAATAAGCTTTCAAGTTTTCAACAATGTAATATAATTGAGGAAGAACATGAATCAAACTTCAATAACTGAAAAACTGAATAATTATGCTGAGTGGTCAACAATGACCATGAACAAATTTAACTGAACCCTATGGTAATGAAGGTGATCAGCCTTTCATACCTGATGAACATATGCAACATGCACTAAGTGCGAATCAATAATCAAATATATGGAATAATTGTTAATAATTAATCCACTAGCATGTTTGAAACATAATAACTCGAATTGAGTTAGAGAACTTGCCATAATGCGAATATTCAATAATAATATTATGACAACTCGAGAATTTAGACAATTTATTAAAATATTAAAAGATTGATTTAAGGTCAAATAATAGACCTAGACAGAAAATATGTGTATGTATTTAACATTTTTAGGAATGAATTTTGTGAATTTAAAAACTTTTAGTAAAGGTTTACAGTGTTAAGAATATCTATGTATGTGGATATGTTCGGTGTATATGGTTATGTATGTGTTCATAATGTGGTTATGGGTCAAGGGTTGACCGGATAAAACTTATCAACGTCAAATCCTAGGTATATATTAAAGAACGATAACGTTATGTTAGAAAACCCTAACGTCTGATAAGAAACCCTAGAAACTGGTTCTGAAACTCTAATTCGGAAATTTAAATGCTATGAATAAGTTAAATGTCATTAATTATAAATTTATTAGGAAAAAACCTAATGAATTACTTGAAACCCTAAGTGGTAAGCTTGAAGATAAGTATACAATTTCTATGTTATTAATTATAAGTGTAATTAGGGATAACCCTAATTGATTAATTGAAAAGCCCTAATTTCAAATATAGAAAACCCTGACATGCAATTAGAGAAAACCTAATAATTAACTTATAGAGTTTAATGTTAATTAGGAAGCCTTAACCCTAATTAGCAAGCTTGAATGAGATTAGTAAACTTTATTTTAATTAGGAAACCCTAATCTAAATTAGGAAACCTAATTTCTAAATTTGAAAGATTATTTTCTATGTAAAATCCTAATTAATGGGTTATAAACTCTAGTGACCAATTATGATCCTAATTGCTAAATTAGCAAATTTAATTAGGAAATAATAATCCTAATTGGCAAGCTTGATTTATGATTAGGAAATTATAATATAATTATCAAATTCTAATTATAATTTAGAAATATTAATTTTCTATTTTGAAAACTTAAATTGGAAATCCTAGAAAGTTATTTTTTAAAATCCTAAGGGTTCAAACCCTAAACCCTAAAGGCTCAAACCTTAAACCCTAAGGGTTAGAGCATTTGACAATTTAGCCACTAAAAGTACAAATCAAATGACCAAAGTGCCCTTTATATTATTTTAATAAGGTGGAGTGTAGATCTAGCCCTAGTAAGGAGTGGGTGACCAACTCTAGCTAGCCACATGGTCTAGAAAGTTACTTTAATCATCAATAAAAGCCATCTTGCATCCTATAAATTGATTAAGTCTAAAATCAAAACTTAAAAAGTAAGCAATTCACTTACTTTACTTTTCTACTTTGCCAAGACCTTCTCTCTCTAGAAATTCAAAATTAAGAGTGAGAAAGTGAGATATGATAAGCCTATATCAGTCTATAACAAGCCAAGATCAGATCATCAAGGATCAAAATCAAAAATCAAAGCTAAAAGGTCTTCGGATAAAGCTAAGTTATTTTTCGTATCGGTAATCAACGGAACAGGCAAGTTTGTTTTTCTTAACTCTATTAAGAGTGTTTCATTCAGATATGCTTATGGTTAATCATTACTGATTGCCATGTAGAATTGTACTCTGTACATCTTGTATGTATAAGTCAGGTATGAAAGGCTGATCACCTTCATTACCAGTTGGTCCAGATATATATTGTTTATATGTAATACTTGTTCAGTCAAAAGTTTGTTCATGCTAATTCACAACTACATTGTGAATTATAGCCAACTTATTATTCTAAATCTTTCAATCATGATATATCCTTAAATTGTATTTAAACTTGCTGGGCAACTTTCATGCTCACCCTTGCTATATCATGATAAAACATTGTAGATTAAGGTGAATGCGTCGGATACAAGGGAAGTTAAAGACAGTTCCAGCTTAAAGTTAATGTGCACGATTAGATTTGTAATAGTCTTGTATGATAATGATGTCATGTGTTAGATAAGTTATGAATTGTGTATAAGTTATGGTTACTCGATTTTGGGGAATATTGTGTAAAGTGTACTGTTTAAATAATTTATGTTTATATCTTCCGCAATAGTTGTAGAAATAGTATACCGGATCCGCGGTGATTCGGGACCCGGATTCGGGGATGCTACAAATATTAGATGTGGAATAATCAACAACAATTATCCACTAACATGCTTTGAAAAGTAATAACTCGAGTTTGAGTTAGAGAACTTGCCTGTTTGACTAGCTACGACTAACTAGCTTTAATTAAAACTCTTTGAATGACCTAGCATTGACAATGTTGGTCTATTAATTAGTACTGTATATAATTGTACGTCTATACGCTTACTTTTGCCATTATCCAGCAAATAATTCAATCACAATGTACACATAGTATAATGTACCATCATTAACCCTATAAAATAATTAATAAATCTTAGGTTAATGATTTTATAAATTTAAAAGGTCTTTCTTAAGTAATAAACACTTATTAGATCCTTAAACAATTTATTATAATTGTTTAATTAATGAATCATTTAAATAATCTTTATTTATCTTCATTTAATTACCATTTAATATTAGTTAAATAGTAATTAATTAATTACCTTTAGTTATTATTTAATAAATAATAGCTAATTACATCTATTTATTATTTAATATTAATTAAATATTGAATAATTAACATTATTTGTCTTTAATTATTCTTTCTTATTAATTTAAGAATAATTATCATTTATCCTATTTATTATTTAATCTTAATTAAATAATCAATAATTACTTATTAATACTAACTCTACTTAATTATCACCCAATACTACTTAGATAATAATTAAATAGTTAATTACATTCAAATTTCATGTAATTAGTTTAATAATCCATTAATTACATTAAAAGTTATAAATTAGTAAGTTTAAAATAATTTTAAATGGGTTTAAATCACTAATTACTTAATAATTAGCTAAATGCCCAGAAAATTTTTGGATTAAATATATTAATATTCTTCAAAATTTTATAAAAATTTGGGTCCAAGAACCACCACCGGAACCGGCCGGAAAGTGGTCAAACCGGTCGTCGGAATGTTCCGGCCGGTTCGGTTCTCGTTGAACCGACAGTAGATTTTTAAGATTTTTGACTTTTTCTTTCCAGATTTGGGGTCGTTCACTAAAACTTGAATAAAATGAAATCTATAACTCCGATTTGGGTCCAATTGGACTCTTTGGATTCGTATCTTCCCGAACTACAGTTTCCATTCATCAAACATCAAATATGGATCTGTTTTTGTCCCGGAAATTGGTCCAGAATTGACTACTATTGCACATGAGTTCTTTTATTGAGGTGTTCTAGTAATAAATCCATATCTCACTCATTTTTTTAACATTTTTACATGCTTCCAAAGGGGTTTTACTATTAACTCATAGCTCTAGCATACCAAGAAACAAAATCACAAAAACCATTTGTAGATTTCAAAATGAAAAGCATAGATCACCCCTTTAAATTAGGTTTTTCCCAAAAACTTCCTTAGCTTCCTTCCGTTCAAAATTTTCCAACATAAACTATATAGATGGACATGTTAAACATATTATACTCAAGATTTAACATTCATATAAGACTCTAGCCTATTAGAACTTGTATTTCCATGAATCTCTCACAAGATCACATAGAACATACAAAACATAGAAACTAGAGTTTGATTTCTTACCTTGTCTTGTGGGATGCTCTCCTTCTCTTTCGAAAATAGGTTAGGAACTTGGGATGCATGAACAATATACTCCTCCCCTATTACTAAGAACCAAACCTCTCTCTCTCTCTCTCTCTCTTTTCCTCTCTTTGTGTTCTTGGCTAATTGAGAGAAAATAGAAGAAGAAGAAGAAGAATGGTGGAGAATGAAATTAAGTTGTAATGTTGGTGATTAACTAATATCCCCCATGTTCTTTTTGTCCCTTGGATAAAAGGGTTAGCCTTATCTCTTCCCAATCATGCCTAATCATGCCATTAAGGTTACTAATTAGCTTTTCCCACCAATGGTGGCATGACACACTTGTCCTTGTGTGTAAGACTTCCTACTTTTGGAACTTGATTAGCTTAATTACTTTGCCTTAAAAAGCCTAATATGGCTGGTCCTATATGCCCAATAACCCATCCATTTTGCCTTTATTTTAATGCACAAATTAGATTAATCAAAGGTCTAAAATACCCTTAATAAAGTGGGCTAAATGTGGGCTTGTATTTTATTTCTTTTGGGCTTCTCCTTTAATTATTTTGGGCTATGTAATAAACATAGTTTAACAATTTTAATTTATATCACCCTAATTGTTTATTTAGGGTTTCTATTTCCAATCTTATGGAATTTAATTAATATACATGTAACTTTAACTCATAATCTAATTAGGTTTGCTTTAATTAGATTTAAAATTATTAATCACTTGAAATAGACCAAATTAATCTATTAGGTTAGTATAACTTTTAAATACTAACATTTCCTCAATACCATAACCCTTAGGTTATTTAATTACCACACCTAATATATATATTAGGTTACATAACTTAGTTCTTAATTCACTTGAATTAATTCTATGACTACTAAATAAAAGTAACCCTTTAGGTCATTTAAATCTCATACCATATTTAAATAACTTATTTAAGTTATACAATTTATATTGTATAATTAAATTAAATTTCCTCTTCCTCTTCATAAATGTTTTTAAACAATTTATTTATATATAAATATATAATTTAATATTTTCAATCATTTATTCAAATATGAATTTAATTTACTAACCGCTTTCGATACCAATATTCATATTTACATCTTGGATCTCATCTCATATTTTTGCTTTACCTCCTTTGGTATAATATTATATATTATACCATTATTCAAATAACATATTTCACTTCTTACACTAATTTTGACTTTTCTCCATAAAAAGTCAATCGCTCACTTTTGACCGAAAGTCAACCTTTACACATTTTGTGTTTCTTCGTCCATTCTGACTAATCTTGGCGTTCCGGACGCAACCGAGCAGTCCATGCTTCAAAATTATATCTCTAACTCAAATTTTGAGTTTTAAATTACTTCCTTCTTATTGCTAATCGTATTAACTAACGACTTTATATTTATTCAAATTCTTATTTGCCAGTCAATGCCAACGTTCAAGCTATGTTCATTACTAACATAGTTTTATCTTGATCCTTCTATCATTAACTTAATTCATCACTCCTCTTGCTAAAATATATATAGCACCTTACTAAGTATATATATTTCTATACATATACTCTCTTCGTGTAACCTCATAACATCTCTTCATGTGAAATCTTATTTCCTTAATAAAATTTCCATATGTACTTATATAACATTTCTTAAACTATTCAGTTCACATCGAATTTACAGGTATCGTAATACCTTATTCTTGATATTCCTTCAAGTACAAATTAATTCATTTATAGGGTTTAGAAATTTTATAACCCATATTTTCTCTATTCTCATTCGAATAGTAAACCATATAGGTTTTACTTGAAAATTTTAAATAAATCCTCAAATTCTCATCTAGGTTTTATTCTTTAACCTTTATTCTAATCATTCAAGATTTTATGAATTTTTGGGTTATCACACATGTATTATGTTATGCATATGTATTCCAGAGATGAGTTCAGCATTGACCCCTGGATGGTCTTATGACACGTCCCTACAGATGTCTTCATCGACAGTTAGCTAGATAGATCATACCCCACCAGTATTGGTGGCCTCCTGTTTGAGATCGTGGTATGATAGTTTGTCATCCCTAGATTGGGTGACCGTAGATCAGCTGTTGCGGCACTTTGTGACCCTCCTGATGTTCCAGGTTCCATTAAGTTTTGTAGAGGGCATGCTGGAGCACTGGGTACCGGATAGGCAGGTGCTCCGGTTGAGACCCAGGAGTTGACTCTTACGTTGGAGGAGTACGAGCGACTTATTGATTTTCCATTGGATATGCCCTACGCTCGGATGGCTGTCAGCGACATGAGTTCGCAGTTTATGACCCGCACAGGTTTGAGGCGTAGAGTTGCCCTGAATGAGATCTCCTCAGGGCATGTAGTGTCCATGCATTTTCTGATTGATAGATTTGGCTCTTTGGACAGTTATTTGCAGTACTTCGGGGATTTCACCACATCGGAGGATGATTGACATGTTTCCAGAGTAGATGTACTCTTGATGTGTATGGTGGCTTATCTGTACATGCCATTGTACATGGACCACTTGGACATCCTCATGGTTATGGTAGTTCGTGCTCTTCGGGAGGGACATACCATTTTACCGATGATTGTGACAGAGACTTTAAGGTGGGCCATGTATTGCCACACCCATCCTGCAGGAGTATTTATAGGCAGTTCGGTCTTGTTGTACGTGTGGTTTATGACACACTTGAGACCGATTGGCACATTCCGATGCCATGGTTATTTTTCCCCATGAGATAGCCATGTCTTACTCCTTTCAGCTAGCGGAGTGTACAGATGCAGCTTCTTGGTCGATTTTCTTATCAGGGATCGAGGATCCATTTGATATTCTACCGTGTTCAGGGCTCAGCTCTCCCTATAACTTTATCACTCATGCGACTGACATGGATTATCTTCCTTTGGCTGGTTTGAGGGGCGTGACCACATATCACCCACTGGCTATGATGGCACAGTTTGACCAGTTTCAGGATGTTCATCCCCTTAACGGGGCATTGAGTCAACATTTTTCATCTCGACTTCTATCAGCAGAGGATTTGTCCAGGATTTATACATGTTGGACCCAGCGTGAGAGGGCTGATTTTACTACTAGTCATCTAGGTCGTTCTATAGAGTATTCTACGTGGTTGGAGGCAGATATTACATCAGATAGGGTTGTATCCACAGAGCCAGGTGTTTATTTTGACAGTGGGGAACCTATGGAGGACCTTAATTCTCCCACTGGGATGAGCTGTTTACTGGGTTGATAACAACTCTGATTGATTCTCCCAGTATTTATGCTATTGTGATTCCACCTTCTGCAGAGTATTTAGAGCAGAGTCTGCATCTGATAACATTTGAGAGAGATCAGGTTAGGGCCTCGATGTTGATAAATCTTTCTGGTAGAGATGCCACTCTAGTTAAGAGAGATGATGCTCTCATAGGGATGTCGCTGTTGTTGAGTGGGATGAGGCTCGGTCATCCAGGGATGCAACTGTTATTAAGCGCGATGGTGCTCTAGTTACCCGAGACGCTGCCATTATAGATAGTACTGCATTGAGGTTTCATAATGCTGATATTATTGTAAAGATGAGCACATTCATTAATGAGCATAGTGTCACCATGCAGATGGATGTGGATCTCTTGGCTCGTGTAGATACCCTTGGGCAGGAGCTTATAGATTTACCCTCATCTTCTAAGAGGGATGCCATGTTAGACTTGAGGGCTCACTTATCCACTGGTTTATAGATTAGCTTTAATTTTTCTGTATAGACTAGCTTAGCCATTTTTGTCACGTACAGGACACATTGTATATATCAAACAATATTATATGGCAAGGGAATATATTTTAATTCACTTCCCTTTTAGTTATACCTTGTTACTTGCTAGATAGTTGCATGTTTTTT
This sequence comes from Panax ginseng, assembly GCA_020205605.1. Classification (NCBI taxonomy): domain Eukaryota; kingdom Viridiplantae; phylum Streptophyta; class Magnoliopsida; order Apiales; family Araliaceae; genus Panax; species Panax ginseng. Next base: position 136,199,383 of record CM035139.1, read on the forward strand.
CAGGGCTTGTGATCTTGATGTATTCTGAACTACTCCTTGATGGATGGACATTGAGATGTCTCAGGATATTTTATAATTGATTGTTGATCTTTGTATTCCCCTACCCTTTGGTGTCTTGATACTCCTTTGTATTGGGGAGATCAGGTAGTTCCACCTATCATGGTTTGGTTTGAAAATGGAAAGATGATCCCAGTACCATTAACAAGTTTTTGTGTTTTGGTAGGGGTGAGACCGCACCGTGAATGGCTGCCTATGTACTCCCATTGAGGAAGGGGAGATCAGGTCTACGTAGTTCCAACCAAGCGTGAAAAGGTTGAAAGTTGTAGGTGGTAAAAAGGGTATAGAAATGTTTTTTATTTGTTTTTTTTGTAGTTAGACTGGACCATAAAAATGGCTTCCTACGTACTCCCGTGTATTGGGAAGATCAAGTCTGCGTAGTTTTCCCTTGATGGGACAAACTGGGGTTGTGAAAAGTTTTATCCCTAGTGGGACAAACTGAAGATGTGAAATGTTTTATCCCTAATGGGACAAACTGAAGGTGTGAGAGGTTTTATCCCTAGTGGGACAAATTGAGGGTGTGAAAGGTTTTATCCCTAGTGGGACAAACTGAAGGTGTGAAAGATTTTATCCCTAGTGGGACATGTAACGACCATGAATTTTAAACTCCTTATTAATTAAATACGTGATTTAATTTTAACGAGTTAGTTTTGTGAGTTTATTTAAACCTTATGTGGTTATGTGAATTCATGAAATGATTAAAGGGAGTCACTAATAGTTTATTTAAATTAGTGGACTAACCCTAAGAGTTTGATATCAAGGAATTGATAAGATTTTTAATTAAATATTCAATTTATTTGAATATATTGATTTATTTGCAATTATGAGTAATTAATTGATAATGTGTTAATTAATAATTATTATGAATAAATAATAATTAATGAGTAAGAGATTAATAATTTATAAAGTGATTATATGTTTACTTGATTAATTTGTGCAAACATGCAATGTAGTGAACCTTTATTATATGGTAGTTAACTATATATTTTATATAGTACAGGGTGATACATTAATATGTTTATATATTATATATATAGACTATATAGTAAGAGTTATTTGCATTCATGTAAGTTGCATAATAATATTATTATATGTATGTGCACTACTAGATACCTTGTAATTAGGAAATACATTGTATGCCCTTTTAAATTATTATACCCTATGTTATATGAAATAAATTGTGTAAACATGTTTTATAACCAAAGTTTATATTATGTGTATATATGGTTTTAACCAAGTGTTGCATTACATTGTTGCATATCATTGTGCAAATGCTGAGAATTATTTCCTTGTCCCAAAATAAGTGTCACCAAGTACATGAATAGTGACTTGAAGCTAAATCACGCATTTTCCAAAAAGGCTATTGAATAGGTGATCATTTGCTAAGTAAATGGTTGGTAAGGGTGGTTGATCAACTATTTATTAACCAATGTATTGTTTCTTTGCACCATGAATCCAACCTTGGTGCAATGTGATTATCTAGTCCAAGCTTCTTCTATATATGCAAGCTTCAAATTCAGTTTTTGTTATTTGATAAGTCTTAGTTTGAGAGTCTTAAGTTGCTGAGCATATCATAGAAGCATATTCAAAGTGTAGGAAGTCTATTAAGCTTCAAAAGGTATAAATCCTAAACTTTTTTTCTTAGTTGGGTTTGTCAAATTCTTGAGAATTACTTGAAATTCTTTGTTAGTCTATGTGAATTGACATGCCATGATGTGTTTAAGAAGTTTATTTACATGTTTGAACTCTCAAATAATGATTTCGAGCATGCTTGAATTGTTGGAAACCAAGTTGGTTAAGGCTCTGCAAATGCAGTCCGCTTCTCGCATCTCGATGCAGTAGCACAAGCAATTGCATACCCTATTTATTCAGTATTAGGGTGCTTAGCATATTTCATAACCCAAACTCAGTTTTGCCTCAGGCATGGCACAGCTGAAAGTAGTATGCATACAAGCCAATCATGTATGATGATAAAGCATATACTTTGTAATCAATTTTATTTATTTATTAATAAAAGAATTATTTATTAAAGGCATTTATTATCTACATGGTGCTGTTTTAATAATATGTGATAAACCCATGGTTTTAAGCAATGCTTTTAGAATCATGATGAGATCATGCTAATGAGATCTAAATTTTTAGATAGCTTAAAACTAAAATGTTCCGAATCAATGGATTACTAAAAAGGGGATTAGTGAACCCGGATAGATTGGTACGTACGTTGCTTGCTCATTGGATGAGGATGATTGATCTCATGATCATTTGTGTGGAGACACTAAAGTAAGTATGTAGGTACTTATTAGAGAATAAGTTCACTGAACGTGACTCGCTAAAGAATACCTAATGGAGTTTTACTTGCCTGTTAATAGGAATTCCTGTAGTGATAGTAGTACAAATGATCCTTAGACTTGAGATCATCATAGTATCTTATATATAATGAATTACACTTTGACTTATTCCTTAAGACTTAGAGTATATCAAAGGGTATGCTTGGGTGTAATAAGTTATATATGAAGATAATGAATGACCAATAAAGAATCTACCACTTCTAGTAAAAGAAGAGAAATGTCCTATGTGATTTGATAAATGACAACCCAGGAATCCTTGACCAAGGTGGAATGAAATTAGAAAGTAGTTTCTAATTTGCATTCATTAGGAGTTGTGCATTTAGGAATCAAAATACATATAATTAACTAAAATAAGACTTGACAGTAATTCCATGTCTTATATTTAATTGGGACATTGTATGGTAGAAGGATTGAATTGTACGGTAACTATTAACTCAAATGTTCTTTTATAATTAATGTTGAAATCTATATTATCTAGAAAGTCGTTGATCGCTAGGGAGGCTTATCCCTATTGTAGAATAAATATTATTTATTTAAATAAATTATTCATTTAATTTATTTATTTAAAGAAGATTAGAATTGTTCTAATTGATTTATTCACAACCGGTTTAATATGGAGAACCTAAAGGGTCACACCATAAAAGGAAGAATAATTATTTAAGAAGTTAATGGCATAATTATAATAATATGTTAAGTATATTTAATTTAATTTATGGTGATAGAATAAATTAAATAGCTTAATATTTATTATTTAATATTTTAGAAATATTAAATATAAATTAATAAGAGGAGTCTTATTAATATTATTACAATTATTATTATTTTAATTTCTAAAAGAGTTTAGGAATTAATTTAATATAAGTACTCTCATTTATTCCTAATAGGATTAGGAGGGAAAATTAGTTAAAGGAGTTTAATTAATTATCCCTAATAGGATTAGGGAGCGCATTTAATTAAAAGAGTTTAATTAAATGAATAATACCTTATTTTAATTAAAATAGGGTTACCTGATATCTTTATAAGAGGAGTCTTATATCAGATATCAAATATACGTAATTCCAAGAGTCGGAGAGTACGCCCCTTTTTCTATAGAGATAGAAAAACTAGGGTTTGAGCCAATACACCTTCTTCTTGAAAATTCTTCTTCCTTGGTGGATCACCTCTAGAGGCCATACACTTGCGTGGCTTACATTGATTAAAGGAAGGAATCTACCCGAAGATTCAAGGAGATCGCGGAGAAGTAGGAGGTGAACTCGTACCTGAGGAAGCTCGTTTCTACAAGGGTATGATTTCATAATTTCTTATTCTTCGTTTAATTAATAATATGCATAAAGGATGATCCGAGTAATTGGTTTGTGAAAAATTTTAAAATCTGATTTTATTATGCTTCCGCTATTTTTGCAATTTGATTGCTACTTTGATTTTCACAAAAACCTAACAATGGTATCATGAGCCAAACTTTATGCGAATTATTAATTATTTTGATTCCATATATGCATGGGTATATATTTTGAAGAATTTATTGGGCATAATTTGTTGTATAAAATTATTATTTTATGAAAAAAAAGAAAAAGGAATGCCGACATCTTTTGCGGAACATGTTTTGGATTCGGTAATCCTGTTTTTTTAGGCGGAGTCTGTGTTTTTGTTGTTGTTATTCACGTTATATATATATATATATTTTATATATATATAAATCGAAGCTTGAATACTCCATGGTCGCTTGTTAGGAGTCAGAGTGTTGGTATATATCTAATATATATCTAGTATATAAATATATTGAAGCACGTGATTTACTTTACAACAGAATACAAGTAAGATCACCTTTATGTGAATTCAGGGTGTATTATATAATATATATTTATATATATATATTTTAAAGGCGGATCTCCCACGTTTTTTAGTATATATATATATATATATATATTGGTATATATATATATTAATGTTATAATTTTATAATTAAAATAAAGAGTTTATTTTAATCTTGAAATTAGATTTCATGTAACATAATATTTCCCATTAAATGATATTCATATATATATGGAATGATTTTATTTATTGATACATATGATGATATGTATGATAATAAATGGGATTGATTATGAACCATTGACCAATGTGATTGGATTTATTTTAGTTGGATGTTTGAATGAATGAGTTTTATTAAATGGGGTCTGCGTACCTCGTCTTTTCTGGTTTTCTTCTTGATGTAAATTCTATCTCTCTCCTATGTACTTTCCCTTGACTGCTGATCAAGGTTTCTATTTAAATTAAATAGCTTATGTAATAGGATTAATTAGAATTTTTTGAAGAACTAGAGATCAAGGAGCAAGGAGCGTTTGAAGACACGTTTGTAATGGAGCCCATGTTTAAATATAATAGTTATATTTAAATGTTTGTTCTTGCACCCTAGGGTTTAACCTTTTGGTTCACTTGGTGGCTCTAGTGAACCAAACTAGAATAAAAGTCCATAATCAATCTGGATAGAATATAGTATTCTATATGTGCATGCTAGTATTATATATATTATATATTATGCAAACATGCTTCGCATGTTTAATAATATGACGCGTATTTTATATATATATTTGTATGCGCGCTAAACAAGATGAGACTAATAATAACAAACCCCTCAAAGATATTATATTAAGTTGTAACGTTCAAAGATATTTAGAATATCGAATGTCGCCTTCCAGCATGATAAAAATAATAGAGTATTAAATATTTAATATGAGTTTGTTGTGCACACACAAGGCAAGTATTAAATATCTAAGATGTTATTTTTATTACATTTGATGTTTATAAGGAATTGAACATTACTGCTTTGTTGTGCATACACAAAGGCTGTAGTTTTCTCTTCACTTATATGGAAATGCTGGGTATGACTTAACTTAAATCATTTTAGTTCGGATGTGCACACACTTGACCATTATGATTTAAGAGGCAAAATATAAGGAGTTACATGATGATGTAATTGAGAAGAGTTGTCTACCTATTTATTTATATATAGTTTGTTGTGCACACACAAGGCTATATACATTTAAAATGGGATCCTTATTCTCACTAGCAAATCTTTAATTAGATATTGTCTAACTATATTCATGAGGGTAATATAGTTTAAAGATAATAGTGGGAGATACCAATATAAAATAAGACCTAATTTATTTTGGTAATTAATTAAATGAATGTTTGCTAAAATATTATCTTTTTACATGCAGAATTTTGAAAATGTCACATTCACTAATTTCACTGCGTAGCATACTTGATGCTAACAAACCGAGAACCAAATTACACCTGATTGGTTAAGGAATCGAGAATTGTTCTCACTTCTTTGAAAAAGATTTCTTATGTCCTAAATTACCTTTGTACTGCAAAAGTTGCGAAAAATTGACCTCCCGAGAAGAGATTGCTACTTTTAAACAGTGGCAAAATAATGCATCAGTGGCTCAATGTATCATGCTCGCATCCATGAGTAACGAGCTTCAACGTCAGCATGAAAACATGGATGCTCCTACTATGCTATTGCACCTTCAAGAGTTGTATGGTGAGCAAAGTAGGACTGCTAGATATGAGATATCTAAGGAGCTCTTCCGATCTCGGATGACCAAGGGCACTACCGTTGAGACTCATGTCTTAAAGATGATCAATCTGATTGAACGTCTTGGGCAGTTTGGGTTCATCATGGATGGGGGGTTGAGTCAAGATTTAGTCTTGCAGTCACTCCCAGACACCTTCTCATAATTTGTTGTGAATTTTCACATTCATAAGTTAGATGTCAACTTGCCTGAATTACTTAACATATTGAAAACTACTGAAGGTCACTTCCCATCCAAGAAGAACCATGTCTTACTGGTGGATGATTCTTCCAAGAAAAGGAAGAGGCCCAAGGTATCTTCTGAAAAGAAAAAATCCAAGAAGGCTAAGGGAAAGGCGAAAGTGAAGGATCAAAAGAAACCTGATCCAGTTAGCAAAGGAATTTGCTTCCATCGCAACAAGCCAGGTCATTGGAAGAGGAACTGCAAGGATTATCTTGCAGAAAAAAGCAGAAGAAGCTTGGAGAAGCTTTGAATCCTAATCAAGGTTTATTTATGATTGAAATTAATTTTTCTGAAAGTCAATCTTCTACTTGGGTATTGGATACCGGCTGTGGTTCTCATATATGTAATAATATGCAGGGACTGGTCAGACGTAGAAAGCTGAGCAAGGATGAGGTTGTCCTACGAGTGGAAAATGGAGCAAAGGTTGCTGCATTAGCTGTAGGGACTTATTGTTTAGCACTGCCTACGGGCAAGTCCATTAGGTTAAATAATTGTTATTTTGTTCCGTCACTTATTAGAAACATAATTTCAATATCTGTATTGGATATGGATGGTTTTGACATTATAATAAAGAACAATAGTTGTTCTATTTATAATAATAATGTTTTATATGGTGTTGGTAATTTACGAAATGGACTTTACATTCTTGACTTGCATGAAAATATACTTCAAATTGAACAAACTAAGAAAAGGAAAAGAGATGATGTTCATTATACCTATATGTGGCACTGTAGACTTGGTCATATTAATGAAACACGATTATCCAAGTTGTATAAAGATGGGCTCCTAGAGCTATCGGATTATGAATCATATCCAACTTGTGAATTTTGTCTCATGGGAAAAATGACTAAATCTCATTTTAGCGGAAAAGGAGAAAGAGTTACAGAGTTTTTAGCGTTGGTACACACGGATGTATGTGGACCTATGACAACGAATGCATGAGGAGGGTATTCTTATTTTATTACATTCACTGATGATCATTCAAGATTTGGATATGTGTATTTAATGAAATACAAATATGAATCATTTGAAAAGTTCAAAGATTTCAGAAGTGAAGTAGAGAAACAAACGGGCAAAAGTATTAAGATTCTTTGATCAGATCAAGGTGGTGAATACTTAAGCAGTGAGTTTCTCAATTGTCTCAAAGAAAATGGTATAATCTCACAATGGACTCCACCAGGGACACCACAGCTAAATGGTGTATCTGAAAGAAGAAATTGAACACTGTTGGACATGGTTCGTTCCATGATGAGTTTTACCAATCTTCCGGTGTCATTCTGGGGATATTCCCTAGAAGCAGCTATATATCTACTAAATAAGGTTCCTTCGAAATCTGTCCCTAAGACTCTATATGAGATGTGGATAGGGAGGAAGCCTAGTTTTAAGCATGTTAAGATTTGGGGATGTCCAGCTTATGTGAAAAGGTTTCAAAATGATAAGCTTGGGACAAGATCTGATAAGTGTACTTTTGTGAGATATCCTAAAGAAAGTTTAGGATATTATTTCTACAATCCTACTGATCAAAAGGTGTTTGTTGCCAAACATGCTGCCTTCTTGGAAAAGGAGTTTATCCTTGAAGGGATTAGTGGGAGGAAAATATATCTTGAAGAAATTCAATAACCACAAACCACTATAGATCAAATGGATGAACCTATCCAAGTAGAGATTCCTTCTGTACCACACCCTATTCGTAAATCTGGAAGAGTACCAAAGATACCTGATAGGTATGGACTTGTCATAGAAGATGACGATGAGGTACACATCATAGATGATGATGATCCATTGAATTACGAATAGGATATGAGTAGTAAAGACTCAGAGAAATGGCAGGAAGCCATGAAATCCGAGATGGACTCCATGTATGAGAATCAAGTATGGACTTTGGTCTCACCACCTGAAGGCATTAAGCCTATTGGGTGTAAATGGGTCTTTAAAAGAAAGGATGGAGCGGATGGCAAGGTAGAGACCTATAAGGCTGATTTGAGTGTAAAAAGGTTTCAAACAAAGACCGTGGCGCCCCCCCAAATAGGTATACATCACCCATTACGAGTTGTCAATATACAGTGCGAAAACAACTACAACTTTATTATTACAATAATAAAACTGTGAGTTTGAATACAAATATTATCTTCTAGACAATATCTATACCCAAATAAATCCTCATCACATTTATTGATACATTATTTTACACAAATGGTGAGGACTACTAAACAACTCTCTCTATAACCATCATTCCATACCCAGGCTATTCTTCGCATACATTCTTGCCTCCGAGAAGAAAAATGGAACAAAAAGGAAAAAGGGTGAGCTCAACTAGCCCAGTAAAGAATATTATGACTAAGATAATATACAACAAAATTATCGTTAGTCTTCAACAGGGAAAAATCTAATAGAATACAATAGACAACAAGTTTTAAATCAATATTACGCAGCGGAAATAATAATTCATTAGAAGAGTTAAGTAGAGAATGCAAACTACTATCTTCATGTATGAATTTTAAAGTTAAATCGTCTATCTTTTATCCACAACACATCAATCAATATATATCTCGAATCAAATATTCATCTTTGCACTACTGGGCCAAAGATATTCATCGATTAGTCATGTTCATCTAAACACATGTTCATCTTTGCACTCTGGGGGCAAAGATATTCATCGAAATCATTCATCTTTGCACTCTACGGCCAAAGATATTCCATAATATCATCATTTAAGGCGAGGATGATGAAAAATATTTTTAAAAAAGCGAATCCGATGAATCAAAATAACAAGGATTAAGGATTAAGGATTCGTACTTTGTTTTATCCACGTCTAAAAATACCTCAAAAATAATCATAGTGGTGTAAAATTCAAGAATGATCAAAACATGGATACAATCAAAGCTAGTATCCAAAATATATATTTTGAACGAAAAGAAAATTTTTTATTTTTCGATGAATAGTGTCGTGATTCGTGAATAATCATCAGATCGTGAATAATACAAGTATCGTGAATAGTAACTCCCAGACACTAAAAGTTCCAAATTTGATTAAAAAGTTCGGATCAATACTTGGCATAATGATATTAGAATAAATAATATCATTTTAAAAAAAAATATCCCTTACCTCGAAAGACAGTACTTCTAGTTCAAACGTCGGATATTGACTATGACTTGAACTTGCACCGTATAGCAATACTCAAAGTATACTCAAAATACTCACAAGAATACGCTCGATAATATAGAGAGAGAAAACTTGATTTACGTGTAATTTTCAATTCTAACCTAAGCACCCTATTTATAGGAAAATGCTTAGAACACCAAAGTAGAAAATTTAATTTAATAATATTATTATTATTTCTACATCTTCCTACGCATACCAACTGAATTTAGCCATTAAAACACATGCAAGACCCACACTCAAATCACCAAAAACGTTTTTCATATTAAAAATATTTTAAACTTCCAAAAATCAATTATTTCGGAGCTTCGGAACTTCAATAATTCATAATAAATAGCCCTTTTATCAGAAAATTTGAATCTCGTGAGTTTTTATAGGAAATTCAATTCTCTACAACTTTACAGAAGAAAAATTTTCCAAATTCCCAACAGAAAATTGGCCAAAAATCCACAAGCAGGCGATTTTACAAAGCTATAATCAAATTTCGATCGAGAAATGGGGTCCACCAACATGTTTAACATGTTTTAAACATTTATTGTAACAAAAATACTCTTTCTCCTCAGATACTCATATATCACACATTCATTGTAAAAATATCACCATTATTATATTATTAAAAATATAATAATATATTTAAATAATTATTTTATCGAGAAAAAGATAAAATTTTAATTTTCAACAATTGTCACATTAAAAATTTTCTCCATCTATATCCACATAAAATCAATATTTTTTCATCATATAAATTAATAATTAATTATTCACAAATAATATTACTGAGAATCACAATATTGACAACTGCGCAGCTTCGAGGAAGGGGGCTTTCCAATAAGAATTTCTCCTTCTTGGCGCAATTATTAGGTGACCAAACCTCTCCTTAGATAGAACTTTCTAGACATTGCCAATAATGTTATCTAATAATATTATGCGAGATAATATGAATTATTACTCGATAATGAAAATAATGTGTAATGATAATTATTGAAACAACAACAATATAAAATATCAACGCAACAATTATTAAATCAATAAAATCTTTGAGCGATAATTCTTTGTAACCATTATTGAGTAGTGCCTTCTTACGTAAGAGTCAATAATTGGTGCAATACTGAGTGTCTTCTTGTGCAACAACGCGTATTCATGTGTTTTAACCACCGGTATTCCAACGATGTACATATGGTAACAACTACGCCTGTTATTTTAAACAACTTATATTTGTCGCTTTCTTCCTCCAATCGCTTTCAGTTATGGGGCCCACATATGTGGTCGTCTTGGTATTTAAATATTCCACGACGATCACGAATATTCCACGACCAAAACGAATATTCCCAGACAATAATGAATATTTTATAACCATTTGCTTATTTTGAAATACTTATGTATTTTACCCATAACTATCCACATTAATCAAATCAACCCTTACTATTTCAAAATAATAATTAGAGGAAATTAAATTTCATTTATTAATTATTTGGGGTCTTACAACCTCCCCTCCTTATGAAATTTCGTCCTCAAAATTGACATACGTACCTGGTGTTTCGAAAAGGTGAGGATACCTCGCTTTCATTTCCGTTTCCAATTCCCAGGTCATTTCCTCTATAGCATGGTTCCTCCACAAAACTTTAACTTGTGGTATGACCTTTGTGCGTAGGACATGCTCCTTCCTATCCAAGATCTTGACAGGTACCTCCTCATACGTTAAGTCTTCGGATATCTCGTCCGGTTCTAACTCAATAACGTGGTTCGGGACTTTCACATATTTACGAAGTACAGATATGTGAAACACATTATGAACACGAGACATACTTGGAGATAACGCGAGTGTATAGGCAACATTTCCTACTCGGTCAAGAATTTGAAATGGACCAATAAATCGTGGAGTGAGCTTTCCTCTCTTCCCAAATCTTGTAACTCCCTTCCATGGAGCAACTCGCAACAATACATGATCCCCTATACTAAATTCCACGTCCTTTCAATGAAGATCCGCATAACTCTTTTGTCGATCTTGTGCCGTTTGTATACGTTGTTGAATCATTTGGATCTTTTCGGTGAAATACGTGACTTAACTTCGGGTCCCAACAATGTTGCTTCACCCACCTCATCCCAATATATTGGAGAGCGACACTTTCGTCCATATAATGCTTCAAATGGAGCCACACCTATACTTGCCTGATAACTGTTGTTGTAGGAGAATTCTACCAATGGTAAATACTTATCCCAATTGCCCTTGAAGTCTAGGACACAAAGTCTTAATAGATCTTCAAGAGTTTGAATAGTCCTCTTTGATTGTCCGTCCGTTTGTGGATGGTATGCCGAACTGAATTGTAAATCCGTGCCCATAGCTTTTTGCAAGCTAACCCAAAATCTTGAAGTGAATCTTGGGTCACGATCCGAAACTATGGATACTGGCATGCCATGCAACCTCACAATCTCATTTACATATATACTAGCAAGGCGTTCAAGGAATAAGTCTCCGTGTCGGCAAGAAATGAAGCGAACTTGGTTAATCTATCAACAATAACCCAAATAACATTGATGCCTTGAGAAACCGTTGGAAGACCCGTGAACGAAATCCATGGTAATGTGTTCCCACTTCCATTTCGAGAATCTCAAGTGGTTGCAATGACCCTTAGGTACTAGATGCTCCGCCTTTTACACGCCGACAAGTTAAACACATCGAGATAAACTTTGCAATCTCTCTCTTCATATTGTTCCACCAAAATGTATGTCGAAGATCACGATACATTTGGTACTTCCGAGATGGATTGCAAAGCGGTGTATTGTGTGCCTCCATCATGATCTTGTACTTCAATTCAGTCGTTAGGAACACAAAGTGCAGGAGTGGACTCGAAGTATTCCTTCATCATCGATTCTCACTTCTGGAATAACACCTTCTTGTACTTTCTTCTTCATACGCATCAGCTCCGGGTCGGTGGTTTGAGCAACCTTAACTTTTTCTATTAAAGTTGGCTCTATGCGTATACTTGACATCATCGCACTCGTTCATGCATATGATCTTCTACTCAACGCGTCAGCTACCACGTTCGCTTTTCCAGGATGGTATTGAATAGTGTGGTCGTAATCTTTTAACAACTCAAGCCAACGTCATTGCCGCATGTTGAGTTCCTTTTGCGTGAAGAAATATTTGAGGCTTTTATGGTCTGAATATATCTCCACTTTCTCCCCATTTAGATAGTGCCTCCATATCTTTAGCGCGAAAACAACTGCTGCCAACTCTAGATCATAAGTAGGATAATTCCTCTCATATTCTTTAAGTTGTCGCGAGGCATAGGCTATGACTTTCCCACGTTGCATGAGAACACATCCTAACCCTTTGCCTGAAGCATCGCTGTAGATAACAAATCCATTAAATACAAGATGGTATTGTTAGAGCAGTGCTTGAAATAAGTCTCCTCTTAAGCTCTTGGAAACTCTTCTCGCATTCCTCGCTCCATACAATTTTATATCTTTACGAGTCACCGAAAGTTAATGGAGTAGCGATTCGAAAAATCCTTCCACGAATCTCCGATAATAACCATAAGCCCGAAATGCGTGCTTGATCTCACCGACTTCGGTTTCTCCCAACTTTGTATTGCTTCAATCTTCGCCGGATCAACAAATACTCCATGTTTCGACACCACGTGCCCAAGGAATGCTACTTCCTCAAGCCAGAACTCGCATTTCTTTAACTTGGCATAAAGCTTGTTTTCACGAAGCCTTTGGTGTACCAGCTTCAAATGGTGCTCATGATCTTCACGGCTTTTGGAATATATGAGGATGTCATCAATAAAGACAACAACGAACTAATCCAAATATTCCTTGAATACTCGGTTCATCATATCCATGAAAGCCGCAGGAGCATTAGTCAATCCAAAAGACATGACTAGGAATTCATAATGCCGTCTTCGAGTTCTAAAGCGCGCCTTTGGAATATCCTCGATTCTAATCTTGACTAATGATATCCGAGCGAAGATCGATTTTTGAAAAGAATTGTGCTCCTTGCAATCGGGTCAAACAGTCATCAATACGAGGTAGAGGATACCTATTCTTGATGGTGACATGGTTCAATTCCCGATAGTCAATACAAAAGTCGCATACTCCGCTCTTTCTTCTTTACTGAATAAAACAGGGAGCACCCCAGGAGATGTACTAGACGAATGAAACCGATGTCCAACAACTCCACGTAGTTGGACCTTTAACTCTGAAGTTCAATAGGAGCCATTCGATATGGGGTTTTAGAAATGGGCTTTGTACCAGGTTCAAGATCAATAAAGAATTCAACTTCACGTTACGGGGGTGGCCAGGAAGTTCTTGAAATATGTCGGAAAGTCAATAACAACAGGAATATTATTCAAATTTGACGTGTCTTTATTCAAATCCATAACATGGGCTAAGAAAGCTTGACATCCGTTTTTTAATAAACGAATAGCTTTATGATTAGATATGACAATGATTGATTTTAATGGTTTAGTTGCTTGAATTCGTACAACAGGTTGTTTAGGAATATGAAAGCTAACAACCTTACGAAAACAATCAATTTTGGCATGATGAGTAGTTAACCAATCAATCCCTAAAATCACATCAAAAGCAAGTATCTTTAAAGAGATAAGGTCAACAGGTAAGGTGATGGTGCCAACTTGAATCAAACAAGATTTATAAACAGTGGATGTGATGAAAGTTTCTCCTAACGGAGTTTCCACAGATAGGTCAAAGTCTAATTTTTCCGGAGTCAAATTTAAATGTTGAGCACAAGTAGGAGAGATAAATGAATGGGTAGCATCGGTATCTAGTAAAGTATAAACTTCACAAGAATTTATGATTAGCTTACCCGTGATCACCTCGTTTGAGTTTCTCGCATTTTGACCAGTCACAACAAACGCTCTTCCAGGAACCGTTGACTTTGACTTTTCTGGGACAATCTTTTGAGTCACCGTCCCCGCTGAACTAGGTTTCTCTACCGTATAATCTCGAGCGATATGTCCTTCCTTTCCACAATTATAGCATACCTTGAACTGTTGTGGGCGGTTTGAATGATATGTCCCTCTTTTCGCATTTGTTTCAGTATATATGGGGTGGTCGTTCTCCTCCACTTAGAACTAGTTCTTTACTGCAAGCCTTTGTCGTCTTCACATGGTCGTTGTTAAATCTCCTCTTTTAAAATCTCCTCATTTTCGCTTCTTCTATTTTCATGGCCATGATTACCACCGGAGTGGTTACCATTTTGTCCGTCTTTTTCTTTCTCCGTTGGTTATCGTTGTTTTGTTGATTTGCCATCTCCTAGGTATGATCCTGGTTGTGGTCCCTCGATTAACTGTACTTTCGTTATCTCGCTCTAATAATTGAGCCTGCTTTACAACATCTGAGTAGAGAGAAATTTATGAGAAATGAGATCTTGGCGTATCTTGGGTTTCAAACCTCTAAGAAACATCCGCGTCATACGTTCCTCATTCTCCACCAAATGAGGTGCAAACCTGGATAACTCTGCAAACTTTGCCTCGTACTGAGACACCGTCATGTTGTTTTGCTCTAATCTAATGAACTCCACTTCCTTCATATGATGAACACTTTCGAGAAATTATTTGTCATTAAATAGTTTAAAATGTCTCCCAAGACATCTTGAGTCTTGGTTTGGATGAGTCGCTTCACAGACTCCCACCGGTGATGTCGCCTCGCCACGGAACATAAAGGTGGCGAATGGAACCTTCTGTTCCTCCGTGCATCCCAAGACATCGAATATCTTGGTAATTTGCTTGACCCATGTTTCCGCCATGATCGGATCGGCTTTCCTTAAATTCTGTGGTCCCAACTCTTTGAACCTTTGCTTGTTGTGACAACCCGTGAATTCCTATCATTTCCTCCTCATTTTGAACACGAGTCTCCCTCGTCTAATTTTGCATGAACTGCAAAAAGCTTCTAAACATCCCCTCGTTCATCATCTGCTTAGTGGTGTTGTTCACAGGAGGAACATTGCCAACCTGTTGCACGTTCTCCTCGTTGGTGAGTCTGAGCGTCTCCACGGTCTCATTTCCACTGTTAATATTCTCGATTCGACATTCTCAAATACTGTCATAAAACAAGGGTTAATTAAGCAAATCAATATATCACATAATATCCATATATACTGACCAACTAACAAATAAGCTTAGGTAGGACACACTAGCGAAGGATTTACTCGTCTCTCCCCCTAGTTCTATTCCCCGATCTCCGCCAGAGATCATATCCTAGCTCGATACCAACTGTGGCGCCCCCCAAAATAGGTATACATAACCCATTCTCGAGTTGTCAATACACCTGCATGAAACAACTACAACTTTATTATTACAATAGTAAAAGCTGTGAGTTTGAATACAAATATTATCTTCTGAACAATATCTATACCCAAATAAATCCTCATCACATTTATTGATACATTATTTTACAAAATGGTGAGGACTACTAAACAACTCTCAGTATAACCATCATTCCATACCCCAAACTCGTACTCATTACATTCTCGCCTCCACGAGAAGAAAAATGGAACAAAAAGGAAAAGGGTGAGCTCAACTAGCCCAAAAAAGAATATTATGACTAAGATAATATACAACAAAATTATCGTTAGTCTTCAACGAGGGAAAAATCTAATAGAATACAATAGACAACAAGTTTTAAATCAATATTACAATGAAAATAATAATTCATTAGAAGAGTTAAGTAGAGAATGCAAACTACTATCTTCTATGTATGAATTTTAAAGTTAAATCGTCTATCTTTTATCCTGTAACATCAATCAATATATATCGGAATCAAATATTCATCTTTGCACTACACAGCCAAAGATATTCATCGATTAATCATGTTCATCTAAACACTTGTTCATCTTTGCACTACGGGCCAAAGATATTCATCGAAAATCATTCATCTTTACACTACAGGCCAAAGATATTCCATAATATCATCATTTAAGACTGAGGATGATGAAAAATATTTTTTAAAGAAACGAATCCAGTGAATCACAATGACAAGGATTAAGGATTAAGGATTCGTACATTATTTTATCCACGTCCAAAAATACCTCAAAAATAATCATAGTGGTGTAAAATTAAAGAATGATCAAAACATGGATACAATCAAAGCTAGTATCCGAATAGATATTTTGAGCGAAAAGAAAAATTTTATTTTTCGATGAATAGTCTTCGTGATTCGTGAATAGTCTAGTATATCGTGAATAGTAACCCCCCCACACACTAAAAGTTCCAAATTTGATTAAAAAGTTCAGATCAATACTTCGGCATAATGATATTAGAATAAATAATATCATTTTAAAAAAAAATAATATCCCTTACCTCGAAAGACAGTACTTCTAGTTCAAACTTCGGATATTGACTATGACTTGAACTTGCACCGTATAGCAATACTCAAAGTATACTCAAAATACTCACAAGAATACGCTCGATAATATAGAGAGAAAACTTGATTTAATTGTAATTTTCAATTCTAACCTAAGCACCCTATTTATAGGAAAATGCTTAGAACACCAAAGTAAAAAATTTAATTTAATAATATTATTATTATTTCTACAACTTCCTACGCATACCAACTGAATTCAGCCATTAAAACACATGCAAGACCCACACTCAAATCACCAAAAACGTTTTTCATATTAAAAATATTTTAAACTTCCAAAAATCAATTATTTCGGAGCTTCGGAACTTCAATAATTCATAATAAATAGCTCTTTTATCAGAAAATTCGAATCTCGTGAGTTTTTATAGAAAATTCAATTTTCTACAACTTTGCAGACGAAAATATTTCCAAATTCCAAATAAAAATTGACCGAAATCCACAAACGGGCGATTTTACAGGCTATAATCAAATTTCAGTCAAGAAATGGGGTCCACCAACATGTTTAACATGTTTTAAACATTTATTGCAACAAAAATACTCTTTCTCCTCGTATACTCATATATCACACATTCATTGTAAAAATATCACCATTATTATATTATTAAAAATATAATAATATATTTAAATGAATTATTTTATCAGAAAAAGATAAAATTTTAATTTTCAACAATTGTCACATTAAAAAATTTTCTCCATCTATATCCACATAAAATCAATATTTTCCTCATCATATAAATTAATAATTAATTATTCACAAATAATATTACAGAATCACAATATTGACAACCAGGCAGTTCCTGGGAAAGGCGGGGCTTTCCAATAAAATTTCTCCTCTTCTTGGCGTAATTAATTAGGTGACCAAACCTCTCCTTAGATAGAACTTTCTAGACATTTCCAATAATGTTATCTAATAATATTATTCAGATAATATGAATTATTGCTTCGATAATGAAAAATACTGTGTAATGATAATTATTGAAACAACAGCAATATAAAATATCAACGCAACAATTATTAAATCAATAAAATACTGAACAGTAATTACTGTAACCATTATTGAGTAGTGCCTTCTTACGTAAGAGTCAATAATTGGTGCAATACCGTGTGCTACTGTGCAACAACGCGTATTACTGTGTTTTAACCACCGGGTATTCCAACAGTGTACACGGTAACAACTACGCCGTTATTTTTAAACAACTTATATTTGTCGTTTTCTTCCTCCAATCGCTCCTTTTTCTTTATGATATTCCTTGTTTGGGTTTGGTTCTCTTTGTTATTTGGGGTGATTTCCACTGACAGAAATTTTGTTAGAGCATCAACAAACAAGGGGCTATCAAGTTTGGTTTTCAGAGTGCACTCTAGGTGTTCGATAGATTTCCTAAACCAAAAAGTTGATTGATTTGGGCTGTTTTGGCATTGGAATTTGTTTGGATATTCGAGCCTAAGTTTGGGGGAGTTTTGGCATTGCTTAGGGACTGTTTTGGTTCAAACCAATAACGTTTCTGACATGGCTTCCAAAAGGCAGCGACTGAGCGTCGGCGATTCCTCGTTCTCACCACCAACGGCTTAAAACAACACCAAGTTCATCAACGAAGCGGCATGGAAATGATACAAAAGCTTTTTTGCCAAATGAAATTTGATTCTTGAGCAGGGTTTGGGGCCGAACAAAAAGGATGGCGAGTTGGTGGCCATGATTACGGAATGCCATTAGATCCACTTCCCCGAATCAGCCATTGTATCTATGGTTAGAGAGTTCTATGCAAATGCCAGTCTTGAAGGTCCTCCTGCTGTCCAAGTTAGGGGGAAGTCAGTGGCTTTTGGAAGCCAAGCTATCAACGCACTATTCGCGATGCCTGGTTTTGAGGGTAGGGATTATATGGAGTCGGGACTCCGCAGCTATGACCTCGACGATATTATTAGGAGGCTCTGCAAGCCCGGGACTACATGGAAGATAAAGGACTATAAGGGTGAGAGGACCAGGTTCACACAAGCTGCACTCAGTTACTATGGGAAGGCGTGGTTCAGCTTTATTTGTGCCAACATAATCCCAACTCGTCACCTGAGCGATGTGACTAAAGTTACAACGATCCTCTTATTCACCATTGTCATGGGCCTGAGCATAGATATCGGAGTTCTTATACATGAGTCCATCATGAAGGCGATCAAGAGCACCACCATTTCGAGACTTCCACATCCATCCTTGATCACCCGGCTGTGCAAGAGGGCAGGTATCCAGTGGGGGACAGAAGAGATAACTTTGTTGCCCATGTCAGTCATTGACCATCAGACCATCTCACGCTAAAATGTGTGGGACGGGGCGAATTCTCATGTCAGAGGCGAAGTATACCACCTACTGTGCCACGTTCTATAGTTGGGCCCGAGCCTTCGCAGCCTCCAGACACAGGCCCAGCTGCACAGGGACTATTGGCAGAGATCATGGCGTCCCTCACCTTACACATCGTAGCACGATCTTGAGGGCTCAAAGCGCGAAGAGGCACATTCACAAAGATGGCCCATAGGCGGGGACATAGCGATCAAAGATCATCTTGGAAATTGCTCAACATGATCACGAGTATATACTGCTTTGAATATTATGGCGAAAATGTTGAGTTCATGTCATACTAGTTCCCAAAGCCTCCTATTTTCCCACCGTACCCTCCACCATCACCGTCTGTCGAGGCTGGTGTGAACGATGCTCCTGTCGAGTGAACGATCTTTAGGGAAGCCCTCTTGTTTAGATCGATATATGTTTAGCAATGAGGGCATTGCTCACCTTAAGTTTGGGGGTGTTATGGTTTTATTATCTATTTTATTTCTGTCTACTACCATGTTAGGTTGCTATTTTAGTACTTTGCTTATGTTTTTATCATGATTGTAGTGCAGTCATTTTGAACTACGGTATTATTATTTGGGTTTATCATTATGGATGTCATGAACTATTTTTGGTTATTATTTATTAATGATTTGATTATTATTAGCATGTTTGTGATTTATAGCCATCTTTTTGGGGCTTTTCCAGATTTAGATGTTTGTGCCATTTGAATGGCCTTATTACCCTATTTTGAGGTATTATTATGCAAGGGTGTTATATTTATCATTAATTTTTGATTGTGGCTAATGACAAGCGCCAAGTAATTATGTCCATCTCTTAGAGTCATGTTAAGCATGTGTGAGCTAGGGGTTTTTTTCAATCGATAAGATGAGACTGTTATTGATCCATTCTTCTTAGTAAGCACTTACTAACTATTTTAACTAGTTATATATTGATTTTAGTTTGCGTGTTTATTGCTTTGAGAGTTTGTTCACTCTTATAAACTGTCATTTTTACAAGGTAATAAAAGACTTTGACGCTTGTACAAAAAGTCGGATCTTGAATTTTAGCATGTTGACATATATATATATATATATATATATATATATATATATATATATATATATATATATAAAAGAAAAGAAAAGAAGAACAAATATCGAAAGTCTTGTGGTGGTTTGAGATGGAGCGTAAAACGCACTCGCCCATAAACGCACGACCGATGTTGAGATGGAGCATAAAATGTACTCACCTAATAATCTTCGGATTTTGTAAAGTCTAATTTGGATTATGATTGATTACATGGCCTTTGTTGCTCGAGTTATTAGATTCATATGGGTGTTCTACACCTAGTTCCCTAAAGTCTTCTGGCTTGAGAGTCATTAATCCAAAACTCATTAATGGGTAGTTCTGAATAGCCTAATGTAATTAAGGACTGTTTGAGTCAGGTTTTTACTGTCTTCATGCTAGAACCTTTTGATCATTTCCTGCACTTGTGTCTTATTCTTAATGCTTGTTGAATGTTTAAGTTATAGAGTGTGCATATTGGTATTATCAATTGACTGTGCGAACCTAGTTGAGCTATGATTAGTTAGGATGGTTGGTCTCCACGCACAGATAGAATGGATCGAATACAGTCTTATGCTTTAAATTGAATGAAACATTAATAATATTTGTGTTTGTCCTGTTCTCTGGGAGTAGCTATGGTTGAGCTTTGAAGCTATGATGCTAGTTTATAGTTTTATATTTCTTTTGCATGTTATTTTACTATTGTTATTTTTGTGTTAAAGAGTTTAATCGAGGACAAGCAAAGACTTAAGTTTGGGAGTATTTGAGGAGTGGGAATATACCCACGAATCATATACTTTCTGGCTTAAATAGTTGCCTGATGTTCGTAGATTTTATATAGTTTTATATTATGTTATTATCATTTTGCTTAACCGATGCAATGTAGGGCTTACTAGGTCTTTTCTATGCTTTTAGGGGTAAAACGGGAATTTTATATGTACCCGTGCCGCGGCGCCACAAACTAGGCTTAAGCTCGCGCCGCAGCGCCACCCCCTGGTCCTTGCTGATGTCACCACGGCGTTGCAGCTCCCCTGATCCGTCTTGGGCTTGCGCTAAAGCACGAGCTCTCGTGTTTTCCAAGATGATGTGGCTATTTAGTCCCAAGGACAAGGATCCTCTGACCTTGCTTCGGTCATAAAAACTAGGATCCTATTACCCCAAATCGGTCCTCAAGACCAGGATCCATCGACCATTCTTCCTGTTATAGAGGTGTAGTTGAGGTGCTGTTAAGATGACTTGAATGTTCTTCATATTTTGGTTCTTAGCAGCATTGTTGATCATCTTTTTGATGCTTGTTGAACTCTATTATTGAAGCTCAATTCCTTCTAATTGTTAGTAGCTCTTCATGATCAATATTGATGTGATGCTAATTTGTTCACTTATGTTCTTAATTTTTTGTGCTTAACAGGTTTGAACAATCCTAGAATCGTAGGCTTGTGTTCCACATCTTTGACTTATTAATTTTTAGTATTCTCGATAAAACATATAGTGGAGATTTTGAGATTTGTCTTTTGTTCAACCACTATAACATTACCAACATTAACAACATGAATTATTCATATGTGAATCATTAGTTTTTCCATGTCCTCCACCCTCTTGGCACTGCGGCTCCGATCTTGATCTATACTCATCAGCCTTTTGTTAGCTGATGAGCTGCTGCCAATATTATCTTGATAAACTCCTTTTCTCTATAGGTTTGGCAGCTGTCAATGCTAGGGAGAAGAATTCTGTGATTCCTATTTTGTTTCTACCCTTTTTATTTCACTATGTTGATTAATTTATTTGAAGGGTGAATTTTAAGAAAGGACCGACACACATGTCGATGATTTTTGAAAAGATTGATTTTAATGATTGGGCTGAATTAGACAGAGCCTCCAGTTGGTATGAGTTCAAAAGGATATATCGACTCATCCAAATTTTAAAAGGTTTTCGCAATATGGCTCAATATGTGACTCCATATAATTGGTCTGCAACCCGAGATTCATAGAGTTTGGGGGCTTGCTTAAGCGAGGGGAAGATGTTAGGCACCCCCGACTTCTGTGAAACACGGTTATCGCTCCTTTTTTCATTCGCTAAACATGAAGTGTGTGTGTGTATGTGTGCGCATGTGTGTGTGTTATTTTAGTTTCGTCAAAGTTCTTGAGTGCTTTATTTTGAAAGTAGTGTTCTGCCTCTTTGGACTTATGTACAAAGGATTTAATTTGAAGAAAAGTTAATTTTTTAGATAAAGCATATGAGTGTGATATTTTGAAAAGATGATTTTCAAACCCTTCATCAAATAGGAACTGTGGCCCTTTGATACTTCTAATTTTAACTTAGACAAAGCCTTATTATACTAGCAGCGACTTCGTTTGATTCTTATTGAGATGTGAGGCATTTGGCTTAGTAAAGAAATCAAAACTATAAGGCCCAAGGTTACATGTATAATGGATAACAAGCTAATAATACAACTGAAATAAGTCCATTATGGGAACCAGTTTGGATCTATTGATTGAATCATTTCCCCTATAATTCCTAGGCTCACATGATATTATAAATCTTGCACGAAATAGATATTAAAACACTATATATACACTTCCTAACCCTACTAAAAAGTGAGTTATCGATTTACATCCTCGTATGCGATTAGTTCAGCTCCCCGCTACCTCTAGATATGGATCTAAGGTCGCATAAGATAGCTATAATATTTACAAAAACATGAAAATAAACTAGATCTGCCTAGATCTAAGCCTATCTAGCTCAATGGTTCAAGTTATTCAGTTTTTGAACTGGTTAAATGTTATATCAGTCTAGATCTAGGATAAATCTAGTCAAACCACTACAAATACCAACTATGTATGCAAAATAATCGATAAAAGTTAAATCTATATACAACCAAGCAGTATATACATATATAGCACTTATATATATATATATATATATATATATATTAAAGCTGTAAATAAAAACGAATCTAAGAAGATCTTACGTATTTATACGAGATCTGCACCAAAGGCTAATCACCTTGGAAACAAAGCTGACAACCTTCAAAACTCGTATTTCAACAAGTGGAAAGTTGTTATAAGTAGATTTGTATGTTTAGAAGTGTATGAAACTGAGATTTACAACATTTGAGATGAAGATTTCAGCTTTTCTCTCCCTAGCTCTCGTATTTCTCTCTCTAAAATTTTTGAAACTTCCTCTCTCTCTATATATATAAATGAGATGGTGGAGATGATTTAAAGACCTTGGCTAGCCACAGGTACACCTACGGCTGGGCCTAGTGGGTCCTGTTGCCTCGAAGTTCGTTCCCTCTATTGTTGCGATGTTTTTTGAAACGTTCGTATCTTGCAATCTAGAAATCGCTGGGTGATGTGCCATACCATTCCAAAAAGCTCTTTTCAAGAGCTACTCAATGACATCGGGGGGCTTAATTATTTCTAAATCCAGGAAGATGGGTCCATGACCAGAATAGCATCATATGGTATTCGCGGGTAGTCCGTGGATCTATCTTGCGTAATTTACAACTCGGGATTGCTGTGGTGGTTCTTTGTGACCCTATCCTCAGCCAAACGACTTTTGTTTATGTGGTGTTGGCATATTGCCTCTTTTCCTTCCTAGGTTGTCTCCAGGATTGATGTTGTTGTTACAATCTCTCGGGGTTATCTCAGGGGGTGAAGTTATGACTTTGTCTTTCCTCGAGGTTGTCTTCGGGGTGTAAAAAGATGCTTTTGACCTCTTGCATGGTTAGTAAAAGGAAAGAAAATTTTTGAGTGTCTACAACAATGATGAACATTTTTCTGTTCATAGAGTTTTCCTTACTCTACGTTTTCTCTTGTTTTGCTTGAAGTTTAACCTAGATGATTATTATTCTTATATTTGATGTTTAGTGCTCATCGTCATCTTCTTCTTTTGAACGATGTTGCCTTTTATACTTCTCTGTAATCTTCCCATTGAGAAATGTTCGTTAAGGTATTTAACGCCTAGATATTTTGATATCTCTAAGGTTGACTTTTTGAATTTTTGTGTCAGTTTACTTTCTTACTTAGGACTTGTCACATCAGTCAGTATTTTTTCTATCTTGTTAGATAGCTAGCTTTTGACCAACTAGTTGGTAGATATAATTTTGTCTTCTTCCAAGAACATATATATTCCGAAGTCTTGAGATCATCTTCTTTCAACATTCCAATTGTCAATCATATTGTTAGACCTAATATGAGCTCTATGATCTACAGTTGCATGATTCATGAGATTAAGCCTTACGATCGGTTTGACCTTTTATGTTCTTGTACTCTTTTCACTGTTGAAAGTATAGTGAGGAATATCATAGTCTTATGTTCTGCATCCTCACTATTACTAATGCCTTATCTTCTTTTCTACATTCTGATGGCTTCATGATGTTTTAACTTGCTTAGCAGATTCTTCTCCATTTTCTTAACGCTTCAGCTGTCTTGTGAAGTTAGTAACATATTTTTAAAGTAAGCTTTTCTGAAGATCTGTTCTGGCTTCATGATGTTTTAACTTACTCTATGATCTGTTCTGTGAACAGTGATCATATAGAATGTCATTGCAGTTGACCTTTGGAGTTATTCTGAAGATCTCTTTTTGTGAGAGATATACTAAGATATCATCAGAGTATATTCTCTTGCCATATACTTGTTCTTGAGTAATCTTTAATTTATATCCATGGCACAAACTGAGCTTGGTGATCTCCTTTAATTCGTGTAGTCAGCACATCACATTTTTCTTAACTATTCTGAGACTGACTTTACGATCCTGATCTTACTAAACGATCTTAGAGTAATCTTTAGATGTTGCTCTCATTCAATGTCTTCTTTGAGTATTCCACTACCACTCTTTACTGAGCAATGTTTACTCTACTATCCATTGATTCATTGATCTATTTTTTCTATATGATGTTCAACATCTTCTTTAACTCTTTTTATAGTTTTGTGTTAGCCTTGCAGTTTTGATCTATCTGTGATTGCCTATTAGTGACCGCTTCGGTCGCTGATATCCATCTGCAACCGATTGCGGTCGTTGATAATCTTCACATAAAATCTGGTCGCCGGAATGCACATCAGCGACCACTTTTAGCGACCGAATTATCTGCAACCGATATTAACGACCAGGATTGTCGCTAAGTTGAGTTAGCATGGTTCAGGACCGAAGGCTAACGTGGGCCACATGTCAGCGACCGTCAGTAGCGTCCAGAGCGGTCGCTAACACCCTAACCCAATTAGCAGTTGCTAATGAGTATCAGCGATCGCATGCGGTCGCTGATGTATAAAATAATTTTTTCCCCCTATTTTATAGATTTCCCAAAAAATTGTACATGTTTTGTACCTACTTTATGTCCTAACACACAACAGATAGTATATATATAAACTTCCAAACATGTTTTATATAACCCAACACATGCACAACAATATAAACATCCATCCATATACCGACACATACACCAAAATAGTATAAACTATATAAACATTAAAAAACCAATATGAACTAAAGAAATATATACAAATCTAATCTTTAAGTAACATACAGTCATCCAAAGAATGAATATAAAAGTACAAGGCTTATAAATAACTAGAAAACAAGACTAGGTCGGTCACCATGCATCATCGTCCAAATTAGTTTCTTGTTGATCACCCTGTAATTAACAAAGTAATAAAACAAGTTACATATATAGTATATATGTTGATACTGGTATTATGATAATATACAACAAATTAAAAACAACAATATATGTATATGTATATATAAGTCACTAATTTGATTGTAATAAATACGATTGATTGCCTCGTCGCTATCCTCATGTTGTGATGTTGCTGCTGCCGCCACTGTATCAGCTAATTCGTCAAGACCCAGAGCTGCCAGATGCTCGCCCAACATACAAAGAAGATCATGACTTTAACATATAGCTCTCACACAGTCAGCAGGAGTATAAATAGCTGGATGACTCGATGACTGTGAAGACTGGGTAGCAGAGGTTCCTGAGCCACTGAAGGTTGGGCGACATCGTTGTCCTTGACCTTTGACATAGTTCTTCTTCATAACAGATGCCCTCTCCCACAATTCTTAATCAATCAGCGGACGTGGGGTGCCTTTAGGATAGCGCTTATTCAATAAACTCTTATAAGTATCTTGTCAGCAGGTTAACAATTAAATAGTTAAAAATAAATATAAATCTTTAAAGATTGACGTAAAACTTTATAAACAACATCAAAGTTTTCAAAGCTTATTACCACTATCTGGATAGCATCAGACAGACCATCACGGGTGGCCACGTACACATCCAGCCAATGGATAGGCTGACCTTGAGATTGAGACTACTATACAAAACATACTCCCATTTTACTAAGTAAACATGTGATATTCTACAATTCATGATTGTAAACATATTAAAACTATTCATATGTACTGTAATGCCCCGAAATCCGATCTATCTTGACACCCGAATTTCGTACGTCACGATCCCATCTTTTTCCAAACATACATCATTATATAGCTAAATATAACAACATATACTCTCAAATCCCAGGTGCTAAAAACCTTATACCCTTTTTCATTACAAATAATGATAAATACATTATTCATTTCATCTTAAACTAGTCTATAGTTCAATTTCATATTTCTCTATTACAAGTCTTCACTTGATCTTCTCGCTCATTCACATTCTGAATGGCACTTCATTTTGATACCGTCAGCTTGATCTTTACGGGATCCTTAAGTTCTTCTAACATCATTCGCTGAAATTTTTTTTCATTTAAAGCAAGTGTGAGCATTCAATTTCCCAACAAGTCATAACAGTTGAACAAACATCTTCAAGAATTCAAACATTCTTTTAAGACTTCAATAACCTAACAAAGGTTATGAAGCAGCTTGAATAATAGGAATAATCTGGATCCCTATCATTTTAAAACAATATTCACTTTAATTTTTAAATACTTTCATTCTTCTATCTTTTTCATACACATTATGTCTGGCTAGAATCATTTGTACAGACTTAACAATAACGGATCATGTATGAACAAAGCATTCTCTTATTGAACAGTTAAATCACAGAACAGTCCATCTCATAGAAACACCAAAGTGTTCACATTGTGGCACAAGACCTCATATGTTCTACTACTTTACACAAATATCACACATTAGCACATAGACAGAACTTCTAAAGTTCAACATCTGAGAAGTTTAAGAAACTAGCATTCATTTGAAATATGAATGAAGTTAGGAAACTTGCCTTACACACAGTTACAACTTACGCTGAACTGCACATTCCAGTTCCTATGTAGCACATAAGAAAAACAACACATACACTAATTAGTCATGTATATTTGACTTATGCATTAGTTTGCTTAACTTTGCTTCTTAGGGTTCGCATTCTTGTAACCTAAGTTTACGCGACCACTTTCATTACCGTTCTACAGCTTCATGACATACGGAGATGTCTTACATTTACGTTCATCATCTTTGATGTTTTACATCTTATCTTCTTCTTATAACTTCTCTAGGACTCAGCACACATCGCTTAGCCCAACAAATAACCAACAAACAAGTTCTCATCTTGTCTACACTGCCGATAACAGTGAGTTAGATCGGTTGCCAGTTTTGTATATACCTTCGCTCTCTAAAGGAATTGTTTAGCCCAGCTCCCATATGTCAACCATCAAAGGTTACGATTGTACTACAACTTAACTTATCTTAACTTATCCGAACTATTAAACTATAATCTTCATTAAGTTAATTTCTCATTCCTTATGGCTTCCTGGCAACTAAATGCCACCCCTCAGGATTCATTCTTATATGACTCACCTTCGGCTTTCAATACTCTTATTATCGTTCATTACGACTTTCTCGATAATTCATGTCTTACTTACTATCTTTGTCAATGTCTAGGTCATACAACCAAGGTATACTTAGAATGTTCGTCCGATACAAATACGATTCACGAGGATCGTTTATGTATTCAACGTTCACGTTGCTCGTCTTTTAATCTCTCATTCAACCTTTACTCAAGGTTTTCATCGCTTTCGATCATTATCCATCCCATGAACCCCATGTTCATTATTCTTTCTTAATATTGAAGTCATACTATTTGTTGTATGCTACGACCGATCGTTTATCGCAATAGCGTTGCATTTGCAACATCTATATGCTTTACACTTATCTCTCACTATCATGATATAACATCAAAATGTCATTCATTACCCTCGTCACTCAACGTCTAAGGAATCACAACCATAGTAACCCCTCATGTTCGTTCATTGCGAATACTGTCCCCGGACATCGGTTACGTAACCCGCGTTCACATTCTTTGTCTTTTAATCTCGATTAATCTTTTCGTTCAACCTTCATTTAAGGTTTAATTTACTTGTTTAAGTGTTACATTAGTTGAACATTATGTTCTTTATCTTCCCGTACGTTTCCCCCAAGAGTTGAGCAGTTAAAAGCTCTTCTCTAGCTTTTCCCTACATTGGCACTACGGCGCCACTCTCTTCTTTATCTCTCACGCCACGGCATGAGTTTGCGATGCCGGTTCCTTGGTCTGGCTTTATATTTCACCTGAAAGTCATGGTGGCGCCCATGGCTAAGCCCTAACCCTAGAAAATTTCTCTAAGTGTTAAATCCAATTTGAGACGCTTACTTCCCGCTTCCATAACTTATTCGTTATAACTCAGAACGAGGTCTTTCCAAAGCCATTCTTTTCCTCATCTTACGTACTTCAATACCCCCCAGACAAAAATTCGTCCTGAATCCATTAACGTGCCATTCAATTGGCTTGATCTTCACCCTTTATTCGTTTTACGTTTTTAACGCTCTTCGTTTGTTCATCCGTAATTCGGTCATCCGAACTCAGAATTCGTTCGTTCTTGAGTCCAAGACTCACATTTTCTATGTTCTCTTACATTCTTATGAAACCCTACACATTCAGGATCATTTACTAACTTTCTAATTCTAGTTTGTCTTTTATGAAATTTTCGCCATAACTTCGTTATAGCTAAGTTTTAATCTGTTCTTTATGAACGTTTCTAAAGTTCCTAACCAAGCAATATGCATCTAACTTATACGCGATGGTTTTAAACTTGTCCATTAACAACAAATATCCTATGATGGTTTTAAATTTGTCCATCAACAACGTTCTTCGTGTTCTTCGTTCGTTCTTCATTTTATTCGATATTTTGGATTACGATTTCACTTTTTATTGGAATTTGATGTTATAGATCATCATTCCTTACTTATTACACCTAATTATTGATATAATCCACTCGGATCTTTCTAATTCATTATGAATCTTATACTTCCTTAAGAAATTTACAAACTAAACCTTTAATTCTTATTTCTTCATTTTCTTATGATTTCAACCATATGAAATCATTTCTAACATCATTTACTTCTTATTCTTATTAACCTATGTTTTGAACATAAAAACTTTAGAAAAGTTAATTTAGGAGTTAAGTTTTAATACCTTTCCTCTTTATTTTTCTTCCGCTAAACAAAACCGGCGATTTGCTAGCTTTTCTATTTAATGAACACTTTCTATCCGAACATTCATGCTCATTCTCTTCCTTCTCCCTCTTCATCCGACCCTCTCTCTCCCTAGATTGTAGGATTTTCAAAATCCCATTTAAATGAAATAAGCTTCCTATTTATAGAATTTCCAAAGCTAGGGAAAAATAGTCATTTCACCCCTAACCTCCTTACTATCCATACCTCCTTACTATTCATGACTTAGGTGTTAAGTTAACTTAGAACTTAAGTCTACTTAGCCTTTAAGTTACGTGGTTCCGTCTTTCGGGTTTTTGTCCGACAGTTTTAAAAACTACGATTCTCGGAATCCAAATATTTTTGGATATTTCATCTTTCCTTTACCGATTAACTTTTACGTATTATTCGGATTTCTAAAAAATTGAAAAATACTTTTTGGCGTTAAGCGTTTTCCTTCACGTTTTACCCTAACGTAGCTAAATGAATGAAAAGTACATAACATAACTTTTTGTCATTTTTATTTCATCTGATTTTTGCACATTTTTCGAGAAAAACTTTTATCGGCTTACTTAACTTTTCAAGATATATTATCGTCAAATCTTTCAACGGAATGTCATTTCGACATACCGAACTCTCGGAATGGCTTAGGTTATTTAAACCCTAACCCTTAGGTTTCGTCGGGTGAATAGTGCATATTTTGTCTTTTTCCCCAGAAATATTTTTGTTCCCGGAAAATTTTTATTTTTGTCTTGAAAATTATTACTCGTTCAGTCTAGCTCGTAGTCAGAATCCTCCCGACTTATAATCATCCTAGGTTCTAGAATGATTAATAAACACATAGCACATAATATAATTAATAAAAAATCATTTTATTAATAACTAATTCTTTAAACTTAAATTTTGGACGATCCGAATTTTCGGGGCGTTACACATACCCTGGCAGTGATATGTTGTAACTATGATATACTTTTAATTGATTAATTATGACAAAAATTCTATCGGGAATTATGTTAGAAATAACAAATATGACAATTCTATCAATACAAATCATTCAACCAATTCGATATTCGATGAACAACGAACAAATACAAACAACTGCACATTGTATTATATATGACAACAAATGACTAACAATATATAACTAAATAATTTAATTAACTTACGAAGGCTAACCTTTAAGCTTTAATTGATCGTAGGAGGATAAGAGCAGGAGGCATTGAGCAACAACAACGGAGGGGGAGGAGGAGGAGGCGGAAGAGGGGAGAAGGAGGAGGAGGCGGCAGGAGGAAGAGTTAGTCGCCAGTAGAGGTGAGAGAGAAGGAGGTGTAAAGGTGACAGAGAGAGGAGTTATTTATGAGAGAGATGCAATGTTTGGTGTGGGAAGGAATTGATTAGCGTTTTAATTAGCTTATTTTAGACGAAATTCTATCAAGGTTATTTTCGTTGGGAATATCATATTATCGACGGATCTTCCGTCGGAATTAACATACTTCCATCGAAATTATTGTTGGCATTGGCGCTAAATTTGTACACCCTTGTGTATTACTATTTGTGATGAAAATTCGTCGAAAATATTTTATTTTCGAGGGAATATTCCATCAAAATTACTATAAAATCGATGAAAAATATTTCGTCAGAAATAATTCTGTCGACTTTAATACTTTTTCTTGTAATGAGGTATTAATAAATATTATTATATTTTTTATACTAAAAAATATAATCAAAATCATAAATATCCCAAATTTTGACATATACTCAAGAAAATTTAACATATAAAAATCATAATATTAAAACTAAGAATTGAAATAATAATTTATGTTGTTAAATACAAAAAACTAAACTATCAACATACTCAATCACGAATCTTAATATGGATTAAACTAAATTAGTTTTTTGTTAATTCATAATTTAATTTAAAAATCTTAATATTTGTATCACGAATCCCAAAATATAGATTAAACTAAATTAGTTTTTGTTAATAAGTTACCAACAATTTGAATGATATAGTCTTAATTACAAATAAAATTATATTTAAAATGTATTGTATTAATATATATATATATATATATATATATATATATATATATATATTATTCAAGAATTAAATTTTGATAATATACATGGGTAAATATGTAACTTTATCTATTTAGTTTACCCTAAAAACTTATAAGGGTACTAAGTGTTAAAAACTTATAGGTTCCTTTTTAAAATATATTTGACCTTTTATGTTTTCTACATGGTTTGAATCTTGTTGAAAGGGTGAAATTGACAAAAGAGTCTGACATGAAACGTCGACAATTTGAAATGATTTTACAGAGCCACCAGTTGGTACGAGTAAAATGGTTGAACCAACTTAACAAAGTTTATGAAAATTTTTGCAAAAAGGCCTAATTATTGGACTCTATTCAACAGGCCTTTGAAACCAAGATTGATAGAGTTTGGGGGATTGCTTATGAGGGGGAAGGTGTTAGGCACCCCCCGACTTCCGTGAAAACACGGTTACCAGGTCTTTCCAATTCCCTAATTATTTGTAGTGTGTGTGTATTTAATTGGGCCTAAGTGCTTTGTTTGAAAGTAGTGATATACCTCTTTTGCACCTATATGATTTGTATGAAAATTCAATTTTAGCCAAAATATACAAAATTGATGTTTTAAAAATAGCTTTTCAACCCCTAATGCTCACATAGTAATTGAGGTCTTTGATACTTCCATTTTATTCCGTATTCGGCATGTTTTGATTTTATTCTCGACATGCGAAACATCTTCGATAAAATTATATATATATATATATATATATATATATATATATATATATATATATATAAGTGTCGAGGGCTACTTATGGGCATGAAAGCCATCAAAGTGACCCGAGCACCATAAACCATAATTTGATTATGTCAGGGCCTTAAATTCGTATTCTCGCTTTAAGGCCTAGGCTTACATTTACAAGAGGCTACAAGCTATCTATAAAGCTCACTGGGGTTATCACCGGGATTAAGTTTGATCTCCCAGGGTTATCACCGGAGTTTGACTTGATCTCCCATGGTTGTCAACGGGGTTTGACTTGATATCCTGCGGTTGTCACCGAGGTTTGTGTTGATGATTTTGACTTCTATGGTTGTCTCTGGAAGATAAAAGACAATTTTGTCCTCCTGCATGGTTAGTAACAGGAATGCAAAATTTTCAGTGTCTACATATGCCCATCTTTATCATGTTTATGGAATGAAATGGAATAAACACGATAAAGATTGATAGACACTTGAAATATGATAAGATTAAACGTTGCCATGCAATGCCGCATGATATGATGTTATGGTGTAACAACCCCAAAATTCATACAATATAATTCTCAACTTCGGTCGTTAATAACACATCTACCTTCTAATTTTACATCCTTATTCGACGTTAAACTTTATAAAATGCGGAATAATTTAAAATTTTATGTCTTTTTACTTTAATTCCCTGAATCAAAACCTTTATCATCTACATGTCTTTGAATCAATCTTATTTTATGATTCACTTTATCACTATTATTATATAAAATTTTACATTTTAATCCGATAACCTTTACATATTAGATAACTCTAACTTTAGCTTTACAACTCAACATAAAACTATACATCATAAAACATTTAGTACATCTCATGAATCTTAATCATGGTATTAAGAAATAATAACTTTACCTAAAATATTAATCTTCATGTATTATTTCTGATCCACATCATTCAAGTAGCACATAGTGTTACCTTCAATCCTTAACCTGCAAAAATGGTTATTTTCAAGGTTGAGCTCGACAGCCCAGCAAAATCTAAAAGTTTTCATGCATCACGTAGCACATAATAACATGCTCAACATATATCTCATAAACATTGGACTAACATAACATACATCTTACAGTTCATATAACAAGTATAAAGATTGAGTTCCTTACTCAATTAACATGCTTTACTCAAGCAACGTAGTCATAAGTTGACTTTATCATTTCATACATTCAACATATATATAACACATCATGCTCTTTGCAACAAAGATTTAAAACAATAAAATTCACGTAGCAAATAAGAACTGAAAGACTTGTCTTGATCGTTGTTTACCAATAACAGTTTAACAGCTTACAGTTATCTGCACTTCACGTGCCTTACACAATTATATAATCATACACACCAACTATTAGTTATATAGCAATGCATAATAGTTGTAATGTAAACTTTACTCTACCTCCCATAACCCTTCTTATTAATTAATACACAATGTTCAATTTGATTGTGTTAACTTTCAACTTATATCTCACTGCACTTCATATTCAAAGTTCATTCAAGTGTTTAAGTCTTGCTAGGACTACTTATTGGTTTTATATTAACACTATTCAATATCTTATTATATTCACATGATTTTTGAAGCGTTATTAAGTCACCCAAACCAATTTGTCTCTCTTGTGTGTTCTTAATATGCGTATACAACTTATCTAATATATCATTTATTAATGTTCAGCATCATTATACTTCATAATATTTATGTTCTATAACTTTGAATAACATCTATTATCGTCGACATCACTATACTTGTGTATGTGCATGTCCGACGCCCTCCGATTGCCTCTGAATATGCATCAATCACAAAGATGACCATTTTAACTACTGTTCCAGTCCTCAAATTGAAAAACTTAAAGAATAAAAGTTGTAGGTCTATTCATCCTCTTTCCGGATCATCTTGAATCACCTCAATCGGAGTTCATATGAAAAAGGTATGCCTATTTTACTAAAATAAGTCAAAGCAGTCACACCTGACATACTTTGGGCGCAGCTGTGCCCAATTAAGCCTTGGACACAACCTGGCTGTGCCCTCTGATCTTGTTTGCGCCCTCTGATCTTGACTTTCGCCCCAAATGACTTAGGGCACAGGTAGCATTTTCTTGGATTAAAACAGGACTGAAGCTTTCTTGTTCTTGCGATTTTTGACCCTTTTTCTCCAACTAATCTTCATAACTTGAGTTATACACATCCAAATTAGTCCGTTTTTGATTCTATGGATTCGTAATTCATAGAACTACAACATACTATAATTCTAACAATTTATAAAAACATTAACCAACCTAAAATTTGACCCAAAACACCTGTTCATACTCTATTTTCATGTTTTAAACACATTTAACGAATTCATTCGCTACGAATTCGTTTCTCAACCAAATTGGTCCATTTAACTTTTGTTATTTTCATTTTTGAATGTATTAGCACAAACCATTTCCAATTTACAGATTAACACATGATTCAACCACTAATTTTGGTCTCAAGGTGAGCCAATATATATATATATATATATATATATTATCACATAACCATGTTCTTCATCCTAAACATGTTTCCATGGATTTGATTTCTAAAAATCATTCCTAGACAACATATACATATTATAATCATCTACCAACATATATATAATATCTATTTCTATCATATAATCCAATAAAATATAAGTTTCAAAAGAAAACTCTAAGAACACATATACTAAAGTTTGTAGAATAGGTTATTACCTCTTTGATTCTTGGAATAGATGATTAAAAAAATGATTACCCTTATTCTTCTCTTTCTTTGATTCTCAACCTTGTCTCTCAATTCCCTCAGTTTTCCTCTGTGTTTCCTTCTTCCTTCTCTAAATTCTCTGAACTTAGCCTTTAGGAATTATGCGCAACATATAACCTGACTCCACTCTTTCTCACATATACATCAGTTTAAAAAACCAATAAGCGTCAGCTAAAATAAGCCAAAGGCCACAGGGCGTTGTTTGGCTAACCATAATTCTCCTCTACTAGTTTATATTTATATTATTATATTATATGGTTTTTTATTTGTCACACATGCAACCCATTAGCTTACACTTATAATTATAATAATTATAATTTTTATTATAATTATACTTATGATTAATAAATAATTATATATCTAATTTAATTAATAAATTAGACTTAAACATCGCTTTATTTAATTTACTTATTTTCTTTAATATTAAATAATTTAATTTAATTATTTCATTAAATTAAATCTTTCAAATAAAAATTTCCATTATTCAATTTCATTACTAAATTAATGCACCACAATTCATCAAGTATTTATTTATCTCAATAAATTAATTAATTAAAATATTTATTTAATTTAATAAATATTTAAAATTAATTACAAAATTCATTTAATTTCTTCAATAGTTAACTTAACTATTAAACCTCACTTTCCCAATATATGAATATATATTTCTCTTCACACTAGATCACATATTTCAAAATATATAGCACGTATATATAAATACTCAAACTCAAAACATCTCATAATGAGAATTTTAATTATTAAATTACTATTTTCATAACCTATAAAAATTCGGGTTGTCACATCCTTCACTCCTTATAAGGATTCCGTCCTCAGAATCACCGAAACCCTACCTTACTAAGGTTTTCATCAAATCTCTTTGTTGAATAACTTCAACACATTACCTTAATATATGTTTTATATTTTCTACTCCCACCATTCTTGATAATAAATTCTTGTAAGTTTATTTCATAACCTTTACTTAGACTCAATTATATTTGAGTATTATATATTCTTTAACCCATTCATTTCCTTTTCTAAGGATCGTTATCATAAACACTCAGGATATTACATTCACCCATTCTTCTAAGAATTTCATCCTCGAAATTTTATTTATTAATCTTCATTCATTCAATCTATCAAAATAGATTTTACCTTAATACTTATTCATTCATTGGGTTCTGCAACCAAATTCTTTCTCTAAGGATCTTTCTAAGATCATCATATTCCTCACCTCTTCCTCTTCTAAGAGTTTCACATGTCTCTTCTTTCCAGAGTTTCAATTCTTTCTTGAACTTGTTATGTTTTGCTTAATTTTCTCATCCTTTCCACTTTCACCTTTTAGAATAATAAGAATCTTCCACAATTGCTCAATAATTGGGAAGCGATATGAATAACAGGAATTTAAATGATTCCAAATCATGTTGAGTGGTCATATGACCTTGAACTACGTCCCTAGGTTATCAAGTATCTCAACTTGAACCTTTAATAGTCTTAAGACTATACGGACCTTGAACTCTTCTCCAGGTTTAACTGTACATCACCACTGTAACATAATGTTTAGCAATCACACAGACTGAAAACACTCTCTGCAAGTACTCTAGGTGATCAACCTATTGTACCCCTACGTTGTGCACAATGTCTTACATCTTAACATCGTAACGACTATATGCGTTACTTTCGGAACCATTGTCTCCGATAACATGTCCCCTTTTACAAGGTTGTTCACCTCAGTTTTTCAACATCTGAATCCGTACCAAAACAATTTGGTTTGGCATAACTTCTCAAGAAACGCTTGAATTTCATGAATATCTTTCAATATTCGTCTAGCTGAACCAAATAGCGTAGACTTCTACAACAATCCGGACATCAATCAAAATATACATATACATATATATATTCTCATATCTTAAAGAAATCTCAAAAATCCTTTTATGGAGTTATGATTATGACGTTGCAATACTACATCTCACAATAGTGGGCTGACGATCATATGATCACATCCAAAACCAGGTTCCATTGCATTGATAACTTCATCGTTTATCATATCAACCGATACATATAATTAAAATATATTTTGAAAATTTAAAAATCATTTTTTTTCTAGCCAAAACAAACAACATAGATACGCGAATAATAGCACTATTTAAAAAAAAATTCTCTGGTTCACTAGTGTGACCCAACATTTTTTTCAAAAATCAAAAGTATAACCATCGGCACGAAGTCAATAAATTTCGAAAATCTAGCAACGCTAAAAGATTTGGAATACCTAATTTTCTCCATCAATATCAATCTTTACACTAAATGTTCTTGTATTTCAACTTATAATCCTCCTATATCCCTAGTATAGTTCATCATATTTACCGCACATTGGAAGTTCAGGAACTTGCCACAATAGTATGAGTTTAAGAACTTATCCTAGTCAGACCATAGGCATCCATTCGCTGAGGGTTTCAAAACATACCATATTATTGTGAGTCACGAACTTACCATATGCATTAGTTTTAAGAACCACACCTAATCCTAATAATGTCTAACTAATATTAATAGTTTCTAACTATAAAATATACACATGAGAAAAGCATCACATTTTTGCCACATATACATTGATAGCGCGGTACCAACATTCCAATAATTATCAATGTGATAAACTGAGTGCAAGCACAAAACCCTCGCCCATACAAAGATTTGTACAACTTAGCCATCACATGAGTCCTCAATTAAAATCCCACCTAACTCTTTCTTACTCTTAACTTGCTCTTTGTTCGATACAAATTCCTCGTATCACATTATCCTTAACTCCTCGTGAGTTTATCTCGTACTATATCATAGTACATCA
Source organism: Panax ginseng (assembly GCA_020205605.1). NCBI lineage: Eukaryota > Viridiplantae > Streptophyta > Magnoliopsida > Apiales > Araliaceae > Panax > Panax ginseng. Next base: position 136,237,413 of record CM035139.1, read on the forward strand.
TCTTCATAACATCAAGCTATAAATATTCAAACATTATAGACCATCTTTCTTTTATAACTTAAACATATCACGTCATGATCTTATTCTATAATCATCTCCCTTAAAAGTCTTTTCTTAACTCGTGATCATTTTATTTTACGATCCTCTTTCTTTCCCTTTTCCATCATTTATGACATTATTCGTTATCTTGGCTATTGCCATTTCTTATCTTTATATCTCTTCAAGATTCTTCTTTGAATTTTCTTGTTTATATAACAATTCTTACTTTAAGTATTTCTAACTTCATTTACATTGCTCAATATTTCATTTGAGTTCCACATTTTCACCATATGTATCCACTTTCTATACTTGGTATACATCGAGTCTCTAATAGTTTCAATATGGTATGCTGAGTGGTTTCCCCACAAACAATCAACAAACTAGGTTCCGAGTTGCTAGTTCGTATATACCTCCGCTCTAGGAAGGAATCGTTTAGCGCAGATACCATACATCAACCATTAAAGAGTACAATTGTACCATACTTAAATATAGCTTTTTATTCTTAACTTCTTTATCACTCTCTTCTTATAGACATTGTCTATTTATTATCACCTTACATTCTTATTATTGGAGTTGGGTAACCCCACATTCATATTCCTTATAACTCTGCGAGATTCTTCTTTGAATCCTCTCACGTATGTTTTAATCCCTTCATTATAAATTTCTTAAATTACTTCTTATTATACAAACTCTATCTGAGCTTATTCTTTCATTATCTTCATCTTCCTTCTCAAAGGTTATAGCCTACGGTACTCCTACCTAAGGTTTATAACCTACAGCTTTGATACAAACTATAATGACCCAAAGTTCATACAATATAATTCTCAACTTGGGTCATTAATAACACAACTACCTTCTAATTTCACATCCTTATTCGACGTTAAACTTTATAAAATGCAAAATAATTTAAACTTTTATGTCTTTTTACTTTAATTCCCCGAATCAAAACCTTTATCATCCACATGTCTTTGAATCAATCTTATTTTATGATTCACTTTATCACTGTTATTATATAAAATTTTACATTTCAATCCAATAACCTTTACATATCAGATAACTCTAACTTTAGCTTTACAACTCAACATAAAACTAAACATCATAAAACATTTAGTACATCTCATGAATCTTAATCATGGTATTAAGAAATAACAACTTTAGCTAAAATATTAATCTTCGTGTATTATTTCTGATCCACGTCATTCAAGTAGCACATAGTGTTACCTTCAATCCTTAACTTGCAAAAATGGTTATTTGCAAGGTTGAGCTCGACAACCCAGCAAAATCTAAAAGTTTTCATGCATCACGTAGCACATAATAACATACTCAACATATATCTCATAAACATTGGACTAACATAACATACATCTTACAGTTCATATAACAAGTATAAAGATTGAGTTCCTTACTCAATCAACATGTCTTACTCAAGGAACATAGTCATAAGTTGACTTTAACATTTCATACATTCAACATATATATAACACATCATGCTCTTTGCAACAAAGATTTAAAACAATAAAATTCAAATAGCAAATAGGATCTGAAAGACTTGCCTTGATCGTTGTTTACTAATAATGTCTAACTAATATTAATAGTTTCTAACTATAAAATATACACATGAGAAAAGCATCACATTTTTGCCACATATACATTGATAGCGCGGTACCAACATTCCAATAATTATCAATGTGATAAACTGAGTGCAAGCACAAAACCCTCGCCCATACAAAGATTTGTACAACTTAGCCATCACATGAGTCCTCAATTAAAATCCCACCTAACTCTTTCTTACTCTTAACTTGCTCTTTGTTCGATACAAATTCCTCGTATCACATTATCCTTAACTCCTCGTGAGTTTATCTCGTACTATATCATAGTACATCATCTTCATAACATCAAGCTATAAATATTCAAACATTATAGACCATCTTTCTTTTATAACTTAAACATATCACGTCATGATCTTATTCTATAATCATCTCCCTTAAAAGTCTTTTCTTAACTCGTGATCATTTTATTTTACGATCCTCTTTCTTTCCCTTTTCCATCATTTATGACATTATTCGTTATCTTGGCTATTGCCATTTCTTATCTTTATATCTCTTCAAGATTCTTCTTTGAATTTTCTTGTTTATATAACAATTCTTACTTTAAGAATTTCTAACTTCATTTACATTGCTCAATATTTCATTTGAGTTCCACATTTTCACCATATGTATCCACTTTCTATACTTGGTACACATCGAGTCTCTAATAGTTTCAATATGGTATGCTGAGTGGTTTCCCCACAAACAATCAACAAACTAGGTTCCGAGTTGCTAGTTCGTATATACCTCCGCTCTAGGAAGGAATCGTTTAGCGCAGATACCATACATCAACCATTAAAGAGTACAATTGTACCATACTTAAATATAGCTTTTTATTCTTAACTTCTTTATCACTCTCTTCTTATAGACATTGTCTATTTATTATCACCTTACATTCTTATTATTGGAGTTGGGTAACCCCACATTCATATTCCTTATAACTCTGCGAGATTCTTCTTTGAATCCTCTCACGCATGTTTTAATCCCTTCATTATAAATTTCTTAAATTACTTCTTATTATACAAACTCTATCTGAGCTTATTCTTTCATTATCTTCATCTTCCTTCTCAAAGGTTATAGCCTACGGTACTCCTACCTAAGGTTTATAACCTACAGCTTTGATACAAACTATAATGACCCAAAGTTCATACAATATAATTCTCAACTTGGGTCATTAATAACACTAACTACCTTCTAATTTCACATCCTTATTCGACGTTAAACTTTATAAAATGCAAAATAATTTAAACTTTTATGTCTTTTTACTTTAATTCCCCGAATCAAAACCTTTATCATCCACATGTCTTTGAATCAATCTTATTTTATGATTCACTTTATCACTGTTATTATATAAATTTTACATTTCAATCCAATAACCTTTACATATCGAGATAACTCTAACTTTAGCTTTACAACTCAACATAAAACTAAACATCATAAAACATTTAGTACATCTCATGAATCTTAATCATGGTATTAAGAAATAACAACTTTAGCTAAAATATTAATCTTCGTGTATTATTTCTGATCCACGTCATTCAAGTAGCACATAGTGTTACCTTCAATCCTTAACCTGCAAAAATGGTTATTTGCAAGGTTGAGCTCGACAACCCAGCAAAATCTAAAAGTTTTCATGCATCACGTAGCACATAATAACATACTCAACATATATCTCATAAACATTGGACTAACATAACATACATCTTACAGTTCATATAACAAGTATAAAGATTGAGTTCCTTACTCAATCAACATGTCTTACTCAAGGAACATAGTCATAAGTTGACTTTAACATTTCATACATTCAACATATATACAACACATCATGCTCTTTGCAACAAAGATTTAAAACAATAAAATTCAAATAGCAAATAGGAACTGAAAGACTTGCCTTGATCGTTGTTTACTAATAACAGTTTAACAGCTTACAGTTATCTGCACTTCACGTGCCCTACACAATTATATAATCATGCACACCAACTATTAGTTATATAGCAATGCATAATAGTTGTAATGTAAACATTACTCTACCTCCTATAACCCTTCTTATTAATTAATACACAATGTTCAATTTGATTGTGTTAACTTTCAACTTATATCTCACTGTACTTCGTATTCGAAGTTCATTCAAGTGTTTAAGTCTTGCTAGGACTTCTTATTGGTTTTATATTAACACTATTCAATAACTTATTATATTCATTTCATTTGATTTAAAACACTTTTTACGTTCATTATCACTTATCACGGCGTATCGACATTTATTCATCGCCCGCCCAATTTGTCTCTCTTGTGTGTGCTTAATATGCGTATACAACTTATCTAATATATCATTTATTAATATTAAGCATTATTATACTTCATAATATTCATGTTATATAACTTAGAACAAGATCTATTATTGTCGACATCACTATACTTGTGTATGTGCATGTCCGCCGCCCTTCGATTGCCTCCGAATACGCATCAGTCACAAAGATGACCATTTTGACTACTGTACCCGACCTCAAATTGAAAACCTTAAAGAGTAAAAGTTGTAGGTCTATTCGACCTCGTTCTAGATTATCTTGAATCACCTAAATCGGAGTTTGTATGAAAAAGGTATGTATATTTTACTAAAATAAGTCAAAGCAGTCACACCTGACATACTTTGGGCACAATTGCCATGAATTAAGCCTTGAGGCACATGGTAGCATTTCACCCCAAATGAATTAGGGCACGCAGTCTTGTTTACTGCAGATTAGCGAAAGCAGGACCTAAAGCTAATGTTCTTCGCGATTTTTGACCCTTTTTCTCCTACTAATCTTCATAACTTGAGTTATACACGTCCAAATTAGTCCGTTTTCGATTCTATAGATTCGTAATTCATAGAACCACAACATACTAGAATTCTAACAATTTATAAAAACATTAACCAACCTAAAATTTGACCCAAAACACATGTTCATACTCTATTTTCATGTTTTAAACACATTTAGCGATTTCATTCGCTACGAATTTGTTTCTCAACCAAATTGGTCCATTTAACTTTCGTTATTTTCGTGTTTGAATGTATTAACACAAACCATTGCCAATTTACAGATTAACACATGATTCAACCACTAATTTTGGTCTCAAAGTAAGACAATATACATATATATTATCACGTAGCCAAGTTCTTCATCGTAAACATGTTTCCATGGATTTTAATTTCTAAAAATCATTCCTAGACAACATACAACATATATATAATATCTATTTCTATCATATCATCCAATAAAATATATGTTTCAAAAGAAAACTCTAAGAACACATATACTAAAGTTTGTGGAATAGGTTATTACCTCTTTGATTCTTGGAATAGATGATTAACAAGATGATTACCCTTCTTCTTCTCTTTCTTTGATTCTCAACCTTGTCTCTCAATTCCCTCAGTTTTCCTCTGTGTTTCCTTCTTCCTTCTCTAAATTCTCAGAACTTAGCCTTTAGGAATTATCAACATATAACCTGACTCCCTCTCTCTCACGTATACATCAGTTTAAAAAACCAATAGGCGTCAGCTAAAATAAGCCAAAGGCAACAGGTCGTTGTTTGGCTAACCACAATTCTCCTCTACTAGTTTATTTTTATATTATTATATTATATGATTTTTTATTTGTCACACATACAACCCATTAGCTTACACTTATAATTATAATAATTATATTTTTTATTATAATTATATTTATGATTAATAAATAATTATATATCTAATTTAATTAATAAATTAGACTTAAAAATCGCTTTATTTAATTTACTTATTTTCTTTAAATTAAACAATTTAATTTAATTATTTCATTAAATTAAATATTTCAAATAAAAATTACCATTATTTAGTTTCATTACTAAATTAATGCACCATAATTCATCATTTATTTATTTATCTCAATAAATAAATTAATTAAAATATTTATTTAATTCAATAAATATTTAAAATTAATTACAAAATTCATTTAATTTCTTCAATAGTTAACTTAACTATTAAACCTCACTTTCCCAATATATGAATATATATTTCTCTTCACACTAGATCACATATTTCAAAATATATAGCACGTATATATAAATATTCAAACTCAAAACATCTCATAATAAGAATTTTAATTATTAAATTCCTATTTTCATAACCTATAAAAATTCGGGTTGTCACATATGGACTCTGACAGTTTTTGTTTTGGATTGGATTACTTCCAACGGTATTCTATCACTGACTGTTCCCACCCTTTCTGCTAGTGATGAATTTGTCAGTGATGGTCTCTGCTGAACTGTCTTGATGTCTACTCGAACGATAGTTTACACAGCCTTTCATCACCGAACTTTCTCGATGCCTACTCGAATGGTAATTTACAAAGCTTTCATCACCGGATCTTTCCCGATGTTACATTGGGTTGAAGCCAACAGTTTAAAATGTCCATCAGTGCTATTGAGACTGATTCGATGACATGTTGTAGAGATGTTTTCAAGATCCCTGCTGTGGATATTTTTCTATGGCTGATACCACTGGACCTTTCTGAATTTGACGTCGGAGTTGTCACCAACGTTCTTTGTCTTTAGATATGCTTTCTGACTTTAGCTCTACTGAGGATGTTACTTTTTTTATGAGTGGCCCCATTGGGGATTCCCAATGCATATCCTGATGATAGCTTGCTTTGGTTGTCATCATTGGATTCTTCTTCTTGTTATGCTGGGATTGTCACCACTATCGTGGCTATCCATCAGGTTGATGCTAATAGTTCTGCTGGAGATAGAGGTTTTATTTCTTTCTTCCATAACATTCACACAATACCTACTCGAATGGTAATTTGTGAAGGTTTAACATCAACGAATTTCCTCGGTGCCTACTTGAAAAGTAGTTTACAACAGTCTGAAAATCACCTAACCTTCATGGTGCCTCGGCTGGGGATTTATATAACTGATTCCATCATTGATCATCCCCAAGAAAGATAACTTTCCACAAATTTTCATCATCGGATCTTTCCCGATGCTGTGATGGAGTTGTCGCCAACGGTTTGCAATATCAAATACTCTGACCTTCGTTGAAGAAATTCTCAATGCCTTACATCACTGGACCCTTCCTGATGCTATATTGGAGTTGTCACCAATGGTTTATACTATCAATTATTCTGACCTTCGTTGAAGTAGTTTTCAATGGCTTACATCACCAGATTTTTCCCGATGCTACGCTGGAGTTCTCGCCAACGATTTACATTGTCAATCATTTTAACATTCGTTAAAATTGTTTTTGACGGCTTACATCACCAGATCTTTCCCGATGCTACGCTGGAGTTGTCGCCAACGGTTTACACTGTTAATCATTCTGACCTTCGTTAAATTAGTTTTCAACGGCTTACATCACCGAATCTTTCTTGATGCTACTTTGGAGTTGTCGCCAACGGTTTACACTAAATTTCTAGATTTCCACAGTTTGACATCCTGTTTTTGGGTTTGAAGCCCTTCCTGCTCCATCGCGTAGAAGTTTTTTTCTTATTTAACTTTTCAGCTTCCGGGAACTCCATTGTAACTCAAATTTGATTGAGCCAGAGGGGGTGGGGACCACTCTAGGTGGCCATGAGTGAACCCATGATGCCATGGGTTGACTGCTGGACTCCAAGAGAGTTTATTTACTCCCCCCATTCCTTTCTTAAGTCATTTTTAACTTGAACTTTATTAAAAAAATCCAAAATTTCTCTTTCAAATCTACTTAGTTCGGGCTACTTTTTGCAAAATTCATCACCGTACAAACGTTATGCATAACTCTGGTAATGTTTATATATATTTTTTCCAGTTTTGACCGTTAGAACGTTAGATTTCATATAGAATGCTTCTAAACACAATATAGCGAATATGCATGCTTATATGACTTGACAAATATAATTAGACTTAGTAAATGCTTATATTTTACCATGCAGAATGTATTGATATGAAAAAAACTAATTTATCAGACAACCATTTAGCACCCTTTTTTACTAGTTTATTCATCCTATTTGAGGACAAATGAGCATGGGTTTTTCAAAAAAAATGCACATGGTAATTTGGCTACCATTGTGACTTACTTTTAATGTTTAATATCTATATCTTGCTATTGGGTTGGTGTGCTACTGAATGGCCACCTATTCATGCCTATTGAGGACCCAACTCTTTCTACTTATATGCCTCGTAGGGAGCTTCCAACTATCAACGTTACGATTCCAGATCTCTTAGATGAATTTAGTCATCATCCCTCTATCTATCTCTATGCGAATGAGTTAATAGTTGTTTTCATGATTACCTTTCTTTTTTTCATTTTGGGGGCAAGGGTTTTGATCTTAATTTTAAACTTGAGGCAGGTCCCCGGCTTTACTCAGCCCAGGGGGAACTGGTTTAGCATTCACTCCTTGTACTAAACCCTTCATCCGGAGTACCTATTCCAGCATCCCTTTTATAAAGTACGTCTCCGCTAAAATAGAATTTTAAGGCCATTTTATAGATTCGTTTTCTTTCAGCTTGACTTTCCCCAGCGGGCGTAGATCTATCTCGAAGATATTCTTTGACATCATGATACCAGGACTATTTGATGGGAGGCTGTTGATCGATTTCACAATCAAAACATTCGTGCAAGTATACACGGTCAACAAGTAATAACGTGAAAGTAGAGTATCGTTCCCACGAGGAATTATTTAATAAAAATTACCAAGTATTAGTTCTTAACCAAAATAATTTTATTTAAACAATCAATTTAGGGTTTTGAATTAAATTATTTAATTAAACTAATTCTAATTACCACTAGTTAAAAATCAGATTATGGAGATTTAAAATAACAACTTCACTTATTGCTTCACTTATATTAAAACATTTCTTATTAATTATGCTCACTATTCTAGATTGTTAATCAGGAACTTATTAGTATTTATAGCCACCTTCCAATGCATCACAAACATATTAATCCAAATCCTCAGTTGATAGAATTGAATTAAACACCCTAATTAAATAATTCATTATATTCATATGTGAATTACAATTAAAAAGGATTTAAAGCACAGGTTCCCTTATTAGATTACATGCGGCGTAAAGGCATATCCCTATCCTAAACACAAATAATGAATTTCATCATCATGCAGAAAACACAATCACATGCTATTATGATCAAATCTAAATCTATACTTCATCTCCCAAATCTATATAAATTATCATGGTAATTGTTAGCTAGACAATTAAACATTTATACGCAATCATAATAGACAATCCATAGAATAGATCACGATAAATAACAGAGAAGCATACTAAAATAAGCTATGCAATAAGATCCGTTGCAATCTTAAACAAGAAATTTAGTTCATTGTTATTGAATTAAAATCAAGAATCCTCAATTGAATAAACCTTAAAAGATAAAAGTAAGATAAGAGAAGAGAATAAAATATGTTGTCAGCAGCCTTGAGACTCCTCTTCCACTCCTGCTTTGAATCTTCAGTGTTCTTCAAGTTTCTTCAATCTCAAATGGCTAATTAAGAACTAGGGTTTATGTTCTAATCTAATGGAGTGTATCTATAATCTAATCTATCTAATCTCCCTTATTCTATGTCTCCCATCATGTATTTATAGGTTGTAAGTCCAATTTTTAGCTTAGGAGGAAACCCAATCCAATTTGGAGTAAAAAAAGTGTCAAAATTCCCCCCAAAACGCGTCCAACCTTGATCAAGCCCTACACCAGTACCCTAGAGGTTCTCACGGCGCTGAGATTCTGCCCCCTAGCGCCCCGATGCTAGAAATAGGCAAGGAATGGGCGCCCCCGCACTGGGGCTTTTTTTGGAATTTTATGTTTTGACGTCCTTTGGGATAATGGCCATAACTTCTTCTTCCAAACTCTGATTTTGATGATTCAAGATGTTACGGAAAGAGAAGACATAGATATACAATGTTCATTCTTTGAGTGTTTCGAAATAAGGTCCGGAGTAATGTTGAAATTGGCCCAGAAGTGGCTGCTATGTAAATAGCAATCCAAAAATGCGAATCTAGCAACCCCAAACATCGATCCAAGTAACTTTCGTCCCAATTCCTACAAAAAAACATAAAACATTCATGAATAGATACAAACACTTAAAAACTTCTAATTGATTAAGCTCAAATGCACTCAATTAATGGGTATAAAACTCACTCATCAAAACCCCCAAACTTAAACCTTTGTTTGTCCTCAAGTTAAAACACAAAAGGGCTAAAAATAAATAAACTAACTCAACTACATGAATGCATATGCATGATCTACTTCCTAATATACTTACGAACCCAGTAATAAATCAGAGATACCAATGATACTCAAATAATATATTCAATCAAGTCAAAGTCCATAACTCTAACCAGTTAGTCAATCCAAACCTGTTATCACCCATGTTGTGCGTCTGTGCTTGTTAACCATTTTAACTAACCACAGTTCAATATAATCACAGAACAAAGTTCTTATAAGTAAAATTTTAGTTCCAATTCAATTGCTTTTGTGAACATGACAACTCCGATTAAAACTATGCAATTACCAAGTCTAAGGGTAAATACAAGATTTATTTATACTTTTATTCAACCACGAGGGCATTTTTGCTCTTTCTCGTGTTTTTTTTATAATTCTCATGGTTGTGCAATGTCATATTCCCTTAGGCTTTTTCAGTGCTACCTTAACGAGCTTTTGACCAATGACTCCCAGACCATTAAGACCTTAGGGCGCTATATGTAAAGACAATCCCCTCAGGCTTACTTACTCAAGTAACAAAGGCTACAAAACTAGACAAGTATGCCATAGTGTTTATTCTCTTTTTTTTTTCTATAATTTTTTCTTTTTTTTTCATTTTGTATATATATATACCCCATAGATTCCCCCAAACTCAAGCTATTACGTCATTCCAACCTTTATCCCCAGTTCACTAATTTCCTTAAATTTTAACCAAGATTTTTCCTCATAAACAAATTATAAAACCCGTGAATCAAGTGGATTAAAATAGTTAAACTTTAAGTGCTAACCGGTTACATAAGTTTCAGACAGGCTCATATTATCGTCATGATTAAAATTAGAACTCGTCATCAATTATCAACACTGTTCAAGTTAACATGCAAAACAAATCATATCATAGGCTGAGCTAAAACCATACAAACTGATCACATAGATCCATGCCAAAAAAATACAATTATACTACATGAACGCATACCAATGCAACACATATATGCATATACAATTAACTACCATGTATTATATGCAACCTAAAAAAACACACAATGCTAACATATAAAAATAACGAACTATAATGCAAATGACTAACTATATGAAATATAACACTAAAATGCCCCCAAACATAAACTAGACATTGTCCTCAATGGCTGAAATAGGAAAAAGTAAAGTGAAGGACTTCCCTGAAAATATAGCAATCTTCTACTTTGTCCACTAAGTTTTGAGAATATGCTAGGCACATGGAACAAATTAGGCCACTCACTTGAATTTGACTTGAATAACCTGTAAAACCATGATAGAAACAATTTTATTAAATCCTAAATAAATGTAAATTCAAAACTACTAATATAAAAACTAATAAAAACAAAAACTAAAAAATAAACTTGGGTTGCCTCCCAAGAAGCACTTGTTTTATAGTCTCAGCCTGACTTCTTTAATTCTCTATCCAATTCCCCTACGAAAATTTAGGAACTCTCCATCCATCAGCAACAATGTCTCTTTTAGTAGGTTCCCAATTGTAATGGCCATTGAATTTAAGTCACCTAGCATGATCTTTGTGGATAGGATCCCCATTAGATATGACAAACCACTAGGTGCTTTCCCAATTGTGTTTGTGATCAAATTATGGCATAGAAGCTTGTCAAACACAATGGGCTCCTCCTCTATCTTCTCCTTTTCATCCCGCCATGACTCCACATTTGTACTAGCTCTTATGTCACAAAGAGCTTTGTCGACAATTTGATTGCCAATTGGGCATGGTTTTACAAAAATGCACGGATTCTTGAACTTTGGTGGGGGAGGCACATGGGATACTAATGAAATTTGCTCATCTTCGTTGAAGCTTACAGTTAAATCTGCGTCGATCTCTTTTTCTTGGTCCCCAATTGTTTCCTCTATTTCAACATATTGTGGCTCACCTAGTTGCAGATTTTGTTCGGGCTCTCCATCATTCTCGGAATCCATGTCATAAGGCCAAGTGTATCGAGGACAAATATTTGAGGCATTAAATAGTTGTTCTGCAAAATTTTGACTCGATAGCTCTGGACTAATCCTCCCCTCCTCACTTGAAGCTATGAACTTGGATATAATTTCCTCCAAATTTAGATTTTCTTCCTGTTGTAGTGGAGGTGGACACGAGAACTTCGGTGGGTATGTTGAACTTGGAGCATAAAATAAATCTTGATGAATATGGCTCCATGAAAAATCTGGGTGATACCCCCAATCCAAATGATAGTTGTTGGGATAGACATAATTGTTGGGGTAATCACCACTATACAGTATTGGCTCGACATTGATGGCGCGTTGATGACTCAGATGATTTCCAGCACAATAATCACAAGTAACCGCCACACTTTGACAACGTTGTGCTGCAAAAGCGTCTAACCTCCTCGAAAGTGTCTCAATCTGTGCTGATAATGCAGAAAGTGTCACGAGTCCATCAATCTCCGTTCCCCTTGGTTGAGTCATTCTCGTATACGGCCATTGATAATTAAATTCTGCCATAGTACCTGAAAAGAAAGAAAAATAATAGAAAGTGAATTAAATAAAATAAAAATAAAAATAAGAAACCTTTAAATTAAAACTAATTTAATTAAAATTAATATTGGAAAAATTAATAAACTAATTCCCCAGCAACGGCGCCAAAAACTTGTTGATCGATTTCACAATCAAAACATTCGTGTAAGTATACACGGTCAAGAAGTAATAAAGTGAAAGTAGAGTATCATTCCCACGAGGAATTATTTAATAAAAATAATCAAGTATTAGTTCTTAACCAAACTAATTTTATTTAAACACTCAATTTAGGGTTTTGAATTAAATTATTTAATTAAACTAATTCTAATTACCACTAGTTAAAAATCAGATTATAGAAATTTAAAATCACAACTTCAGTTATTGCTTCACTATATTAAAACACATCTTATTAATTATGCTCACTATTCTAGATTGTTAATCATGAACTTATTAGTATTTATAACCACCTTCTGATGCATCACAAACATATTAATCCAAATCCACAGTTGATAGAATTGAATCAAACACCCTAATTAAATAATTCATTATATTCCTATGTGAATTACAATTAAAAAGGATTTAAAGCACAGGTTCCCTTATTATATTACATGCGGCATAAAGGCATATCCTTATCCTAATCACAAATCATGAATTCCATCATCATGCAGAAAACACAATCACGTGCTATTATGATCAGATTTAAATCTATACTTCATCTCCCAAATCCATATAAATTATCATGGTAATTGTTAGCTAGACAATTAAATAATTATACACAATCATAATTGACAATCCCTAGAATAGATCACAGTAATTAACAGAGAAGCATAAATAAATAAGATATGCAATAAGATCTGTTGCAACTTAAACACGAAATTTAGTTCATTGTTATTGAATTAAAATCTGTAATGCCCCAGAAAATTTGGATTTTTGATAATTAAAATTTTATTTTTATTATGTGGATTAAATGAAAATTTAATTGATTATTTATGGAGTAAGCCAATTGAGGCTCGTTCTACGACCTAGATATGTCGGAACGTCATAGTATTTTGGCTACGTGATAGAATTCAAGTGTTTGAAGTTCCAAGACGAAAATAAAAACTTTCTGAGAATTTTTTTTGAAAAATAGTATTCACGCATTTTTGCTCGGGAATTATTTTTGAACGTCCGAGAAATACGTAATGATAGAATTCTAAGACAAGATGGAATATCCAATAATATTTTAGTTATGGCAAACGCAATTTTTTGCCTGCGGACTTAAAACCTAACGGTTAGGGAAAGTGAATTCCGAGAAGGAATTTAAATGCGATTGATGAATTAAAGTAATGATTGTATTATATGAAAGTATTGTATGAGGTAATGAATACGAGTATAATACGAGGTATTATACGAGCAAGTATTAATGATGGAATGTCGTATATTAAATAAGTATACGAGTTAGAATATAAGATTAATACGTAAATTATACGTTATAAGGCTTTAAGTTAAATGAATTTAATTTATAGGATTGTGTAGAACATTGTAAAGTCCAATGAGAATTGGTAAGGTCCAAATGTAAGAATGGATACGTCCAATAAGAATTAAGGTGTAAGCCCAAGTGGTTGATTAATGAGAAGCCCAAAGTAACTTAATGCCAGCCCAAAATGAATAAGCTTAGTTAATTAGACTTAAGCCCAATGTAATAATCCAATGGATTAGGAGGATCCATGGGGCAACCCATGATCACATGTATAACCCAAAGTAGTGGCCAAGTAAAGTACTTGGTGGCTAAGTAAAAGTAATGAGCAAGTAAACTTAATAATTAAGCAATGGATAAGTCAAGTGGTGGCCAAGTAAAGTGCTTATGCTTGGTGGCTAAGCAAGAGATAAGTTATGTGATGATCAAGTAACTTAAAAGCTAAGTAAAGGATAAGTTTTGTGGTGAGCAAGCAAGAGATAAAAGTTGTGGAGGCCAAGTAAAGTTGGTGAGCAAATAAGGAATAGTAAGGAGGTGGAGTTAAGGAGGTGTAATGGTTTATTAACCATTAAGCCCTCATTTAGGATTTCATTTGTTGCTTGTTTAAATTTCTCCCAACTCCTCTCAAGTTAAGTAACTTATTGGTTAGAGAGAATAAGCACTTATAAGTCAAATTTCCATTATGAGATTTTTAAGAAGCAAGAAGGTGATTAAAGCTTAGTCAAGTGATATTTAAGGGTAAGAACTTAAACCATGAATCTCTTTCTCTTCCATTGGTAGGGAGATGGGTAGTGGTAGAACATGTATGCTAAGGAATGATAGGAATGTGTAATCAAAGAGCTTAAGTCTTAATAAGTCGTATAAGTCATGAATAAGCTATTCGTAATCATATAAGTTTTGAAACAAGGAAGAACTTGTAAGAACTTGTTTTATGTTGAAATAACAAGGTTGTATGATAATAAGAAGTAAGGATAATGGTTAAATGATTTAAGCTATGATAAATCATGCAAAGTGAATTCATAAGTAGTTCATACTTTTACAAGTTATAGACTAATGAATAACAAGTAATAACTTATCATGTCAATAAGTTAATGAAGTTTGTATGTCAAGATGTTAGTATGTTGGATATGATATGAGAACATTGAGTAAAGGACTTAAATTAATAATAAGTCATAAGTAAATGAAATCATGCAAGTTATAAGTTGATAAGCCATGAACTTATGAAGAATAAGTCAAAACCTAATTTGAAAATAAGTTAATGTAATAAGTAGTTTGAAATGTTTATATGATCAGTTAGAATCCATTTAGAATAATGATCAAATCGTTAGTATCGAAGTTATGCCGGAATTCACACGATTGGACGTTAAGCGTCAAATTCATAAAATTCTCGGAATGGAAGTCATATTTTGTGTTTGAACTCAAAAAGGTTGGTTTTTGATGGAGACAAGTCTTATTTAGAGTTGCGGACTCAAGAATGATTTAATTCCGACTTAGAACGAAGAAACGAGTGTTGAACGTTCACGAACATTTATCGTTTTTGTTAAAAATGAACTAATAGGTGAATTTTTTGCAAACAAAGTCAAATAGATAAATTCTTGCATGAACGTGTAGAGTATTGTAATTTGTGAACCGTAGGCTTTTGAATGAGCAAATTCAGACTTATAACGAAGAAGTTATGAGTCTGGGAGTTTCGTAAATTTTTTAAATTTTGCAAACTAGCTGAGGCATAGAGTCCGGGAGTTTCGTATGTTTTGAAGGAAAAGAAATGCTATTTTGAATTATTAATAGTACTTCATAACTATTATCCAGTTATTGAAGATATACGATTCCTATGCTCCAAGCATATTGTTTAGAAGAAATTGTTGTACTTGTTGAGCTTGTTATGCTCACTCTTGCTTGAACCATATGAATGCAGCTAGGACCGAACGAACCAAGGGATCTGACAAGGATAGAGGCAAGACGAAGCTGAACGATTAGTTTACCTTGTAATAAACTAGTAAGTTATATATATTATAGAATGATGAACAAAGAATGTAATGGTTTTAGAACCTGAGAACGGAATGTAATATTGTTAATATAATAAGAATGTTGTTGATACACATATTTTGATGTCGTTTCAATAGAATGAATGTATAGTTATGAGTACCGTGTAGCACCATCTGTCGGGCTGGAAGATACTTGGATTTGGTGGCGTCACAGGTTGGTATCAAAGCATTAGGTTATAAAACTTAAGGGGGAAGAACCTTAGGCTAATAACCTCGTTAAGGAAGAAAAGTCTGAAGGAAGTAAACTCAAGCTTTACTTCAGTTGAATGAGTTAATAAGGTATTGAAGAAACTCAGTACCGAAAGATTTAAAAGATGGAAAGTAACCCTAAATAAATTAAATGTGATTTGTGCTTATACTATTGTGTGTTATATACTAATCAACATGTGTGTTATTGTAGGATTTCAATCGATTGCTTGATGTATAGAGATATATACACGCGGTGAGCGAAGAAGTTGTGAACAGAGTAGAGCTTGTACTTATGCCAGTGGTGGAGGTACCATTAGTGATTCTAGATGAGTCGAAAATAGTGGAGTACTTTTCTGAGGAGAACTACTCTGAGGGAGATATGGACATAACATCATATCTTAATATGATGAGCAATGAGGAGGAAGTAATGGAGATAACGTCGGTTGGTACGGTGGTACCTACACTAGAGTCATCACCTCCAGATGCAATGAGATCATTGTATCTGGTAGTGCTTTACGAGAATGTGCTGCAAATGCAGTTATGCGAATCGAATGAAGAGATTAGTGCTCTTTGTGTAGCGAAGGAGTCTGCAGAAGCAGATTTTAAGTTCGAGCATGATGAGAAGTTGCTCATGATAAATAAGGCTAGGGATTTTAAGAAGGAGGCCGATGAGTTTCATAAAGAATTGGGGGAGAAGGACCGGAAGATAGCGTGGATGTCTTACATTCATGATAGTTCTCATAAGGATTTCAAACTGAAAGTTGCTTGTTATTCCACTGAGTCAGGGCAGACTCGACATACTATTAGTCGGGATAGTGTAGCGAAGATTGCGAACGAGAAACACGAGGACGCTGTTATGCATTATTAGAAATCTAGAGTTATAAATATGTGTGTAGTGACGTAAAACCCTCTTTTGTATAAAAGGGTAGTCTTTTTTGTAATTCTCAACTTTTAAGAAGTTCAATTGCGGGATAGAAATGTAATAGCTTCTTGCTAGGTTAGCCAGAATGACTACCTTTAAACAATTTAAAAGCATAGGTCCGTCGGAGTTCAATGGAACGACGGACCCCTTAGAAGCCCAGACATGGGTAAAGGAAATAGAGAAGGCGTTTGTTATTACAAACGTAGGTGAGGCGCAATAGATTTCTTTTGATACTTACATGATGAAAGTGGAAGACAACTTTTGGTGGGAGGCTCACCAGGGTGGGGCTAGAACAGATGCGGTAACGTGGGAACAATTCAAGAAAGTTTTCATCGAGAATTATTTCCCTACAAGTATGTAGGGGAGGAAGGAGATTAATTTCTTAGAACTTAAGCAAAGGGACGTGACGGTTCCCCAATATGTGGCCAGATTCAATGAATTGGCAAGGTTTTCTCCACACCAAGTGGACACTGAGGAGAGGAAGGCTTGTAGGTTTGAGCAGGGCCTAAAACCCTGGCTCTATAGTAGGATTTCTGTGTTCTAGAGTGTTTCCTATGGGACCATTTTGGAAAAGGTAATTATAGCCGAGGGTGGTAGTGAGGCGTTGACTCAATACCACAAAGAGAGAAAGAATAAGAGCAAGGGAGAGGGAGGAACCAAGGCAGAGAGTGCCAGTGGTAGTGATAGTAAGCCAAAAAGAAAGAATTTTAATTTCGGGAATACTGGAGTGGGACAAGGGGATCCTAAGCTTAAGATCAAAGTGTGTAAGACATGTGGAAAGACTCATCTAGGAGTCTGTCTGAAAGGGATTATAAGTACCTTTATACGTTAAGGTAGAGAATCGGGAAATAACTTTCATGAATTATATTCGTTGAAAAAGTTTCATGAATAAGGAATGTAAGCAAGTATCGGTAGATAAGTACCGATAACGTTGTGAGAATTTGAAGTAATTCTCGGTATGAATGGGTTGATTAATCATAGAACTTTAATAAATTGTTAAAATAAAGTATGGATCTTCGGTTTTCTAAGTAACCCAAGGTAGTATTTTATGTTAATAAAATATTGCGATGCTCGTGTTGTCTAACGATGAAGCAAGTTAGGAGGATGTTAAGGAAGATGATGAGTCGTTATGGTGGCGTATCGACTATCGTAATAGGAGTAAGTTAGAGGTTAAGAATAAATATCCATGGCCCAGGATCGATGATCTACTTTATCAATTGAAGAGGGCAAAGAATTTTTCTAAGATAGATTTGCGTACGGGGTATAGTCGGTTGGAAGTAAGGAAAAAGGAGGAGGTACCTAAGATGACATTCAGAACTCGTTATAGTTATGACAAGTTTCTGGTTATGTCAATTGGGTGGACTAATGTACGAAAGATAGATTTTTTTTTTGAGGCGTTTGAGCAAAGTCGGGGGTAAATTGATAGGTACCCTTATGAGGTGCTATGATTAAGAGTACCATTAGCGTCACAGGTTGGTATTGTCAAAATGGGAAGTGAGAAAAAAATAGTTTTCAGGAACTAAAAAGGGAAGTTAAGTGAGGTACCTGTATTGTCTCTATCAGATGATATGGGGAATTTTGTAGTGTATGTCGATCTTTCGAATAGATGACGAGATTGCGTGCTTATGTAGCATGGAAAAGTCATTAGGTATGTATCACGCCAGTTAATGGATTATGAGAAGGTCTATCCTACTTATGATCTATAATTAGCAGCTGTAGTTTTTGAATTAAAAAATTTGAAGATAGTATTTATATGGTGAGAAGTGTGAGATATACCCGGACTCTAGGAATCTAAAATATATCTTCACACAAAAGGAGTTGAATATGAGGTAGAGAAGGTAATTAGAATGGATAAGAGATCTCGACGTTGATATGTTATATCAATCCGGGAAAGTTAACGTAGAAGCCGATGCGTTAAGTAGGAAGGGTATGGAAAAGTTATCGATGTTAACATCTCAGAATGAGTTAATAACGGAAATGGCGAAAACAAAGTTAGAGGTTAAATTGTGGAATGAAGTGGTAGAAATGTTATTCACAGCGTAGACTCAATCCACGATACTTGAATGAGTTAAGTAACTACAACTAGGTAATGAGGAATGTACGTGAATGAAGAAGAGGATGCATGATGAAGAGAATATCAAGTATAATCTTGTTTTGAAGGAGAAATTTGAGTTCCAAATAATTCTAAGTTAAAAGCTAATGAAATAATAATAACGTAATGTGTCAATAAGTATTTAAACTTCCAACTCAGATTATTGATAAGAAGTGACAAGTCATGCGAGTTAAGATAACACCTTCGTTGAAGGTGAAATGAAAGAACCGCAATGTCGAAGAAGCATTATGGGAACTTGAGATTAAAATAAAGGAAAGTGTTTCCTTAAATGGTGTATGTATTATTAGCGTGATTCTAGGGACAGAATCCTTATAAGGGGGGAAGAGTGTAACGCCCCAAAAAATTTGAAGATAGTATTTATATGGTGAGAAGTGTGAGATATACCCGGACTCTAGGAATCTAAAATATATCTTCACACAAAAGGAGTTGAATATGAGGTAGAGAAGGTAATTAGAATGGATAAGAGATCTCGACGTTGATATGTTATATCAATCCGGGAAAGTTAACGTAGAAGCCGATGCGTTAAGTAGGAAGGGTATGGAAAAGTTATCGATGTTAACATCTCAGAATGAGTTAATAACGGAAATGGCGAAAACAAAGTTAGAGGTTAAATTGTGGAATGAAGTGGTAGAAATGTTATTCACAGCGTAGACTCAATCCACGATACTTGAATGAGTTAAGTAACTACAACTAGGTAATGAGGAATGTACGTGAATGAAGAAGAGGATGCATGATGAAGAGAATATCAAGTATAATCTTGTTTTGAAGGAGAAATTTGAGTTCCAAATAATTCTAAGTTAAAAGCTAATGAAATAATAATAATGTAATGTGTCAATAAGTATTTAAACTTCCAACTCAGATTATTGATAAGAAGTGACAAGTCATGCGAGTTAAGATAACACCTTCGTTGAAGGTGAAATGAAAGAACCGCAATGTCGAAGAAGCATTATGGGAACTTGAGATTAAAATAAAGGAAAGTGTTTCCTTAAATGGTGTATGTATTATTAGCGTGATTCTAGGGACAGAATCCTTATAAGGGGGGAAGAGTGTAACGCCCCAAAAAATTTGGATTTTTGAGAATTAAATTTTTATTTTTATTATGTGGATTAAATGAAAATTTAATTGATTATTTATGGAGTAAGCTAATTGAGGGTCGTTCTATGACCTAGAGATGTCGGAACGCCGTAGTATTTTGGCTATGTGATAGAATTAAAGTATTTGAATTTTCAAGACGAAAATAAAAACTTTCCTATAATTTTTTTTGAAAAACACTATTCACGCATTTCTGCTCGGGAATTATTTTTGAACTTCCGAGAAATACGTAATGATAGAATTCTAAGACAAGATGG
The DNA here is from genome assembly GCA_020205605.1 of Panax ginseng. Classification (NCBI taxonomy): domain Eukaryota; kingdom Viridiplantae; phylum Streptophyta; class Magnoliopsida; order Apiales; family Araliaceae; genus Panax; species Panax ginseng. The sequence continues at coordinate 136,257,829 of CM035139.1, forward strand.
AATATCCAATAATATTTCAGTTATGGCAAACACAGGTTTTTGCCTGCGGACTTAAAACCTAACGGTTAGGGAAAGTGAATTCTGAGAAGGAATTTAAATGCGATTAATGAATTAAAGTAATGATTGTATTATATGAAAGTATTGTACGAGGTAATGAATACAAGTATAATACGAGGTATTATATGAGCAAGTATGAATGATGGAATGTCGTATATTGAATAAGTATACGAGTTAGAATACAAGATTAATACGTAAATTATACGTTATAAGGCTTTAAGTTAAATGAATTTAATTTATAGGATTGTGTAGAACATTGTAAAGCCCAATGAGAATTGGTAAGGCCCAAATTTACGAATGGATAAGTCCAAAAAGAATTAAGGTGTAAGCCCAAGTAGTTGATTAATGAGAAGCCCAAAATAACTTAATGTAAGCCCAAAATGAATAAGCTTAGTTAATTAGACTTAAGCCCAATGTAATAATCCAATGGATTAGGAGGATCCATGGGGCAACCTATGATCACATGTATAACCCAAAGTAGTGGCCAAGTAAAGTACTTGCTGGCTAAGTAAAAGTAATGAGCAAGTAAACTTAATGATTAAGTAATGGATAAGTCAAGTGGTGGCCAAGTAAAGTGCTTATGCTTGGTGGCTAAGCAAGAGATAAGTTATGTGATAATCAAGTAACTTAAAAGCTAAGTAAAGGATAAGTTTTGTGGTAAGCAAGCAAGAGATAAAAGTTGTGGAGGCCAAGTAAACTTCATTTGTTGCTTGTTTAAATTTCTCCCAACTCCTCTCAAGTTAAGCAACTTATTGGTTAGCGAGAATAAGCACTTATAAGTCAAATTTCCATTATGAGATTTTTAAGAAGTAAGAAGGAGATTAAAGCTTAGTCAAGTGATATTCAAGGGTAAGAACTTAAACCATGAATCTCTTTCTCTTCCATTGGTAGGGAGATGGGTAGTGGTAGAACAAGTATGCTAAGGAATGATTGGAATGAGTAATCAAAGAGCTTAAGTCTTAATAAGCTGTATAAGTCATGAATAAGCTATTCGTAATCATATAAGTTAAGAAACAAAGAAGAACTTGTTTTATGTTGAAATAATAAGGTTGTATGATAATAAGAAGTAAGGATGATGATTAAAAGATTTAAGCTATGATAAGACATGCAAAGTGAATTCATAAGTAGTTCATACTTTTACAAGTTATAGACTAATGAATAACAAGTAATAACTTATCATGTCAATAAGTTAATGAAGTATGTATGTCAAGATGTTAGTATATTGGATATGATATGAGAACATTGAGTAAATGACTTAAATCAATAATAAGTCATAAGTAAATGAAATCATGAAAGTTATAAGTTGATAAGCCATGAACTTATGAAGAATAAGTCAAAACTTAATTTGAAAATAAGTTAATGTAATAAGTAGTTTGAAATGTTTATATGATGGTTAGAATCCATTTAGAACAATGATCAAATCGTTAGTAACGAAGTTATGCCAGAATTCACACGATTGGACGTTAAGCGTCGAATTCGTGAAATTCTCGGAATGGAAGTCATATTATTTGTTTGAACTCAAAAATGTTGGTTTTTGATGGAGACAAGTCTTATTTGGCCTTATAGAGTTACGAAATTGAGAATGACCGAATTTAGACTTAGAACGAAGAAACGAGCGTTGAACATTCACGAACGTTTATCATTTTCGTTAAAAATGAATTAATAGGTGAATTTTTAGCAAACGAAGTCAAATAGATGAAATTCTTACATAAACGTATAGAGTATATAATTTGTGAATCGTAGGCTTTTGAACGAGCTAATTCGGACTTATAACGAAGAAGTTATGACTCCGGGAGTTTCGTAAAATTTTTAAATTTTGCAAACTAGTGAGAGGCTGAGAGTTGGGGCATGGCCAACCCAAAGCCATTGAGTGTGACGACAAAAGTAGCGAGTCCCGGGCTTCAGATCTTGCTAAATCGCTTGCATGATGCGAGATGAAGAGCTAAGTGTGGTGCTTGCCGCCACACGCCATCCCAGATTTTGATGACAAGAATGTTTACAAGTATAGAAGGAAAGATAACTCATTAGTAATGAACTAAGGTGTAAATATAGCATTGTTAAAGCATTGTTAGACACTTAATGTATAATCATTAAAGGTTAATAATCAATTGAAGATGAATGTAATGAGAACAACGTAATGTGCTAAGCCAGCTGTAGAAATTTGTTGGTCAAGTTGATTATGAATCCAATGGTTTTCAATACAAGTATGGGTTATGTAATTACTTAATGAACATGATTAGACCTTTCCTAAATCACTTTTATAGTGATGACTTTACGAAATTAATGTTGTTTAATGAGTAGTTAAACGACGAACGTAAAGTATAAATAACGTGAATCGTATTCAATAATGATAAGACCTATAACATTAAGAGTTACAACTAAAAATTGTTAAGTAATACGTGAACGTAACCGGTATGCAATAAAGTGTACTTAACAAATGACGATCGAGTTTCGATTAATAACGTAAGGATGTTAGTAAGCTATGAGGAAGGATGATTAACTCGAAACGAGTTGGATTAATAAAGTAAATCTACATAAGACATAGAAGAGAAAGAAGTTGGTAAGAATAATGTAAAAGATAATGGTAAGCCGGAACCAATAATAACAAATCTAATATATGATTAAATTGAGAAGAAGGGTAAGATTCATTAGGAACCATGTATGTTCATTCATGACCTAATATGGTATGTTATGTGGTTATGTGTTGTAGAGACCATAAAGACTAAAAGGAAAAGTTATTATACTGTACCAGACGCTGAAGGCAAGTTTTTCTTAAAACGCTTGTCTAACCTTCGTGTTAGCCAAGTTTTCTATGATTCATGTTATGAGATGCATGAAGTGTTTTACTAAAGGGTCGATGCCAGTTTTATCTTAGCTAGACAAATCTTAAAGAGTTGATTGATTTATTTACAAGTCTTTCAAATATAGAATTGTTAACGCTATCATACGCCAATTGTTTGGTACGGATTCAAGGTAAGCCTGAGCATGAATAAACAAATGTATTTTTTCATCGATTATTCGATGGGCACGCGAGGTTGCCAAATCTTATATGTATACATGTTTAATGAATGTAGTGTTGATCAACATAGAGTACTATGGGTTGATCACCCAGAAGTGCTCGTAAGATATGCCGAACTTACGGACTTAGTGTCGGGTTGTCCTTTTCAAAGAAATTATGAACTGGTCATGGTTTTGAGCCAGAATTGATGTTTTACTGAATATTGTTATTGTTAAACATTTTGAAGGAAAAGAAATGTTATTTTGAATTATTGATAGTACTTTATAACTATTATCCAGTTATTGAAGATATACGATTCCTATGCTTCAAGCACGTTGTTTAAAAGAAATTGTTATACTTGCTGAGCTTGTTATGCTCATTCTTGCTTGAACCATATGAATGCAGCTAGGATCGAACGAACCAAGGGAACTAAAAAGGATAAAGGCAAGACGAAGTTGAATGATTAGTTTACCTTGTAATAAACTAGTAAGTTGTATATATTATAGAATGATGAACAAAGAATGTAATGGTTTTAAAACCTGGGAACGGGATGTAATATTAATAATATAATAAGAATGTCGTTGATACACTCATTTTGATGTCGTTTCAATAGAATGAATGTACAGTTAAGAGTACCGTGTTGCACCATCTGTCGGGTTGGAAGATACCCAAATTTTGGGGCGTCACAAAATCAATAATCCATAATTGAATAAACATTAAAAGATAAAAGTAAGATAAGAGAACTAGGGTGTGATGCCCCCAAAATAGGTCGACACGACCCATTCTGAGTCGCCAGATATCACACTACAGAAATCAAATACAAACTTCATTTATACAACTGTTGAACTATCGTGCACAGTACGACAACACATAAGCTGTGAGTTTTAATACAAATATATGTAATTCTCATGGTGCCTCGACCACAACACCTTACAATGGTACTTTACATAAAAGTACAGTCAATAACTATTTTAGAAACTAAAATCTTTTGAAAATGATCAAGGAAACCTTCGTACATGGGAGGCCATGCATCTAAGTTATGATAGATATCATATGACTCGAGAATTATCCTTGGTTGACCCAATAAACCCCAAAGAAAAACGAGAAGATTACTGTCATGGTCTTTCCAATGGTGAGTCTTCTTTTGACATATAATTATTTCCATTTTCTCCAATTAAGAGTTATATTTCAACCAAACTCCAAGATTATATAGGTAGTGCTCATAGATATAATCAGCAAGTGCATGTGCACAACCCTGTCTTATGATAACACGAAGTCGTCTGTCATTAGACATCTTTTATGATAGTGGCAAAACACCATTCCAAAGTTGGGTTCACCTCACCCTATTCGATTCACCAAAATCAACGGTTAAAAGGACGTATAAAATATGACACACTTATCCAAAATTTCTCAATGAAATTATTTCCATACTATTTTAGGGGAAACCTTAACATCTATAGACCACCGTTCTAATCTCCTGTTACCCCCGCTCGACCCAACTACACTACTATTACCTGAAAGGATTTGTGAAGCAAAAAGGGTGAGCATAACTAGCCCAGTAAAGAATATCATGACTAAAAATAACTAAATTAACAATAGCTTTCATCTGTAACAAATCAGAGATTTAGAACATATGGTAGATGATAAAACTTTTTAACCATAGTTGCAGCGGAACGAGCAATCCATTAGAAAAGTCAAATAGACCATAAGGTCTATTATCTTCCCTATGTTAAAAGTCCACCAACAATGTTTTATCACTGTAACATCAATCAATAATTCCTGTCCACAATCATGTGAATAACTCATAATCATAATTGTGATTCTAAATTCCTCTTCGCATCCAGGACGAAGATAATTTTCATCACCTATCTTTATCTCAAACATCAAAAATCATGGTTATACCAAATCACAATTCTTGTTCATAATCATACTAATAAATTCATCTTTGCATTACGGACCAAAGATATTCATTAACAATTCATCTTTGCATTACATGCCAAAGAAATATAACTGTATTTTAGAAGAGTCAAGTAGAGCATGATATCTACTATCTTCTACGAATTAAAAGTGTATTATCAATATTTTATCATTGAGACTCAGCTTAATAAATAATCCACATAATCGAATCATCCCTGCACTACGGCCAAGGATATTCATTAGTATTACGACTACGAATTATCCATGCACTACGGGCCAAGGATATTCGTGTTTTCAACAATGGTCATGATTATACCGAATAATCCCTAGTTGTAATCATACCAACAACTGTCCATCAATGCACTACGGGCCAATAAGGACTTTTACCACATCATCTATAACATTACGGGTCATGATTATACCGAATGATCCCTGGTCATAATTATACCAATAAACAGTTCATCTATGCATATAAGCCAAAGATACTCATCAATCAATAGTTCATCTTTGCACGTAAGCCAAAGATATACAAATCTGTAAAACCAATAATTAATATCCATCTCTGCGGGTAAGCGAAAGATATACAATCAGAAAACCAATGATTAACAAATTCTTTGCACGTAAGCTAAAGATGACTTTCATCATAATATAAGCATGAGGATGATAACAATGATATAAGCATTAATCAAACGAAAACAAGGATAAATATTAAAGACTTTAAATTTATCCAAATATTATCAATCAGTTAATAAACTCATAATATAATATTATTAAAATTATAAATAGTTTAGTTGTTTTATGTGATAGAAAATTTTTGTTTTAGTTAGTTTGCATGTCTCACAAAACTATTGCTTTATAGAAAATCTTGCCTAGCTAATGATGATAGTGAATTGTGAAGGATTTTAGAGTATATTGGATAACATGAACGTAGTTATAATGTTTTACATAATGGAATTCATGTTGTTATTTAAATAGTTTCGGTTTGCACGGATGTGTTCACAATCACTTGCAGGTATAAGAATTATGTGATGCACTGCTTGTTAGAAAATGTAGTTTTAAAAAGAGAAATATATTGAACATGCAGGTAGACTGGAAAAACATTGACATTCAAACTTTAGAAAAACATGGGTATGCTATGTATAAAAAAATCAAATAGCAGTAACGTGACTAGTCTTATTTCGGGGCCCTGGCTACTTGAGTAAGTATGCCCGAGGGGATTGTCTCTACACCTAGCGCCCTAAGGTCTTTCATGGTCTGGGAGTCGTTGGTTGAAAACTCACTAAGGGGTAGCAGTGTTGCCTAATGGAATAAGGCATTGCACAGTCATGTATAAAAAAGAAAAAGAAAAAGAAAAGAAAAATAGCAATAAACACTGCGGGAAAGAGTGAAAATCACCCTCATGAGTAGCAATAAAGCAGGTAAGCCCATTGTTGAACTTTAGTTTGCTTGGATATGTTGGAACAGTCTTCGTTGCATAAGTATACATGATTCTTAATTTAGACTATAATTTTTGTTTCGAGCATGTTAGCATATATATTCTTTGCTTGAATCAAGTTTTGGTGAACACTACACACACACACACAACATTTCTATAGCATGTATGAAATATCTGAGTGTATGATGTTATGACCACAGTTTAGGTTGAAGTTATATTTTTGAATCTGGATAATTCGCTAAGGCATTTTGGACTGAAATTATGTTTAAGTTGGAATGATGTGAGACTAGTTTGCATAGTAGTTCAGCTGCATAGTGGTGCCTTTGCATTGTCATTGTTATTTAGCATGCATTGCTTGGGGGCAAGCAATAGTTCAAGTTTGGGGGTATTTGATAAGTGAGTTTTACACCTACTTATTGGGTATCAATTTATGCGAATTATGCCCATCTCAAGTACATTTCAGTCTGCTTTAGTTACATTTCATGTTATTTTGCATTGCATGTACTTAAAACTCCTTTTGGTAAAAAAGTGCAGGAAACGGCCTAATTTGGTGTTATTTGAGGGCACGAGGCTAATGGACGCATGAAGCGGGGCACAAGCTGGGAGATGAGTGGCATGAGGATCAAATGGAGCAGAAGATTAAGCATGAATGAACAAATAGCGATGGCAATGACATGTGTAATCGAGCGTAACCGCAATTTGTAGATCGCAAGCCACGCTACCATGCCGACATACTAGCCTTGAGAGCGCACTCACTTACAGTACTTAGTACTGGGTCAAGTGAGCATGACCCATCAGTAAGTCTCACGCTCATGCCGAGGAACACACCGGAGGGGTGCGTGGCAGCAGCGATCTTCAAGTCATTGATTTGTTTTATTTTAATTTTTAATTAAATGAGTTGTAATTTATTTTAAAAAGATATCTGACTAGTGTCAGACACAGACACGGAGAACTTTTGACGTATTTTCATAAGAGTAACTAGGGTTTACATGTGAGGGAGATTCCAACGAAGAACGAAGCCAAAACTCCATCTTCTCTAATTTTTCTTGGGATTTTCTGTCATTGTGGATTTTTATTATTGTTTAACTGGATTTTTATGAAGAGTTAAACATTGATATTAGTTTACAATCTACAATTGGGTTTGATCATTCTATCTTTCATCTTTCAATTGTTTGCTTGATAACCATGTTTAGCTTTGATCCCATAATGGCTTTTGGTTCAGTTATGAACTAAACTCCATTATGGGATTCTAACGTATTTTAATATGTAGTTTAGTTGCATGCTTAATTGCTAGGGATATTTTTACATATCATATGGGAATTATATTATGGTTGTTTTATATGTATGAATGCTTAATCACCATTCGTTTCAGTATTTGCATGGAATTGACAATGAACATGTGAGTATGGATTGTAATCATAATAGCATACATGTATGGGGTTGTTTTATATGGCTGGCGTATTTCGTGAATGAGATAGACATTTACTTATTCACCGTGTGAGTTTATATAAGGGCTTGTGCTTAAATTCAGTATAATTGCAACTTCACATAGACATATAGTGATTTTGGTTATATTGATGATTACATGGAGTATCATTTGTGGATGCTGTGTGAGTAGGTCATAGTGCATTGAAAAATGGCTACGACTCTATTAGTGCTCTTGACAATTTTCCTGTGATATGTGAACAATTCTTGCATGATAGTGGTAATTAGATGAAGTATTAAATGAAGTTAGGATCCCATTATTTCCAGATTTGATTTATTCCATTCTTATTCTCATTTTAGTTATTATTTGCAGTTAGAATATTTCACACTTTTGATCTTTAGTTTAAGCATATAGAAATAGTGATTTGATTGATGAATAGTAGTTTCAATTGAACAACTTTCTCTGTGGGATCGATACTTTACTTACTATGTATTACTTGTTGACACATGTATGCTTGCATGAGTTAGAGCTCTTTTGTCATAACTGAAAAAGAGGCAACAAATACCCGAGTGAATAATATTCGGGTGAATAGTAATTGGGTGAATAGTAACTCGTGAATAGTACTCCGGCATGAAAAGTGCCCCGAATATCCGAGTGAATAATATTTGAGTGAATAGTAATCGGGTAAATAGTAACCCGTAAATAGTAACTCATGAATAGTATTCCGTCATGAAAAGATCAATAATTATCAAGAAAGCTCAGAATAATATTTCCATGAAAAGATATTGGATGAAGCGCAAATATCAAGGATATTATACTAATTTCATGGAGTATAGAAGCCAAAACTTCAACAAAATGAGTATATAATTCAAAATCTAAAACGAAATAATATTACTTAAATACTACAGAGTATGGAAAAAAATATTATTTCAAGCGAATATTAAACAAAAATAACATCCCTTGAACGGAAATAATATTCCAACGAATATTTAACGAAGATAATATTTCTACGAATATTGAACGAAGATAATATTCTTTATGAATATTGAACGAAAATAATATTCACACGAATACGAAAAATAATATCTCTTCAGAATATAAAATAAATAATACCCCTTATAACTGTTGAACGAAAATAATATTCCAACGAATATTGAACGAAGATAATATTCCTTACGAATATTAAACGAAAATAATATTCATACGAATACGAAAAATAATATCTCTTCAGAATATGAAATAAATAATACCCCTTATGACTGTTGAACAAAAATAATATTCCTACGAATATTGAACGAAGATGATATTCCTTACGAATATTAAACGAAAATAATATTTATACGAATACGAAAAATAATATCTCTTCAGAATATTAAATAAATAATACCCCTTACCTCAGAAAAAGACTAGATACTTGAGTAGTGAAGTAGTAGACTACTCTTTTTCTATCTCTTTATAGCTTCTCTCAATATAGTTTCTCTCTCTATAATTTCTCTTGTGAGTCTTAGTGAATTGGTAACAATGAAGGAAGAATGAGCTTCTATTTATAGGAAAATATAGTTTCGATAATTTCACGTTTTGGGACTCGAAATATTACAGTATAATACCTTCATCTTTCCTTTCATTTTTAATTTAGGCCTCCAAGTATTATCAAACTTGCACCACATCCTCTAATAGTATATCATGTGTATTAATAGTACAATCATGTGAATCAATAGTTCTATACATGTGAAAATAATAAGTACAGTATAGTACCTTCATCTATACCTCCATTTTTAATTTAGTCATGCAAGTATTATCAATCATGCACCACTTCCCCTAATAGTACATACATGTGAATCAATAGTACATACATGTGAACACATAGTTATAAGCATGTGAATTAATAGCAAGTAATTGCTCATTTATCCGATTAATTACTCGATGGGTCAATATAACTTCCAGACATCAATTATTATCGAAATAAATGTCGATTTCCACTAACACTAATAATCCTAACGCAATGGAACTATCAATTTCATCTTTAATCAATACGAACTTATTCATCATTAATATTATAACTCGCAATATTTAACAACCATGTCGTTCCCAGGAAAGAGGGGCTTTCCGATAAGGATTTCTCTTATTGGCGCGCAATTAGGTGACCAAACCTCTCCTTGACAGAACTTCTAGACATTGTCAATATTGCAAATAATAATATGAATAACTTTGTCGTCTCAATTATTGATTTAATAATATAAAATATTATGCAGATGATACTGTGACAATAATTGAATCAATAATATAAGAGATATGATTTAACAATTACTGTAGCAATAATTGAGTATAACTGAGTGACTTCTCATGTAAGCATCAATAATCAATACCATGTGCTACTATGCAACAATGCGTATTACTGTACTTTTACTACTGGGTAGTTCAACAGTTTAACGGTAAAACTTTCGCCATTATTTTTATAAAAAGATAATACTGTCATTTTCTAAATATGACAATATTTCCGTTGTCGGGATCACCAATGATTGTGCCGTCGTACAAATATTCCCCGACCAATCTAATATTCCCCGACACAATGAATATTTTATATCAACTTGCTTACTTTGAAAATTTTTCAAATATCACCCTTAACTTTAACCTTTATCAATTTAACCATTTACTAAATAACATAATAATTATAAGAAAATTGAATACTTTCATTTCATAAAATTTTGGTGTCTCACAATCTCCCCTCCTTATGAAATTTTGCCCTCGAAATTTACGTACCTGGTAGTTCGAAGAGATGAGAATACCTTGCTTTCTTTTCGGATTGTACCTTCCTAGTTATTTCCTCTATATCATGATTTTCCCATTGCTCATCTCTTGTATTTCAGATATCATTCTAGAATATATCTTTAAAACAAAGGTTAATTGATATATCACAATTTGTCAACTTATCAAGTAGACAATTTCAGCTTAGGTAAGTCACACACTAAAAGTATATTACACTCGCTCATCCCTCCTAGTTCTAGACTCATATCTCCGCAAGCGACCATATCCCTAAGCTCTGATACCATTTATGATACCCCCAAAATAGGTCCACACGACCCATTCTGAGTCGCCAGATATCACACTACAGAAATCAAATACAAACTTCATTTATAAAACTGTTGAACTGTCGTGCAAAGTACGACAACACATAAGATGTGAGTTTTAATACAAATATATGTAATTCTCATGGTGCCTCGACCACAACACCTTACAATGGTTCTTTACATAAAAGTACAGTAAATAACTATTTTAGAAACTAAAATCTTTGGAAAATGATCAAGACAACCTTCGTACATAGGAGGCCATGCATCTAAGTTATGATAGATATCATATGACTCGAGAATTATCCTTGGTTGACCCAACAGACCCCAAAGAAAAACGAGAAGATTACTGTCATGTTCTTTCCAATGGTGAGTCTTCTCTTGACATATAATTATCTCCATTGTCTCCAATTGAGAGTTATATTTCAACCAAACTCCAAGATTATATAGGTAGTGCTCATAGATATAATCAGCAAGTGCATGTGCACAACCCTGTCTTATGATAATATGAAGTCGTCTGTCATTAGACATCTTGTATGATAGTGGCAATACACCCTTCCAAAGTTGGGTTCACCTCACCCTATTCGGTTCACCAAAATCAACGGTTAAAATGACATATAAAATATGACACACTTATCTAAAATTTCTCAATGAAATTATTTCCATACTGTTTTAGGGGAAACCTCAACAGCTATAGACCACCGTTCTAATCCCTGTTACCCCCACTCGACCTAGCTACACTCTTATTACCTGAAAAGAATTGTGAAGTAAAAAGGGTGAGCACAACTAGCCTAGTAAAGAATATCATGACTAAAGATAACTAAATTATTAATAGTTTTCGTCAGTAATAAATCAGAAATTCAGAATATATGGTAGATGATAATACTTTTTAACCATAGTTGCAGCGGAACGAGCAATCCATTAGAAGAGTCAAATAGACCATAAGGTCTATTATCTTCTCCATGTTAAAATCCATCAACAATGTTTTATCACTGTAACATCAATCAACAATTCCTATTCACAATCATGTGAATAACTCATAATCATAATTGTGATTCTAAATTCCTCTTCGCACCCAGGACGAAGATAATTTTCATCACCTATCTTTACCTGAAACATCAAAAATCATGGTTATACCAAATCACATTCTTGTTCATAATCATACTAATAAATTCATCTTTGCACTACGGACCAAAGATATTCATTAACAATTCATCTTTGCACTACAGGCCAAAGACATACAACTGTATTTTAGAAGAGTAAGGTAGAGCATGATATCTACTATCTTCTACGAATTAAAAGTGTATTATCAATATTTTATCGTTGAGACTCAGCTTAATAAATAATCCACATCATCGAATCATCCATGCACTACGGCCAAGGATAGTCATTAGTATTACAACCACGAATTATCCATGAACTACCGGCCAAGGATATTCGTGTTTTCAACAATGGTCATGATTATACCGAATAATCCCTAGTTGTAATCATACCAACAACTGTCCATCAATGCACTATGGGCAAATGAGGATTTTTACCACATCATTTATAACATTACGGGTCATGATTATACCGAATGATCCATGGTCATAATCGTACCAATCAACAATTCATCTATACACATAAGCCAACTATACTCATCAATCAATAGTTCATCTTTGCACGTAAGCCAAAGATACACAACTGTAAAACAAATAATCGACAGTCCATCTTTGCACGTAGCCAAAGATATACAACTGTAAAACCAATAATCAATAGTCCATCTTTGCATGTAAGCCAAAGATATACAATTGGAAAACCAATAATCAACAGTCCATCTTTGCACGCAAGCCAAAGATGACTTTCATCATAATATAAGCATGAGGATGATGACAAAGATATAAGCATTAATCAAACGAAATCAAGGTAAAATATTAAAGACTTTAAATTTATCCAGAGTCTAAAAATATCCAAATTATCAACATGATACTACTTTGTGGAGTAAAATTCAAGAATAATATTCATGTATCAAAAATAATTTGGACAGAAAAGAAATATATTTTTCTGGTGAATAGTACCCCGTGAATAGTACCCTGTGAATAGTACTTTGGGAATAGTACCTCATGAATAGTACCCCGACATGAAAAGTACCCCAAATACACGAGTGAATAATATTCAGGTGAATAGTAATTGGGTGAATAGTAACCCGTGAATAGTAACTCTTTAATAGTACTCCGGCATGAAAAGTGCCCCGAATATTTGAGTGAATAGTATGAATAGTAACCCGTAAAAAGTAACTCATGAATAGTATTCCGTTATGAAAAGATCAATAATTATCAAGAAAGCTCAGAATAATATTTCCATGAAAAGATACTGGATGAAGAACAAATATCAAGGATATTCTATTAATTTCATGGAGTATAGAAGCCAAAACTTCAACAAAATGAGTATGGAATTCAAAATCTGAAACGAAATAATATTACTTACATACTACAGAGTATGGAAAAAAATATTATTTCAAGCGAATATTAAACAAAAATAACATCTCTTAAACGGAAATAATATTCCAACAAATATTTAACGAAGATAATATTCCTACCAATATTGAACGAAGATAATATTCATTATGAATATTGAACAAAAATAATATTCATACGAATACAAAAAATAATATCTCTTCAGAATATGAAATAAATAATACCCCTTATGACTGTTGAACAAAAAAAAAATTCCTACGAATATTGAACGAAGATGATATTCCTTATGAATATTAAACAAAAATAATATTCATACGAATACGAAAAATAATATCTCTTCAGAATATGAAATAAATAATACCCCTTACCTCATAAGAAGACTGGATACTGGACTAGTGAAGTAGCAGACTACTCTTCTTCTATCTCTCTATAGCTTCTCTCTATATAGCTTTTCTCTCTATAATTGCTCTTGCGAGTCTTAGTGAATTGGTGAGAATGAAGGAAGAATGAGCTTCTATTTATAGAAATATATAGTTTCGATAATTGCACGTTTTGGGGCTCAAAATATTACAGTATAATACCTTCATCTTTTCCTTCATTTTTAATTTAGTCCTCCAAGTATTATCAAACTTGCACCACCTCCCCTAATAGTATATCATGTGAATTAATAGTACAATCACGTGAATCAATAGTTCTATACATGTGAAAATAATAATTACAGTATAGTACCTTCATCTATACCTCCATTTTAATTTAGTCATGCAAGTATTATCAATCTTGCACCACCTCCCCTAATAGTACATACATGTGAATCAATAGTACACACATGTGAACACATAGTTATAAGCATGTGAATTAATAGCAATTAATTGCTCATTTATCCGATTAATTACCCGATGGGTCAATATAACTTCCAGACGTCAAATAAATGTCGATTTCCACTGACACTAATAATCCCAACACAGTGTAACTATCAATTTCATCTTTAATCAACACGAACTTATTTATCAATAATACTATAACTCATAATATTTAACAACCAGGTCGTTCCCAAGAAAGAGGGGGCTTTCCGATAAGGATTTCTCCTTATTGGCGCGCAATTAGGTGACCAAACCTCTCCTTGACAGAACTTCTAGACATTGTCAATATTGCAAATAATAATATGAATAACTTTGTCATCTCAATTATTTATTTAATAATATAAAATATTATGCAGATGATATTGTGATAATAATTGAATCAATAATATGAGAGATATGATGTAACAATTACTGTAGTAATAATTGAGTATAACTGAGTCACTTCTCACGTAAGCATCAATAATCAATACCATGTGCTACTATGCAACAACGCGTATTATTGTACTTTTACTACCGGGTAATTCAACAGTTTAACGCTAAAACTTCCACCATTATTTTTATAAAAAGGTAATACTGTCGTTTTCTAAATACGATAAAACTTCCGTTGTGGGGTTCGCCAATGATTGTGTCGTCTTACGAATATTCCCCGACCAATCGAATATTCCCCGACACAACGAATATTTTATATCAACTTGCTTACTTTGCAAAATTTTCAAATATCACCCTTAACTTTAAACTTTATCAATTTAACCATTTACTAAATAACATAATAATTATAAGAAAATTGAATACTTTCATTTCTTAAAATTTTGGTATCTCACGTAGGGTTTATGTTCTAATCCACAATTTAGTTCAGTATTCTTCTAGTTGCTTCAATCTCCAATGGCTAATTAAGAACTAGGGTTTATGTTCTAATCTAATAGAGTGTATCTCTAATCTAATCTATCTAATCTCCCTTATTCTATGTCTCCTATCATTTATTTATAGGTTGCAAGTCCAATTTTTAGCTTAGGAGGAAATCCAATCCAATTTGGAGTCAAAAAAGTGTCAAAATTCGCCCCAACATGTGTTCAAGCTTGATCAAGCCCTACACCAACACCCCAGCACTGCTCACGACGTTGGGATTCTTCCCCCTAGCTCCCCGGCGCTAGAAATAGGTAAGGAACGGGCGCCCCCGCCCTGGGGCTTTTTTGGAATTTTTTGCTTTGATATCTTTTGGGTAAATGGCCATAATTTCTTCGTCCGAACTCCAATTTTGATGATTCAAGATGTTCTGGAAAGAGGAGACGTAGATCTACAACTTTTATTTTTTGAGGTTTTCGAAATAAGGTCCATACAAATGTTAAAATTGGCCCCGAAGTGGTTGTTATGTAAATGGTAAGCCAAAAATGCAAATCTAGCCACCCCAAACGTCGATCCAAGTAACTTTTGACCCAATTCATACAAAACAACATAAAGCATGAATGAATAGACATAAACACTTAAAAACTTCCAAAAGATTAAGCTCAAATGCACTTAATTAATGGGTATAAAACTCACTCATTAAAGGCAGTTTATCTGATACTTCTCCAATGTAATTTCCATAGGTTGGTGCATTCTGGCTTACAAATTTGATATCAGGAATTCCCTTCCTATAAGATATTTGGATCAAGGAATCTAGTGTTACCAATGCATCAACAAAGTCATTCCTACTTCGAGGGATGTGGATGAAGGTTATTTCCTCAAACTCCATAGCCATCTTGATAACTTGCCGATGATATGGTAGCAAATGTAATTCTTTGGTATAATACTCCAAGTGGTTTGTTTGATAACCAACTCAGAATCCCCAAAGACCAATAACCATTTGATATCCATGGATTGGGCCATTTTCAATCCCATTATACAGCCTTCATACTTAGTTGTGTTGTTGGTGGTGAAAAACTGCAGCTTGATGGCCATAGGATATTGTTCTCCTATAAGAGCTACAAGAAGTGCCTCTACTCCGGCACCTTCCATGTTTACGGCTCCATCAAAATACAATTTCCAAGATCAGACTGTATTTTCGTGATGGGTTTGTTGAATTATCAATACTCAATTGTGACACCCCAAAATAGGTCCACACGACCCATTCTGAGTCGCTAGATATCACTCTATAAAAATCAAATACAAACTTCATTTATACAATCATTGAATCTGTATAAATGCAGATACGACAACAAGTAAGTATGAGTTTTAATACAATATTGTCTCGTAGAGCAATTATCCAAACTCAAATTGTTACAATTCCATATAAAATACATCCGGAAATATTTTACGACCCCAAAGAAGAACGAGAAGATTACTATCATATTCATTCTAATGAGGTGCACTTTTGACGCTTTCAAAGTGGGGTTCTCATCACCCTATTGTTGTTCGCCAAAATCAATTATTAAGTGACGTATAAAATACGACACACACATCTTAGGTCCTCAATACAATTATCTGTTGCATGTCACGCTGTTTTATAATGTATTGAGAAACTTCGATAGTCTCGGACCATCACACTATTTCCCTGTTATCCCCGCTCGACCTAGCTACACTCTTATTACCTGAAAGGAATTGTGATTCAAAGGTTGAGCACAAATAGCCCAGTAAAGAATATCATGACTAAAGATAATTAAATAATCAATAGCCTTCGTCAGTAATAAATCAGAGATTTCGAACATATGGTAGATGATAAAACTTTTCAACCATAGTTGCTGCGGAACGAGCAATCCATTAGAAGAGTCAAATAGACCATCAGGTCTATTATCTTCTCCATTTAAAAGTCCACCAATAATGTTTTATCCCTGTAACATCAATCAACAATTCATGTCTACAATCATATGAATAACTTATAATCATAATTGTGATTTTAAATTCCTTTTTGCACCTAGGACGAAGATAATTTTCATCACCTATCTTCACCTGAAACATCAAAAATCAGGTTTATACCAAATCACAATTCATGCACATAATCATACTAATAAATTCATCTTTGCACTACGGCCAAATATATTCATTAACAATTTATTCTTTGCAGTACAGGCCAAAGACATACAACTGTATTTTATAAGAGTCAAGTAGAGCATGATGTCTACTATCTTTTACGAATTAAAAGTGTATACTCAATATTTTACCGCTGAGACTCAGCTTAATAAATAATTCACATCATCGAATCATCCTTGCACTACGGCCAAGGATATTCATGTAATCATCAATGGTCATGATTATACCGAATAATCCCTGGTTATAATCACACCAATAACTGTCCATCAATGCACTACGGGCCAATGAGGACTTTTACCACATCATCTATAACATTACGGGTCATGATTATACCGAATGATCCATGGTCATAATCATACCAATAAACAGTTCATCTATGCACATAAGCCAAAGATACTCATCAATCTATAGTTCATCTTTGCACGTAAGCCAAAGATACACAATTGTAAAACTAATAATCAATAGTCCATCTTTGAATGTAATCAAAAGATATACAACTGTAAAACCAATGATTAACAGTCCATCTTTGCACGTAAGCCAAAGATGACTTTCATCATAATTTAAGCATGAGGATGATGACAATGATATAAGCATTAATCAAACAAAAACAAGGATAAATATTAAAGAATTTAAATTTATCCAAATATTATCAATTAGTTAATAAACTCATAATCTAATATTATTAATATTATAACAATATTTTAATCACTTCTTAAACTTATAAACAATTTATTTCAATTGTTTTAACTTTACCAAATAATGCATTTAATCATTCAAAATTGTCATACTCATAAGATTTCATCACCAATGATCAAATCCCTCATCAAAAATCTGCATATACCCTATATAGGATTTCTAAGCCATAAAATCCTATTTTCCAATTTTGTTACTTCACATAACATATTTAATTCATTTACTCATAACTAGTTCATTTTCATGAAAAATACCAAATCAGTCCCAAAAATATTTCTTTTCTGGGATTTAATAGAATATAGTCCCATGTTGAACATATATTTTTCTTGGAATTTTTAAAATTCATTTACTATTTTTCATATGGCCAAAACTTCCGAATATTTAGATATTTATCATAAATTGTACTTTTGTCCAAAAATTCTAAAATTTACAGGGTATACTCCTGTTATATACATGTACTCCCAATAAAAATTTCAACAATTTTGAAGTTAACCACAAGGAGTTATAAGGGTTTACTTTTAAAATAGTCTTTTTCCATAAAATCCATAACTCTTAATCTATACATCCAAAAATCGTCATCTTTGGACACAATATAGAAAACTCATCAAATTATCATTTCAAAGTTTTTGAGAATTTTTTAGGGTCAGAAAATTTACGAAACTACAAATGGATTTTCACCCGCCATGTGGTAATCCACATAGACAAATCATTTTCACAATTTAATAAGGAATGAATATGAAGGATCATTCACCATGCATGCGGTAGTCCACATAGACAGGTTATTCCAAGAGAATAATAAAGAATGGAATAACAGAAGAATTCACCATGCATGCGGTAGACCGCACAGACAAGTTATTCCAACAGAATAATAAAGAATGGAACCAGGTCATGCGTAATCCGCACAGACAAGATATTCCAACAGAATAATAAAGAATGGAATAACAGAAGAAATCACCATGCATGTGATAGACCGCAGAGACAGGATATTCCAATAGAATAATAAAGAATGGAATAATAATAGAATTCACCAGGCTTGCGATAGAACGCACAGACAGGTTATTCCAATAGAATAATAAAGAATGGAACCAGGTCATGCGTAATCCGTGTAGACATGATATTCCAACATAATAATAAAGAATGGTATAACAGAAGAATTTCACCATGTATACGGTAGTCCGCGTATACAGGTTATTCCAAACAGAATAATAAGGAATGGAATAATAATAGCTCTCTTCATGAATACGAAATAAATAATACCCCTTACTATAATAACAATATCTCTTACCTTAGAAGTAAACTGGATACTAGAATAGTGAGGTAGCAGACTTCTCTTCTTCTTTCTCTTTATAATTTCTCTCTATAATAATTGCTCTATAGCTTTAGTGAATTTGTGAGAAATGAAGGAAGAATGAGCTTCTATTTATAGGAAAATTTAGTTTCGATAATTGCACGTTTTGGGGCTCAAAATCTTACAGTACAATACCTTCCTCTTTTTCTTCTTTTTTAATTTAGTCCTGTAAGTATTATCAAACTTGCACTACCTCCCCTAATAGTAAATAATGTGAATCAATAGTTCAATCATGTGAATCAATAGTTATAATCATGTGAAAATATGAATTACAGTATAGTACATCCATCTATACCTCCATTTTAACTTAGTCATGCAAGTATTATCAATGTTGCACCAACTCCCCTAATAGTACATGAATGCGAATCAATAGTACACACATGTGAACAAATAGCAAATAACATGAGGATTAATAGCAATTAATTGCTCATTTACCCGATTAATTACCCGATTGGTCAATATAACTTCCAGACAACAATTACTATCGAAATAAATATCGATTTCCACTAACACTAATAATCCCAACACAATGGAAATATTTTTATCAACAATTTCATTTTTGAAATTTCGAAGTTTGACTTTTTTGAAAAAGTCAATTATTGACTTTTTTGACCAAAAAGTTAACCCCGACAAATTTTGTGATTATAGTCTATTTCTACTAATTTCATCGGTCCGGACTCAAATATAACGTCCTCGTATCCAAATTCAACTCCAAACTTAAATTTGATTTTTAATAACATACATCATTAATATTATAACTCACAATATTTAACAACCAGGTCGTTCCAAGGAAAGAGGATGCTTTCTGATAAGGATTTCTCCTTATTGGCGCACAATTAGGTGACCAAACCTCTCCTTGACTGAACTTCTAGACATTGTTAATATTGCAAATAATAATATGAATAACTTTATCGTCTCAATTATTGATTTAATAATATAGCATATTATGCAAATGATACTGTGACAATAATTGAATCAATAATATGAGAGATATAGTGTTGATTATTGGTTTTACAGTTGTATATCTTTGGCTTACGTGCAATGATGAACTATTGATTAATGAGTATCTTTGGCTTATGTGCATAGATGAACTGTTTTTTTGTATGATTATGACCAGGGATCATTCGGTATAATCATGACCCGTAATGTTATAGATGATGTGGTAAAAGTCCTCATTGGCCCGTAGTGCATTGATGGAAAGTTATTGGTATGATTATAACCAGGGATTATTCGGTATAATCATGACCATTGATGATTACATGAATATCCTTGGCCGTAGTGTAGGGATGATTCAATGATGTGGATTATTTATTAAGCTGAGTCATAGCGATAAAATATTGATTATACACTTTTAATTCGTAAGTCCATCTTTGCACGTAAGCCAAAGATATACAACTGTAAAACCAATGATTAACAGTCCATCTTTGCACGTATGTCAAAGATGACTTTCATCATAATATAAGCATGAGGATGATGACAATGATATAAGCATTAATCAAACGAAAACAAGGATAAATATTAAAGACTTTAAATTTATCCAAATATTATCAATCACTTAATAAACTCATAATCTAATATTATTAATATTATAAAAATATTTTAATCACTTCTTAAACTTATAAACAATTTATTTTAATTGTTTACACTTTACCAAATAATGCATTTAATCATTCAAAAATGTCATACTCATAAGATTTCATCACCAATGATCAAATCCCTCATCAAAAATCTGTATATACCCTATATAGGATTCCCAAGACATAAAATCTTATTTTCCAATTTTGTTACTTCACATAACATATTTAATTCATTTATTCATAACTAGTTTATTTTCATGAAAAATAACAAATCAGTCCCAAAAATATTTCTTTTCTGGGATTTAACAGAATATAGTCCCATATTGAACATATATTTTTCTCGGAATTTTTAAAATTCATTTACTATTTTTCATATGGCCAAAACTTCCGAATATTTAGACATTTATCATAAATTGTATTTTTGTCCAAAAATTCTAAAATTTACAGGGTATACTCCTGTTATATACATGTACTCCCAATAAAAATTTCACCTATTTTGGAGTTAACCACAAGGAGTTATAAGGGTTTACTTTTAAAATAAGCTTTTCCTATAAAATTCATAACTCTTAATCTATACATCCAAAAATCGCCTTCTTTGGACACAATATAGAAAACTCATCAAATTATTATTTCAAATTTTTCCAGAATTTTTGAGGTTCATAAAAATTACGAAACTGCAAATGGATTTTCACCTGCCATGCGATAATCTACGTAGATAGATCATTTCCACAATTTAATAAGGAATGAATACGAAGGATCATTCACCATGTATGCGGTAGTCCATATAGACATGTTATTCTAATAGAATAATAAAGAATGGAATAACAGAAGAATTCACCATACATGCGGTAGATCGCACAGACAGGTTATTCCTAACAGAATAATAAAGAATGGAACCAGGTCATGCGTAATCCGCACAAACAAGATATTTCAACAGAATAATAAAGAATAGAACTAGGTCATGCATAATCCGCACAGACAGGATATTCCAACAGAATAATAAAGAATGGAATAACAATAAAATTCACCAGGCATGCGATAGATCAGACCGACAAAAGTTATTCCAATGAAATAATAAAGAATGGAACCAAAGGTTATCGTAATCGCATGCATGTGATATTCAATGTAATAATAAAGAATGCAACCAGGTCATGCCTAATCCGCACAGACAGGATATTCCAACAGAATAATAAAGAATGGAACAAGGTCATGCGTAATCCGCACAGATAGGATATTCCAACATAATAATAAAGAATGGTATAACAGAAGAATTTCACCATGTATATGGTAGTCCGCGTATATAGGTTATTCCAACAGAATAATAAGGAATGGAATAACAATAGCTCTCTTCATGAATACGAAAGAAATAATACCCCTTACTATAATAACAATATCCCTTACCTTAGAAGAAAACTGGATAATGGAATAGTGAGGTAGCAGACTTCTCTTCTTCTTTCTCTTTATAATTTCTCTCTATAATAATTGCTCTATAGCTTTAGTGAATTGGTGAGAAATGAAGGAAGAATGAGCTTCTATTTATAGGAAAATATAGTTTCGATAATTGCACGTTTTGGGGCTCAAAATCTTACAGTATAATACCTTCCTCTTTTTTTCATTTTTAATTTAGTCCTGCAAGTATTATCAATCTTGCACCACCTCCCCTAGTAGTAAATAATGTGAATTAATAGTTCAATCATGTGAATCAATAGTTATAATCATGTGAAAAATATAAATTACAGTATAGTACCTCCATCTATACCTCCATTTTTAACTTAGTCATGCAAGTATTATCAATCTTGCACCAACTCCCCTAATAGTACATGAATGTGAATCAATAGTACACACATATGAACAAATAGTTAATAGCATGAGAATTAATAGCAATTAATTGTTCATTTACCCGATTAATTACCCGGTTGATCAATATAACTTCTATTCATCAATTACTATCGAAATAAATATCGATTTCCCCTAACACTAATAATCCCAGCACAATGGAAATACTTTTCTCAACAATTTCATTTTTGAAATTTTGAAGTTTGACTTTTTTCAAAAAAGTCAACTATTGACTTTTTTGACCAAAAAGTCAACCCCGACAAATTTTATGATTATAGTCTATTTCTACTAATTTCATCATTCTGGACTCAAATAACACGTCCGTGTCTCCAAATTCAACTCCGAACATAAATTCAATTTTTAATAAAATTCATCATTAATATTATAACTCACAATAATTAACAACCAGGTCGTTCCCAGGAAAGAGGGGGCTTTCCGATAAGGATTTCTCCTTATTGGCGCGCAATTAGGTGACCAAACCTCTCCTTGACAGAACTTCTAGACATTGTCAATATTTCAAATAATAATATGAATAACTTTGTCATCTCAATTATTGATTTAATAATATAACATATTATGCATATGATAATGTGACAATAATTGAATCAATAATATGAGAGATATGATGCAGCAATTACTCTAGCAATAATTGAGTATAACTGAGTGACTTCTCACGTAAGCATCAATAATCAATACCGTGTGATACTATGCAACCACGCGTATTACTGAACTTTTAACAATTTAACCATTTACTAAATAAAATAATAATTATAAAAATTGAATAATTTTATTTCGTAAAATTCGGGGCCTTACATCAGTCATCCAAGAAAGACGTTTCCAAGGATTCAAAATTTCTTGATGGTGCTTCGAACAATTGATTTACAATTCCTTGATCTTTGATGGACTTTTGAGACACGTAGATGATATCGAATTATTAGAGGATCAACTGCAGTTTGGAAAATTGATAATTCAACATGGGTTTGCTGAATACATACTTCAGAGAATCCATGCGGGATATGAGATAGGTTATGTGCCCATGAAGATAATGTTGTAACCTCATAGTGGCCCATGTTAACGCACAATAGGTCTTTTCAATCAAAGTGTACTTTTGCTCGCCGATACTTAATATTTTGCAAAGGTAATTGATAACTAGGTTTTATACCTACTTATTCGGTATTTGTTACTAGAATTAGTTGCGTATATTCATGTTTTTTAGTTACTTTTCATATATTTTATGTTATTTTGTAGGCTATGACATGACATTGGCATGAAGAAGCAAGGAAAAATAATTCGAACATCTTTTGGACTAAAATACGCAGGCAAATGCAAGAAGGGAATATTGAAGGACTTTTAACACCAAGTTAGATGCATGTTCTTGGCTTGGAACATGGATTTTATTGTAGATCTAGTTCATAGCTTTCTGGAACATTTTGAATCGTCACAATCGGAGTTCGGATGCGAGAGTTGTGGCCTTTTTATCAACAAAGATCAAAGCTCAAAGTTGTCCTGCTTGCAATTTACATATCACCTACTTCAAGCCCGATTTCGATCTTTATCCATCAAGAATCTGTCGATTCTTAAAGAATGAAAGTTTTATATCTCGTCGATATCTTCGATTTGATAGGTGGCAAGCCACATAACTCCTAGCGGATCAAACGTTATGCCTATTTTACCAAAGGATTCCGCAGTAGAAAATAGAGCGACGCGGGGTGCGCCATAAATGAAATCTGAAAGCAAATAGTAGGCACGCCAAGTCAAGTGATTTTCCTTGCCATCAGAAGTGGGTGATCCTAAAATGGCCTAGGAAAAGCGCAGGGCGCGCCGATCGGCGGAGAAATAGCTAATTTGGGTTATTTGATGTCCAATTTGAGCTAGAATAGGATTCTTAGTTGCCTAACTTGCTAGGGTGTCCATTAGAACTATAAATACTTGATTTTAACTTGGATTGGGGGGCTAGTTTTGGAGGATTCCGTTAAATTAGATTATAGTAGATTAGGAGAAAAACCCTAGTTCTTATGTGATGTGGAGATTGAAGCAACTTGGAGACCATTGAAGATCAAGAGCAGGAGCTTGAGGAAGATGAAGATTTGCTGACAATAGAGTTATTCTTTACTCTACTCTTAGTTTTGTCTTTTAATGTGTATTCAAGTGTGGATTCTTAATTTTAATTCAATGAACTAATTCTTTGTTTGAGATTACAATGGATCTTATTGTGTAGTTTATTTTAATATGTTTCGCTATCAATTTTTATGTTCTATCGTGAGAATTGTCTATTGTGGTTTGGACTTAATTGTTTAATTGATTGCCCATTAATTACTGTGATAATCTATATGAACTCGAGAGATGAAGTATAGGTTTAGATCTAATCATGATAGCATGTGTTTTTGATTTCGGCATAGATGGAATTCATGATTCGTGTTTAGGATAGATATGCATTTACGCCATATGTAATCTTATACAGAACTTGTGCTTTAAATCCTTTTTAATTGTAATTCACATAGAGATATAGTGGATTAGTTAATTAGGGTGTCTTGCTTAATTCTATCATTTGTGGATTTAAGTGAGTATGAGTATTATGCATTGAGAGGTGGTATTATCTGCTTTAGTGTTCTAGATTAACAATTCCGGATAGATAATAATTAATGAGAAGTGTGTTAACTTATATGAAGCAATAATTGAAGTTGTGATCTTAAATCTCCGTAATCTTAATTTAACTAGTGGTAATTAGAATTAGTTTACTTATAAATTGAAATTCATTCATTTAAATAAGATTGAGTTGGTTACGGGTTAGTACTTGGTGATTTTTATTAAACAATTTCTCGTGGGAATGATACTCTACTTACACTTTATTACTTGTTGACCACGTTTACTTGCGTGTTGTGTGTTATTAGATTTTAGCCAACAAGTTTTTGGCGCCATTGCCGGGGAATTAGTTTAATATTTTTTACCAATATTAATTTCAATCAAATTAGTCTTAATTTAAACATTTTTATTTTTATTTTTAATTCTCTTCCTATATTTCTCTCTTTTCAGGTACCATGGATGACTTTGCGTATCAATGGCAATACACGAACATGATTCAACCAAGGGAAATAGGGATTGATGGACTTAATACATTTTCTATAGAGTCAGTACAAATTGAGGCAAATTCGAAGACGTTGGAGGTTATTGCTGCCCAACGGAGTCAAAGGATGGTAAACATGACTCAACTAAGGGAAACATGGATTGATGGACTTAATTTATTTTCCGCAATATCAGCACAGATTGAAGAACTTTCGAGGACGTTGGACGTTATTGTAGCCCAAAGGAGTCGAAGGATAGCAGTTACTTACAATTATTATGCTGACAATCACCCGAGTAATCAATGCACCATCAGTCTTGGGCCGGTACAGTATGGTGGTAACTATCTCAACAACTATTCTTATCCCAGTTATCATCAAGTTTGGGGATATCACCCGGATTCTTCATGGAGGTATAATTATCAAGATCAATACTCTACTCCAAATCCAACATACACGTCGGAATTCTCATATCAACCTCCATTACAAGAAGAAAAGTCAAAGTTGGAGGAATTACTGTCAAAGGTCATAGCAAACCAAGAGGAGAGAATGATGAGTCAAGAAATATCGAGCCACAATTATTAGCACCAGATGGAACAACTCATCACCACTTCAACTCATGGTCCTCAATACATTGATTCCAAAATTGAGATAGATATTTTGAGATTGGAGGAGTTGTTGTCCAAGTTCATAGCATCAAATGAGGAGAGAAGGATTAATCAAGAGAAGTCAATTCAGAATCTTCAGAATAAGATAGATCAAATGACCAAAGCCGTAAAAAACCTTCCTCCAAACACTTGGGTTTATGACATGGATGACAAAATTAACGGAGAACCCGAACTAAATATACAACTGGATGATCCACAGGACGTTGAAAAAGAGGAGACACGTGGGAATAATGAAAACAAGGTCGGTGAAGAACTAATTGTGAGAAACAACGACGATGAGCCGATGTTATTTATGCCTCAAGTGCCTTTTCCGCCAAAGTTCAAGAATCCGGTTAGATTTGTAAAATTGTGCCCACTTGGTAGTCATGTCGTCGGCAAGGCTCTTTATTACATGAGAGCTAGTACAAATGTGAAGCCATGGTGGGACAAGAAATAGAAGATAGACGAAGAACCCATGGTTTGTGACAAGCTTCCATGCCCCAAAGTGATCATATACACAATGGAGAAAACACCTAGTTGTGGGACGTTCTTCGTGAAGATTGTACTGAGTCAGAGCATGCTAGGTGACTTTGATGTTATGGCCATCGCTTGTGGGAACCTTCCAAAGGATTATTTTTTATTGATGGATGTAGAATTCCTCAACTTTCGAAGAGGAATTGTATAGTGTTAACTAGACAAAGTCTGGCTGAAGGACTATAAATCAAGCGCTTATTGGGAGGCAACCCAAGTTTAATTTTTATTTTTAGTTTTTATTAGATTTTATATTAGTAGTTAATAAATTTGCATTTATTAGGATTTAATAAACCTACTTCTATTGTGTTTATAGGTTATTCAAGTCAAATTCAAGTGTGGTACCCAATTTGTTCCATGTGCCTAGCTTATTCTCCAAACTTAGCGGACAAGGAGGAGGATTGCTATATTTTCAGGGAAGTCCTCTACTTTACTCTTTTTTATTTCAGCCAGTGAGGACAATGTCTAGTTTAAGTTTGAGGGGCATTTTAATAACGTATTACATATAGTTAGTTATTTACATTATAGTTCATATAGTTACATTTAGTTTTTGCATTCAATTTCTTGAAATAAAATAAATTGGAAAAATTAATAAATTAGTAGTTAGTTTACTATGTTTATATAGCATTTAGTACATCTTGCATGAGTCCAACTGTTTGATATTTACAGTTTGTTTTGGCCAATGATGAGATTGGAATTGGGTAGATAAGTATAGTACTACACTATTAGAGCTTTGATGTGATTTCTTGTTATGAATTGAGTCTTTTTCTGTTTGAAACTGCTATAATAAGGATAGCACAGTAAAAAAAACTTGTTGATTGATTGAGTTTAAATTGATACATAATGGGACTCTAAATGATAATGCTAATTTGAATTACAGAATGACAATAATAAGTAGTGATGACTAAAGTTAGCCAAGAACCTATGTCTGGGGGAATATTTGGGGTATATAAGCTATAAAAATAAGAAAAATAAAGAAAAATGAAGAAAAATAAAGTATGAATAAACACCGTGGCGTGCTTGTCTAGTTTTGTGGTATTTGTTACTTGAGTAAGTAAGCCCGAGGGGATTGTCTTTACACCTAGTGCCCTAAGGTCTTAATGGTCTGGGAGTCGTTGGTCGAAAGCTCATTAAGGTAGCATTGAAAAGCCTAAGGGAATAAGACATTGCATAGATATGTGTATATAAACCAAAAGAAAAAAATGAATAAAACGGGAAATAAGAGCAAAAAAGCCCCCGTAGATGAAATATGAAGCATAAGTATCCTATGTTGACCCTCGATATTTGTAATTGTTTGATTTTAGTTGGATCTAGCTTGTTTTTGGAATTCTTGAGTTTACACTATATGATGCCTTCAAAGAGATTTATTATGTGTTAAATTTGATTTTATATTAGTTAATATTGTTGTTGAGCACACACGCACTGTATTATTGATAATAGTTTAAGATTTGATGATTGATTGAGAAGTTAATGATTTGTTTTGATATGATGTATTATCATGTTTACTTGATTTCTCTAAGGCCAGTTGAATAGACTTATTTTTGTCATTACTAATGGATTTGTAGGCATGTAGATTAGTTGCATTGCATAGCATTGTTGTTTTGTATGTTTGCTTGAGGACAAGCAAATGTTTAAGTTTGGGGGTATTTGATAAGTAGATTTTATACCTACTTATCTGGTATCTATTACTTGAATTAGTTGCTTATATTCATGTTTCATAGTTACTTTTCATAGATTTTATGTTATTTTGTAGGCTATGACATGACATTGGCATGAAGAAGCAAGGAAAAGCAATTCGGACATCTTTTGGACTAAAATACGCAAGCAAATGCAAGAAGGGAATATTGAAAGACTTTTAACACCAAGTTGGATGCATGTTCTTAGCTTGGAACTTGGATTTTATTGTAGATCTACTTCTTAGCTTTCAAGAACATCTTGAATCATCACAATCGGAGTTCGGATGCGAGAGTTCTGACCTTTTTATCAACAAAGATCAAAGCTCAAAGTTGTCCTGCTTGCAATTTATATATCATCTACTTCAAGCCCAATTTTGATCTTCCGTCTAGAATCTGTCAATTCTTAAAGAATGAAAGTTTTAGATCACATCGATATCTTCGATTGGATAGGTGGCAGGCCTCGTAACTCCCAGCGGATCAAAAGTTATACCTATTTTACCAAAGGGTCGCAATAGAAAACAGAGCGAAATGCGGTAGCATATAAATGAACTATGAAGCGTCTGCAGGTATACTTAAGATCGTCACAGATTTTTTGCCACTGAAGTGCGAGACATGCCCAAAAAGGCCTAGGAAAAAAAGCGTTGGGTCTTGTGGGTCGGTGAAACAAATTGATTTCCGTTATTTGATGTCCAATTTGAGCTAGAATAGGATTCTTAATTGCCTAACATGCTAGGGTGTCCATTAGAACTATAAATACTTGAATTTAACATGGATTGGGGGGCTAGTTTTGGAGGATTCCATTAAATTAGATTATAATAGAATAGGAGCAAAAGCCTAGTTGTTATGAGATTTGGAGATTGAAGCAACTTGGAGACCATTGAAGATCAAGAGCAGGAGCTTGAGGAAGAAAGAGATTTGCTGACAACAGATTTATTCTTTACTCTACTCTTAGTTTTGTCTTTTAATTTGTATTCAAGTGTGGATTCTTAATTTTAATTCAATGAACTAATTCTTTGTATGAGATTACAATAGATCTTATTGTGTAGTTTATTTTAATATGCTTCGCTATCAATTTTTATGTTCTATCGTGAGAATTGTCTACTGTGGTTTGGACTTAATTGTTTAATTTATTGGCCATTAATTACCGTGATAATCTATATGAACTCGAGAGATGAAGTATAGATTTAGATCTGATCATAATAGCATGTGTTTGTGATTTTACATAGATGGAATTCATAATTTGTGTTTAGGATAGAGATATGCCTTTACGCCATATATAATCTTATAGAGAACTTGTGCTTTAAATCCTTTTTAATTGTAATTCATATAGAGATATAGTGGATTAGTTAATTAGGGTGTCTTACCTAATTCTATCATCTATGGATTTAAGTGAGTATGGGTATTATGCATCGAGAGGTGGTTTTATCTGTTTTTGTGTTCTTGATTAATAATTCAGGATAGAGACTAATTGATGAGAAATGTGTTAACTTAAATGAAGCAATAAGTGAAGTTGTGATCTTAAATATCCATAATCTTTAATTTAACTAGTGGTAATTAGAATTAGTTTACTTATAAATCAAAATTCATTCGTTTAAATAAGATTGAGTTGGTTACGGGTTAGTACTTGGTGATTTTTATTAAACAATTCCTCATGGGAAGGATAATCTACTTACACTTTATTACTTGTTGACCACGTATACATGCGTGTTGTGCGTAATTAGATTTTACCCAACAGTAATAGATAGATCTTTCATTGCCTCTATCGTCTTTTTGCCTCAGCATATAGCCCATAACATTTGCATTGACTAACAGGTACATGAACATGGGAACCTTGTCCCTTGGTGGTACCAAGACAGGGGATCAACTGCTTCTTGATGGACATGAATGCTTTTTGACACTCTAAATTCCACTTCATGGAGGCAGTTTTCCTTATTAGCTTAAAGATGGGGTCACACGTTGTTGTGAGTTGAAAGATGAATTTGCTTATGAAAATGATTCTCCCCAAAAATCCCTGTATTTCCTTTTCTATTCGGGGAACGAGCATCTCGGTGATTGCTTTAATTTTTGCGGGATCTAATTCAATGCCTCTGTTGCTTACTAGGAATCCCAACAACAAACCTAATTTGACACCAAAGGCACATTTGGCCAGATTCAGCTTTAAGTTATATTTGCGTAATCGGTTCAAAAGCCTTTTGAGATGGTTAATATGTTCATTTTCCTTTTGGAATTTGATGATTGTATTATCCAGATAGACCTCTATTTCTTTGTGCATCATGTCATGAAAAAGGGCCATCATGGCTCACTAATAGGTGGCACCGGCATTGATAAGGCCAAAAGATAAACGTCTGTAACAAAAGGTTCCCCAGGGAGTAATAAAGGCTATTTTCTCCCTATCCTCTTTAGCAACCATGATCTGATGATACCTGGTGAAGCTGTCAACATAAGAATATGTGTCATACTGCGTCGTATTTTCTATTACTGTGTGGATAAAAGGTACTGGAAAGTTATCCTTGAGACAAGCTTTGTTCAAATCTAGGTAATCCACGCATACTCGTACCTTTCCCCCAGGCACATGAACTATATTAGCTAGCCACTCAAGGTAGATTGATACCATAATGATGTTGGCTTTGAAGTGTTTAACAATTTCTTCTTTGACCTTAAAACTCCAATCAAGTTTTAGTCGCCTAAGCTCTTGTTTGACTGGCTTGAATCCTACTTTAATGGGCAGTCAATGAATGACAATATCACTAAACAAACCAATCATGTCCTCATGTGACCATGCAAACACATCCTGGAATTGAGTTAGTAGAGCAATCAGGTCTTTTCTTTGGTTTGGGGCATGGTCCATGCCTATCTGAATTTCTTTAGGGTTTTCTGAGGTTCCGATATTGATAGAGGTGGTTTGATAAAGGTTTGGTTTGGGTTTATCTTCGACCCATTCATTGATCTCCTCTGGCATTTCATAGTCATCTATCTCCTCTTGATCAATCCATATCAAGTCAAAGTCCATTTTTATATCAAAGTTGTAGTCACTGTGAAATGTCCAACGACCGTAAAATCGTTGAAAATGACATTTGGCAACGAAATTTTGCACATTTAGCAGCAAAAATTGTTTGTTTCAAAATCAACATTTTTTGTAGTGATATTAATGATGTTATTAACACCTAATTAAAGTTTAACAATCATGGTTAAGGTTTAAGATAACCTAACTAGGGTTAGGGTAACAAATCTAGGGTTAAGGTTTATAAATCTAGGTTTAAGGTTTTCCTAAATTAGATATTAGGGTTCCTAACTTAGGTTTTGCACAAATCCCGACAAGCACGATGAAGTGTTTTGTCGGTGTAAGCACGACAAAGCAGCTTATCAAAACACATATATTGAAAAGTCCATTTTGGAAAGAATTTTTTTAAGCACGACGTGTCAAGCACGTAAATTTTCGGAGAAAATTTTTAATTGTGCTAATTTCTACAATAGAGTATAAAATAACACAATACACATTCACAATGGAGATATTTTATTTAATAACACATCATTTACATTACCGAGTCTTATTAGAGTTTTTGGGGTTTCACAAAATTTGTTTCTCATTCTTGCTTTCCTTAAAACTTTCAGTTAAGGTAAAACGTGGTGAACCCTCAGGCAAGGACAAGGGTAAGGGCAAGGCTATAGAATAGCTTTGTTCTTTTGCGGTAGGAAATTTAATATTTTCATGATTGTATTAAAACTTATGTATTATGATGTACTAAGTTATGTTTAAATTTAAGTTATGTAATGTTGTAGTTACGGTTATGAGATGTTGGGACAAGAATATTTATATTAAAACAATGTAAATTATTATATTTTCTATTATGTGAGATTTTGATTTATAATTAGAGTTAACACGTGATGTACCGAATTCTATATATGAGTGTCTGAATTTGGGGGCTTCACAGGCTGGTATCAAAGCATTAGGTTATAAACCTTAGGAACGAGAATCCTTAGACTATAACTTTAGAAGAACATAGAGAATAGAAGGAGATAAAACTCATATAGATTTTTCCTAGAGATTTAGTGGAATTATGAAATATATTTTCATTCTATACAATGAAATTATGTTTTATTTTGACATTCTAATCAAGTTTGTTATTTGTTTGTGGTTGTAGGATGTCGGACTTGGGAGGACCCAGTAGAGTGGTAGAGGAGGAACCACGTGACATACACATAGTGTATGAAGCACCTCTGATAGTGGAGCCCGTTTCGGCAATAGCCCCTATAGATGATGATGAGGAGTTGGAGCCATTTTTCGTAGAGTCGAATCTCGAGGAAGAACCCGTGGAGGATGAGCCTGTGGAAGATTCTGATGAGACTACATTCGAGGATCGAATGTTGGGGGAATATGATGAGCGGATTTTGGAATTGGAATGTCGAGTTGAGGAACTAGAGACCCAGGCTTAGTAGAGTGAAACTGAGATGCAGAAACTGAGGGATGAAGACCATAAGAGGAAACAGGAGATGTAGGAGATGAAGTTAGAACTTGCATATCGTAAGGAGGCAGGTATACAGATGGGGACCCTTTTTCACCATTTGATTGCCAAGAATGTAGAATTGGCAGGTAAACTAGAGGAGTCTGAGCAGAGGGAGTAAAGTGAGAAAGCTGAGAATGAGGTTCTTTGTACAAAGCTAGAGATGGAGGTTATGGAGAGGATCCAATTCAAGGAGAAGTGGAAAGAAGCTAATGATAAGGTAGGAGACCTAGAAGATGAAGTGAGGTATAAGAGGAGGAAGATGAACAAGATGGGTTATACTTTTCGCACAGCTATGGAATGGTTGATCGATGGCATGTACCATTATCTGGTGGAGCAAGAGCAAACCCGTCACACATTGACTAGAGAAATGATGGCTCACATGACACAGGTCGAGTACAAGAGCGCAGTGGAGCACGGGATGTTGGGATAGTTCGTTGGTTAGGTGTCTAGTAGTATAGGCATGTGGTGTATTTTTGATATGTAATCCTAATATTTTGTGTGAGATATGGGATAGTTATGTAAACCCCGAATAGGTTCATGTTAGAGGGGTGGTATATTAGCGTTTCCCCATCTTTTGTGATATTAGGGGATAAATATTGACATTTATAGAAGTATGCTAGGAATGATCATATCAATTTAATGATTGGGCATATGAATATAAATGTTCTTATTTCAGAAAATGTGTCATAAAATTTTGTTTCCTTTTTCATTGAAGAAATACTTAAGTAATAAAATTAGATAATAAAAATGAAATTTTGTGATGCAGAAAATACCGCCCAGACGTAGACTAATAGTACCAGAAGAATCGGTCAATAAAGAGATAGAACAAGTAGATCATATCCAATGACTAGTAGATTTGCTAGGAGAGGCCCTGTAGGGAAGAAATAATGAACCAGTACAACCCAATCCCCAAGCAGTTCCAATTACAAACTTTAAAGACTTTAAGAGTGTAGGACCTCCAGAATTTTCAGGTACTACCTATCGTGGCTCAGACATGGATCAAAGAGATGGAGAAAGCCTTCGTCATTGCTCATGTGTGTGAAGATCAGAAAATCGTGTTCACTACGTACATGATGACGGGTGAAGCAAACTACTGGTGGGAAGCCAATCAACAGAGAACGGGAGAATGGACTATAACCTGGGAAAGGTTTAAGGCCTTGATCTTTGAGAACTACTTCCCAAAGAGCATGAAGGATAGGATGGAGGTGAAGTTTCTAGAACTAAACCAAGGGGAGATGACGGTGGCACAGTATGCGACCAAGCTCAACGAGCTCGCACGATTTGCAATGCACCGATTAGACACTAAAGAAAGGAAAGCTAGACCCTTTGAACTAGGACTGAAACCTTGGTTGTTCAAAAAGGTGTCAGTTCTTCAAATCGAATCATTCGCCACGTTGTTGGAAAAGGCAATCATTGCTGAGGGAGGTAGCAAGGCGTTGAGCCAATATAACAAGGAAAAGAAGAATAAGAATACTGGAGGAGAAACTCTTGGATGGAGTAGAAGTAGTGGAAGTAATCTGGGAAAAAGAAAATGGGATAATAACAACAGAAACAATAATCAAGTAGGAAGTTTTCATGGAGGGTTTAAGAAGAGAGCGGAAGGATGCTCGAAATATGGGAAGAACCACCAAGGAGAGTGCTGGAAAAGGCGTAGTGTTTGCTACAACTGCAGCCAGGATGGGCACATTTCACAAAGATGCCCAAAGCTGAAAAAGATCAAGGGATGTATCACTTGTGGCTAAATTGAGCACCAGATCAAAGACTATCTAAAGAAGGGGAGCAGCGGAGGAAGCGGCCATCAGGGAGGAAGCATCAAACTTATGATTAGCGAACCGACACAATCTAACCGACAAACTGCTAAAACCTTTAACATGACTTTCCAGGACACAGTAGCTACGAAGGACGTGGTGTCAGGTATTATCTCAATCAATAATATAAATGCCTATGTATTATTCAATTCGGGTGCTACATGTTCATTTGTGTCTGGGGAATTCTCTAGTCGATTAAACATACCCCAAGAATTCTTAAGACAATTCGTTGAACATAGAGATTGTGAGTAAGGAAGTAATTTTTATAGAGTTCGTTTATCGAAACTATTGTGCAAACATTAGAGGTCATGATTTAAGCGTGGATTTAATTCCGATTAGATTGGGGGAATGTGACGTGATACTAGGAATGGATTTGTTATCCCTCCATGTTGCGGTAATCTATTGTCAAAAGAAAAGTGTAACCTTCAGGCTCCAAATCATTCTAAGGTAGTGTTTTATGGTATCTCATCGCTTAAGAAATTGTGTTTCCTTATGATGATGCAGGCCATGAAACTGTTAAAGAAAGGATGTGTAGTTTATTTAGCCTATATAGTGGATACTCCTAAGAAGGGAGTAGAAATGAAAAATATCGATAGTCAGAGATTTTCAAGACGTATTTCTAGATGATCTGCCTGGTCTTCTGCCAAATTGTGAAATCAAATTCGTAATAGACTTAGCACCAGGAACTGCATCGATTTTGAAAGCCCCATATCGTATGGTGCCGGTAGAAATGAAGGAATTGATAATACAATTACAAGAGTTTCTAGATAAGGGTTATGCTTGACCAAGTGTGTCTCCTTGGGGATCACCAGTATTATTTGTAAAGAAGAAGGATGGATCGATGAGGCTCTGTATCGACTATTAAGAGTTGAAACGAGTGACGATTAAGAATAGATATTCGTTGCCAAGAATAGACAACCTTTTCGATCAACTAAAGGGATGATAAAGGGGTTTTATACCTATTTATCCAGTATCTGTTACTTAAATTAGTTGTTTATACTCATGTTTCTTAGTTATTTTCATGCATTTTGTGTTCATTTTGTAGATCTTAAGCTTGGGAACGATGTGAGTGACTATTGGTATGAAAATGTAAGGAAAGAAATCCAGGGATTGTTTGGGCTTTCATGTTCATTTTATGTTCTTGGCTTGGAACTTGGATTATGTTGTAGAGCTTCTTCTAAACTTTCCGGGACATCTTGAATCATTCCAATCGGAGTTCAGATGTAAGAGTTATGACCTTTGTACCAACGAACGTTGAACGTCACTATTTTGGATGGCCATTTACATAGCTGTCACTTCCAACCCAATTTTAGCCTTCATCCGTCAATTATTTCTCAATTATCAAAGAATGAAAGTTGTAGATCTCGTCGAGAGCTTCGGTTTGATAGGTGGCAGGCCCTGTAACTCCTCTCGGATCAAAAGTTATTGCCATTTTACCAGAGGACACTGCAGCCGAAAATAAATAGCGTGGGCGCGCGGATTTCTAGGCCATTTCATGCGCGGCCACGCCAATCCCCGGAGCAAAAAAATGTCATCTGCTACTTGAGCGCGGGCGCGCCCGAATCCAGTCCATTTACAGCATGGCCGCACCACTTCTGATGTTTATCAGAGCTGACTTTTTCACTAAACAATGCAATTGAAGCATAATTTGGAGGAGGGTTCAATGAGGGCTTATATAAATAGGAGACATATATCATATGTAAAGAGGATTCCATCCCTTGGGGGATCACGTAGCTATTGTTTCTTTCACTCTTTAATTTTCTCAAAGTGGCGCAATTGTGCCACTTTTGTATGGTAAATAAGCGCTGCTACGCCGGTAGAAAAGTTTGGAAAATATCATTTATTGTATGCATGAGTTACCAAGACGGATTGTTAACAATAATAATGAATAAGTGATATATTGGACTAATTACCATGTTATTTCTATTAATGTGAACATTATTATTTAATGTTGTTATATACCACCATGTGTGATATAGGAACATGTAAGTGGTAGTACCATATAATTACTTCATGCATTGACATAACATAAGGTGTGCCATTTAAATATGAATAAATGTTATCCAAAACTATATGGTAAAGGAAATGTGAATTGAATAATATGATAGACTAATTCCTATTATTGTTAAGTTGGTTATATGTAATAACATATAATGTGTAGTAATACATAGTAAAGTTTCTACATTCATTTTATATAAAATAAGGTGTGACATAAAGCTATATAATAAAAGTAAGTTGAATCATATACTAAATTATATAAGCTTATGTGACCCCGTGTTATATGGTGGGACAATTAAATGTGTATTTTGGTATATGGGACTAAATAAAAATTTACTATTAAAATATTTATTTCAATAATGATGTGTAATTAAATAATAAAGTTTTATGGAAATATTTGGTTGTTAGTACCCAACTAAATTGTATTCATACCTATTATAAATATTAATTGGACTAGACTAATGTACATGGATTATATAATTATGTGTGTGTATATATACCCCCAACTTATAACAATGTAGTAATAATGCCTCATTAAAATTATGTTTGTATACCCAAATGGAATTAAAACTTAAATAAGCTAATAGTCATTTTGCAAATACTGAGTGTTAGGGAGCTTGTCCCAAAATCACTGTGAATTTTCTTCTTCACGTGTATACGCCAAAGGCCTAAGCATAGCCTTTTTCCTCCTTCCAATTATCAGATATTCAAATGATGAAATGGGGGTGGCTCTACTAGTGAAGTGCAACTATTCAATCTATTACCCAATATCTTCTTTTTATTTATGTTGGGACAAAAATTTGTGCAAAACCATTGTCTGTGTAAACATCCTTCTATAAATGGAACCATTTTCTTCTCAATTAAAATGTAAGAAATCTTCTGAGAAGTCTATATAGAGTGTGAGGGTGTTCAGATAATAAGCTATCTGAAATTGGAAGTCACAGCTAACAAATTTAACTTCACATAGGTAATATTCCCTAATTGTGTTCTTAATTTTGATTTTGAAGAAATCCTAGAATTATCATGAATGAATTGTTAATTGAATGATGATAGCATGTTATCCATGTTTATATGCATATATGAACGCAATGTATTTTACTTTGAGAAAGTTACGTAAAGGATTTCGTGTATAAGTTTGAGGTTCTTCCAAAGCAAAGTTTTTCCTGGTTTTGTCCAAGATAGGCGCAGTTGCGCCTTATCTTCCATTTAAAACTGAAAGTAGTATGCATACAAGCCAATCATGTATGATGATAAAGCATATACTTTGTAATCAATCTTAATTATTAATAAAAGAATTATTTATTAAAGGCATTTTGTAATATCCTAGATTTTTCCATGTAATTAAACAATTTCAATAAACAAACTTATGTGAAATTCTTACGTGACAATTATTTTTAGATGAATTATTTATTTTTATTATATGTTATGTGATAAGATGCATATTAATGGTTGTTACGGTTAGGCCAATTATTTAAATTGGTTAAGGATGGAATTAATTCTAATTAATTTAGGTGGGATGACTTACAAATATGAGTTTGAGTTTGGGCGAATTTAGAGACGCGGATCTGCGTGATTTGAGTCCGAAACGTTGAAATTAGTCAGGATAGACTGTAACCACGAAAATGTGTCACAGTTGACTTTTTGGTCAAAGTCAACCGGTTGACTTTTTTGGGAAAAAAGTCAACTACGAAATTTTGAAGTTGAGTTTGACGAAACGGATAGTTCCGTGACATCCGGGACGTCGAATTTAGTAGGAATCGATATAGGTATCGATACGTTTTACTACGAGGGGTAAAATGGTCAAAATGATTATTTAACTGACTAAATGATTAAAATAATATTTTTAAGTTCATATGAGCGATGAATCGGGCCATGTGACTGCGCATATTGGGACAAAAAGGAAGGAGTATATACGTATATAGTAAGATAGAAGAGGAGGGAGCTAGTTTATTCTCTAAACTCAAACATTTTCATTTTCTAAACCCCCTCCATAACTAGGCTAATAATTAGAGGAATGAATGGTGACATAATGATATCTGATCATGGGGGAGTTACAAGGGGCTGGAGAGTTCAGTTGAATACACCATATATGATATATGTACATTCCATCAAAGTTTTTCTTCCTTTCACAACAAGTTCCAACCGAGAGAGAAAAATATTGGGAGTTGAGAGTGGTGCTAGGTGGCCTAAGAATTCTGGAGGTTGCAAAGGAGTTAGCAAACAAAGGGGTGAGACTCTAGCAAGATTAAACCAAGAGGAAATTTCGTCCAAAAGGTAAGCTTCAAACCATTTCTTATGTTATGAGAAAACTAGTAAGAAAATTAATGTATAAACATGGTAGATGGTTTGTTTTGACTTTGTAATGTCATGCTAGGGTTTGTTTCTGATATGTGGTAGTAGAGAGTGAAAATTCTGGTTTAGTACATGCTCTAATTCATAGAAAGTCAAGAAATCATGCCATGTATGCTAGCTATTTGATAAAATGTCTCTAACATGCTAATTTGATCAAAACATGAAAAGTTAGAGAAATGAATTGTTGTAACATGTATATATATGTTATTAGAAGTGGTCTGGATAATAGGAATCAAACACATGCATGCTAGAATCAAAATCATGATTTTCTCAAAAGTTGGGTTAAACTAGTTAGCATGATTTTTTTTAGGATTTTTGGTCACTCGAAATCTTGTCTTAGATAATCCATTTGGTGCATGTAATAATTTTGTAAAATAGTATGTAGCATGAGGTTTAACATGTCCAAATTTCATTCAGATCGAAGCTATATTGAGTGAGATATGAAAATCGTAAGCAAACATGTTAGAAATCGGAAAAAAAAAACTGTGAACTGCTGA
Source organism: Panax ginseng (assembly GCA_020205605.1). Classification (NCBI taxonomy): domain Eukaryota; kingdom Viridiplantae; phylum Streptophyta; class Magnoliopsida; order Apiales; family Araliaceae; genus Panax; species Panax ginseng. The sequence continues at coordinate 136,297,576 of CM035139.1, forward strand.
CCCTAAAGACAAAATTCGGTGCTAGCTACAGTTCTCACAAAATTGTGGGCTTTTGGGTTATTATAGCACACTGAATAAGCTTTCCATAGACTCTGGAATGGACTAATTCCGACTTCGGAGCAAGGAGTTATGACTTTTCAAAGTAGTTGTGTCAAATCTGTCCAACAAATTCGGTGCAGTCCTCTTGCACGGATTTTCTGGAATTTTGTGCTTGGAATTTGAAGATGGTCCATGAACAAAAGTTGTAGCCCCAGAAGTTAGCTTCGCGTGGGCACAAGAATCGCTCAAAAATGTTTTAAAACGAATTAGTTATGACTGTTTTAGCGAGATATGGTAAAGCTGAGAAAAAAAAATGTAAAAACTGTTATGTTTGGGCATTTTAAGTTACATTTTTTAAATTTGCCTATGATGTCTAAAATGGGTGGCATATATTTTCTAAATATATTCTCTTATGATGTTTACAGCATTTCCAATAGGAGACCCTTATACTTCAAACTAGATTGTGTATGAATGGTGATTAACGAGACACATGTAATTAGGTTACGTGAAGGTTAATTACTAGCGTGTATTGTAGCAGGCTCATCAGACAAGTTCCCTAACCCTAATTTCTTTTGGGTATTTATTAAATCCTTACTAATATTATCGTAGTAAGGGTAAGTATTGGACTTGTGTTAGTTATTTATTCGTGCAAGTTTCTTCGTTGAAAAGTCATACAAACTCCAATTATCTTGCAAGTTTTTCAATGGTTATTCAGTTATTATTCTAACGGCTATGCTTTTAAGTTTCATGTCATCATAGAACTGTTTCTATGTATAATCCTAGCCTTTGGTTCCGACTAGTTATTATTAATGAAAAATGATTTAAAACACATCTTTCGAAGCTATTGAATGTTTACCAATCCAAGTTGCCTTGGTGAGGTCTCGCATGATTACTAAGATGAAAAACCCGAATGAACGGGGAAAACAGATGTCGGGAAAATAGTCTCATTTATGCTTATGCATTTTAAACTTAATACATGTGCACAATGTAGGGTACAATGGGCTGATCACCTGGCGTACTTGTAGAGACCGTTTACAGTCTATTTGATTGTTAAACCGTCTGATGATTTTTGATGAAAGAAATATGTTCAGGGTATTTTTACACCTCTTAGTATGATATTAAAAATTCTTAAATTTCCATTCTTGATGTTCCTATTTAACACTTGATAATCTTTTCAACTGTTGAGGTTTAGCTATTCAACTGTTTTCACTCCTGATGTATGTTTTCAAATTTACAGTATATACTTGTTTGGGCAATTAATGCTCATTCTTGCTTAAACCTTTCGCTTAAGGGTGAGAAGGTGAGGGTTCGAAAAGGACAAGGAAAAGTCCAAGATGAAGTGATGCTAATGATTATGTAATAAGTTAATTATTTCCATATATATGTAACGTGGCGATAAACGCTAAGACTAAGTTCGAAAGATGTTTTAAGGTTGTAAAGACTTGGGATTTTATTTTGACTATTTGTGTAATGGGTAATATAATATTATTATTATTGTTAAAGTTTACTTAGATAGATGATGTTGTATGTTGTATCGTGAGCACCAAGTCCCATGTCGATGTTACACAGTTTGGGGGCGTCATGGAGTTATATCAAAGCCTTAGGTTATAAACCTTGGGTGGGGAACCTTGGGCTATAACCTTAGAGAGAGTTAGTGAAGATGAAAAGGAGATGAACTCACATAGAGTTATACATGTAGTGTCAAATCTATTTTCTAAAAACAAAATCAATATCTATTTTCTAATTGAGTTGCTTTGTGTTTTGATTATAGGATGTCGGGGAAGAGAGAAGTTAGAGATATTCATGTAGTAAGTGAGCGATTAGTGACAACAGTATTGAGCCTATAGTGAGGCAAAGAAGTGAGTCGGACCGGAGGAGTATTCGGAAGAGGAAGAGGTGCCCGAGGAGGACCCCGGAGGTACTGAAGACACTATCTTTGGATGAGTTGATGGACGGGATCGTCGAATCGGGCGACAAAGTCCACGAGTTAGAGGAGTCAGATCGGGGGGAACAACAAGCTGCAGACTTTCTTTGGGAGCATTGGTGGACCACACAGTAATTAGGAATGGGGATCTGGTGACAAGTCATGCGTTGAAGGCCGTAAGTCGGTTAGAAATTTGAAGGATGAGAGGGATGCTATCAGAATCCACTTGGGACATACCATTAATGGGTTGGAGTCGAGGATTCAGAGTCTCCAACATGATAAGCAGATTATTACCACTTTACGGGAGATGAGAGAAGAGACCGTGTTAGGGCTGAGAAGCTAACCGGAGAGTTGGAGGGAGAAGTTAGAGACAAGAAGGTTAAGATAGACAAGATGAAATACGTGTTTAAGTCGGCACATGGAAGGTTCCAGCATAGGGTGCGTCACTTTCCACGTGAGAGGGCCTTGATGCAGGCGGGGTTATAAGCCGAGAGATTGTGAAAGAGATAACGGATGAGGAGCATGAGGACGCCATTAGGCGGGGTCTTTAGTTATTATGATAAACTTTTTCCTAGTAGCAAATAAAATGCTTATCTATGTAATAAAAATCTTGGTTTCTATTTTTACCAAGTGATTGATGCCACGTGATATAAATGGAGTAATGCCATAAAACGATGAAATACTTTGAGTATTATGTTTATAAATAAATATGTTTTTATTTAAGTATGTGATGTGATGGTTCAGTTTTTACGAATTTTATATACTGTAGAGTAAATTATGAGAGAATAATATTAAGTTCATTTTGAACAGATAGATGGCTAGAGGAAGACGTCGCCAAGCACCCGAGAAATCGACGGTAATGTTGGGGATCCACCAGACCCTGTCATGCGCGAGCTTTGTAGACATGTTAGTGGGGGCACTTCAAAATCGAACCCCGAATGTCAATAACCCTCCAGTGGCCCCTGTGGCACACTTTAAAGACTTCAAAAGCGCGAGACCACCTGAGTTCAAAGGAACTACGGAACCCATCGAAGCCCAAACTTGGGTTAAGGAAATCAAAAAGGCATTCGCTATCGCCCGAGTAGGAGACGACCAGAAAACTATCTTCGCCACGTATATGCTGAAAGGTGAAGCCAACTACTGGTGGGAGGCAAATCAGACCCGAGCTGGAGAAGGTGTACGCAATGACTCTAACATTTTGCATAAGCACACAGCCAAGTCCTTTATGCGATGCATCAGTATAAACCAAAAAATTTCCTGTGCCATTCGGGAGAGATAACATAGGTGTTGTACTTAATCTCTTCTTTAATTCTTGAAAGCTTTCCTCACACTTCTCCGTCCAAACAAATTTCATCGATTTTCTAGTCAAATTCGTTAACGGAGTTACGATCTTGGAAAAATCCTGAATGAATCTTCTATAATAACCCGCTAATCCAAGAAAACTTCTTATCTCTGACGCCGTCTTCGGCTGATCCCAGTTAATCACAGCTTCGACTTTGGAGGGATCCACCAAAATTCCGTCTCTATCAATCACATGTTCAAGAAATTGTACTCTTTCAATCCAAAATTCACATTTTGAAGACTTAGCAAACAACTTCTCTCTTCTCAATGTCTCTAATGTCACCCTCAAATGCTCTTCGTGTTCTTCCTTGGTTTTCGAATATACCAAAATGTCATCTATAAATATCACTACGAATTTGTCCAAAAATAGCTTGAACACTCCGTTCATTAAGCCCATAAATGATGCAGGAGCATTTGTTAGACCAAATGACATTACCAAAAATTCGTAGTGACCGTATCTTGTTTTAAATGCTGTCTTCGGTACATCCTCTGGTCTCACCTTCAGTTGATGATAACCACTCCTCAAATCTATCTTTGAAAAGTATCTTGCTCCCTTCAACTGATCAAACAAGTCGTCAATTCGCGGTAATGGATACCTATTCTTAATCGTGACCTTATTCAGTTCTCTGTAGTCTATGTAGAGTCGCATTGTTCCATCCTTCTTCTTCACAAATAAAACCGGCGCTCCCCACGGTGATACGCTTGGTTGGATATACTTCTTGTCCAGTAATTCTGGTAGTTGGACCATCAATTTTTTCATCTCTACCGGTGCCATTCGGCAAGGTCCCTTCGATATTGGGGCCGTTCCTGGAGCAAAATCGATAACGAATTCAACTGCTCTATATGGAGGAAGTCCCGATAAATCATCCGAAAATACGTCTGCGAAATCTCTCTCTACTGGAATCTCATCAATTTTTAGATTCTCTTTACGACTATCGACTATGTAAGCTAGATATCCTACACAGCCTTGTCTTAACAATCTCCTGGCCTGCATCATCGTCAGACAACTCGCTTGTCTAGGTGACTTGCTACTATACGCTTCTTCTGGCAGTCAATTACCGCCCCATAATTGGATAACCAATCCATACCAAAAATAACATCAAATTCTCCAAGTCGAATAGGGATAAGATCTACGTTCATGATATTACCCTTAATATCTACTCTATAGTTCTTGTGCATATACATAACATGGATAATTTCTCTATTCTCAATTTCTATGTTCATGGGGTATTCTAACTCGTCCTTAAACAATTCTAAGTTCTTAGCGAAGTCATCGGATATAAATGAGCAAGTAGCACCCGAATCAAATAACACATAAGCATTAACTTTATTGATCGAAATGATACCTGACACCACATCGCGAGATTGTACCGCATCCTGCACTGTCATGTTGAACGTTCTGGCTGTTGGTCTATTGGTTGCGGTTGGTCCTGCAATGGTTAGAGTGCTTCCACCAGTATTTCCTCTGTTTCCTCCTGAACTTGTCCCTCCCGATCCCTTCTTAGGAAAATCTCTTGCAAAATGGTCCATTGAGCCACATGTGAAACAGGCACCCTTCTTTGGGTTCAAACAGTTTGGTGATATGTGGCCTTCCTGACCACAATTGTAGCACACTCGTTTCCCTTTTAAGAAAACTCCCAAATGAGTTTTTTTGCAGGTTGGGCACGGTTCAATCTTCTTCTTCTGCCCTCCCTGTTGACTTCCAGTCGATGAATTTTCAGACCACTTCCTCTTCAGATTGTGATTACCCCCAGTGCTACTCCCACCAGTCTTGTTATTACCTTCCTTCTCACTCTTCTTCTTCTCCTGCTCCTGATTATACTTCGTTACTGCATCACTTCCACCCTCAGCAAGTGTGGCCTTCTCTAACACTCTAGTAAAAGTGTTCAATTGGAACATTGACACTTTACTATACAACCAGGGCTTCAGTCCCTGCTCAAATTGTTTTACCTTCCTCTCATCAGTGTGCACTTGGTATGTGGCGAACCAAGCCAACTCATTAAACCTTGCCGCGTAATCAGCTACTGACATACTTCCCTGCTTCAACTCTAAAAACTGGACTTCCATCTGATTTTGTGAACTAGTCAGAAAATACATCTCGAATAACATCTCTTTGAATCTTTCCCAGGATATTACACCTTCACATCCTCTCACCTTGTTTGCCTGCCACCAATAGCTGGCTTCGGACTTCAGCATAAACGTTGCATAAGCAGTCTTCTGATATTCCCTTACCCTAGCAACATCAAACACCTTCTCCATCTCCATTACCCACGTTTGAGCTTCAATTGGGTTTATGGAACCCTTAAACTCTGGCGGTCCCACCGCCTTGAAGTCCTTAAACGAAGTATTTGGTGGAGCTTGGGGTTGATTATTAAGTGCTCCAGCTAAAAGGTTCACCAATTGCTGAACGAAGTTAGCATTGGTGTCGTTGTTATTATTTGTTGACCCTTCCTGGGCTTGCTGACAATTTTGTCTTCTAGGCGGCATATTTCTATTAAGAATATACCCTTATTAGATCTTTATTCAATCTCTAAAACATTTAAGACTTAACTAAACATTTAATCATAACTCACTTAACACATTACTTCAAATAAACTTTGACATTTCATTTAATTCAAAAGTCTTTACATCATAAGATAGCATCACTGCTATTTACATCAACTATCCCGAGATAAAGAATCTACAGGATCTAAAACATCATAATATTCCTTTATTTATGAACATATCGGAATTTACATCATTAACTATCAAATAGTTTTCACATATTATACTACTACTATCACTGTCTGTTAAGGCGCTGAATAGCCTTGCTACGTTCCTCTTCCATGATGCGAGACATCGTTCTGCGATTTAGCATATATGATGGTAGATCCTCAAACTGGATTGGATACTTCCTAACTCGATCTTTGACCGCATCCATTGCATTTTGTAGTGTAGAGTACGTCTCTTCATGTTTAGCCTTCTTTGCACGACGATCATCTTCTGCAAGATCAGCACGACGTGACTCTCGTACCCAGCCCTCCTATGCTATGGCAAGCCTCTCGGAGCTCTCTTTCAGATCCTTCTTTAACTTCTCTATTTCTGCGGACTTATCCTTGGTCTGACCCTTCTCGTGAACCAGATCCCACTCCACGTTTCCTAAATATGTGTGAAGAGTCACAATCTCTCTATCCTTTTGCTCAATAGTAATCTGCTGACTAACCGCCTGCTCAGTCAAATCCCGAACAGTATCCTGCAACTCTACGTTACGATCATAGAGTGCATCATACATCTCTGCATCAATGGAGTTCAGTGGGAACTCCTCTTCTTCCTCTTCTTCTTCCTCTTCCTCAGGATCCTCCTCTGGATCAGTCTCTGGCTCATGCTCCTGACTAGCAACAGTGATCAACGGAGATGGCTCTCTCTGTACAAGTTGTTCCCTGACGACATGAATGTCTCAAGGCTCCTCCTCTATAGGTAATCGGGGTTCCTCCTCCCCAGCTCGACAAGCTCCTCCAACATCCGACATCCTGACAACGAAATTTTAAGTTTTAGTTACTAATCAGTGCTAGAGAACACATAGATTAACACATAAGCACATAATGTCTTTTATTATCTTCAATGAATTTAGAAATTTATTTCTTAGAACTCGATAAGAGTTTACCACTACTATGTTCTCGATCTCCTACAAGGCTACTACCTAAGGTTGTTCCCCCACCTAAGGTTCATAACCTATAGCTTTGATACCAACCTGTGACACCCCCAAATCTGGTACTTCCATTTCCACAGGATTTGGTGTTCACTGTGCAAGCATCATCTATCTATCTATCCATAAATAAATTTCAAGCCATGCAGTAGATAGAATAAATAATAAATCTCTCCCCTTATGGGGTTACATCAACTGAATAATAAATAAATCCCAGGTTACTCTAACCTTAAAACATCTGTGCGAAAAACATAAACAAATAAGTCTTAGTAATATCAATTCTAATTACATCACATAACCACATTAATTAAACAGTCTTCATTACTTGCTAAGCTTGCCCTTGCCCTTACTAGTGGAAGGTTCATCTGCTCTTTCGTTCTTAACTGCAATGTTATTATTATGCAAGAGTGAGCACGATTGCCCACAAGTATAACAATATAACAAATGAATAATAACATGCGAGGGGAATAATAACTTCGGATATAAAAGCTCAACTTTTGAATCAAGAACGAATAATAAGAATCAAAAGAAATTCTGAGGGTCATAAGACCTTGAACTATGTCCTAGGTTGTCAAGTGTTTATACTTGAAACCTTTAACAGTCATAAGACTATGGACTCTTCTTCTTGTACTTAGGGGGATTAGCCCTTAGTACCATATTGTGCACAATATCTTAACGCTAAAGCGTAAATAATCCCCTATACAGGGTTGTTCATCTCAGTTTTGACATTCGAGTCCGCACCAAAGGAAGTTTGGTTTGGATAATTCATCAAGGGGTTCTGAAATTTAGAACGCTCATCAACTATGGACTAGTCGAATCAATAAGGGTTCGCTAGCCTAACTAGGTTTAACAATAACAGATAATTTAACTTGGATAAAATCTCAAAAGTATACAATAGAATAATTATTGTATAACAACATCATGCTTGAAGATTAATAAACTTTAATATACAAGACAGGCTTGATCAATAATAATTATAACTTGCTCAATGTAGAAAGATGAATTATTCAACTTATATAACAATAGCAAGTAGGGTTGGGAAACTTGCTCAATGAAAGCTTAGGGTAAGAAACTTTCCTCGTGCGTAGATTACACGTTAATAAAACTCGTTCTTTGATTTAAATCCTACATATCATTCATGTTAACAACACCAATCAATTATCACGTAATAAACATCACAAGTTTATTCTTTGTCTAGCTCGAGTTCATGACTATACTTAGTCAATTACTACACTTATTGTCAAAAATTAAGACTTCACAAATAATAAGGTAACTATGCATTAGATCATTCAATTCACACGTAATTGTGTTTAACATCTCATTATAGGTCTAACAAGTCTTTATATTCATTAGACTAAGTTACTAACACATTTCTATACTTCAACATTGAAAAAAAATGCATTTCTAGACATTCTGCTAAGTGGCGTTGTGGCGCCACTTTTGTCTTGGAGTCTTGGCTGATGGGCTGATACTTACACTCATGGCTGACTTTGATGCTTGCCATTTACATGTAGCGATGGCGTTCTTGATGCAAAGAAATGAACTGGGAGTTGGCGCCGCGGTGCGAAACCCCAGACTCTTAATTTCCAGTTCGCGAAGAACACAGAATTCAGCAAAATCAAGACTTCTTAACACTAATTTCACCAAATTACACATACCCATATGTTATAATTCGTAAATAATCAGTACTTAACATCTATGGAGTGTTTTTCACCCATTAAAACACATAATCAAAGAATTAAAGCATGCAAATTGGACTGTTCTTGATGTTCTTGAAGTTCTTGAACAAATACATGGATTTTAATGCTACGGATTCGTTATAAAGCCAAATCCAACTATTCAAGTTTCATTTTGTTCATTTTAACATGCATAATTATATCAATGTGTGAATTTTGCAAAATAATTTATGTTTGGCATATAAAAATCACGTATAAGGCCATATGGCCAAATTACCTAGTCTAAAATCTTTTACTATATTATTTCATGAAGCTGAAGATATGGAAACCCATATAATATACAATAAACATGCTATGCTACTCGAATTACTACATATATTACTACAACAACACCATTTTCCAATTATAGAGACTTACAGAATGAATAAAAACCATATTCATGAAAACTTTAAAAGACGTAAAATAAAAATTTGGGTTGAAGAGAATTACCCAAGTGTAGATAAAATAATAGGAGATGAATTAAAGCCTTCCTCAATAATTCTCAAACACCAAGCAATCTCTCTCAACAATTCTCTCAAACTCTCTCTATGTGATGTTTTTATCAGACTTAGAAGAATAATAGAAAAGAAGAAGACGTATGATAAATAAAAAAGGAACTGACGCACTGGTGGTCAGTTACCCAGTCATGGGTTAACTGCCCATAACCTCCCTTAGTGCAATGTTTGGCTAGCAAGAAAATAATTCAAAAATCATTTAATTTAATAAAATATTATCATATATTTTAAATAATGTCACATCCATATAAAATAAATTAATTATCTAAATTAATTTATTTTAATTAAAATATAGTAAATTCTCATTAATACACATAGTCACATAATTCAAATTCTCTTGATTAATAACATCAAATTATTAAGTCTCTAATTAATAATTAAATTAATTAAAATAACATAGGCTTATTAAATATTTCTTTTAATTCAATAAGCTCACATAAATACATACATCGAATAATAAAATTCTCCACATCAATTTAATAAATATAACACATATAATTAAATTAATCTATCACAACTTCATCAATTAATTAATTAATCTAATAATTAATTCATCAAAAAATATTTATTCAATCCAATAAATATTTAAATTAAATTACAAAATCTCGGTTGTCACATCTTTCCCCTCTTAAAAAACTAAATAATTCGTCCCGTTACATTCTCCCCACCCCCCTTACAAAGATTCTATCCCAAGAATCGCTTATAACAATCTAAGTAAATAAATGAGGATAATTCTTCATCATATTCTCTTCGAGTTCCCACGTAGCTTCTTCAGCGTTGTGGTTCCTCCAAATTACCTTAATAGAAGGTATTACTTTATTTCTTAGAACTTGTTCTTTTCGGTCGACAATTTGAATAGGAATTTCTTCGTAAGACAAGTCTTTGTCAAAATGTAGGGGTTCATATTCAATCACGTGCTTGTAATCGGGTTTGTAGGGTCGTAGGACTAAGACATGGAAAACATTGTGGACATTCTCTAGAGATGGAGGTAAGGCTACCTCATAGGCAACTTCTCCGACTCTTTTCAGAACTTCAAAGGGTCCAATGAATCTTGGGCTCAATTTCCCTTTCTTTCTGAATCTGATCTTTCCTTTCCAGGGAGAGACCTTTAAAAACACATAACTACCTAGTTCGAACTCAACATTCTTACGGTGTGGATCAGCGTATTTCTTCTGTCTGTCTTGGGCTGCTATCAATCTTGCTCGGATCACTTTGACTATTTCTGCTGTTTGTTGTACCAATTCCGGGCCTAGTAGTTGTCTTTTGCCAACTTCATCCCAATATAATGGAGTTTTGCACTTTCTGTCGTATAACGCTTCATAAGGTGGCATGCCAATACTAGCGTGGTAACTGTTGTTGTAGCCGAACTCTACGAGCGGTAAATGATCATCCCAATTTCCTTTGAAATCCATTATACAAGCTCTTAACATATCTTCCAATGTCTGGATTGTTCTTTCACTCGGTCCATCTGTCTGAGGGTTATATGCTGTGCTCATTCGTAACTGTGTACCCATGCATTCCTGTAGAAGTTTCCAGAAGTTCGACGTAAAACGCGGATCTCTATCATTGGTGGGAATCTATAAAATGTACCCAGCCTGATGCACACAAGATGTCTTGGGAGAAGTTCCAAGAATTGTTCAACGACAAGTACTTTCCCAAAAGTATTCGTCACATGAAGGAGGTGGAATTCATCAAACTGGAGCAAAATAATATGACCATGTCACAGTACGAGGCTAAGTTTGCGGAGTTATCCCGGTTTGCATTCCATTTGGTCGATAATGAGGAGTGAATGACGCGAATGTTTCTGTGAGGTCTAAATCCCGAAATACGTCAATACCTCATTTCTCACAAACTTTGTTTATATTCAGATGTTGTGAATAGGGCTTAGTTAGTGGAGCAAGATAATGAGTCAGCACAACCAAAAGGTAACGACCAATAACACGATAATAATCATACCTGTGGCAACGACCATCAGAACAATGATAACCATCGTGGGGGAAATTATCATGCCAAGAATGGTAACCACTTCGGTGGTAATCATGGCCAAGATAATAGAAGTGGAAATTTCAAGAAGAGAAGGTTCAATAATGATGGAAAGACAGCAGCACCATCACCAGTTGTTAAGGAAGAAGAACGACCATCGGTCGTATGTTTCAAATGCATACAGGAAGGACACATCCGTCCAAACTATACGCAGCAGCCCAAAGCGTGTTTCAATTGTGGAAGAGAAGGTCACCTAGCTTGATTTTGTCGTGTAGTGAAGTCAAGTCCAGCTGGGATAGTGACGCCAAAGGATGTCCCAAACAAGTCAAAGCCGGTAGTTTAAGTGAAAGCGTTTGTCGAGGAACTCGAACAAAGTTGTCATGGGTAAATTAATCATAAACTCTTGTATAGTCTATACCTTATTTGATACCGGTTCTACCCACTTTTTTATTTCTCCTATTTGCGCTCAACGTTTAAATTTAACTCCAAATAAATTAAACTTTGACTTATCTGTTAAAACTCCGTTAGGAGAAACCTTCATTTCATGTGTTATCCAAGTCTTGGATGAGAGTCACAGTTTTTAAATGATATTTCTAGCATTAATAAATTTCCTGACGTATTCCCCGAAGACTTCTTGACCTACCCCAGAGCGTGAAAGTAAATTTTGTATTGACCCTAGTACAAAACCCATTTCTAAAACTCTCAAATATTTCTTCACCCAAAACGAACGTAACATGCGCTGAAGACGTTGGCTCGAGCTGTTGAAGATTACGATTATACAATTCAATACCATCATGGGATAAGCGAACGTGGTAACCGACGTGTTGAGTAGAAGATCGTATGCGTTTACGAGTGCGAATATACGAACCTACGTGAAGATAGCAAATATACGATTAGAGCCAACTTTAAATAATAATGTTAAGGCTACAGACCCGGAGCTGATGAATGTGAAGAATAAGGTTTTATTCTAGAAGCAAGAATCGACGAAGAGAGTTGAAATCCTTGATCGATTAGGAACTGTGGCCTATAGACTCGCCTTAACACCAAGTATTTCACGTGTTTTTCATGTATCGATGTTATGTAAATATGTGGACAACCCGAACCACATTATTGATTTAGAATTGGACGAGATAGCGGAAGATTAAACATATGAAGAAGTATCTGTTAAAATCATGGATAAGAAGGAATATATTCTGCGCTCAAAGGTTATACCTCAAGAGTTAGAATCTGACGAGGTATCCTCATCTGTTCGGCATACCAGGTACGTATGTAAATTTCAAGGACGAAATTTCATAAGGAGGAGAGATTGTGAGACCCCAAATTTTATGAATAAATATTTAATTTTCTTGAATTTTTTTTATATTATGGTGTGGATTTGAGATAATGTTATAGTTGTGGGTAATATTTATAAATTTTGTAAAGTAAGAAAGTGGTTATAAAATATTCGATTGGTCGGAGAATATTCTTTTTGTCGGGAAATATCCGTACGACAGCACAATCATTGGTGGACCCCACAACGGAATTATTGTCGGAATTAGAAGATGACAGAAATATCTTTTTATGAAAATAACGGCGGAAGTTTTACCGTTAACTGTTGAACTATCTGGTAGTAAAAGTACAATAATATGAGTGCTTGTATATTAGCACACGGTATTGATTATTGGTGCTTACGTGAGAAGTCACTCAGTTTTAGTCAATAATTGTTACTGTAATTACTGTTCAATATTTTATTTTATTGGTTCAATAATTACTGCGTTGATATTTTATATTATTGTTGTTTCAATAATTGTCATTTCACAGTATTTTCCATTATCAAATAAATAATTCATATTATTTGAATAATATTATTAGATAGCATTATTGGCAATGTCTAGAAAGTTCTGTAAAAGAGAGGTTTGGTCACCTAATTGCGCGCCAATAAGGAGAAATCCTTATCGGAAAGCCCCCTCTTTTCTGGGAACGGCCTGGTTGTCATTATTGTGATTCTGTAATATTATTTGTGAATAATTAATTATTGATTTATATGATAAAAAAAATACTTTTTTATGTGGACATAAATGATGGATAGGAAATTATTTATTTTATGTGTTTATAAATGAAGGAATTAATGTTGAGGTGTTTTATCAGTATTTTGTCAGATTGGAGGTATTAAAAAATCAAATCGGTGTTCTTAAAGCTCTATTGCGTGAGTTATAATTTTGATCCGACCGTGGGATCGTTGTTATTTTTGGATATGTTATGCATATATAAGTTGAATATATGTCCACAAATTTTGAACCGTTAAAAATTAACGCATGATTTGTTATGAATTTTAAAAGGTGTTAAAAATCATCCGTTTGTTGATTTCGGATATTTTATGTCTGGAATTTGGAAAAACTTTCTTCTGCAAAGTTGTGGAGAATTTGATTTCGCGTGGAATGGGTATAAAATTTGTATATTTCTGATAAAAGGGCTATTTATTATGAATTATTAAAGTTTCAGAAAATAAAATATTTTTATTAAAATTATGGGTGGGACCCACTTTTGGTTGGTGTAGAAAACATGTACTGAATTGGTGGGCCCCACTTGTGGTGGATGAATTTTTGGTCTAGCTTGGCATGCGTAAAAATTTTGTACAAATAATAATATTATTTTATTATTTAGTCTCTTATGGCGTTCTAGCATTTTCCTATAAATAGGCGCTTAAGTTAGAATTGAAAATCACACTAGAAACAAGTTTTCTTTCTCTCCATATTATCGAGTGTATTTTTGTGAGTATTTAGATACTTTGAGAGTTGCTATTCAGTACAAGTTTTTTTCGGCTTTACATCCGATAATCCGATCAGAACTACTGTTATTTTGAGGTAAGGGATGTTATTTTCTTCGTAAATGTTATTATTTTCTTCAAAATCATTATGCTGAAATATTGATATGAATTTTATTGTGGAATTCCTATATTTTTGTGTCGGGGTTACTATTCACGTATACGGCACTATTCACGAATACGACACTATTCACTAAAAAAATGAAATTTTCTCTTTTTCATCCTAGATGTCTATTATGGTTACTATCATTGATTGTATCCATGTTTTGATCTTTATTCTATACTCATTTTGTTAAAATTTTGGCTTCTATACTCCATGAAATTAGTAGAATATCCTTGATATTTGCGCTTCATCCGGTATCTTTTCATGGAAATATTATTCTGAGCATTCTTGATAAATATAACTTTTTCATGTCGGAGTACTATTCACGGGGTTACTATTCCAGAAATACTATTCACGGGGTACTATTCATGATAAAAATTGATTCGTTTTTGGTCCAAATCATTTTTGGTACAATATTATTCTTGAATTTTACTCCACAAAGCAGTATCATGTTGACAATTTGAATGTTATTGAATTCTGGATAAATTAAATTATAAATCTTTAAACTTGTTTTTATTGAATTATTATGTCATTGTTATCATCCTCATGCTTATATTGTTATGAAAGTCATCTTTGGTCTGTAGTGCATAGATGGACTTGGTATGATTATGACCAGGGATTATTCGATATAATCATGACCGTAATGTTACAAATGATGTGATAAAGTCCTCAATGGCCCGTAGTGCATTGATGGACAGTTTTTGGGATGATTATGCTCATGGATTCTCTTCGGCCAAGGGTGCAAAGATGGATTATTTTATGGCATGATTATGACCGTTGATGAAAACACGATTATCTTTGGCCCGTAGTGCAAGGATAATTCGTGGTCGTGATACTAAAGAATATCATTGGCCCATAGTGTAGAGATGATTCGATGATATGGATTATTTATTAAACTGAGTCTCAACGATAAATTTGATGATAAATCTTTTAAATCATAGAATATAGTAGATTTTATGCTGTACTTGACTCTTCTAATGGATTGCTTATTCCGCTGTAGTTGTTGATCTAAAACTTGTTGTCTATTATATTCTATCAGTTGTTATACTGTTGAAGTCTAAGGATAATTTATTCTACATTATCTTAGTCATAATATTTCTTACTGGGCTAGTTGTGCTCACCCTTTCTTTCGTTATTCTCTTCAGAAAATGAGAATATAGCTGGGACTAGTCCTGGAATGGATTGACGGTTCAGATGGTTGCATTAGTAGTCCTCACTATTCTGTGAAATAGTGTGATAATAAATGTATTGAGGACTTATTTTGAGTTTAAATACTGTCTAGAAGACAATATTTGTATTAAAACTCACAGCTCATGTTGCATATTTAAGTTTGTATTTAAGTTCTGTACCATGTATTTGGCGACTCAAGATGGGTGATGTATACCTGTTTTGGGGGCATAACACTTAAACACACTAAGTAAGCCCATAATCCAAGTTACAAAGCTTAGGAAATGGACCCTTGCACTGTTTTCATTTTCTGGGTAACCCAGAAAATGAAGAACTCCTCTGACAGCCACTTTGATGGCTTATAACTTCATGATGCGTTTTAGTTTGGCCCTGAAACTTATTTATGCTTGTAGTATTACATAAATACTACATCACTAACACCTTTGCATGCCCAGAAAAATCAAGATCCAAGATCTATAGGTGGTCAAACTAGGCACCCTGGTAACTGAGTATGAATGTTCTTGAGGGCTCAAGAACACCTATAGCAACAGTTATGTCGCTATAGACCCGTTTAGTGACAGTTTTAATAAAAAATAATTATTTAAATTAAATAATTATTATAAAATGGAAAATAATTATGAAAAATTCATAATTAATTTGTAAAAATTATTTTAAGGCATAAAATTGATTTTTATAATTTGAGATATATTTCATTAATATTTTAATTTATTTAAATATTAATGATATTTAATTTATTTAATTAATATATTAAATAAGTTACTTAAAAATGATTTTAATACTTTAAAATCATTTGAAATTACATTAAAGTGTTAGAAAATATTTTTAGTTATTTTGAATGACTTTTAATATTTTGGAATGAATTTCATTAATAATTTAATATTAATGATAATGAATTTATTTAATAAATGTATTAAATAAATTATGGAAAAATAATTTTAATGTTTTAAAAATCATATAAAAATGATTTAAAGGTTTTTAAAATAATTTAAGTTATAAAACATAACTTTTAATATTTTGTCATGAATTAAATTAATTTTTTAATATTAATGGCGAAATTTAATAATGGTTTTAAATGTTTTAAAATCATTTAAAGGTAATATTAATGTATTAAAAATAATTGGAGATATTATAAATAACATATAATTTTATAACATGTATTTCATTAATATTTGAAATTAATTAAATATTAATGATTATGAACTTATTTGATATTTAAATCATATTAAAATGATATTCAGGATTGAAAAATCTTTATAAATGATAATAATTATTTGAAAAGTATTATGAGCGTTTGAAAATTATTTTTATTAAATAATAAATTATCTAAGATAATATTGAAGCGTTTAAGTAAAGTCTTATTGGTATTAGGCTCGATAATTATCCGATTAGGCAATCGGGATGGCGAAATAGTACCGAACTCAACTCAGACTGAAATAGTTTGAGTTGATATCAGGTCTTATGTGCTTTATTGATTGTTAGGATTATGTGGTAATGTGTTTAAGTTATTTTATAACTGTAATTAGCAGTAGTATATGTGATGATATTATTCTAATTGGGAGATCGATATTATTACTATTAGGTCTTCAGACGAAGCTAAATAATTTGTGTAACAATAGTCGATGGTGCAGGCAAGTTTTCTTGAACTTTACTTTTAACTAGCGGTTAATAATTGTTTATTACATCACATTTATT
The DNA here is from genome assembly GCA_020205605.1 of Panax ginseng. Taxonomy (NCBI): domain Eukaryota; kingdom Viridiplantae; phylum Streptophyta; class Magnoliopsida; order Apiales; family Araliaceae; genus Panax; species Panax ginseng. Next base: position 136,314,564 of record CM035139.1, read on the forward strand.
ATTTGTTGATTTGTACGTTGTGTATGTTGCATATGTTAATCAGGTATGAAAGGCTGATCACCTTCATTACCATTTGGTTTAGTTATAGTTGGGCATGTTCATTGTTGGCCATTCATTTTATTGACTCGGTCGTTCAGTTATAAAAATTGATTCATGTTCTTTCACAATGATTATGTTGTTGAAAGTTTTGTCAGCTTATTATTCATTCTTTTTTATCATGATATATATTTCCTTGAATTTAAACTTGATGGGCAAACTTATCGCTCACCCTTGCTATATCATGATAAACATTGCAGATTAGGACGAATACTTCGGATACAGGCAAAGGCAAATAACATTGTAAGTTCTTTAGGATTTGAATTTATGTATTAAGTTAAGGTTATCAACCTTGGAGTTATGCGTAAAGGTAATTATATAAACAATTTATGTTTATATCTTTCACAATAGTTATAGAATTAGTGTACCAGGTTCGTGGTGATTAGTACCCAGATTTGGGGACGCTACAGTTGGTATCAGAGTTGTAGGTTATAAACCTTAGGTAGGGTTAACTTAGGCTAATAACCGCAGTGATAAGGATAAGGACTAACTCAAATAGAGTTAGTGTGTCGATATGATTCAAAGAAGAATCTCGATAAGTGATAAAGATATTGACGTACTTGACTCTGATAATAAAGATGAATAGTAGTAATGAATCGATAAAGTCTAAAAGACTAAAAGTATACAGAGAAAGGAGATTGTAAAATAAAACGATCACAACATAAAAATGAATCGTAATATAATACGATGAGATCACATCGTGATCTGATAAGGTCATAGTGGGGAGGAGGATCAATCTAATGATTGAAAATTTTATGACAAAATTGTTGTGTGTCAGTTGTACTATGAATTGGTACTATGCCAACTTATAAAAATGGTTGGGGGTGATGTAATATGGATTGAATAAAATTTATATGGAGTAAGTGTGGAGCTAGGATTATGTGGGATTTCAATCGAAGACTCATGTCAGCAGCTAAGTTGTATGATTCCTTGTATTAGTGGGGAATTTGTACTTGGTTTTAGAATCTCTTAGCTTCCTATATTGATATAGTGGTTAAGTTGAACAATTCTTTGTATGGGCGGGGAATTGTCCTTAGTGTAACAACCTCTTAGCTTCCTATATTTATTAGTGGCTGAGTTGACCAATTCTTTGTATGGGCAGAGGATTATGTTTGGTTCGACAACCACTTAGCTTCACTAGTGATAATCATTGAAAGGTTTGTGTCGCGCTATTTGCTATATACATGTTGAGAATGTGATTCTTTTCTAATGTGTATAACGGATAGGTAGAGGATATAAGATTAGGTGCGAGTTTTTAAAACTCATACTTATGGTAAGTTTATGACTCACAATCGTATGGTATATTTTTGAACCCCTAAGCGTATGGATAGTTCTTGATTAGTTATTGAAATACATATTGCTAGGATAAGTTTCGAAACTCATATTATTGTGGAAAGTTCCTGAACTTATAACGTGTGGTAAGTTTGATGAACTAAGGTATAACTAAGTGTGAATGGAGTATTGAGGATGATAGGAATAGATAATGGAAACATAGGTATTCCAAATCTTCTAGCTATGCTAGACTTCAAAATTTTTGACATCAAGCTAAATACGCATTGACGTGCCTTTTAAAAATAAATTTTTACTCTCAACACATGGTGACAATTGGTATATGTGGACTTTGGAACACTGACACGTCGTTACCTATTGAGATATGATATCACTAAAATGATTTAAAAAGGTTTTTGAACTGTTTAAACAATAGTCTATGCTACTTGTGTTGGCTAAACGAAAATAATTTAAAAAATATCAAAATGTATTTTATATCATTAATGCATCATGTAACCTGGTGCAAAGATGATAAAAACTGATGGAGTTATAATGCATAATTACTTAGTGTTGGATGTGATTGAAAGATCGTCAGCCCACTATAGTATGATGTGTTATGACAAAGTCACCCCATGACTGAATCCTCAAACGGGTTGTAAACACATTACGGTATAATAACGTCATAAAATAATTTTAGAATTTTAAAGATAAATCATTTCCAATGGGGTTTGACCATACATGTTTCGATTGAAATTGAATTATTGGTATAAGTCTTAGCTATTTGATTCAGCTAGACCTACGTTTATGAAATTCAAAATTTTCTTTAAAATTTTCTCGAACTGAATTTATTTGGTGTGGAATCCTATGATAAGACTGAAGTAATATCCCAATATTGTGGAAACGTTTGTACGCTCACGACGGATATGATGAACGGAAAAATTATTCTAATATGTAGTACCTGATCAGTACAGGGCATAATGGGTTGATCACCCTCTGTGTTTGTAAGTCATGATGGTTTGCAGATGAATTTCTGTATAACCTTTTCGAAAATTTAAAATGAAAGTTCACGGTCTATACGACTCCTCAGCACGATTTGAAAATTTTAACCCTTGGGAGTGATGTTTTTGGTAGTATGTGATGATGTGTATGAAGAGTGTGAACTCATTGTGTACGAATAGAATATGATATGATTGATTTAAGGTTGTGTTGAAAACCTAGTTTTGGTGAATGAAAGGAGTAGAGTGTAGTAGGTTGTAATTTCAGGGATGAAATTCTTAGAAGAAGGGGTGAATGTGACAACCCGAGAATTTAGACGATTAATAAAAATCTTAATTGAGTAAATAAATGTTGGATAATAAGACCTAAAATGGGAAATAGAATATTGAATAAGAATTTTGTTAAGGATTTGTATGAATTACATATTGTAATTAAATATCTGATAGCAAGGTATATGGTTTTGTGTATGTACTTCTATGTGTGTATGTGTATGTGTAGAAGGGTCAAGTATTGATCAGGGTAAGTTATAACATTGAAAAACCATAATGTTATGATAAGAACATCAATGTTCAGTGAGAAAACCCTAACAATTGGTTAAAAACCCTAATTCCAGCTCTGGAAACCCTAATTTTAGTTTCGGGAATCCTAAACTCTAACCAGAAGTTTCAAAACCCTAATTTGGGAACCCTAATGCTAAGTATAAAACCTTTAAGCATTAAAAGTTATGTGTTATATGTGAAAAAACCAAATTACCCTTTGAATTATAGGGGAAATGATCAAAATACCCTTAGTAGGTGTGAAATGACCAAAATACCCTTTTCTGATATTTTTAAGTAAAAGATTTCATAAAATCTTGGTAAGTCATCACTTTGGATTATCTCATGTGCTTATTATCTCATAAATCAACCAAGGCTTGCCACCTAGCAACACTTGGGTTCAATGAATCAAAGAATTAAAAGATTAAAGTAAGAAAACCTTTACTTTATTTCTTAACTTAGCCAACCTTTTCTCTCTCTTTCATTTTCGAAATTTGGAGAGGAAGTAAATTACAAGTTAAGTCATGATAACTTCATAGCAAGTCAAGATTATAATCCACAATCAGAATCAAAGATTTGAGCATAAAAGGTATAAACCATAACATAAGCTAGATCTTTAAGATTTCATGTGATTATGTGTTTTGATGTTTAGATCAGTTTTTTAAGATGTTATTTAGTGATCTATGATGTTACATCATGGATCCATAACATCTAAGTGCATGAAAATAGGATTTTTAGAAACTGACATGAGCCCTAATTTTATGGCCTGACAGCCTAATGTTAGGGCCATTGATCTTTGTGTGTTAGATGTTAGGTTGTATAAGTATATCATTCATGTTCTATGCCATGAGAAGAGTACACTGGAAGTGGAATCAAGTCCATAGTATTTATAGATCACAAGTTATTAATGATCAAACATGGATGACCAAGCACAAGTTCTGGAAATCTGGGCAACCCATAAACCCAGAACTGTCTGACAGCCACTTTGCAAGACTTAAATCTTGTTGTTGTTAAGTAGTTAGGCCATTTAAGAGTATGGGTTTTGTAGAATGACATATAGACTACACAACCATGACACTAGAACACTTAGATCATTAACAGGATTAAAGATAATCATGGTCAAAGTAGGGTTGACTAACTGCCTAGTCTCCATTTCTAGAAAACCCAGAATTCACGAAGAACAGTTTCTGACATCACTTTGATCGGCCTAGATCTTTCAGTTGTGCTGATGTTAAGCTACATAAGTGTATTACTTTTGTTCCTTGACATACATACTACATAATTGTGACACTTAAACACACTGAATAAGCCCATAATCCAAGTTACAAAGCTTAGGAAATGAACCCTTGCAATGTTTTCATTTTTTGGTTAACCCAGAAAATGAAGAACACCTCTGACAGCCACTTTGATGGCTTATAACTTCATGATGCGTTGTAGTTTGGCCCTGAAACTTGTTTGTGCTTGTAGTATTACATCAATACTACATCACTAACACCTTTGCATGCCCAGAAACATCCAGATCCAAGGTTAGGTGGTCAAACTAGGCACCCTGGTAACTAAGTATAAATGTTCTTGAGGGCTCAAGAACACCTATAGCGACAGTTTCGTCGCTATAGACCATTTCAAATTAGTTTATTGTGTTGCGCTTTAGCTCAAAAAAAGCTCACTGGATAAATGGCCGCTCTTCCCTTTCCCTCTGGATTATTGTGGTTCATCCCTCATGGAGATTGCTCCCTTCTTCTCCTTCTTCCATAACCTGAGCTCGGAGAAGGAAGAGATAAGAGGGCCCTATGGAGAATATGGTCAGAAATCCATAATTAAATTAAATAATTATTATAAAATGGAGCAAGCAAGTTTTCTTGAAATTTACTTTTAACTAGCGGTTAATAATTGTTGATTACATCATGTCTATTATTTGTTAATTCGCACATTGTGTATGTTGCATATGTTGATTAGGTATGAAAGGATGATCACCTTCATTACCATTTGGTTTAGTTATAGTTGTTCATGTTCATTGTTAGCCATTCATTTTGTGACACCCCCAAATCTGGGTACTTCATTCCCTCAAGATTTGGTGTTCACTTGTTAAAAATATTCATATCTAACTACCCGCACATAATAAAGTTTAATAATAAACCTTCCTATTAAAGGGTTACATCAATAAATCCAACAAAATCTCTCAGGTTATCTAACCTTTAATTACAAACATCATATGCGGAAAATCAAATAAATACATCATCAGATTAAAATAAAGTTCAAAAATATTATAGTCAACAGTTTTACAAGTCTTCAAAACTTGCTTATCTTCCCTTTCCCTCTACTGGTTGTGGGTTCATCAATCTTCTCAACTTCAACTGTAATGTTTATATGAGCAAGAGTGAGCAAACAATGCTCACTTGGAATAACAATGAATAAACATCATATCAACTGCCAAATGAACAGGCTTAGTAGTAATGAATAAGGTACTACATCGACGACAACCAGGAACATAATTCAAAATATATAACTGAGGGTCAAAAGACCACAAACTATGTCCATAGTTTAAGTATTCTTTCAACCTAAACTTTAACAGTCAAAAAACTGTAGGCACTCCTCGTACTTAGGGGGATCAGCCCTTTGTACAATGTATTGTGCACAAACATTTCAACGTTATGCGTAAATTATCCCCTAATAATAGGGTTGTTCATCTCAACATTTAGAATACAAGTTCGGACCAAAGTAAGTTTGGTTTGAATACGCTTCAAGGTAATTTAGGTTTAACGAACATCAACTAAGGATTAGTTGAATAAAAGTTCATAATGTTATGCTATGGATTAAATCATAACTGAATAAATATTGTACACTAAGGTCACGCTTTAGGAATAATCTAAAAGCATAAACATTAAATAATTATAACATACCTTTCTTGAACAATATTAAGCCAAGTTTATTTAGAATTGATTTCTAAGCATGCATAACAAATAGTAAATTGAATGATAAAACTTGTTCAACATTAGTATATCAGGATATATAAACTTGCATGCTAAATAACAAGTTAAAGACAAGAATAACTTGCTCATTATCATAAGAAGGTTTAGAAAACTTACATCATCATAAATAAACTAGATACAAGAAACTTGCTCAACAAAAATGTAGAGTTAGAACACTTGCCTTGTGTGTAGGCTAAACCGTAATAATTTGATTCACAAAATCCTAATGACATATCATTAGGATACAATTAGTCACTATAGATACTTGTATACCAATAAGTACCTATTTTATGTATGTCTTAATTTTGAACCACATAATTAAGTTACATGAATAAAATAATAATAACACTCGTTTAGTATTAATAATATGCTCATTCATAGCATTATAATACCATACTAACACAATGACATTTTTAACAGATATAATATCACATTATATTAGCATTTACAAAATTCGTGTAAAAGAAAACTCATTCTTGGCCCTCATCGCTAACCCATGATGCGGCTACCACAAGATGCATTGTGGGTGGCGCCATGACTTGAAAGCCAGTGCTATGGGTCAATTTGGCTAAGTGATGTAAAGTCGGGGCTTTGGCTTTGACTTTGGTGCTGAGGCTTCGAACTTGAAGAACAGAACAAAGCTAAATTCTGTCTATTTAGCAGCTAATTTAACATGTATAACTTACGGAATTTACACATTACCTTTACCAATCATACATATACCAATTTAAAAATAATTAAACAACAATTTTAGAAAGATTAAATCCTTGAATACCATGTTTTAAACAAAAACTCTATTTTTGACATTTGTTTAACACAGTGAACACGGTAACAACAATTATACACATAATTGATTCCTTTGAACTACTTTCTTTTTATTTCTTAACAAATTAGCATATTTAAGGTTCAATTTCCCAATTAGCTCAAAATCAAATATAAATTTTTATACTCATACCAGTCATGTTCATACGTATACTCACTGTAAAGCCAATTCCTTTCTTGCAAACATAATTTAGCATACAATCGCGCGCACACACACACACACACACACACACACACACACACATATATATATATATATATATATGTGTGTGTGTGTGTGTGTGCTAGTTATAACATTATAGTTACAATTACACATAATTTCACAACCAATTATAAAAACATGGTTTATAAAAAGTTTTGTAAAAACTTCATACTATAGTCAAGAACACAAAACACAGAGAACTATGTCATAAAACATATACATACATATATATATATATATATATATATATATATATATATATATATATATATATATATATATATATAATATCAAGGTTATGGAAAAAATACCTTTTGTTGCTTTAAAAATCCTAACTAACCATTGAGAATCGCTTGAAAACTCAGAACTTTCTCTCAATTTCTCTTTAAAAACATCTTTATTTCCTTTTTCTATGTAACTTTCTAATTAGGCTTAGGTTTAAACCAAATACACTATACATAAATTAAACAAAACCAACACACGATTTACAAATGTGTAAAACTGACGTCTACTAATTGTCCTTATTAAATTATCAGTTACCATAATTTAATATATATTATTTATATTTTATTTATTTTATTTATATTATTATAATTCAAAATTCAAAAATCCAAAAGCCATAAGGCTCCGTTTGGCAAAACTCTTTAAAAATTAAAGACTTAATATCTTTAAGCCTTGTTCGGCAAAATTAATTTAAACTCCTTTAATTTATTTTAATAACTCATTTATAGCATAGTTTATTGTCACACTTTAATTAATTAAATTTATAATAATCTATTTAATTATTATCTACTCTCTAACTTAATTATTGAATTAGAATATTATCTCATAATAATTAATTTCCTTAACTCATTAATTATTTATTCAACAAATAAATAATCAAATCAAATCAAATTAAACAAATATTTATTCTATAATAAACACATCAATTAAATATTTATATAATTCAATAAATATTTAAAAATTACAATTTAAAATTCTGGATTGTTACATCCTTCCCTCCTTACAAGGATTCTGTCCCCGGAATCACAAATCAAATAAATTATTCGTCACATTCTTCCCTCCTTACAAAGATTTTGTCCCCAAAATCGAAGACACATATTAAACAAATAACTCAGGGTAATCTTTCATCATTTTATCTTTGAGTTCCCACGTAACTTCTTCAGCATTGTGGTTCCTCCATATCACCTTCACAGAAGGTATCACCTTATTCCAGAGCACTTTTTCTTTCATGTCAACTATCTGAATAGGAACCTCTTCATAAGACAAGTCTTTATCGAACCGTAAAGGTTCGTGCTCTATCACATGCTTGTAATCGGGTTTATACGATCATAACACCGAAACATGAAAAACATTGTTAACGTTTTCCAACTTTGGAGGTAGAGCTACCTCATAAGCCACTTCTCCTACTCTTCGCATCACTTCAAAGGGTACAATAAACCTCGGGCTTAGCTTTCCCTTTTTACCAAAATGAATTTTCCCTTTCCAAGGAGAAACTTTTAAGAACATGAAATTTCCTATATTGAATTCACGATCTTGTCTATGTCAATCAACATATTTCTTCTTTCTGTCTTAAGCAGCTACCAATCTTGTTCTGATAAGTTTAACAATCTCAGCAGTTTGTTGCACTAGTTCTGGTCCTAATAGTTGACGTTCACCGACTTCATCTCAACCCAGTGTGGTTCTGCACTTCCTGTCGTATAATAATTCGTATGGCGGCATGCCGATGCTTGTGTGGTAAATAATGTTGTAGGCGAATTCCACCAATGGTAAATGTTCATCCCAGCTCCCTTTGAAATCCATGATGCATGCTCTAAGCATATCTTCCAATGTTTGGATTGTTCGTTCACTTTGACCATATGTTTGTTAATGATATGTCGTACTCATTTTCAACTGTTTTCCCATGCATTCTTATAGTCTCTTCCAAAAGTTTGATGTGAATCGCGGATCTCTATCTGATACAATTGAAACTGGAACTCCATGTCTCAAAATGATTTCTTTAACGTACAACTTTGCTAACTGATCAAGATTGAATCTAATCTTTATTGGCAAAAAGTGTGCTTATTTTGTCAGTCTGTCTACTATCACCCAAATCGCATCGTATCCTCTCTGAGTAGTTGGAAGACCTACCACAAAATCCATTATGATATGCTCCCACTTCCATTCTAGTATTTCCAATGGTTGAAGTAATCGCTTGGCCTTTGGTGTTTTTCCTTGACTCTTTGACATGTTAAGCATTTCGCAACACATTCTGCGACATCTCTTTTCATGTTTGGCCACCAAAAGTGTCATCGTAAATCTTGATACATCTTCGTACTTCCCGGGTGAATCGAATACCTTGAGTTATGAGCTTCGGTCAATATTTCGTCTTTAATATCTGGTACTGCTGGAACCCAAATTCTTCCCTCGAATCTTTGTAGCCCTTCGGTATCGATCTTGTATTTCACTTCACTACCCTCAACCACTTTCTCTTTGATTTTTACACATTCTTCATCTTGTAGTTGAGAATTCTTTACCTTGTCCACCAAAGTTGGACTAGCTTCTATTCGGAATAGTCGTTCATTGGATTCTTTTGGAAATTTTATTTCCAACTCTAGATTTGTCATTGCTGAAATAAGCTCCTTCTGAGTGGTTATTAACATCAAATTTTTCTGACCTTTCCTGCTTAAAGAATCTGCAACCACATTCGCCTTACCCGGATGATAAAAGATCTCACAATCATAATCTTTTATTAATTCCATCCATCTCCTTTGACGCATGTTCAGGTCCTTCTCAGTGAAAATATACTTCAGACTTTTATGGTATGTGTAGATCTAACATTTTTCTCCATAGAGATAGTGTCTCCATATCTTTAGAGCAAATAACACCACAGCCAACTCTAAATCATGAGTTGGATATCCTTTCTCATAGTCCTTCAGTTGTCTTGATGCATATGCATTAACTTTGTCGTTCTGCATAAGAACACAACCCAATCCTTTATGTGAGGCATCACTATACACCACAAAGTTTCCTGTATTATCTGGTAATGACAACACCGGTGCCACACTTAACTTCTTTTTTTAAGTCTTGAAAACTCTCTTCACACTTCTCCGACCAAACAAATTTGATAGCTTTCCTTGTCAAATTTGTTAACGGAGGGGCAATCTTGGAAAAATCCTGAATAAACCGTTAATCAACATACTTTTTCTGTTCGTCTTGAGAAACTACCAATCTTGTCCTGATGAATTTAACAACCTCAATAGTTTGTTGTATCAGTTTTGGTCCTATTAGTTGACGTTCTCCGACTTCATCCCAGCACAGTGGAGTTCTGCATTTTCTATTGTATAATGCTTCGTAAGGCGGCATGCCGATGCTTGCGTGGTAATTTTTGTTATAGGAAAATTCCACCAATGGAAAATGTTCATCCCAGCTCCCTTTGAAATCCATGATGCATGATCTAAGAATATCTTCCAACGTCTGGATTGTTCGTTCGCTTTGGCCAACTGTTTGTGGATGATATGTTGTACTCATTCTCAACTGTGTTCCCATGCATTCCTGTAGTCTCTTCCAGAATTTTGACGTGAATTGTGGATCTCTATCTAATACAATTGACACTGGAACTCTATGTCTCGAAATGATCTCTTTAACGTACAACTTTACCAACAGATCAAGATTGAATCTAATCTTTATTGGTAAAAAGTGTGCTGATTTTGTCAGTCTGTCCACTATCAACCAAATTGCATCGTATCCTCTCTGTGTAGTTGGAAGACCCACCACAAAATCCATTGTGATATGTTCCCACTTCAACTCTGGTATTTCTAATGGTTGAAGTAATCCGCTTGGCCTTTGGTGTTCTGTCGTTACTTTTTGACATGCCAAGCATTTTGCAACATATTCTACGAGATCTCTTTTTATGTTTGGCCACCAAAAGTGTCATCGTACATCTTGATACATCTTCGTACTTCCCGGGTGAATCAAATATCTTAAGTTATAAGCTTTGGTCATGATTTCATCTTTAATATCTGGTACTGCTGGAACCCAAATTCTTCCCTCGAATCTTAGTAGCCCTTCGGTATCGATCTTGTATTTCACTTCACTACCCTCAACCACTTTTTCTTTGATTTTTACACATTCTTCATTTTGTAGTTGAGCATTCTTTACCTTTTCCACCAAAGTTGGACTAGCTTCTATTTGGAATAGTCGTTCATCGGATTCTTTTGGAAATTTTATTTCCAGCTCCAGCTTTGTTATTACTGAAATAAGCTCCTCCTGAGTGGTTATCAGCATCAACCTTTCCCGACCTTTCCTGCTTAATGCATCTGAAACCACATTCGCTTTGCCTGGATGATAAAAGATCTCACAATTGTAATCTTTTATCAATTCCATCCATCTCCTTTGACGCATGTTTAGATCCTTCTGAGTGAAAATATACTTTAAACTCTTATGGTCTATGTAGATCTCAAATTTCTTTCCATAGAGATAGTGTCTCCATATCTTCAAAGCAATACCACCATAACCAACTCTAAATTATGAGTCGGATATCCTTTCTCATAGTGCTTCAATTGTCTTGATGCATAAGCAATAACTTTGCCGTTCTGCATAAGAACACAACCCAACCCTTTATGTGAGGCATCACTATACACAACAAAATTTCCTGTATTATATGGTAATGACAACACAGGTGTCACACTTAACTTCTTTTTCAATTCTTGAAAACTTTCTTCACACTTCTCCGTCCAAACAAATTTTACAGCTTTCCTTGTCAAATTTGTTAATGGAGTGGCAATCTTGGAAAAGTCCTGAATAAACCGTCTATAATAGTCGGCCAGGCCCAAGAAACTCCTCACCTCTGAAGGTGTTCTTGGATGTTCCCAGTTGATGGATCCACTGAAATCCCATATTTGTCAATCACATGCCCAAGAAATTGTACACATTCTAGCCAAAACTCACACTTAGAGAATTTCGTGTACAATTTTTCCTTTCTTAGTGTATCCAACGTTATACGTAAATGTTCCACGTGTTCTTCTTGAGATTTGGAGTACACCAGGATGTCATCAATGAATACCACCACAAACTTATCTAAGAATGGTTTGAACACCCTGTTCATCAAATCCATGAATGCATCAGGAGCATTAGTCAATCCGAAAGACATCACCAGAAACTCGTAATGTCCGTACTAAGTTCGGAATGTCGTCTTCGGTACATCCTCCTTCCTTACTTTCAGTTAGTGAGACCCACTTCACAACTCTATTTTTGAGAAATATCTAGCACCCTTTAATTGATCAAACAAGTCATCTATTCTTGGTAATAGATATTTATTCTTAATAGTGACTTTGTTTAATTCCCTATGACGCATTAACCCATCCTTCTTCTTTACGAATAACACTGGTGCTCCCCACGGTGACACACTCAGCTGAATGTACTTCTTGTCCAATAGCTCTTGTAATTGTACCATAAATTCCTTCATTTCTACCAAAGCCATCTTGTACGGGACCTTCAATATCAGAGCGGTTCCTTGTGCTAAGTCGATCATGAATTCAATCTCTCGATCAGGCGGAAGTCCTGGTAAATCTCCCAGAAACACATCAACGAAATCCCTAACCACTATTATCTCTTCCAGTTTCACCCCTTCCTCTGAGTATTGCCTATGTAAGCTAAATAACCCAGACATCCTTGATTCAACAACTTCTTAGTCTACATAATTATCAGACATCTCGCATGTCTAGGCGATCTGCTACCAAAGAAAACTACCTTTGACAGAGTCATAAGGTTTACACATTTCTTTTGGCAATCAATTATCGCTCCATAATTGAACAGCCAATCCATTCCTAAAATAACATCAAACTAGATCTCCATGTTTTACTGGAATTAAATCTACCATCATAACATTTCCCTTAATGTTCACCCTATAATTCTTGTATACGAACCTAACAGGAATCACTTATTTATTCGAAATTTCTATGTTTAAAGGGAAATTCAATTATTCACTAGGTAATCCTAACCTCTTAGCAAATTCATCAGATATAAATGAGCAAGTAGCACCCGAATCAAATAATACATAAGCATCAATATCATTGATTAGGATAATACCTAACACAACATCTTTTGATTGCACTACATCCTGCATAGTCATGTTGAAGGTTCTGGCCGTGGGTCTGTTTGATGGCGTTGGTCCCACAATGGTCAATGTGGCTCCACTGTTGCCTCCCTTGTTTCCCGTTGTCTCTTCAGGTTTCTTCTTAATGCACTCACGAGCAAAATGATCCTTTGACCCGCACGTGTAGCTCACATTCGTCTTGGGTTGGTTGCAATTTGGGGCAATGTGACCCTCCTGACCACAGTTAAAGCATACACGCTTTCCCCTTAAGCATACACCCGCATGAAACTTCCTGAATATAGCACATGCTTCGAACTTTTCTTCTGCGGATTACCGTTCTGGTTTCCAAAACCCACATTTCCATTCTATTTCCTCTTCAGATTATTGTTACCATTTCCACTACTCCCACCACCATTCTTACCTTCACTCTCATTCGTCTTCTTTCTTTGTTCTTGATTATACTTTGTCACAGCCTCACCTCCACCCTCAGCGAGAATTTCCTTCTCAAGCACCATCACGAATGTCTTCAAATTTGAACAGGGAGACCTTCTCAGACAACCAAGTTTGTTCCACCGCTCAAACCTCCTAGCCTTACGTTCCGTATTGACTTGATATGGCGCAAACCTCACCAATTTGTTAAATTTTGCGGCATACTCTGATACCGTCATTGTTCCCTGCTTCAGTTCTAAAATTGTTCCTCCATCTGATTCTTCGAACTCTCTAGGAAATAAGTCTCGAAGAATATCTCCTTAAACCTATCCCATGTCATCACCCCTTTTCCTCCTAGAGTTTTATTGGCTTGCCACCAATAACTAGCTTCTGCTTTCAACATGAATGTTTCAAAAGTAGTCTTCTGATCCTCCCCTACCCTAGCTACGTCAAACATCTTCTCTACCTCCATGATCCAAGTCTGTGCCTCAACTAGATTCATGGACCCACAGAATTCTGGTGGTCCAACCGCCTTGAAATCCTTAAATGTCACGGCTTGATTCTGCGATTGATTATGTAACGCACCCGTCAGTAATGTCACTACCCGTTGAACTGAGTTAGCTTCGACGTTGTTATTGTTGGTAGATCCCTCAGGGGTTCTTTGTCGAGGCTGGCGTCTTCTTGGAGGCATTTTTTGTTAAAATACACCTGTTAGACTATTACTCAATTTCTTTAAGTATTTTCTACTTAATTTGCACATCATAAAAGATTATCACGTAGAACATAACACTTTGAATAAAATAATAACTTTTATTTATTCATAATCTTTTAGAAAACACAAGAACAATAGCATCACTTCTACTTACATTACTTTCCTGAACTACTAAAGTTCCAGGATAACATCATCATCATATCCCATAGGTTACATAACACTTGGGATTTACATTTTATTTATCATATCATAAATCACATATTAAGTACATTTATGACGACCTACTCATAGCCTTACGACGCTCTTCTTCCATAATACGGAGCATTGTTCGGCGATCTAATATGTACGATAGTAGCATTTCGAACTGTATCAGATAACCCATGACTCGATCTTGAGCTCGATTGATCACAGTGTTGAAAACACTATCCATCTCTTCCATCTGGATCTTCTTTACTTGAACATCTCTCTCTGTTACCTTGCCTCGTTTAATAGCTTCTTCGTACGCGTCTTCGGCTCTTGCCCTCTTAGTAGATTCTTCCTTCAGCTTGTTCTTCAGTTCTGCGATTTCCTCTGTCAGTTGCTCGTTTTCTCCTTCGGTGTGGACCAGCTTCCTTTTTGACATTATTCAGATGTTCATCTCGATCCTGGATCTCGTTGTCCTTCTGCGCCATTGAGGTCTGTTGTTCAGCTACCATCTCTCTCAACTTCTCGATGATTTCCTGAAGTTCCACATTGTGGTTGTATACTTCATCGTACATACGGGCGACAATCGAGTTAAGTGGAAGCTCTTCTTCCTCGTCATCCTCATCCTCATCCTACTGTAACATCTCAATGGGGTCCTCTTCGTCCGTCTCTATCTCATCATCCTCATCAGGTAAACCCTCCTACTTAACCACTATAACCAACAGAGATGTTTGTCGTGGCAGTAGTTGTTCCCAAACCACCTGAATATCTCGAGGCTCCTCCTCTCTAGGCATCTGGGATCCTTCCTCCCTAGTCTGACGGGATTCTCTTACATTAGCCATCATGACAACAAAATTTAAGTTTTAATTACTATTCATTACTACTCGATGTGACGCCCCCAAATCCGTGTAACATCAATTACAGGACATTGTGCTCACGATACAACATACATCATCATCTATCTAAGTAACTCTAATAATAATAATAATAATAATAATAATAATAATAATAATATTAATTATTACATACTTATTCAAAATAAAGTCCCAAGTCTTTACAACCTTTAATAAACTGAAACTTAAACTTAGAGTTTATCACTACATTACATCATATGCGGAAATATAATTATTACATAAATAACTCTCATGATTTCGTCTTAGACTTTCCTTTGTCCTTGCCCGGGCCCTCAGCGTTATCAGCCTTAACTGAAAGGTTTAAGCAAGAATGAGGAAAAATTCCCCAACAAGTATATAAAGTAGTTTGAGAACATACATCAGAAGGAAAAACATTAGTATGAATATTTCTCAACAGTTGAAATGAATATCAAGAGATAAACGAGAATATCAAGATAAGAGTTCTGGAGTTCTCAATAGCATACTAAGGGGTGTTAGATACCCTGAACATTACTTTGTTTCATCAAAAACCATCAGACGGCTTAACAATCAAATAAATTGTTAACAGTCTCTAGAAGTACTCCAAGTGATCAGCCTATCCTACCCTACATTGTGCACAAGTATAAATTTTAAACGCATAAGCGTAAATGGGACTATATGCCCGACATCGCCAATTTACAGATTATCCCAAGTTGTTCATCTTAGTTTCATGCGAGACCGCACTAAAAGCAATTTGATTGGTAGACGAATAGCTAAAATGAATTTGAAATAGTTCAAATAATACAACATCTCTCATCTATAATATCTAACCGAAACAAATGGCCAGATCACATTCTTGAAAGCAGTTCATAAATAATTAAGAACTTTAAGGCATAAACAACTGAATTAATAATTGAGTAATCATCAATAGAACTTGTATTATATATACGTTTGTAAAAGTTATAACTTGCAACATACGAGACTTGTACACAATGACAAATTTTACAAGTTAAGGGAACTTACATTCACTGCAATAAAGTGAATAAAGTTAGGAAACTTGCCTGATACGTCTTCTACAATTACCGCTATCTACTAGCCCTTCACGTAACCTATTCACATGTGACACGTTAAGCAATTTGGTTCTTGAACACCACTTTGAAATGTAATGGTTCCCTTTTATTTTAATAAGACGATTAAACTCACACGTATTCAAATACAATTCAATTACATAACATATTGATACGTATAGGCCACGTGGTTAAATAAAAGAAACTGGGAAACATAAATTTGTAACATTTTTTGGACCAAAACCTCTACCAAAAATCTGCATAAGATATGCTTAAGAGTCTCAAGTCAGAAAATCTCATTTTCCATAATTATGACATCACATATATAATTAAATTCATTTATCCATATAACATCATTTATATGAAAATACCAAATCAGTCTCAAAAATATTTCTTTTCTAGGATTTTGTAGAATATAGTCTGTTGGTTGATTTTGCAATCAATAAACACGCACAAGTATACACAGTCCACAAGTAATATATGTAAGTTGAGTGTCAAACCCACGAGGACAAAGTCTTAACAACAAACAAATACTAAGGTAAAGTCGTTACTAATCTTATCTAAAAAAGTGAAACAAATGGTGGGTTAAGCTATTTCCAGAAGACTATAAAATTAAGAGAAGTAGTTGTGCTAGGAAGTTAAATACAAAATACAACAACCCATTCCAAAATGATTCATTATATAAAATGAGAGAGAAAGTTGAATAAGCTAATCAAAAGGTTACATTGCAATCCTAAAAATGGAGTTAGTTCATAACTATGGTACTAACACGCATTTTTAATACATTACACATTATCAGACAAATACAAGGAATGGGAGATTTGGAATAAGAAAACCCCTGTTTGAAGTGTTCTTCCACCAAATCTTCTCTTCACGTGTAAAACTCTGAGTTGTATGTTGGGTGCAATAACTCTTCTTCCCTTCACGAGCTTCTTTCTCTTCTAGAAAAATAGAGAATAAAGTCCTAGTCTAAGTTCTGATATCCGATGATCTTCAATGCGGGCGCCGCTTTCTATTTATACAATACTCTCTTTCATCTAGGTCATTAATGATGAGTTATTGTTTGGGAACTGGAGCTCGCGCTGCGGCGTGAGCCTAAGCATTGTAAGTGGCGTCGGGGCGCCAAAGATGGCGTTGAGGCACTCAGATGGCGCTTAGATGGCAAATGCTGTGGGTAGTGACTACCAAGGCGTCGGGCGCTAGTTTCCAATGAGATTGAGTCTCTTCCCAGAATGCTGGTACAGATATGTATACACTAGCAATGGCGCTGGGGCACCAATTAACAGCAGGATTCGATGAATGATGGCTCTAGGGCGCCGACTATGGCATTGGGGTGCCACTTTTCCAGTGTGTCTCTTAACTCCATGGCGCTGGGGCACGACTGTCTGGCGTCGGGGCGCGAGTTCATCAAAATGTATGAAAATAGGAAACAAAATGCACAACATACCTATAGAGAACTTTAACAAATAAAACTACACAAGCTAACCAAACGACTGAAAACAGGCAACAAAATTAAGCAACAAAAGGTCTAATTCAAAGGTATGAAACCCACTCATCAAATACCCACAAACTTAAGCTATTGCTTGTCCTCAAGCAAACTATCAGACAACCAAATCCCATAATACATGATATGATTGAACACTAAAACTAAAAACTAAAATTAAGGCCACTAAGAGAAATCATCAACATGTTCTTAAGACAGGGCAAAACGCATGCGAATAAGGGCATAAAGTCTACAACAAATACAAGAGACTGTAATTGATCCACTCATTGTGTGTGTGAAGACCACATATCTAAACTAGCCATAACCCAAATTAAGATCATACAGTTGACCATGATAACCAATAGGCAACCAAGAAACTCATATACATAACAAGTGACAAGAAAAAACACAAAAGCATGAAAGGCTCGATAGTTCTACAATAGCGAAGCAAAATCTAACTTAGACAGAACTTGATTACTTTTAGGCAAAACAGAGCACTCATTAGCAAGCTTTTGATCAATGACTCCCAAGCCAGAAGACTTTAAGGCACTAGGTGTAAAACACCCCTACGAATCTAATAACTCAAGCACAAAGGCCACGTAAACAACACAAGTCCAAAAAAGATTTTACGAGCCTGCGTTTATGAGTGAGTGCGTTTCCACGCTCCATCTCAACCCACCGCAGGACTGATTTTTTTTTTTTTTTTTTTTTAACTAAAGAGCCGAGAATGTTAAAGAATCAAAGTCTTTAAAAACTTGAAATAATAGAGTATATAATAGTGCAACTTATAATCAATAGGCAAATGATGATCACAAACCGAAAAACTACTATAAAGATAAAAGGACAGTGCTCGCTAAATGGATGGATCCAAGACAGTCTCAATTTTTATAAAACACAAGCCCCAAATTCGCATAACTTTTGCCACTAGCCTAGGAAAAGGATATACTAGCAAGACAGTCCGACAAGGCCACAAAAAGAGCTTAACGCTGAACTACCCTAACCCAGCATATAGACAGTTACAGACTCGACGCTAGAGTTAAGCACAAAAACTATATACTATAGAATAACCTTCTCAACAACGGGCAAAGCCATAACACCTGGCATCGAGTATACCAATTAATCAGTAAAAATCCCCAAAAAAAAAAGGCTTAAACCGAGACTATCTGACTTTGTCAAGATATCCCCCAAACTAAAGATATATATAACCAAAAACATAAAATACTGCTAAGTAAAGGAATGCATCCAAAACCAAACGATAATCCACGATCATAATCACAATAGATATATAAAGATTCAAACCATAAGTCACGGGCAATCACGCCCAAATACCATCCTAGCATCCTTACAAAGCAGTTCAAATTAAAATATTATAAACTAACACAATTATAATAAATAAATAAAAGGAAGTCTCCCCCAAACTAGAACTTTGGCTCGTGTCCTCACTGGCATCTATAGAAACAGTCTCAAACATCAGCAGCATCGCCGCCATGATCACCATCACCGCCTTCAAGATCCTTATCCATGCCAAAAAGCTCAAGATCATCATCATCCTCTCCATCATCATCCACATTGACTGGCTCACTTGCTCGGGCCGCCTCATTGGCGACAGAAATTGTGGAGGATATGAAGCATACATTGGAGGAACGGGAAATGGAAAAAGCATGAAATCCGCATCCTCGCCTCCTTGAGCGGCATAAATGTTAGTGAGCATGTTGGTAAACTCCGCATGGTAATGGTGAAATTGGCTCTGCCATTGGGCTACAGTATCAACCTTGCAGTGCAGGAAATCTAAACTGTTCAAAATCTGAGCAAGGGTCCCAGGATCCACGGCCTCGGCAGAAGAAGGAACCGTCGCACTTGTGGAGGTTCCTGCCGCAGTGGATGGTTGTGGATCATCGGATGGCGGCGGCAGCGGTGCTGGCAAGAATCCTTCTCCATGGGGATGCGATGGTGCTCCTTCCCAAACTACGTAATGGCTGATTAGATGATGGTTAATTACAGACATAGGAGGCAATGTCACGTCTTCGATCTCCCATTGAACACCCGCCCTACTACAAAGATGGGTGATAAGAGACGGGTGCGGGAGGCCCGACATAACCTTGTTGTTGATAGCCTTCTTGATTGATTCATTTATTAGGGACCCAACATCAATCTTTAACCCCGTAACTATCGCATAGAGCAACGTCGCCCTCTCTTTGGTTACATCACTGACATGACGCCAGTAATCGGATATTTGAATGATGAAAGCATACCACGCCTTCCAGAATTGGCTTAGGGCTCGCTTGAGGAAATGGCGTCCTCTCACCCGTGTAATTATTAGTCTTCCACACTGTCCCGGGCTTACACAATATGGCAATAATCTCATCAGACTGATAGCAACGAATTCCACCCTCCCTATAATCGTGCCCATCAAAATTAGGAGTCCCATACACTTCATTTATAGCCTTGGCATCGAACGGGATCAACTTAACCCTTACTGGTGCCACCGGAGGGCCTTTAGGAATGGCGTTAACATATAATTCTTTGATTACCGCAACCACGACAGATTCCGGAGGCTTGGTGAAGTGCACCCATTTCATGGCGCTAATCATGGCATTCATTTGGCCATCTTTATCATCAGGGTGAAGGCCTCGCTCAGGCACTGGGTACGCAGTAAGAAATTTTGGGTATACCTCTTATAGGCTTCCTCGGTGGGAAATTTAACAGCATCCCATGCCGTAACAGGCGCTCGGGATGAAGAAGGAGGAGGCCCAACACTAGTTCGAGGATGCTTAGGAGCCATTGTTGTAGGAAAAGATAATAGAATATTTGTGTGAAGTTATGCCTGTGCAAGCCAAAGAGTTAGGAAAATTCACCATACCACGTTTGCCTTTTATAGGCGAAGAATGAGAATGCTACAGTGAGAAAGGAACCGATGCGATGGTTGGACACCCCAAACGGTAAGAAACGGCCTTAGATCCGGTCGAAAGTTGAAAAGTTAGCGCCGCTTGGGGAGAGAGTAAAAACGAGGGCACTGAAGTGCGAATATAACTGTGTAAAATGCCTCAATTTAAAGCTGGAAACAGGATGTGGCGCCGGGGCACTGAATTTGCAGTGTGCTCTCAAAGTACATAGCATTGGGGCGCTAGATTATGGCGCTGGGGCACGAAATTGCAGTGAGTCCATATACTTCATGGCGCTGGGGCGCGAAGAATGGCGATGGGGCCCGAAGAATAGCGTTGGGGCGCGAAAGATGGCGCCACAGCGCGGATTCTGATATTTTGAAAGAAAAACTAGTAAACTCTGCAGAAACCAAAATAACATATCAGCGTGCAATAGAGACAGCTGAAACAGAAATAATAAACACAGCATTGGCAAGGCCTAACTAAGGGGAGACAGACATTAACAAGAAACTCTAAAGAGAAAACTAACAAAGCACAAACAAAGAACCTAACACAGACAGACACACTCTGTACAAAACACAGACAAAAATAGAAACTGAATTACCAGCTGAGATATAAGAAATTAAAGATAAAACAAGTTTTTGATACTGAGATGGGGTGCCTCCCATCAAGCGCTTGATTTAGAGTCGTCGGCCTGACTAATACCTCGTCTTCCACCGGATTTCCAAGTGTAATAGAGGTGTCCTGTCAGTCGACCTCGCCGCCCCAATAGTGTTTTAACCTCTGCCCATTGACCTTGAAGGTTGTGTCGGAATTCAGATCCTCAACCTCTATTGCCCCATACGGATAAACCTTGGCAACTGTGAAGGGGCCCGACCATCGGGATTTTAGCTTCCCAAGAAATAACTTTAGCCGGGAATTGAAAAGAAGAACCTTCTGACCCGGTTCAAAATGTCTCTCGAGGATTTTCTTGTCATGACACCTCTTGGTCTTCTCCTTTTACAACTTAGCATTTTCATACGCTTGCGCATTTAAACTCATCCGATTCATTCATTTACCAGCAATAATGCTTTGCCGATCGCCTCAAGATCAAAGTTGAGCTTTTGAATAGCCCAGTATGCGTTGTACTCTAATTCAACTGGGAGATGACATGCCTTACCATAAACAAGCCTATACGGAGACATTCCGATAGGCATTTTATAAGCTGTGCGGTAGGCCCATAATGCATCATCAAGCTTCTTAGACTAGTCCGTACGGTTTGGGTTAACAATCTTTTCCAAGATTCGTTTCACTTCCCGATTCGAAATTTTAGCTTGACCGCTGGTCTGTGGGTGGTAGGCAGTGGCGATCTTATGATTTACCCCATACTTGGCTAGGAGGGCTTCAAAATATTTGTTGCAAAAGTGCGACCCTTCATCGCTAATGATAGCTCGAGGTGTGCCAAAACGGGTGAAAATATTCTTCTTAAGGAACTGAAGCACCACCTTAACATCATTTGTAAGCAAGGCAACTACTTCCACCCACTTTGAGACATAATCCACTGCCACAAGGATGTATAGATTGTTAAAAGAGGATAGAAATGGTCCCATGAAGTCGATGCCCCATACATCAAATAACTCAACTTCTAGGATATTTTACAGAGGTAGCTCATGCTGTCTTGATATGGTGCCCACCCTTTGGCATCTGTCGCAATGCAACACATATGCGTGAGCATCTTTGAATAGGGTGGGCCAGTAAAATCCTGACTGAAGCACATTAGCTGCAGTTCGTTGCCCTCCGAAATGACCTCCATAGTTTGAAGAGTGGCAATGATGGAGCACACCTTCAATTTCTTCTTCAGGCAAACATCTACGCAGAATCTGATCAGAACACTGCTTGAACAGGAAGGGCTCATCCCAAAGATATTGCTTGGCATCCTTGAGGAATTTCTTCCTTTGTTGATAGCTCAGATTTTGGGGAAGAACTTGGCAAACAACATAATTTGCGAAGTCCGCATACCACGGAACCTTGGCATTGACCACAAAAAGTTGCTCGTCCGGGAAAAAGTCATTTATGGCTTTTTCAGCGTCTTTCGAGGGCACGGTGTTTTCCAATCTTGATAAATGATCGGCAACCTGGTTTTCTGTCCCCTTCTTATCTCGAATTTCCAAAACAAACTCCTGAAGAAGAAGAACCCACCTTATCAATCTCGGCTTAGCATCCTTCTTTTCTATCAAATACTTGATGGCCGAGTGATCAGTGTATACAATCACCTTCATTCCAATGAGGTAGGAACGGAACTTGTCAAAAGCATAGACCACTGCCAGTAGCTCCTTCTCAATAGTGGTATAATTTAACTGAGCATTAGTCAATGTCTTGTTGGCATAGTAGATAGTGTGGAAAACCTTCTCCCTCCTCTGGCCCAATACTGCCCCTATTGCAAAGTCACTAGCATCGCACATTAACTCAAAAGGGTAGGTCCAGTCGGGAGCTACCACAATAGGTTCCGTGACAAGTCTTATCTTTAATAACTCAAAGGCGCTCAAGTAGGCGACATCAAACTGGAAAGGCTGGTCCTTTTCCAAAAGAGTGCACAACGGTTTGGTGATGCGCGAGAAGTCCTGGATAAACCTATTGTAGAACCCGGCATGCCCGAGAAAACTCCTTACCCATTTTACTAAGGTGGACGATGGAAGGTTATTGATCACATCTATCTTTGCCTTATCAACTTCAATTCCTTTTACAGAAACCCGATGACCCAAAATAATGCCCTCTTCGACCATGAAGTGACACTTCTTCCAATTCAGCACCAGGTTGGTTTCGACACATCGATGGAGAACGACAGTCAGATTTGTCAAGCAATTATCAAACGAGCTCCCAAATACCGAGAAGTCGTCCATGAAGACCTCCAGGGTCTTTTTAACCATGTCAGAGAAGATTGACATCATACACCACTGAAATGTTGCGGGAGCATTACATAGGCCGAACGTTATTTTTCGAAAGGCAAAGGTCCCATAAGGACATGTGAACGTCGTCTTCTCCTGATCTTCAGGAGCAAAAGAAATTTGATTGTACCCCGAGTACCCATCAAGCAAGCAATAGTATTGGTGCCCAGCCAACCGGTCAAGTATTTGATCAATGAAAGGAAGAGGAAAGTGATCCTTACAGGTCGATTTGTTAAGTTTCCTGTAATCCATGCACACTCTCCACCCGGTCACTGTCCTGGTGGGGATCAATTCATTGTTCTCATTGGACACAACTGTTATCCCGCCTTTCTTGGGCACACAATGTATTGGACTAACCCAAGGCCTATCAAAGATGGGGTAGATAATGCCTGCATCTAGCAACTTAATGATCTCTTTCCGGATGACCTCTTTCATAATGGGGTTTAGCTGCCTCTGATGCTCTATAGATGGCTTTGAGCCTTCCTCCAGAAGAATTTTTTGCATGCATAGAGTTGGATTGATCCCTTTTATATCAGCAATAGACCATCCCAAGGCCATTTTGTACCTCTTGAGCATAAGGAGCAACTTTTCTTCTTAAAACTTGGTTAGAGAAACAGAAATTATCACAGTTAATGAAGATGAATTTCCTAAATAAGCATACCTCAGGTGAGTAGGCAAAGGTTTAAGCTCAAGGACAGGAGGCTCAATGATTGACGTTTGAGCCTTGGAAGTAGAAGCCTCATTATCAATCAAAGACTCGAACTGTCGATGGAATTTCTTCAATCTTTGAGGTTCATCGAGCCACATGGCACATTCCACATGTGAGGGCTCTTCTGTAGTACTATCCCCAGTTAATGTAGCTTCTAGAGGGTCTTGAATGCAAGTTTCTAAGAATACCCCCTTCACTGAATTATCAATTGTATTAATCTGGAAGCAATCCTCAGGTGTATTCAGATACTTCATTGATCGGAAGACATTGAACGTCACTTCCAGATCATGAACTCTCATTGTTAACTCCCCTTTTTGGACATCGATCAAGGTCCTCCTAGTTGCCAAGAATGGCCTTCCCAGTATTATCGGGACCTCCCTATCCTCCTCAAAATCAAGGACTATGAAATCCACCGAAAATATGAACTTATCAACCTTCACTAGCACATCCTCTACAATTCCCTTCGGATAAGTCAAAGACCTGTCAGCCAATTGCAGGGTGACGCTTATCGGCTTGGCTTCATTAAGGTCCAACTTCTTATAAATAGAGAGGGGCATCAAGTTGATGTTGGCCCCTAGATCACACAGAGCCTTCCCAATGAACTGTTCCCAATGGTGCATGGGATTGTAAAACTTCCCGGATCTTTGAGCTTCGGTGAAAGCTTGTTTTGAAGGATGGCACTACACTCTTCTGTCAAAGCCACTGTCTCATAGTCTCCTATTTTACGCTTCTTGGACAGAATGTCCTTCATGAACTTGACGTAACTAGGCATTCCTTCCAACGCCTCTGCAAATGGAATATTTATGTGCAGTCTTTTGAACACCTCCAAGAATTTGGAAAACTGCTTATCCAGCTTCTGTTTCTGCACCCGCTGGGGGAAAGGCAAATGAGGGAGAGGCTGATTGACCACAGTCGTTGGAGGAGATGGTGTTGCAGGTCTGTCTTGACCACTTTCTTCACCCCCACTTGTCTCAGAATTTTCCTTCGCAGGAGGTTCCTCTTCAGTCACTACATCATCTTCCACAGGAATACCCTCTCCACTTTGTACTTTAGTAGTTCTCCCACTTCTGAGGGTTACTGCTTTACACTACTCCTTGCCTTCCCATTTTGGGTTGACATCAGTGTCACTAGGCAATGCGTCTGGTGGACGACTATTTAATGCAGTAGCCAATTGGCCCATCTGTACTTCAAGATTCCTAATGGAGGCTTCTTGATTGTTACTTCTGGTTTCGTTCTGGGCTATGTACCTTGACAGAAGATCGTCTAAACTGGGCTTCCTTTCCTATTGAGGTGGAGGATGGTGAAACTGATTCTGAGTGCTCTGTGGCTGTGGGTTGAACTGAGTCTGAGGTTGGAATCCTGGAGAGTTAGCATAATTCTGCCTGGTAGATGAAGGTTGTGGCTGGTTGGGGTGGTTACTGTTGTTGTTGTTGTTGTTGTTGTTGCCCCATGAGAAGTTTGGATGATTTCTTAGGCCGGGGTGATAGTGCATGTGAAGATTTGCATTTTGTTGCCGCCCGTAGTTGGATACAAATTGAACTGACTTAGGGCTTATCGCACATTGATCAGTAGGGTGGCCACCTTGACATAACTCACATTGCACCCCCACACTCTGCACATTTTGAACCGCTGTAGGTCCCATAGTATCTAGCCTTTTTGTTAGCACTGTTAACTGAGCCGCTAACGACGTGAAAGAGTCCACTTCATACACCCCCGCTGCTCTTCTCGGGGCTTGCCTGTCATTTGGGCATTGGTAATTATTGGCCGCCATTATCTCCACCAGCTCATATCCCGCTGTGTGATGTTTGGCCATGAATGCCCCTCCAGATGCGGCATCTATACTCGAACGAGTTGGTCCGGATAACCCATTGTAAAAGGTCTGGATAGGAAGCCACTCTGGCTGACCATGGTGCAGGCATTTCCTCAAAAGATCCTTAAACCACTCCCACAAGTCTTATAAGGATTCAGATTTAAACTGAATAAAGGACGTGATGTAATGTCTGAGCCTAGCTGTTTTGGCAGGCGAAAAGAACTTCACCACAAATTTATGTGCCAAGTCGGCCCATGTGGTAATGGAGCCTGACAGTAATGAATGAAGCCAGCTCTTGGCCTTGTCCCTTAATATAATGGAAACAACCAGAGTTTGATGGCATCGTCGGATACTCCGTTGCATTTAAATGTGTCAAAGATCTCCACAAAGTTAATCAGGTGATCATTGGGATCATCATTCGGCAGTCCCCCAAACTGAATGTTGGTGCACATTTGAATGGTGCCCGACTTGATCTTGAAATTATTAGCTTGAATGGTGGGCCTTAAAAATGCTCGCCTATAGATCATCTATGTGAGGCATAGCATACTCCCTCAGAGACTTCTGAAGTTCCTTAGCCATAATAATGGGAGCAGGTATGTCCTCGGGTGTATCCTCGGATTTTTCTCTCCACAGTCATCTGAATGTTCTATCAACCTCGGGATCGATAGGTATTATATTCCGTCCCTTCCGAGGTGGCATAAACAATGAAGACTACCTTTTAAGAGAATTAAACAGAAAAATCGGTTTAAAGTAAGATCGTAATGACTTAGTTTTAATATTGTAAAACAATTAATTCTAAGTCCCCGACAACAGCGCCAAAAACATGTTGGTTGATTTTGCAATCGATAAACACGCGCAAGTATATGCAATCCATAAGTAATATATGTAAGTTGAGTGTTGAACCCACGAGGACAAAGTCTTAACAACAAACAAATACTAAGGTAAAGTCGTTACTAATCTTATCTAAACAAGTGAAACAAATGGTGGGTTAAGCTATTTCCACAAGACTATAAAATTAAGAGAAGTAGTTGTGCTAGGAAGTTAAGATAGGATTACAACTCCCCTAATGCTTCACCTAATCTTCTAACTCTCCATATTATAAACGAATCAAGGAATGTCCAACCGAGAACATTAATAGGCATAAGCTTCTGCCGAAGGCCAAATGCACATCCTTAACCAGCTAGAACACAATATGTCTATTGGTGACACTAAATAGGTCAAGGTCATTAAGCTAAGTCTCAAGGTCACACAATGCAAATAAGGATATGTCTATCTTATTAGCACACTATGCAGACATTCCAATGTCATGGTCATAAAAGGTGTTGTTGTATTAAAAGATAGACAGTAATATCCATTTATCAATTTCCATCACTATCAATACCAATTTTTTTATCAAGCAATCAGACATTAAATACAAAAGACAACAACCCATTCCAAAATGATTCATTATATAAAATGAGAGAGAAAGTTGAATAAGTAATCAAAAGGTTACATTGCAATCCTAAAAATGGAGTTAGTTCATAAATATGGTACTAACACGCATTTTTAATATATTACACATTATCAGACAAATACAAGGAATGAGAGATTTGGAATAAGAAAACCCCTGTTTGAAGTGTTCTTCCACCAAATCTTTTCTTCACGTGTAAAACTCTAAGTTGTATGTTGGGTACAATAACTCGTCTTCCCTTCACGAGCTTCTTTCTCTTCTAGAAAAATAGAGAATAAAATCCTAGTCTAAGTTCTGATATATATCTGAAATCCGATGATCTTCAATGCAGGCGACGCTTTCTATTTATATAATACTCTCTTTCATCTAGGTCATTAAAGACGAGTTACTGTTTTGGAACCGGAGCTCGCGCTGCGGCGTGAGCCTAATCATTGTAAGTGGCGCGGGGGTGTCGAAGATGGCGCTGAGGCACCGTAGATGGCGCCGGGACGCTAGCAGTGGCACTGGGGTGTGACTACCTAGTGCTGGGGTGCAAGTTTCTAGTGGGATTGAGTCTCTTTCGGCGCTGCGGCGCGGATGTATACACTAGCAATGGCATCGGGGCGCTAATTAATAGAATGATTGGATGAATGATGGCACTGGGGCGCCGAGTATGGCGCTGGGGCGCCACTTTCCAGTGTGTCTCTTAACTCCATGGCGCTGGGGCACGACTGTCTGACGCCGGGGCACGATTTCAGCAAAATGTATGAAAATAGGAAACAAAATGAACAGCATACCTGTAGAGAACTTTAACGAATAAAACTAAAATAAAACTACACAAGCTAACCAAAAGACTAAAAACAGGAAACAAAATTAAGCAACAAAAGGTCTAATTCGCAGGTATGAAACCCACTCATCATAGTCCCACACTTAACATATATTTTTCACGGAATTTTTTAAATCCATCTACTATTTTTAAATAGTCCATGATAGCCAAATATTCTCAGATTTTTCATAAATTGAGATTAGCTCCACAAATTCTGAAATTTTCAGGGTTAACTCCTGTTATATACATGTACTTCCAGTAAAAATTTCGTAATTTTTGGACTTATACACAAAGAGTTATTTGGGTATCTTCTCAAAAAGTGTCCTTAACCGTAAAATTCATAACTCTCAAACCGTATGGCCAAAAATTCTCAAATTTTTACAGGAGCTTCATATCTTCTTATATTAATACTCCAAATATTTCCAGAATTTTTAAAGTACATAAAAGTGGACGAAATCACCCCCGAAATAGACTGATCCACACAGTCCCAAGAAAGACATCAATTTTTTATTTCTTGCATCCACTTTTGCGATTTTATTCCCACTAATCTACAGAGAGTAATGACCATGACACTTGGACACAATAAACTTCATACATCAAGGTATTTTACAAAAATATAACATTCATGAAACTAGCATGCTAAGACCACAAACCAACTGCATAGAAAAACATGCCAGCACTGGTTCTATACTTGGAAAAAAATCTGGAAATTCTAGATTTTCTGCAGATTTTGTTATGAACATGCTTGCTTCTGATTTTCATAACATGCTCATTATAACACTGATTCTAACAAAATTTGGGCCATATTAGACTTCATACTACATACTATTTTTTTAAAATTATTACATACGCTAAACGAGTCATATAAACCACGAATCCAAGGCTCCGAAAAATCCAAAAATCACATATTACACTTTTTAACCAACTTTGAAAAAAATCATGATTTTGATTCTATCATGCATGCATTCGATTCCTACCGTCCAGATCTCATCTACAAACATATATGGACATATTACAACAAACAAACTCACTAAATTACCATGATTTGAATAAATTAGCAACTAAGAGGCATTTTTTAGCTATTTCTCTTGAAAACATATAAAGGTTCATGAGTTGCTTACTTGATGAATTTTTTCTTGTTTAGCTTCTGAAAATCCTCCTCACTTTCTTGTTTAGACTCCCCAAAACTCTAGAATTAGCCACCCTCTCAAGCTCTTTCCTCTCTCACTCTCAACTTTACTTATGGTAGGATTTTTTTTACAAAAAAAGAAGAAAACTTGGATAGAGAGTATATGTAGAACATGATAACCAATTGATTTTCTAGCCATTACATCTCCAATATAATTATATGTAATAAGTATATTGTATAAATTCAATTTACCTTATAATACTAATGTTCCCTCCCTTGTCCCAATTTGGTTGTCATGTGGGCCCCATGACTGCTGCACTTTTCTATTAAAATAATACTAAAATCAATTTAATCGTTTAATACATTATTTTGACCATTTTACCCTCCGTAGCCAAACGTGTTCGATACTTATATCGATTCCTACAAAAATCAATGTTCTGGACATAATGGAACTATCCGTTTCATAAATATCATAATCGAAATTCGCGATTGACTTTTTCTTTGAAAAAGTCAACTGATTGACTTTGACCAAAAAGTCAACCGTGACACATTTTCATGGTTACAGTCTAACCTGACTAATTTCGATGTTCCGGAATCGAATACGCAGTCAGCGTCTCTAAATTCCGCTCTGAACTCCAATTCATGATTTAATACCAACCCACGTAATAAAAAGAATTAATTCCCCACTTAATCAATTTAAATAGTTAAATAAAACTAAACCAACCATTTAAATACATCTCATCACATATCTTAACATAACACATATAAATTTAATAAATGAAATCACACAAGAGTTTCACATAAGTTCATTTATTGATAATTATTAAATTACATAGAAAATCTCGGATATTACATTCACCCTCCCTTATAAGGATTTCGTCCCCGAAATCATTACACTTCAAACAAAAAGATTAGGATAATTTTTCATCATTTTCTCCTCGAGTACCGACGTAGCCTCATCGGCGTTGTGGTTCCTCCATACTACCTTAACAGAAGGTATTGTCTTATTTCTTAACTCTTGTTCTTTTCTATCGATTATCTGCAATGGGACCTCTTCATAGGTTAAGTGATATTACACTCGACACTCACGAGCACATAGGTTGTAATAACATAAGCACATAAGTGTTTTATTACTTCTTCTTTAAAACTCGATAAGAGTTTATCACCACTATCTTTTAAAATGTTACTTCCTAAGGCTTTTTGTGAGACCCCAAATTTTATGAATAAAGATTTAAATTTCTCAAAATATATTCTTCAAATTATGGTGTGGATTTGATATAATGTTATAGTTATGGGTAATATTTATAAATTTTGCAAAGTATGCAAGTTGTTATATAATATTCGATTGGTCGGAGAATATTTGTTTTAACAAGGAATATTCGTACGACGGCACAATCATTGGTGGTCCACACAACGACATTATTGTCGGATTGAGAAAACAATAAAAATATTTTTATGAAAATAACAACAGAAGTTTTACCGTTAAAACTGTTGAACTACTCGGTAGTAAAAGTATAGTAATACGCGTGGTTGCATAATAGCACACGGTATTGATTATTGATGCTTATGTGAGAAGTCACTCAGTTTTGTTCAATTATTGCTTTAATAATTGTTGCATAGTATCTCACGTTATTTGATTCAATTATTGTCGATATTTTATATATTATTAAAGCAATAATTGAGATGACAGATTTATTAATATTATTATTTGCAATATTAACGATGTCTAGAAGTTCTGTCAAGGAGAGGTTTGGTCACCTAATTGCGCGCCAATAGGGAGAAATTCTTATTAGAAAGCCCCATCTTTCTTGGGAACGACCTAGTCGATTAATATTGTGAATTATAATAATGATGATAAATGTTGTTAAATATATTGAGGTGTCTTTTAATGAAGTCACAAAAGTTTATATATATATATTATATATAAATTTTGTTTTATTAATGTAATAAAACAAAAAAGCTTTTTATATAAAATGTAATACTTTTATAAAGTTATTTATTTTATTAGACTATAAATAGAATATATTATATTCTAGTATGCATAGTGTTTTGCATAGTAAAATCTTTTTATATAAAAATGAATACCTTTATAAAGTTATTTATTTTATTAAACAATAATTAGAATATATTATATTTTATTATGCATAGTGTTTGCATAGTGCCCTGCATAGTATTTGCATAGTAAAATCTTTTTATATAAAAATGTAATACTTTTATAAAGTTATTTATTTTATTAGACAATAATTAGAATATATTATATTTTATTATGCATAGTATTTGCATAGTACTGCATAGTGTTTTGCATAGTAAAATTTTTTTTATATAAAATAGAATACTTTTATAAAGTTATTTGTTTTATTAGACTATAAATAGAATATATTATATTTTACTTAGAAGATTTTATTTTATTAAAATATTTTATTAATACTGCATAATAAATCAATATGGAACGTCCGTTTAAAAGTAAATCAATCTAGACCGTTCATGAATTAGTTACTATTCAGTCCATTCTCCTATAAATAGAAGCTCATTCCTTCATTATTTCTTACGAATTCAATGAAACTCTAGAGAGAGAAATTATAGAGAGAAAGAAGAAAAGTATTCTGCTACCTCACTTTTCCAATATCCAGTTTCTTCTAAAGTAAGGGATATTATTTGTTGTACACGTAAGGGGTATTATTTCTTTTGTATTCATGAAGAGAACTTATGTTATTCCATTCTTTATTATTCTGTTGGAATAACCTATATACGCGGGCTACCGTATACTTGGTGAAATTCTTCTGTTATTCCATTCTTTATCATTATGTTGGAATAACCTGTCTATGCGAAGAACCGCATACATGGTGAAATTCTTCTGTTATTCCATTCTATATTATTCTGTTGAAACATCTTGTCTGTGCGTTTACACAGGACCTGGTTCCGTTATTTATTATCCTGTTAGAATATCATGCTTAGGTGCATTATTACGCTTTGACACCGTTCCATTAATTATTATTTTGTTGGAATAACTTCATATGCATGCGGTCTATCGCATGCATGGTGATTTCTGTTGTTATTACATTCTTTATTATTCTGTTGGAATAACCTATCTGTGCGGTCTATCGCATTCATAGTGATTTCTGTTGTTATTCAATTCTTTATTATTCTGTTTGAATATCCAGCTTGTCAAGTATTTTACTTTGACTGGTTCCATTTTTTATTATCCTGTTGGAATAACTTTTATGCTGCGCGGTTCTATCGCAGGCCTGGTGATTTCTTTTGTTATTTCATTCTTTATTATACTCAGTTGGTTAAAGTTTTGACTTCTATACTCCATGAAATTAGTGGAATATCCTTGATATTTGCGCTTCATCCAGTATCTTTTCATGGAAATATTCTTCTGAGCATTCTTGAATTTTACTCTACAAAGAAGTATCATGTTGACAATTTGGACGTTATTAGTTCCTGGATAAATTAATTCTTGAACTTGTTTTATTGAATTCTTATATCATTGTCATCATCCTTATGTTTATATTATGTTGAAAGTCATCTGTGGCCTGTAGTTCATAGATGGACTTGGTATGATTATGACAGGAATTAATCGGTATAATCATGACCGTAATGTTACAAATGATGTGGTAAAAGTCCTCATTGGCCCATAATACATTGATGGACAGTTGTTGGCATGATCATGATCATTGATGAATACACGAATATCCTTGGCCCGTAGTGCATGGATAATTTATGGTTGTGATACTAATGAATATCCTTGGCCGTAGTGCAGGGATGATGTGGATTATTTATTAAGCTGAGTCTCAGCGATAAAAGTCATGAAAAACCTTTTTAAATCATAAAAGATAGTAGATTTTATTCTCTACTTGACTCTTTTAATGGATTGCTTGTTCCGCTACAGTTAAACTTGATGTTTGTTATATTTTATCTGTTTAACATTGTTGAAGACTAATGATAATTTATTCTACATTATCTTAGTCATAAATATTTCTTACTGGGCTAGTTGAGCTCACCCTTTCTTTCACTTTGTTCTCTTGAGAAATGAGAACGTGGCCGGGACTAGTCGGGGGAGCGGAGTGATTCGGTCCAGATGATAGTATTAGTAGTCCTCACTATTCTGTTAAATAGTGTGACAATAAATGTAATGAGGACTCCTTTGAGTGTGAATATTATCTAGATGACAATATTCTTATTAAAACTCTCAATTTATGTTTTGTCGTATTTTACACGACTGTTGTATTATTAAGTTGTATTTGTATTTTGTACCATGTATCTGGTGACCCAAGATGGGTGATGTATACCTATTTTGGGGGCCTCACAGTTGGTATCAAAGCTTAGGGATATGATCCCTGACTGAGATGTGAGATAAGAACTAGGAGGGGAGAGACGGGGAATTCCTTCGCTAGTATGATCTACCTAAGTTTATTTGGTATTTAATTGGTCGGTCAGAGTATAGGGATAATATGTGATATGTCAATTAACCCTTGTTTTGTGACAGTGTTAAATTTACAGAGTTATCCCAGTTTGCATCCCATTTGATCGATAATGAGGAGCGAATGACGCGAATGTTTCTAAGAGGTTTGAAACCCGATATACGTCAATACCTCATTTCTCACAAACTTTGTTTATATTTAGATGTTGTGAATAGGGCTCAGTTATTGGAGCACGATAATGAGTCAGCACAACTAAAAGGCAACGACGAACAACACGATAATAATCTTACCAGTGGCAACTGCCATCGGAACAACGATAACTATCGTGGAGGAAATTATCATGCCAAGAATGGTAACCACTTCGGTGGTAATCATGGCCAAGATAATAGAAGTGGAAGTTTCAAGAAGAGAAGGTTCAATAATGATGGAAAGACAGTAGCACCAACACCCGTTTTAATTGAAGAAGAACGACCACCGGTCGTATGTTTCAAATGCGGACAAGAGGGACACATCCGTCCAAACTGTACGCAACAATCCAAAGCGTGTTTCAATTGCGGAAGAGAATGTCACCTAGCTCAATTTTGTTGTGTAGTGAAGTTAAGTCCAGCTAGGATAGTGATGCCAAAGGATGTCTCAGACAAGTCAAAGCCGATTGTTTAAGTGAGAGCGTTTGTCGAGGAACTCGAACGAAGTTAGCACGGGTTAGTTAATTATAAATTCTTATGAAGTCTATACCTTAATAGATATCGGTTCTACCCATTATTTTATCTCTCTTGCTTGCGCTCAACATTTAAATTGACCCCAGAGAAGTTAGACTTGGGCTTATTGGTTGAAACTTCGTTAGTAGAAACCTTCGTTACCTCAACTATTTATAAATCTTGTTGATTTAAATCGACACTTTCACGTTACCTGTCGATCTTATCTCTTTGAAAATACTTGTCTTTGATGCGATTTTAGGAATCGATTGGTTAACTACTCATTATGCTTTTCGTAAGGTTGTTAGCAACTTTCATATTCCTAACCAACCTGTTTTGCGAATTCAAGAAACCTAACCACTAAAGTTAATCACTATTATATCAAGCCATAAGTAAAGAGCCCTGAGCCTTTCGCTGGTAACTTCCTTGTGTGGAATGCACCGAAGCCGAACTTTCTGTAGGAGACGCTGTGAATGACGGTGGCAAGTTGATAGGTATCAATGTGACGTGCTATCCAAGTCTTGGATAAGGGTCACAGTTTTGAATGATATTTCAATTGTTAATAAATTTTTTGACGTATTCCCTAAAGACTTCTTGACCTACCCCAGAGCGTGAAATTGAATTTTGTATTGACCCCAGTACAAAACCCATTTCTTCAACCCTTAAATATTTCTTCAACCAAAACGAACGAATAATGCGCCAAAGATGTTGGCTCGAGCTGTTGAAGATTACGACTATACCATTTAATATCATTGTGGAAGAGTGAACGTGGTAGCTGACGCGTTGAGTAGAAGATCATATGCGTTTACAAGTGCGAATATACGAACCTACGTGAAGATAACGAATATATGATTTGAACCGACTTTAGTCGATAATGTTAAAGCAGCTAAAACTACAGACCCGGAGCTAATGAATACATAGAAGAAGGTTCAAGAGGGCGGTATTTTAAAAGCAAGAGTTACTGAAGAGAGGAAATCTCAACCCTTAATTTTATTGGCCCATTTGAAATCCTTGATCGAGTAGGAACTGTGGCCTATAGACTCATTTTACCGCCAAGTATGTCGCGTATTCATAAAGTTTTTCACGTATCGATGTTACGTAAATATGTGGATGACCCGAACCACGTTATTAAATTAGAACTAGACGAGATAGCAGAAGATTTAACGTATGAGGAGATACGAAGGATCGTATTCAACACTCAAGGGTTATACCTCAAGAGTTAGAATCTAAAATGAAGTCAAGGTATCCTCACCTCTTCGGCATACCAAGTACGTACGTAAATTTCGAGGGCGAAATTTCACAAGGAGGTGAGATTGTGAGACCCCAAAATTTATGAATAAAGATTTAAATTTCTCGAAATATTTTTTTCAAATTATGGTGTGGATTTGATATAATGTTATAGTTGTGGGTAGTATTTATAAATTTTGCAAAGTATGCAAGTTGTTATATAATATTCGATTGGTCGGGGAATATTCATTTTAACAGGGAATATTCGTACGACGGTACAATTATTGGTGGACCCCACGATGGAATTATTGTCGGATTGAGAAAATGACAAAAATATTTTTATGAAAATAATGGCGGAAGTTTTACCGTTAAAACTGTTGAACTACTCGGTAGTAAAAAAGTACAAAGATAATCTGGCGTGGTTGCATAGTAGCACACGGTATTGATTATTGATGCTTACGTGAGAAGTCACTCAGTTTTCTTCAATTATTGTTTTAGTAATTGTTGCATAGTATCTCACGTTATTTAATTCAATTATTGTCGATATTTTATATATTATTAAAGCAATAATTGAGATGATGATTTATTAATATTATTATTTGCAATATTAACGATGTCTGAAGTTCATCAGGAGAGGTTTGGTCACCTAATTGCGCGCCAATAGGGAGAAATTCTTATTAGAAAGCCCCATCTTTCCTGGGAACGACCTAGTCGATTAATATTGTGAATTATAATAATGATGATAAATGTTGTTAAATATATTGAGGTGTCTTTTAATGAAGTCACAAAAGTTTATATATATATATTATATATAAATTTTGTTTTATTAATGTAATAAAACAAAAAGCTTTTTATATAAAACAAAATACTTTTATAAAGTTATTTATTTTATTAGACTATAAATAGAATATATTATATTCTAGTATGCATAGTATTTTGCATAGTAAAATCTTTTTATATAAAGCAGAATACCTTTATAAAGTTATTTGTTTTATTAAACAATAATTAGAATATATTATATTTTATTATGCATAGTGTTTGCATAGTGCTTTCATAGTGTAGTAAAATCTTTTTATATAAAAATGAATACTTTTATAAAGTTATTTATTTTATTAGACAATAATTAGAATATATTATATTTTATTATGCATAGTGTTTGCATAAGTACTACTGCATAGTATTTTGCATAGTAAAATCTTTTTATATAAAATAGAATACTTTTATAAAGTTATTTGTTTTATTAGACTATAAATAGAATATATTATATTTTATTTAAAAGATTTTGTTTTATTAGAATATTTTATTAATAATTTGCATAAGTAAATCAATATGGACCGTCTGCTTAAAAGTAAATTAATCTGGACCGCTCATGAATTAGTTACTATTCAAATTCATTCTCCCATAAATAAAGCTCATTCCTTCATTATTTCTTACTTAATTCAATTGAAACTCTAAAGAGAGAAACTATAAAGAGAAAGAAGAAAAGTATTCTGCTACCTCACTTTTCTAATATTCAGTTTCTTCTAAAGTAAGGGATATTATTTGTTGTACTCGTAAGGGGTATTATTTCTTTTGTATTCATGAAGAGAACTTCTATTATTCCATTCTTTATTATTCTATTGGAATAACCTGTATACGCGGGCTATCCTATACTTGGTGAAATTCTTCTATTATTCCATTCTTTATCATCATGTTGGAATAACATGTCTATGCGAAGTACCGCATACATGGTGAAATTCTTCTGTTATTCCATTCTTTATTATTCTGTTGGAACATTCTGTCTGTGCGTTTACGCATGACCTGGCGCCGTTATTTAGTATTCTGTTTGAATATCATGTCGCAAGGATTATTCGCTTTGACACGGTTCCATTAATTATTATTCATTGGAATAACTCATCTGCATGCGGCCTATCGCATGCATGGTGATTTCATTGTTATTCCATTCTTTATTATTCTCATTGAATATCCTCACTTGGTGCGAATTTCGCTGACACGGTTCCATAATTTATTATTCTGAATAACCTGTCTGTGCGGTCTATCGCATGCCTGGTGATTTCTTTTGTTATTCCATTCTTTATTATACTCAGTTGGTTAAAGTTTTAACTTCTATACTCCATGAAATTAGTGGAATATCATTGATATTTACGCTTCATCCAATATCTTTTCATGGAAATATTCTTCTGAGCATTTTTGAATTTTACTCTACAAAGAAGTATCATGTTGACAATTTGGACATTATTAGTTCCTGGATAAATTAATTCTTGAACTTGTTTTATTGAATTCTTATATCATTGTCATCATCCTCATGTTTATATTATGTTGAAAGTCATCTGTGGCCTGTAGTGCATAAATGGACTTGGTATGATTATAACCAGGGATTAATCGGTATAATCATGACCGTAATGTTACAAATGATGTGGTAAAAGTCCTCATTAGCCCGTAGTGTATTGATGGGCAGTTGTTGGCATGATCATGACCATTGATGAATACACGAATATCCTTGGCCCATAGTGCATGGATAATTTGTGGTTGTTATACTAATGAATATCCTTGGCCGTAGTGCAGGGATGATGTGGATTATTTATTAAGCTGAGTCTCAGTGATAAAAGTGATGAAAAACCTATTTAAATCATAAAAGATAATAAATTTTATTCTCTACTTGACTCTTTTAATGGATTGCTTGTTCCGCTGCAGTTAAACTTGATGTTTGTTATATATTGTCAGTTTAACATTGTTGAAGTCTAATGATAATTTATTCTACATTATCTTAGTCATAATATTTCTTACTGGGCTAGTTGAGCTCACCCCTTTCTTTCACTATTCTCTTCAGAAAATGAGAACGTAGTAGGGACTAGTCGGGGAACGGAGTGACGGTCAAGATGATAGTATTACTAGTCCTCACTATTCTGTTAAATAGTGTGACAATAAATGTAATGAGGACTCCTTTGAGTGTGGATATTGTCTAGATGAAAATATTCTTATTAAAACTCTCAATTTATGTTTTGTCTAATTTTACATGACAGCTGTATTATTAAGTTATATTTGTATTCTGTACCATGTATTTGGCGACCCAAGATGGATGATGTATACCTATTTTGGGAGCGTCACACTTTTTCCCACTTAAGGTTCATAACCTAAGATTTTGATACCAACTTGTGAC
The DNA here is from genome assembly GCA_020205605.1 of Panax ginseng. NCBI lineage: Eukaryota > Viridiplantae > Streptophyta > Magnoliopsida > Apiales > Araliaceae > Panax > Panax ginseng. Next base: position 136,353,491 of record CM035139.1, read on the forward strand.
ACCCCCAAATTCGGGTACTTCATTCCCTCAAGATTTGGTGTTCACTTGTTAAAAACATTCATATCTAACTACCCAAACATAATAAAGTTTAATAATAAACCTTCCCATTAAAGGGTTACATTAATAAATCCAACAAAATCTCCCAGGTTATGTAACCTTTAATTACAAACATCATATGCGGAAAATCAAATAAATACATCATCAGATTAAAATAAAGTTCAACAATATCATAGTCAACAGTTTTACAAGTCTTCAAAATTTGCATATCTTCGCTTTCCATCTATTGGTTGTGGGTTCATCAACCTTCTATACTTTAGCTATAATGTTTATATGAGCAAGAGTGAGCATAAAATGCTCACTTGGAATAATAATGAATAAACATCCTATCAACTGCCAAATGAACAAGCTCATTAGTAATGAATAAGGTACTACATCGACGACAACCAGGAAAAAAATTTAAAGTATATAACTGAGGGTCAAAAGACCACGAACTATGTCCATAGTTTAAGTATTCTTTTAACCTAAACTTTAACATTCAAAAGACTATAGGGACTCCTCGTACTTAGGGGGATCAACCCTTCGTACAATGTATAGTTCACAAACATTTCAACGCTATGCGTAAATTATCCCCTAATAATAGGATTGTTCATCTCAGCATTTAGAATACAAGACCGCACCAAAGTAAGTTTGGTTTGGATACGCTTCAAGGTAATTTAGGTTTAACGAACATCAACTAAGGATTAGTTGAATAAAAGTTCACAATGTTATGCTATGGATTAAATCATAACTGAATCAATATTGTACACTAAGCTCATACTTTAGGAATAATCTAAGAGCATAAACATTGAATAATTATAACATACATTGCTTAAACAATATTAAGCCAAGGTTATTTAGAATTGAGTTCTAAGCATGTATAACAAATAGTAAATTGAACGATAAAACTTGTTCAACATTAGTATATCAAGATATATAAACTTGCATGCTAAATAACAAGTTAAAGACAAGAATAACTTTCTCAATATCAGAATAGGGTTTAGAAAACTTGCATCATCATAAATAGACTAGATACAAGAAACTTGCTCAACAAAAATATAGAGTTAGAACACTTGCCTTGTGTGTAGGCTAAACCGTAATAATTTGATTCACAATATCCTAATCACATATAATTAGGATACAATTAGTCACTGTAGATACTTGTATACCAATAAGTACCTATTTCATGTATGTCTTGATTTTGAACCACATAATCAAGTTACATGAATAAAATAATAATAACACTCGTTAAGTATTAATAATATGCTCATTCATAGCATTATAATACCATACTAACACAATGACATTTTTAACAGATATAATATCACATTATATTAGCATTTACAAAATTCGTGTAAAAGAAAACTCATTCTTGGCCCTATTACTAACCGGCGTTGCGGCGCCATAGTATGAATTAGTAGGCGGTCTTTGCAGACTGAGTGAGTAACCTGGCAGTGTAAGCCTGAAGCCCAGGCCATGGTAAACCGCAAAGACGAAAAGTCCGGGCTTGACTCGACTTTGGTACCGAGGCTTCGAACTTGAAGAACAGAAGAAAACTAAATTATGTCTATTAAGCAGCTAATTTAACATGTATAACTTACGAAATTTACACATAACCTTTACCCATCATACATATACCAACTTAAAAAAAATTAAACAATAATTATAGAAAGATTAAATCCTTGAATACCATGTTTTAAACCAAAACTCTATTTTTGACATTTGTTTAACATAGTGAACACGGTAACCACAATTACACAACAAATTGATTCCTTTGAACTACTTTCTTTTCATTTCTTAACAAATTAGCATATTTAAGGTTCAATTTCACAATTAGCTCAAAATTAAATATAAATTTTTATACTCGTACCAGTCATGTTCATACGTATACTCACTGTAAAGCCAATTCTTTTCTTGCAAACGTAATTTAGCATACAATCACATAAATATATATATATATATATATATATATATACTCAACATAAAATCACACACACACACACACACACACATATATATATATATATATATATATATATATATATATATATATATGTGTGTGTGTGTGTGTGTGTGTGTGCTAGTTATAACATTACAATTACAATTACAATTACATACAACCAATTATAAAAACATGGTTTACAAAAAGTTTTGTAAAAACTTCATACTATAGTCAAGAACACAGAACATAGAGAACTATGTCATAAAACACACACACACACACACACACACACACACACACATATATATATATATATAATATTAAGGTTATGAGAAAAATACATTTTTGTTGCTTTAAAAATCCTTGCTAACCACTGAGAATCGCTTGAAAACTCAGAACTTTCTCTCAATTTCTCTCTGAAACCTTCTTTTCCTTTTTCTCTGTAACTTTCTACTTAGGCTTATGTTTAAACCAAATACACTATACGTAAATTAAACAAAACCAACGCACGATTTACAAGCGTCTAAAACCGACGTCTACTAATTGTCCCTATTAAATTATTAGTTACCATAATTTAATATATATATATATATATTATTTATATTATTATAATTCAAAATTCAAAAAATCCAAAAGCCTTAAGGCTCCGTTTGGCAAAACTCTTTAAAAATTAAAGACTTAATATCTTTAAACCTTGTTTGGCAAAACTAATTTAAACTCCTTTAATTTATTTTAATAATCCATTTATAACATAGTTTATTGTCACACTTTAATTAATTAAATTAAATTAAGAACATTATAATAATCCATTTAATCACTATCAACTCTCTAACTTAATTATTGAATTAGAATATTATCTCATAATAATTAATTTCCTTAACTCATTAATTATTTATTCAACAAATAAATAATCAAATCAAATTAAACAAATATTTATTCTACAATAAACACATCAATTAAATATTTATATAATTCAATAAATATTTAAAAATTACAATTTAAAATTCTAGATTGTTACATCATTCTCTCCTTATAAGGATTATGTCCCCAGAATCACAACTCAAACAAATTATTCGTCACACATTTTATTGACTCAGTCGTTCAGTTATAAAAATTGATTCATGTTCTTTCACAATGATTATGTTGTTGAAAGTTTAATCAGCTTATTATTCATTCTTTTCAATCATGATAAACATTGTAGATTAGGACGAATACTTCGGATACAAGCAAAGGCAAATATAAGTTCTTTAGGATTTGAATTTATGTATTAAGTTAAGGTTATCGACCTTGGAGTTATGCGTAAAGGTATTTGTATAAACAATTTATGTTTATATCGTCCGCAATAGTTATAAAATTAGTGTACCAGGTTCGTGGTGATTAGTACCCGGATTTGGGGACGCTACAATTGGTATCAAACCTGTAGGTTATAAACCTTGGGTAGGGTTAACTTAGGCTAATAACCGCAGTGATAAGGATACAGACTAACTTAAATAGAGTTAGTGCGTCGATAAGATTAAAAGAAGAATCTCGATAAGTTATAAAGATATCAAGTTACCTAACTCTGATAATAAAGATGAATAGTAGTAATGAATCGATAGAGTCTAAAAGAATAAAAGTATACAGAGAAAGGAGATTGTAAAATAAAATGATCACAACATAGAAATGAATCGTAATATAATACGATGAGATCACACCGTGATCTGATAAGGTCATAGTGGGGAGGAGGATCAATCTAATGATTGAAAATTTTATGACAAAATTGTTGTGTGTCAGTTGTACTATGAATTGGTACTATGCCAACTCAGAAAAAGGGTTGGGGGTGATGTAATACAGATTGAATAAAATTTTTATGGAGTAAGTGTGGAGCTAGGATTATGTGGGAGTTCAATTAAGGACTTATGTCAGCAGCTAAGTTGTATGATTCCTTGTATGGGCGGGGAATTTGTACTTGGTTTTAGAATTACTTTGCTTCCTATATTGATATAGTGGTTAAGTTGGACAATTCTTTGTATGGGTGGGGAATTGTCCTTGGTGTAACAACTTCTTAGCTTCCTATATTCATTAGTGGCTGAGTTGACCAATTCTTTGTATGGGCAGAGGATTGTGTTTGGTTCGACAACCACTTAGCTTCTGGTAGTGATAATCATTGAAAGGTTTGTGTCGCGCTATTTGTTATATACATGTTGAGAATGTAATTCTTTTCTCATGTGTAAAACGGATAAGTAGAGGATATAAGATTAGGTGCGATTTTTTAAACTCATACTTATGGTAAGTTTGTGACTCACAATCGTATAGTTTATTTTTGAACCCCTAAATGTATGGACAGTTCTTGATTGGTTCTAAAACTACGTATTGCTAGGATAAGTTTCGAAACTCATATTATTGTGGAAAGTTCCTGAACTCATAACGTGTGGTAAGTTTGATGAACTGGGTTATAACTAAGTGTGAATGGAGTATTGAGGATGATAGGAATAGATAGACTTATTAAGCAATTGATCATTATAGAAAGTGGTGTTGATGGTGGAAACATAGGTATTCCAAATCTTCTAGCTATGCTAGACTTCGAAATTTTTGACATCAAGCTAAATACGCACTGACGTGCCTTTTAAAAATAAAATTTTACTCTCAACACATGGTGTCAATTGTGTATGTCTGGACTTTAGAACACTGACACATCGTTACCTGTTGAGATATGATATCACTAAAATGATTTGAAAAGGTTTTTGAACTGTTTAAAGAATAGTCTATGCTACTTGTTTCGGCTAGACAAAAATAATTTGAAAAATATCAAAATGTATTTTATATCAGCAATGCATCATGTAACCTGGTGCAAAGATGATAAAAACTGATGGAGTTATAAATGTATAATTGCTTAGTGTTGGATGTGATCGAAAGATCGTCAGCCCACTATAGTATGATGGGTTATGACAAAGTCACCCCATGACAGAATCCTCAAACTGGCTACAAACACAATACGGTATCATGATGTCATAAAATATTTTTAGAAATTTAAAGATAAATAATTTCCAACGGGGTTTGGCCATACAAGTTTCGATTGAAATTGAATTATTGGTATGAGTCTTAGCTATTTGATTCAACTAGACCAACGTTTATGAAATTCAAATTGTTCTTTAAAATTTCCCGAACCGAATTGTTTTGGTGCGGAATCCTGTGATAAGACTGAAGTAAACATCCCAAAATTGGGGAAACGTTTATATGCCCAATGCGGATATGATGAACGAAAATATCATTCTAACATGTAGTACCTGATCAGTACAGGGCATAATGGGTTGACCACCCTCTATGTTTGTAAGTCATGATGGGTTGCAGATGAATTTATGTATAACCTTTTCAAAAATTAAAATTAAAAGTTCACGGTCTATACGACTCCTCAGCACGATTTGAAAATTTTAACTCTTCGGAGTGATGTTTTGGGTAGTATGTGATGATGTGTATGAAAAGTGTGAACTCGTTTTATACAGATAGAATTTGATATAATTGATTATAGGTTGTGTTGAAAACCTTGTTTTGGTGAATGAAAGGAGTAGAATGTAGTAGGCTGTAATTTCGGGAATGAAATTCTTAGAATAAGAGGTGAATGTGACAACCCGAGAATTTAGACGACTAATAAAAATCTTAATTGATTAAATAATGGTTGAATAATAAGACCTAAAATGGGAAATAGAATATTGAATAAGAATTTTGTGAAGGATTTGTATGAATTACAAACTGTACGTGAATATCTGATAGCAAGGTATAGGGTTTTGTGTATGTGCTTATATGTGTGGATGTGTATGTGTAGAAGGGTCAAGTATTGAGCAGGATAAGTTATAACATTGAAAAACCATAATGTTATGATAAGAATATCAATGTTCAGTGAGAAAACCCTAACGATTGGTTAGAAACCCTAATTCTAGCTCTAGAAACCCTAATTTTAGTTCTGAGAATCCTAAACTCTAACCAGAAGTTTCAAAACCCTAATTTGGGAACCCTAATGCTAAGTATAAAACCATAAGTGTTTAAAGTTATGTGTTATATATGAAAAGACCAAATTACCCTTCAAATTATAGGGGAAAATGACCAAAAAACCCTTAGTAGGTGTAAAATAACCAAAATACCCTTTTCTTATGTTTTTAAGAAAAAGATTTCACCAAATCTTTGTAAGTCATCACTTTGGATTATCCCATGTGCTTATTATCTCACAAATTAGCCAAGCCTTTCCACCTAGCAACACTTGTGTTCAATGAATCAAAGAATTAAAAGATTAAAGTTAGAAAACCTTTACTTTATTTCTTAACTTAGCCAACCTTTTCTCTCTCTTTCATTTTCAAAATTTGGAGAGGAAGTAAGTTACAAGTTAAGTCATGATAACTTCATAGCAAGCCAAGATCAGAATCCAATATCAGAATCAAAGATTTGAGTGTAAAAGGTATAAACCCTAACTTAAGCTAAATCTTTAAGATTTCATGTGATTATGTGTTTTGATGTTTAGATCAGTGTTTTAAGATGTTATTTAGTGATCTATGATGTTACATCATGGATCCATAACATCTAAGTTCATGAAAGTAGGAGTTTTAGAAACTAACATGAACCCTAATTTTATGGCATGACAACCTAATGTCAGGGACAATAGATCATTGTGTGTTTGATGTTAGGTTGTATAAGTGTATCATTCTTGTTCTATGCCATGAGTAAAGTACACTAGATGTGGAATCACACACGTCAATAGCAGTTATAGATCACAAGTTATTAATGGTCAAACATGGTTGACCAAGCACAAGTTCTGGAAATATGGTCAACCTAGAAACCCAGAACTGTCTGACAGCCACTTTGCAGGACTTGAATCTTACTGTTGTTAAGTAGTTAGGCCATGTAAGTGTTTCATAAGACGACATATAGACTACACAACCATGACACTAGAACACTTAGATCATTAACAGGATCAAAGATAATCATGGTCAAAGTAGGGTTGACCAACTGCCTGGGTTCCATTTCTGTAAAAATCCAGAATTCATGAAGAACAGTTTCTGACATCACTTTGACCGGCTTAGAACTTTAAGTTGTGATGATGTTAAGCTACAAAAGTGTATTACTTTGGTACCTTAACATACATACTACATAGTTGTGACACTTAAACACATTGAGTAAGCCTTGAATCCAAGTTACAAAGCTTAGGAAATGGACCCTTGCATTGTTTTCATTTTCTGGGTAACCCAGAAAATGAAGAACAGCTCTGACTGCCACTTTGATGGCTTATAACTTTATGATGTGTTGTAGTTTGTCCCTAAAACTTGTATGTGCTTGTAGTATTACATCAATACTACATCACTAACACCTTTGCATGCCCAGAAACATCAGGATCCAAGATCTATATGTGGTCAAACTAGGCACTCCAGTAACTGAGTATGAATGTTCTTGAGGGCTCAGGAACACCTATAGTGACAGTTTTGTCGCTATAGACCCTTTTAGTGACAGTATTAATAAAAATTAATTATTTAAATTAAATAATTATTATAAAGTGGAAAATAATTATGAAAAATTCATAATTAATTTTAAAAATTATTTTAAGACATAAAATTTAATTTTTTATAATTTGAGATATATTTCATTAATATTTTAATTTATTTAAGTATTAACTATTCTTAATTTATTTATTTAATATATTAAATAAATTACTTAAATATGATTTTAATACGTTAAAAATCATTTGAAATTATATTAAAGTGCTAGAAAATGTTTGAAGTTATTTTAAATGACTTTTAATATTTTGGAATGAATTTCATTAATAATTTAATATTAATGATAATAAATTTATTTAATAAATATAATAAATAAATTATGGAAAAATAGTTTTAATATTTTAAAAATCATATAAAAATGATTTAAAGGTTTTCAAAATATTTTAAGTTATAAAACATAACTTTTAATATTTTTTCATGAATTATATTAATATTTTAGTATTAATAGCAGGTTATTTAATAATGATTTTAAATGTTTTAAAATCATTTAAATGCAATATTAATGTATTAAAAATACTTTGAGATATTATAAATAACATATAATATTATGTCATGTATTTCATTAATATTTGAAGTTAATTAAATATTGATGATAATGGAATTATTTAATATTTAAATCATATTAAAATGATATTAAGGATTGAAAAATCTCTATAAATGATAATAATTATTTGAAAATATTATGAGCTTTTGAAAATTGTTTTGATTAAATAATAAATTATCTAAGATAATATTGAAGCGTTTAAGTAGAGTCTTATTGATAAAAGGCTCGATAATTATCCGATTAGGCAATCGGGATGCCAAAATAGTTCCGAACTCAACTTAGACTGAAATAGTTTTACTTGATACCAGGTCTTATGTGCTTTATTGATTGTTAGAATTATGTGATAATGTGTTTGTGTTATTTTATAATTGTAATAAACAATAGTACATGTGATGATATTATTCTAATTGGGAGATCGATATTATTAATATTAGGTCTTGAGACGAAGCTACATAGATTGTGTAGTAGTAGTCGATGGTGCAGGGAAGTTTTCTTGAACTTTACTTTTAATTATTGGTTAATCATTGTTGATTACATCACGTCTATTATTTGTTGACTCGCATGTTGTGCATGTTGCATGTGTTCATCAGGTATGAAAGGCTGATCACCTTCATTACCATTTGGTTTAGTTATGTTCATGTTCATTGTTGGCCATTCATTTTATTGACTCAATCGTTCAGTTATAAAAATTGATTCATGTTCTTTCACAATGATTATGTTATTCATTCTTTTCAATCATTATATAACTTTCCTTGAATTTAAACTTGCTAGGAAAACGTGTTGCTCACCCTTTCTATATCATGATAAAAATTACAGATTAGAACCAATACTTCGGATACATGCAAAGGCAAATAACATTGTAAGTTCTTTAGGATTAGAACTTGTGTATTAAGTTAAGGTTATCGACCTTGGAGTTATGCATAAAGGTAATTGTATAAACAATTTATGTTTATATCTTCCGTAATAGTTATAGAATTAGTGTACCAGGGTCGTGGTGATTAGTACCAGGATTTTGGGACGCTACATTGAAGACTCATTTGTAATGGAGCCCAGGTTTTAATGTAATAGTTATATTTAAATGTTTATTCTTGCAACCTATGTTTTGACCTTTTAGTTCACTTGGTGGCTCTAGTGAAACAAACTAAAATAAAGTCCATAATCAATCCAGGTAGAATATTGTATTCTATATGTGCATGCTAGTATTATATATATATATATATATATATATATATATATATATATATATATATATTACGCAAATATGCTTCGTGTTTAATAATATAACGAGCATATTTTATATATATATTTGTTGCTTGTATAAAACAAGATGAGACTAATAATAACAAACCCCTCAATGAAATTATATTAAGTTGTAACGTTCAAAGATATTTGGAATATCCAGCGTCGCCTTCTAGCATGATAAAAATAATAGAGCATTGAATATTTAATATGAGTTTGTTGTGCACACAAGGCGAGTATTAAATATTTGAGGTGTTGTTTTTATTACATATGATGTTTATAAGGAATTGAACATTACCACTTTGTTGTGCACATACAAGGGTTTTATTTTTCTCTTCACTTATATGGAAATGTTGAGTATGACTAAACTTAAATCATCTTAGTTCGGATGTGCACACACTTGACCATTATGATTTAAGACACAAAATATAATGAGTTACATGATGATGTAATTGACAAGAGTTATCTACCTATTTATTTATTTATAGTTTTTTATGCACACACAAGGCTATATACATTTGAAATGTAATCCTTATTCTCACTAGCAAATCATTAATTAGATATTGACGAACTATATTGATGAGGGTAATATAGTTTGAAGAAAATAGTGGGAGATACCGATTTAAAATAAGACTTAATTTATTTTGGTAATTAATTAAATAAATGTTTGTTAAAATATTATTTTTTTACATGCAAAATTTGAAAATTTCACATTCACTAATTTCACTACGTAGCATACTTGATGCTAACAAACTGACCAGACCGAATTACACGGGCTAGTTAAGGAATCAAAGAATTATTCTCAATGCTGAAAAGATTTCTTATGTCCTAAATTTTCCTGTACCTGTAAAAATTGCAGAGACAGCCTTTGAGGAATAGATTGCTACTTTTAAAGAGTGGCAAGATGATGCATCTATAGCTCAATGCATCATGCTCGCATTCATGAGTAATGAGCTTCAGCGTCAGCATGAAACCTTGGATGCTCCTACTATGCTACTTCACCTGCAAGAGCTGTATGGTGAGTAAAGTAGGGCTTCTAGATATGAATTATCTAAGGAGCTCTTCCGATCTCGGATGACCGAGGGTACTATTGTTGAGACTCATATCTTAAAGATGATCAATCTAATTAAACGTCTTAGATAGCTTGGGTTCATCATGGATGTGGAGTTGAGTGAAGATTTAATCTTGCAGTCACTCCTTAACATCTTCTTACAATTTGTTATGAATTTTTACATGAATAAGTTAGATGTCAGCTTGCCTGAATTGCTTAACATGTTGAAAATTGCTGAAGGTCACCTCCCATCCAAGAAGGACCATGTCTTAATGGTGGATGATTCTTCCAAGAAAAGGAAGAGGCCCTAGGTATATTCTCAAAAGAAGAAATCCAAGAAGGTTAAAGGTAAGGCAAAAGTGAAGGATCGAAAGAAGCCTAATCCAGCTAGCAAAGGAATTTGCTTCAATTGCAACAAGTCGGGTCATTGGAAGAGGAACTTCAAGGATTATCTTTCGGAACAAAAGCAGAAGAAGCTTGGAGAAGCTTTGAATCCTAATTAAGATTTGTTTATGATTGAAATTAATTTTTCTGAAAGTCAATCTTCTACTTGGGTATTGGATACCAGCTGTGGTTCTCACATATGAAATAATATGCAGGGACTGGTCAGAAGTAGAAAGCTGAGCAAGGATGAGGTCATCCTACGAGTGGGAAATGGAGCAAAGGTTGTTGCATTAGCTGTAGGGACTTATTGTTTAGCATTGCCTACATACAAGTTCATTTATTTAAAAATTGTTATTTTGTTCTGAATATCAGTAGAAACATTATTTTAAATTCTGTATTTGATATGGATGGTTTTGACATTATAATAAAGAACAACAGTTGTTCTATTTATAATAATAATGTTTTATATGGTGTTGGTAATTTAAGAAATCGGCTTTAAATACTTGACTTGCATGAAAATATACTTCAAATTGAACAAACTAAGAAAAGGAAAAGAGATGATGTTAATTATACCTATATGTGGCACTGTAGACTTGGTCATATTAACGAAACAAGATTATCCAAGTTGTATAAAGATGGGCTCCTAGAGCTATCACATTATGAATCATATTCAACTTGTGAATCTTGTCTAATGGGAAAAATGACTAAATCTCCTTTTAGTGGAAAAGGAGAAAGAGTTACAGAGTTGATAGCATTGGTACATAGAGATGTATGTGGACCTATGACAACGAATGCACGAGGAGGGTAATTTTATTTTATTACATTCACTGATGATCACTCAAGATTTGGATATGTGTATTTAATGAAATACAAACCTGAATCATTTAAAAAGTTCAAAGAGTTCAGAAGTGAAGTAGAGAAGCAAACTGGTAAGAGTATTAAGATTCTTCGATCAGATCGAGGAGGTGAATACTTAAGTGGTGAGTTTCTCAACTGTCTCAAAGAAAATGGTATAATCTCACAATGGACTCCAATAGGAACACCATAGGTTAATGGTGTATCTGAAAGGAGAAATCAAACACTGTTGGACATGGTTCATTCCTTGATGAGTTTTACTGATCTTCCAGTGTCATTTTGGGGATATACCCTAGAAGCGGCTACATGTCTAGTAAATACGGTTCCCTAAAAATCCATCCCTAAGACTCCATATGAGATTTGGACATGGAGGAAGCCTAGTCTTAAGCATTTTAAGATTTGGGGATGTCCAGATTATATGAAAAGGTTTCAGAATGATAAGCTTGGAATAAGATCTGATAAGTGCACGTTTATGGGATATCCTAAAGAAAGTTTAGGATACTATTTCTATAATCCTACTGAACAAAAAGTGTTTATTGCCAAACATGTTGCCTTCTTGGAAACAGAATTTATCCTTGAAAGGGCCAGTGTGAGGAAAATAGATCTTGAAGAAATTCAAGAACCACAAACCACTATAGATCAAATGGATGAACCTGTCCAAGTAGAGATTCCTTATGTACCACACCCTATTCGTAAATCCAGAAGATTACCGAAGATACCTGATAGGTATGGACTTGTCATAGAGGATGGCGATGAGGTACGCATCATAGATGATGATGATCCATTGAATTACGAATAGGTTATGTGTAGTAAAGACTCAGAGAAGTGGCAAGAATCCATGAAATTCAAGATGGACTCAATGTATGACAACCAAGTATGTACTTTGGCTTCACCACCTGAAGGAAGTTAGCCTATTGGGTGTAAATTGGTCTTTAAAAGAAAGACTGGAGCAGATGACAAGGTAGAGACCTATAAGGCTCGACCGGTCGCACAAGGTTTCCAACAAAGACAAGGACTTGACTATAACGAAACCTTCTCACTAGTAGCGATGCTCAAGTCCATTCGAATTTTGCTTGCGATTGCAGCTTACCACAGCTACGAAATCTGGCAGATGGAAGTGAAAATGGCCTTCCTCAATGGGAAACTTAAGGAGGATGTGTATATGAAATAGCCAGAGGGATTTATTTCAATGGTTGGAACAAATCAAGTCTATAAGCTACAAAGATCTATTTATGGATTAAAACAAGCTTCTCGTAGGTGGAACATCAGTTTTGATGAGACAATCAAAGACTTTGATTTTATTAAAAATGAGGATGAACCATATATGTACAAGAAGGTTAGTGGGAGTGCTATTTCATTCCTTGTATTATATATTGATGATATATTACTGATAGGGAATGATATTCCTATGCTACAATAGATTAAAATCTGGTTATCTAAACACTTCTCTATGAAGGACTTGGGTAAAGCATCCTATATTTTGGGGATAGAGATCTATAGAGATAGATCTAAAAGGATTATTGGCTTGTCCCATAGAACGTACATTGACTCAAAGCTAAATAGGTTTAGCATGGATGATTCCAAAAGAGGTCTTATGCTGATGAGCCATGGAATACATCTTTCTAAGAAACATTCCCCAAAGTCACCTGAGGAGAGAAAACGTATGAGAAAGATTCCTTATGCTTCAGCAATAGGATCTGTCATGTACGGTATGATATGTACTAGATCGGATGTCGCTCATGAACTTAGTGTAACAAGTAGATATCAGTCGAATCTAGGAGAAGAACACTGGAAGACAGTGAAAAATATCCTAAAGTACTTAAGAAGAACTAAGGATGTGTTTCTTGTCTACGGTGGATCTGAACTAGAAGGTATAAACCCTAATTTAATTTTTTATCTTGTATGCTTAGTCTATGTTTATGTTTATGTGTTTAGTTTTGTGTTAAAAGATGTTTTATGTTGATCTATGCTGTTATAACATAGATTTGTAGCATCAAAATGCTTTAAAATTAAGTTTTTCAAAAAACTGTCCATGAACCTAAAACTGATCTGCCAAGTTAATGTCAGTGGTCGTAGATCTCTATATGTTCATGATTTTTGTTGTTTTATATTAGATCTGTAGTTTGATATGAGATCTTTGTTCTGCAAGTGAAATCACATTCATTAGATGTCTAAATTGTAAGTTATGTTCTATTGAAAACTTCGTTGACGAGCATGACCAGAATTTAATTCTGGGTAACCCGTAATCGCATGAAAAAGCGTCGCAACTTTTTTTCAAATGCCTTGATCTGTCAGGTTATATGTGTATTGTTAATGTTGTTGTGATCGGATTGTAGTCTGTTGTCTGGACTATAGATCCACAATTATATATCCCTTATATTGCAAGCCGGATCGAAGTAGTAGGAGGTCAAACTAGGCAAAACGATAACGAGGTCGGGTTTCTGGAATTTCCAAAAACTGTAAGAACATTGTTTCTGACAATGTTTGACCGAACTAGATATGGTTAATGTTTTATATTTGGACTGAGATGAGGATAGGTTATGGTTCCTTGACATAAGGACTTCAGATGTGAACCATGAGGCCGCATGAAAAATGACTGGAACATAGAATTAAATTGGCTGGAAAGTGGTACCTATGAAGCTGCTAGGTTTCTGGGTTACCTAGAAAACCCAAAAGCTGTTTAACAACAACTTTGGAAGATCAGATCTACTTATGTGTTTGTTGTATGGCCTAGAGGATGGCTGATCATTGTAGTGTTACATTTTAACTACACGATAAAGGTTTAAGTTAGCCCAGAAACAAATTACACTGAGAATTATAAGCGGTCAAACGTTGACCCTTACTAACTGAGCTGTCAGTGTTCTTGAGCTCAAGAACACCAACAGCGACGGTTACTGTCGCTATATCCTATAGCGAAAGTTTTAATTATTTTTAATTTCTAATTTTTTGGAAATTAATTAAAAATAGAGAATAAATTCTAGAAATTAGAAAAATAGTTTTAATAATTATTTTAAATTATGAAAAATAACTTCTAATTATTTGGGATATTTCTCATTAATATTTATAATTATTTGAATATTAATGATATTTAATTTGTTTAATTAGTGTATTAAATAAATTAGAGAAAAAATGATTTTATATTATAAAAATCATTTTATATAAGAATAAAGTGTTTAAAAATACTTTGAATTATAAAATATAATTTTCAATATTTTTGGAGAATTCTCATTAATAAATTAATATTAATGATATTAAATTTATTTACTAATTATATTAAATAAATTAGTTTAAAAATGATTCTAAAATTATAAAACTCATTTTAAATGAAAATACAATGTTTAAAAATATTTTAACTTATAAAATATAACTTTTAATATTTAAAAGATAATGTCATTAATAATTTAATATTAATGATATTAATTTAATATTAATGATATTAAGTTTATTTAATAATTATATTAAATAAATAGTTTTAAAATGGTTTTATTAGTTTAAAAATCATTTAAAAAGGATATAAATGAATTAAAAATATTATAAGTTATAATTAATGACTTTTAATATTTTAATAAATAATGCATTAATATTAAAGTATTAATGGTAATTATTTAAAAATTATTTTAATTATTTTAAAAATTATTTAAAGGTAATAGTAATACTCTAAAAATATTTTAAGTTATTATAAATAACTTTAATATTTTTAGCAATGGTTTCATTAATAATTTAATATTAATTAAATATTAATGATAATAGAATTTTTTGATATTTAAATCATTTTATAATGATTCCTGTGTTTGAAAAATCATAATAAATTATAACAATTGTTTTAAAATTATTATAAGTCAATTAAAAATAATCTGACCAATGTTTAAGTTATATTGAACTTCAGGATAGAGTCATAGACTCAATTATTACCCGAACAAAATTAAATTAAGACACCAAAGACGTTTCGTAAATTGACACGGACTTGAGACAATTTGGATTAGATATGTGTTTGTTTGTGATCCAATGACTGTTAAATATGTGTGATAATGTGATTAGGTTATGTGTTGACTGCAAATAGCAATACTGTGTTTTATGATATGTTATTCTAATCAATAGAATGATCTTATTAATGATAGAATTCGGTATAAAAGATAAAACTAAGTTGCGTATTGTAAGCAGCAGACCAGACAAGTATCATATCTTTGCATTTACTTTATGCAATGGATATAAGTAAGAAAGTTTTAGAATTATATTATCATTATGCCAGAATATTAACTCTATTGTTATCGATTATGTATCCGATCATTAATTATCAGTACAATATTATTGTATAATTTAGAAATTTATTTTGTTCGTTAATTTCTAAATAAGGTTATACAAGTGTCCTCACTTGGATAATCATTGTATTTAATCACATGTTGATATATACTTATTAATTTCCATTATGTATACGTCGACTTCAAAGTCGCCTAAGCTATTTGAACCAGCTAGACACGGATTTAGAAATATCGTTGAATATGATAAAACTTTATTGTATCCAATCAAATTGCTTTGGTTTGGATTCCTGGCTAGGTATGAACATCCCGAATATGGGAAAACTTTTATGCGCCCAAGGCGGAAAAGATGAACGATAATATCGTTCTTGCATGTAGTATTGATCAATACAAGGCACATTGGGATGATCACCCTCGCGCTCATAAGTTATGACGGTTTGCGGATGAAGTTCTGCTAAACCTTAGCGAAAATTAAAAACAATGTTCATAGTCTGTCGACTAATACTCATTTATAGTCAGTACATAGTTTCAAAAATTTGATATAGAATTGATATGTTATTATTATTGGTTTAGCTTACTTCACAACTGTTGATTCGTTGTAGAAGTGTCGTACAACGAAAATATTTACTTCTTTAAGCTAATATTTATAATTGCTATTACTTGCTGGGCACTCAAATTCTCATCCTTGCTTAATTTAAATGTTTTTAGCTAAGTGTAAAAAACCAGAAGGTTCGGCTAAGAACAAGGAAAAAGGAAATCAAACAGAACAAGTTTAATGGTCTTTTGTAATAGTTAGACAATATTTAGACCATGATATTTATTATTATCATGTATTGTAATGAATGTAGTAAAGGTTGGGTACTTGGGATTAGACTCTGATAAATGTAAGTTAAGTTTGATATTCATATTATTTTTATTATTATTAGTATTATTCCGCTCAAAGAAATGGTATCGTAAAGCACCGAGTTCGGATTTCAAGTGCCTGAATTTGGGGGCATTAAATTTACAGATTATAACACATATTAAACATGAAATTTTATACTTTCTTAAACCAGTGTTATACATATAACACTGTTAACTTCTTCCTACTAACCAATTCTCACGAATTTGATCATCAAATAGTACTCACACATGATTATTAACATATTATAAACCACACACACACACACACACAAATATATATATATATATATATATATATATATATATATATATATATATATATATCAATACAATGTGATTTCCAAATCATATAGCATAAACACTATCAAAACTATGAGTAAAAATTGTGAATAGATTATACCTTGATTTAGCAAACCCTTCTCTCAAAGCCATTATGCTAACTTTCTTCTCCAAAATCTCTGCAATTCTTCTCACCAAGCCCTCTCTCTAACCCTCTGTTATTTAGCCTTAGATAAAATAGAACGCGTAAAATAAACTGACTCCCCTCTCTCTCACATACATCAGTTAAAAAAACCCAATAAGCGTCAGTTATAATAAACCAAAAGTCATAAGGTTGTGTTTGGTTACACACAATTTCCCCCATACTAGATTATCTTGATAATATTATATTATATAGTTTTTATTTGTTACACTTATAACCAATTTACATAACTTAAAATGATAATTCAAATAATTATAATTTTTATTATAATTATTCTAATGATTAATAAATAATTATATATCTAATTTAATTAATAAATTAGACTTAAACATCGCTTTATTTAATATACTTATTTTCTTTAATATTAAAAACTCATTTAATTTAATTTAATTATTTCATTAAATTAAATCTTTCAAATAAAAATTACCATTATTCAATTTTATTACTAAATTAATGCACCACAATTCATCAATTACTTATTTATCTTAATAAATAAATTAATTAAAATATTTATTTAATTCAATAGATACTTAAAATTAATTACAAAATTCTTTTAATTTCTTCTATAGCTAACTTAACTATTAAACCTCACTTTCCCAATATATGAATATTTATTTCTCTTCACACCAGATCACATATTTCAAAATATATAGCACGTATATATACATACTCAAACTCAAAAATCTCATAATAAGAATTTTAATTATTAAATTCCTATTTGAATAACTTAAAAAAATTTGGGTTGTCACATAGGAACTGGGCTAAACAATTCCTTCAGAAAGCGAAGGTATATACAAAACTGGCAACCGATCTAACTTACTGTTGTGGGCAGTGTAGATAAGACGGGAACTTGTTTGTTGGTTGTTTGTGGGAAACCACTCAGAGTATCATATGGACTGCTAGTAGAGACATGATGTGTGCTAAGTCTTAGGAGAGTTATAAGAAGAAGATAAGAATGTAAATCATCAAAGATTATGAACGTATAAGTAAGACATCTCCGTATGTCATGAAGTTGTAGAACGGTAATGAAAGTGGTTGCGTAAACTTAGGTTGTAAGAACGCGAACCTAAGAAGTAAAGTTAAGTAAACCAATGCGTAAGTCAAGTATATGACTAATTGGTGTATATGTTATTTCCATATGTGCTACATAAGAATTGGAATGAGGAGTTCAACGTAAACTATAAGCTGTAGCTGTGCATAAGGCAAGTTTCCTAACTTCATTCATATTCTAAATGAATGCTAGTTTCTAAAACTTCTCAGATGTTGAACTTGAGAAGTTCTGTCTATGTGCAAATGTGTGATATGTGTACAAGGTGTTAGAATTTATGAGGCCTTGTGCCACAATTTGAACACTTCTGTGTTTCTGTGAGATGAACTGTTCTATGATTGAACTGTTCAATATGAGAATGTTTTGTTTGTACATGAACCGTTATTGTTAAGTTTGTGCTATTGATTCTAGCCAGACAGAATGTGTATGAAAGAGAGTAGAGAATGAAAGTATTTTAAAGTGAATGGGACTAATGTTTTAAAATGCTAGGAATCGAGATTATTCCTATTATTCAAGCTGCTTCATAACCTTTGTTCGATTATTGAAGTCTTAAAGAAATGTTTAAATTCTTAAAGTTGTTTGTTCAACTGCTATGACTTGCTGAGCAATTGAATGCTCACACTTGCTTTAAATAAAAACATTTTCAACGAACGATGTTAGAAGAACTTAAGGATCTCGTAAAGATCAAGTTGATCGGTATCCGGAGGAAGTGCCATTCATTATATTAATGAGCGTGAAGATCAAGCAAATACTTATAATATGGAATGATATAATTAAACTATAGAATAGTTTAATGAACGGTTATGTATCATTGGTGGCGGATAAAAGTCACTCTTGTAAGAGATAAAGAATAATGTAATTATCATTATTTGTAATGAAAGAAGTTATAAGGTTTTAGAACCTGGGATTTGAGAATATATGTTGTTATATTTAGTAATATAATGATGTATGTTTGGAAGAAGATGGGATCATGACGTATGAAATCTGGATGTGAAAATAGACCGGATTTTGGGGCGTTACAGATTGGTATCAGAGTTGATAGGTTATAAACCTTAGGTATGAGTACCTAAGACAATAATCGTAGAGAGAATGATAAGAAGATCGTTGAGTTACACGATTAAGGAAGGAGATCACCATGTGATAATAGTAAATCGTAATAACAGATGATCTGTTAAACGATGAATGATTTATAGTTAATGCTATGAATGTATGGTACTACGAAGTAGTACGGGAAGAAGAACTCAAATTGAGTTATAAAGGATATCATACGAATTAAAGAAAATTTGTATTAAGTAAAGAGAAAGTTAAAAGTTGTAAGATTTCAATTGAGGACTCATGTGATAGCTGAGTTGTATGAACCTTTGTTATGAGCAGAGGTTTCTACTTTGGTGTAATAACTGCTTAGCTATTACAGTGATGATCATTGGAATATATTGCGCTATCAATATGTATATGACGAGAAAGTGAATCTTTTCTCATGTATATGCTTGACAGGTAGAGAATGATAAGTTAGGTGCGAGTTCTTGAAACTCATACTTATGAAAAGTTTGTGACTAATAGTTATATGCTATATTTCTGAGCCCTAAGTATATGGATAGTCCTTGATTTGTTCTTGTATTACATATTGCGAAGATAAGTTCTTAAACACATATGGTTGTGGAAAGCTCCTAAGCACATAAAGTGTGGTAAGTTGACGGACTATACTAAGGTATAAGAATGTTTAGACTGAAAATGAAGTATTTTCAGTATGCTTAGCATCGAAAGTGCTAGAGAAGATTAAGTATTATCGCAAGTAAGACAATGAAGGAAGATGGAGAATAAGATATTCCAAGTCATCTAGCTATGCTAGATTTTAAAGTTTTCTTGAAATCGTGCTGATGTGCACGTTTTGAAAAGGAAAGAATTGGTTCAACTTTTAGAACCAATGGATTTTAAAAGAACTATTCTTGATATGTCTATGCTAGTTGATTCGGCTAGACAGGAATTGATTTGAAATATCAAAAGGAATGTTATGTCATCGGTGCATTTGATGCAAGGATGGTAAAAGGATGGAGTTATTAATGCAATTGAACCTAGTGTTGGATGTGATCTTAGGATCAATAGTCCATTATGGTATGATGTATAATGACGAAGTCATAAACTGACGAAGTTCTCAACGTACTGTGAAAAGTAGGGTATCATGATGTCATAAAACATTTTGATGTATTGCAAAAGAATTTAAAGAAGTAGTAGATGTCAATTGATTTGACTAGACGAATGTTTCAAGTTGATGTCAAATTTATTGGTATGGTCTAAGCTACTTTATTTGGCTAAGATGAATAGTATGTCATGATTAAAATAAAATTGAGCTTTCTTTGAAGAGTTATGTCGAACCAAATTGTTTTGGTGTGGAATCAAATGATTAAGTCTAAGGTGAACATACCCTAAAATGGGGTTATACGATGGGTTGAACGCCTATGTATGGAAGAGGTAGTTTACCTTCTTTGTGATTGTAAACTGACCCTGAAAGAATGGTTTACGGTGAAATACTGTTAAACCTAGTAAGAGTTCATGGTCGATTTGACCCCTCAGCATAAGTATGAAATGTTTTAAAGGAATCTTTATATTCCTATTTATTCCTTCTACTTTGTGATTCTTGGTAAGTTATGAAGGCTAAGGAATGTTTGAAAGATAAGAACTTCATTGAAGAGAAGTTGAGAAGAAGGGTAAGCAAAAATTTTGAGGACGAAATTCTGTGAAGAAGGGGTGAATGTGAGGACTCGAAAGATTGAAAGTATAGTTAAGCGTGAGGTTTAACTAATGACGATTATGTCAACAGATGATCCTTGTGACAAGGATGAATTGAGATTAAACCTTTGCTAAAGGTTGTAGGCACCCGGGTATGGGTGTGGTTTTAGAAATTTTGAGGATGAAATTTTTATAAGGAGAGAAGAATGTGACAACCCAGAAATTTAGATTTTCCAGAATTTAAGATTTAAAGAATTAGTTATTAATAAAAGGAATTTTTATTAATAATATTATGTTCTATGTTTTTATTAATCATTCTATAACCTAGGATGATTATTAATCGGAAGAATTCTGGCTACGAGCTAGACTGAACGAGTAAGAATTTTCAAGACGAAAATAAAATTTTTCCAGGAACAAAATATTTCTGGGAAAAAAGACGAAATATACACTATTCACCCGATGAAACCCTAAGGCTTAGGGTTTTAAGAACCTAAGCCTTTTTGAGAGTTCGGTATGTCGAAATGACATTCCGTCAAAAGATTGGACGATAATATATTGTGAAAAGTTAAGAAAGCCGATAAAAGTTTTTCTCGAAAAACGTGTAAAAATTAGATGAAATAAAAATGACAAAAAGTACTGCTGTGTACTTTTCACTAGTTTAGCTACGTTATGGGAAAACATGAAGGAAAACGCTTATCGTGGAAAAGTGATTTTTAGTTTTTTGAAGATTCGAAGAATACGTAAAAGTTAATCGGTAAAGGAAAGACAAAATATCCAAAAATATTTGGATTCCGAGAATCATAGTTTTTAAACTATCGGATGAATTCTGCAAGACAGAAGCACTAAGTTTCCAAGGGAAGCTTCGTGAATAGTATTGAGGAGGTGTGAATAACAAGGAGGTTGCGGAAAAATGACTAAAATACCCCTAGCCTTGGTTTTCTATAAATAGGAAGCTTAATTCATTTGTTTAGGATTTAAAAAAATCCTATAACACTTGAGAGAGAGAGAGAGAGAGAGTGGTCGGATGAGAAGGAGAAGAAGGAGGAAAAACTTGCTCGTGAGTAAACTTTGTCCGACGGAAGGAGATGAATGAAGAAAGGTAATCCAAAAACTGAACTTCTAGATAATTTTTCTTTAAGTTTTTATGTTAAAAACATAGCTTAATGAGAATAAGAAGTAAATGATGATAGGAATGATTTTATATGGTTGAAATCATTGATAAAAGAAGGAATAGAAATTAGAAGTTTATTTTATAAATTTCTTAAGGAAATGTAAGATTTGTAATGAATTTGAGCGATCCGAATGAATCATATGATCGATTCGATGAAATAAGTAAGGAATGGTGTTTTATAACATCGAATTCCAAAAAAAAGTAAAATCATAATCAAAATATCGATTAAAAATGAAGAACGAATGAAGAACGCGAAGAACACACGAAGAGCGTGAAGAACATTGTTGATGGACAAATATCAAACCATCGTAGTATAATTATTGTTGATGGACAATTTTAAAACCATCGTGTATAAGTTAAATGCTTATTGCTTGGTTAGGAAGGTAGAAACATTCATGAAGAACAGATAAAAATTGAGCTATAACGAAGTTATGGTGAAAATTTCGTAAAACACAAATGAGAAATAGAAAGTTAGTAAATTAACCTGAATGTGTAGGGTTTCATAAGAATGTAAGAGAATGTAGAAAACTTGAGTCGTGGACTCAAGAATAAACGAGTTCCGAGTTCGGATGACTGAATTACGGACGAACGAACGAAGAATGTTAAAAACGTAAAACGAACGAAGGATGAAGATTAAGTCAATTGAATGACATGTTAACGGATTCAGAATGAAGTTTTGTTTATAGGTAATCTAAGTATGTAAGATAAGGAAGAAAATGGCTTTGGAACGACCTAGTTCCAAGTTATAACGAATACAATATGATATTTCAAAGTACGCGTCTTAAACTTGATACAAGACTTGAGGGCGCGGCGCAGCCATGAAGCTTTCAGACCATCGACTCTCTTTGAGTGGTGCCACAAAGACGAGAGACAGTGAGGATTTTGGTGCCATGATGCGGGCCGGGAGAAGGTGATGTGGGCTCGCACCGTAGCGCGAGAGATAGAAGGGAGAGTGGCGTCGCAGCGCCGGTACAGGACAGTGCTCAGTGATGAGCTTTTAACTACTCAATTACTGGGGGATGTGCAAGAAAGAAATATGAACATGTAGTTCAACTAATGTAACACTTAATCAAGTGTTTTAAACCTATAATGAAGGTTGAACGGAAAGATTAAACGAGATTAAAAGATAAAGAATGTAGATGCGGGATACAGAATCGAAATCAGGGGACCGTAGTCGCAATGAAACGAACGTGGGGGATTGCTATGATTGTGATTCCTTAAACGTTGAGTAACGAGGGTAATGAATAACTTTTGATGTTATGACATGGTAATGAGAGATTAATGTAAAGCATATAGACGATGTGAACGCAACGTTGTTGCGATGAACAATCGGTCTTAGCATACAACAAACGGTATGGCTTCGACATTAAGAAAGAATAATGAATGTTATCAAGAAAGCCGTAATGAATAGTAATAAGATTAACGAAAGCCGAATGTGAGTCGGATGAAAATGTTAGAATGAAATGTAATCGTTGAACACTTGAACCGACGTGAAGGTTAAGTGTACGCGAATATTAAACGGGTAGAACCTACACCCCGTGTATGGTTTGACCGTAAGATAATGAAGATCAATGATTAAACCTGTGAACGGTGAAGAAGCTGAATTAAAGACAAGTAATTATAATGTAAAGAAGCTGAGTTAATGTTTATAACTTGGAAGACGTTTCCAGTCGAATGAACCAGACGTTGTAAGATAAGAATAAGGTAACGTAAAATGCTTGACATTATAAATGCATAGGATGAATATGGAATGATCGTTGTGAGTATACAGAAGACTGTATGACTTAGACGATAAAGAATGAATCCTGAGGTATGGTATTTAGTTTCCAGAAAGCCATAAGGTATAAGAAATTGACTTAATGAACGTTATAGTTTAATGGTTCGGATAAGTTAAGATAAGTTAGGTTGTGGTGCAATCATAACCTTTGATGGTTGACATATGGGAGATGGGCTAAAAAATTCCTTCAAAGAGAGAAGGTATATACAAAAATGGCAACCGATCTAACTCATTGTTGTGGGCAGTGTAGATGAGATGGGAACTTATTTGTTGGTTATTTGTGGGAAACCACTCAGAGTATCATATGGACTGCTAGTAGAGACATAATGTGTGTTGAGTCCTAGGAGAGTTATAAGAAGAAGATAAGAATGTTAATCATCAAAGATGATGAACGTATAAGTAAGACATCTCCGTATGTCATGAAGCCGTAGAACAGTAATTAAAGTGGTCGCGTAAACTTAGGTTGTAAGAATGCTAACCCTAAGAAGTAAAGTTAAGTAAACCAATGCGTATGCCAAGTATATGACTAATTGGTGTATGTGTTATTTTCTTATGTGCTATATAGGAATTGGAATGAGCAGTTCAGCGTAAACTATAAGCTGTAGCTATATGTAAGGCAAGTTTCCTAACTTCATTCATATTCTAAATGAATGCTAGTTTCTAAAACTTCTCAGATGTTGACCTTGAGAAGTTCTATCTATGTTCAAATGTGTGATATTTGTACAAGGTGTTAGAATTTATGAGGCCTTGTGCCACAATTTGAACACTTCAGTGTTTCTGTGAGATGAACTGTTCTATGATTAAACTGTTCAATATGAGAATGTTCTATTTATACATGAACCGTTATTGTTAACTCTGTGCTATTGATTCTATCTAGACAGAATGTGTATGAAAGAGAGTAGAGAATGAAAGTATTTCAAAGTGAATGTGACTAATGTTTTAAAATGATAGGAATCGAGATTATTCCTACTATTCAAGCTGCTTCATAACCTTTGTTCGGTTATTGAAGTCATAAAGAAATGTTTAAATTCTTGAAGTTGTTTGTTCAACTACTATGACTTGCTGAGCAATTGAATGCTCACACTTGCTTTAAATAAAAATATTTTCAACGTACGATGTTATAAGAACTTAAGGATCCCGTGAAGATCAAGAGAAGACTTGTAATATAGAATGATATAATTAAACTATAGAATAGTTTAATGAATGGTTATGTATCATTGGTGGCGTATAAAGTCACTCTTATAAGAGATAAAGAATAATGTAATTATCATTATTTGTAATGAAAGAAGTTATACGGTTTTAGAACCTGGGATTTGAGAATATATGTTGTTATATTTAGTTATATAATGATTTATGTTTGGAAGAAGATGGGATCATGACGTATGGAATCTGGATGTGAAAATAGACCGGATTTTGGGGCATTACAGGATTAATCCCAACCAAGTACTATAAGAAAACTAGTGAAAAATTAAATTCTGCTAATGGTAGTCAAATGGAAATAAAATATAAACTGCCTAAAGTTCATATTTGTTAAGATAACATGTGTTTTAAAACATCATTTGTTTTAATCTGCAATCTTACATATAAGATCATCTTGGGGTTACCGTTTATATATTTATTGTATCCTTTTACTACCAGTAATGAAGGATTATGTTGTAAACATTTAGGAAAAAGAATAACGTTTAAATTTCTTAATAAACCAAAAGAAAGAGATTTAAGATTTATCCAAGATGAATCTATTTCTAAATCTTTGAATCTGTTAAATTGCAAATCTATCCATTTAAACTACTTAAAAGAAGAGATTAAATATAAACATATTGAAGAACATATTAAAAATAAAGGGGTTCAAGAAAAAATTAAAGAGTTAAAAACTTATTTAAAGGATAACCTTTGTTCTAATTCTCCTAATGCCTTTTGGCATCGAAAAAAACACGTTGTAAGGCTTCCTTACGCTAAGGAATTCAAATAATATTTGATTCCTACTAAGGCTAGGCCGATACAAATAAATCACGAACAAATGGAGTTATGTAAAAGGGAAATTAATGATCTCCTTAGTAAAGGGTTAATTAAACCAAGTAAATCTCCCTGGTCTTGCCCTGCCTTTTATGTTAACAATGAAGTAGAAAAGGAGAGAGGTGTTCCCTGTCTAGTTATCAATTACAAGCCATTAAACAAGGTCCTAGAATGGATTAGGTATCCTTTACCTAGTAAGGAAGACCTCATAAATAGATTAAGCAATGTCACTATCTTCATTAAGTTTGACCTCAAATCTGGATTCTGGCAAGTTGTCATTCATCCCGATGATAGGTACAAAACAGCCTTTACCACCCCATTCGACCATTACGAATGGAATGTGCAGGCATTCGGTTTGAAAAATGCCCCTAGTGAATTTCAGAATATTTTCAATGATATTTTGAATCCTTTCAGTCATTGTGTCGTTGTTTACATTGATGATATTCTCATTTCTCCAAATCTATTGAAGAACATATTAAACATTTGAAATTGTTCTTTAAAACAGTTAAAGATAATGGACCCGTCCTATCTCCTTCCAAATGCAGTTTATTCTAGACTAAAGTTCGTTTTCTTGGTCTAAATTTTTATCAAGGACTTATTCAGCCAATTGATAGAGTTATTGAATTTGCTGATAGATTTCCTGATAATATTACCAATAAAACCCAACTTTAGAGATTTTTACGCTCGCTCAATTATATTGGCAAGTTCTATAAAAATATCAAAAAAATTTACAAACCTCTTTTTTCAAATTTGCAAAGACAATCCTCCCCTTGGGTGACATTCACACTTTTGTCGTCCAGCAAGTTAAAAAATATGTTAAGGCATTGCCTTTCCTTGGCATTTCCAACGATTGAGCCATTAAAATTGTTGAAATTGATGCCTGTGATATTGAGTTTGGAGGTATTCTCAAGCAAAAGCTAACCCTCAATTCTTCTGAACAAATTGTTCGATTTCTTTCAGGTGCATGGAATCTTACACAGTTAAATTACAGCACTATTAAACAAGAAATACTTTCTTTAGTTTTATGTATCAATAAATTTCAAAGTGACTTATTAAATCAAAAGTTTTTGGTTCGAATTGATTGCAAATCTACAAAATATATTTTAGAGATGGCAATCCCTGTTCTGCATTTTTGATTATTAAATTGAATATATCAAAGGTAGTAACAATTCCATTCCTGAGTTTCTCACTTGGGAATTCATTAATATAGGTACTATAAAACAAAAATGAGTGTCCGAGGAGAATCGTCTTCTCGTGGTCTGGGTCGTCGTCCCTCATGCCCAAATAATCAACTAAAAGGAACTTTGGTTCCTCATCTAGTTATCCCGATTCCTAAGCCCAACCCAGTTAATAAATTTGAGGTCCTTGGTACTGTTCACAAGCCCTATAGTTCTAACTTAGCCAGTAACCCTAAACTAGTTGATCCTTTCTGCGATTAATCTAGGGCCTCCTCCTCAAATCCCAGTCGCCCTCCTTCTCAGTACATGCTCAAATGGGATAATCACTTGTTTCATATTGAACCTCATATGAAACCAAAAGATGACCCAATTAAGGTTGCTTCCCAATATTTTCCTGCTGGATGACACGTTGTTCCTCTTTCTCCTTATAAATCCCTTGTGTCTTATAAGGATATTCTTTTAGAAACCGAGTCAATCTTCATCAAACCTATTTATACTAGGGATGATGAATTTAAATTCCTGTATCATTCACTCTATATTAAACAAATCATTCAGATCACTGACTGGGGAAATCATCCCTCTAATCTTAGACAACTCTCCAATCAAAATAACTCGTTCTAATATTTTGATTATATGGAAGCCTGGAATAAGATCTTCCTTCACCAGAATGAGTCACATAGTCACTCGTGGTTCTTACAATTTAACCACAAATTTGAAAGTCAGATTCCTTTTTGGTTTACTCTTTGGTGGTCGAGATTTGGTTCGTCTTTCGACCTCCTTCCTAACCCCTTAAAGGCTCAACTCAGTCATTATTGTAATCACCGTAAACATCAACCAAAATATGATGGTATCCCTGTTCTTCTTCAATTTATTAGTAAATATAAAGTTCCTTATATTCTTAAATGGTAGTACGTCATTCAAGGACCAACTAAGGTAACAGGTTTTCAGTCTCTGGAGTATAGTTATTTGGCATCTCAAACCACCATTTCACCGATTACTCATGTTTTCAGCCAATTCTTTGTCAAATGGTGGGAAAAATTTGATGTTAATAGAATTATAGGTCAAGTCCAGAAAGAGTTTCCTTCCGTTCCTCTCTCTATTATTCCAGTTAAATCGATCCATGCCAAAGGATTTTCTAGTAAAACAAAAGAATCAAAAACTAGTCCAACCGGTTCATCCAGTTCCATTGATATTTCTAATATCAAGAATTGTTCAAGTAAAGATCTGAGGTTAATCGCCCAGGCCATTCATAAAAGAATTGATGAGTTACACGAAGAGGCATCTGCATGCTCTTCATCCTCTTCTAGAAACACTTCAACTAGTAAATTTGCAGATGATGATGACCCTTACGGCACTATCAACCTTTAAGATGCTTAGGATCCATTTGCCTGACGTCTCAGTCACTTTCACCTGCTCCTGCAGCCACTTAGTCAAAAGATGCTCCTGTTTTTCACCAAAAGCAGCTCTCAGTCACATGCACCTGCTCCTGCAGCTATTTAGTCAAAAGATGCTCCTGCTTTTCCACCGAAAGCAACCTTCTTTCCACGTGATTCGACCACTTTTTGTCAAAAGTTGCCAAAATCGTCCATACATAGTTAAAAGTCCGCAGTGTTTTACTGTTCATCAATAGTAAATATTATCTATAATCATTCACTTTTTGTAATAATATAGTTGTAATAGTTCTTTCCTTATTCTATAAAAGGAACTTGAACTTGGTTATTAAGGCAGACTTAGAAAGACTCAGAGTTCGTTCTCTAACAAATCTTTAGCCTCTGCTCTCTCTTCTCTTCATCCACCATTCTAATGTTATAAGTAAACTTGTAAGTCACTTTTAGTAATTAAATTATGTTATTTATATGCGCCACTCAGTTCTTCTACTTCCGCCCCAAATGGTATCAGAGCCAAGTTATTTGTTATTCTAGTTGCTAAGAACTTATCAATCTTTCCATCTTTCCATCTTTCAAAATTCTCTTTTCCTCTTGTTCTGAAGTCACCTAACTTACTGTAGTCCACCTTGTTCGTGTCTAACCTTTGTAAGTCTATTGGGTGAGCAGTGTCTGGTTATAGAACATAGGTATAAGTCTGCTTAAGGTAAGAGGGTATGCATGAATGAACAATGAGTAAGACTTAATTTTGAAACCGGTAAAGGATGAATAGATTGTTTAGATCTAACTCCTCAGCTAGTACCCGTTCAACTTTGCCTCATGTTCTTGACATAGTCAACCAAGAAGAACATAGTTATGAAAACATTATTCAAGTCTTACATGATTGGAATATACCAAGATTTTCTCATAGAGAAATTTATCAGTCAACCTTTTTGGATAACTTCAAAACAGATTACAATGTAAGAATAGTTGAAAATTTTTAGCCATTAACAAAGAATATGAAAATTATAGTCTTTTATCTCCTGATGTTATTAAAAAACATAGGAAGAAGGGTTATAATTTTTTCCATATTGGTCTTGTTTAAGTTGTAGTTAAACCATTAAATATTAATGGAATCAATTCAAGTATCTACCTCTGCCTTAAAGATGCTAGATTTCTTAATTATCATCCAAGCATTATAGGCATTATGGAATCAAGTTTGCATAATGGACCTATCCATTTCAATTGCTTTCCTGATTTCACATTAAGCCTAAGTGATCACAATCTACTAAAAGCTTTAACTTTAAACATTAAAACTGCTGGAGAAATTACTCAAATGATTGAAGGTTCTCAACCTCTAGCTTTGATTTATAGGATATATTATAAGACCATGAAGACGAACTTAAACGTTCATATGCTCTTAATAAAAGTCCTAAAGATCAAACTGTTTTAATTCAAAGTTGAACTAGTGATGCTAATGTTCAAATCCCAAGAACCATCCTCTAGAAAGACATTACGTTACCTAGTCAATGGACTTTACCAAGTGAAATACCTCAACAACCCGTCATTAACAACTTGTTAAATATTGAAAATGTTAGACAATTTTCTAGTGGAACGGTCAAAATAAGTTTTGAACGTACTAGAAGGCCAGTTATTATAGAAGATTTTAGTAGTTCTTCAGCACCTTCAGTTCACACTCGAAAAGATACTAAAGTTCTAAGTAACCCTTCTATTAGGAGAAGGTTCTTCTTCTCTTACTCTTTCTGAGTTTCCTACTCAATCTGACTTTGAAGCTCCCATTAATAATCAATTAAGAGTTATTAAAAAAGAATTCAAATTAGATTAGGATAATCTCATTAAAGATTTTAATTCGAAATCTAATAGAGAAAAAAAGACATTTATTTCGTTCTAATCATCCAACAGATAAAGAGCGAGATAAGATAGTTATTAGATGGAAATGATTTATTAAGAATGAACATATAAACATTACTTTTTACGATTGGTATGATCAGTATCAGGGTAATGTAATGTTATAACTAAAATAAAGTGGGTTAAAGAAGATAAATCTAAAGTTTCTTCTAGTCATCCTCCTCTTGAAACTGTTCTTTTATCAGTTAAAAATACATTTGTCGTTGCCAATCTGTTCAAGATTTCAGATGGTAATAAAGATGAAAAGAAAATTATTGAACATAATAATTTCACAAATCAGTATCTAGCAACCATAGGTAAACAGCTAGATAAGATTAAAGAGACATTCGAAGAAATAATTATTAAAAAACCTGATTCAAAAATTGAACAGCCTTTATTAAAATTACCAAAAAACAGAACTAAATTAGGTTTAACCAATAAAGATGGTGAACTTACCCGTACAATAGATAAGTTATTTAAAAAAATAAAAATTGAACATAGATCACATGGCACTATAGCTATTATTGATCAAGTTGAAACTGACAAATGAAAAATAGCTTACTATCGAGATCATTACGATCTTTGTTTAAGATTGATTTTAATGATCGATCAAATAAATTAACAGTTAATAACACTAGTATGACTAGAAATTAGTACACTAGACCTACTCCTCAGGATCTACAATTCGAAGAGTCTAGATAAATAATTCTCTATTTCTTCTAATAAAATATATGAATGAAACATAGATGGTTTCAGTGAACAAGAAATTTTAAACAAGTTAAATCATATGTCCATGGTAGCTAATAGCTATATCACTAAATTCAACAATCTGACTCAGCCAGATATTGTTGAGTTAATAGCTAGTGGATTTACTGGTATTCTTAGATCTTGGTGGGAAAAACATCTCACAGAAGATACTAGACTATCATTTATCCATGTCGTCCAATTGGATGACGACGAAAACCCCATCTTTGATGAAGATGTGGGTGTTGGTCCGCCTGATGGAGTTAATACTTTAATATTTACCATAATTAAAAATTTTGTTGGCACCCCTAGTAATATCACAAAAAGAATTCACGATCAGTTAAGTAATCTCACTTGTCCCACTCTAAGTGACTTTAGATGGTACAAAGATGTGTTTACTTCTCGAGTTATGATGCGTAATGATAGCAATAAACAATTCTGGAAAGAAAAATTCGTTAATGGTTTACCTTCATTATTTGCTCATAAAGTTCGTGAAGAACTAAGTAGAAATTTAGGTTATATTCATTATGATAATCTAACTTATGGTGATATTATCAGTTATATTCAAAAAATTGGGTTAAAACTGTCCATTGATTTTAAATTAGCTAAGCAAGCTAGTAAAGATAAGAACAAGGCTAAGTATGGGTTAAGAACTATTCGTGAACAATATGGTTTACCTCATGTTGCTCCATCTAGAAGAAAGCACAGACATAAACATATTGATTCCCATAGAAGTCACAAACGTTATACAAAGAAACGAAGTCATAACAAAGATATAAATCAAGATAGTTATTACAATAAACCTAAAACCTCAACTAAAAAATATAATAGAAAATATAAAAAATTTGATAAAAGTAAAATTGTTTGCCACAATTGTTGGCAGAAGGGCCTCTACAAAAATGAGTGCAAAATAAAACAAAAATTGTCTCAGTTAAATGTTTCAAGTGAAGATACTGAACAACTATTGGAATTAATGAGCATTGAGAACAACATCAATAAGGATGAAGGTTCTGACATTCCTTATTCCTCTAATGGCAGTATTAGTAACAATGAAACAGATAGTGACAATGAAGAAATTACTATTTATGCTGATAATTGCAACGAAAATTGTTGCAATAAAAGATTAAATGTAATTACCAAAGAAGATGAAGAAAGCCCTTTGTTAATTGATTTAATTAGTAAAATTTCTTATCCTGGGCTAAAGGTTCAATACAAAAAACAGTTAAAGGTTTTGTTAACTAAAGATAATAGAGTAAAAGATAAGATTATTAAAGCTAAAGAAAAATTAATATTTAGCCTTAACAAAACCCTTGAAAGATTTAAAGCTCCGGTTAAAGAAGTTACCCTTCCAGAATTAAATCAAGAAGTTAATAAACTTAAAAGAGAAATTTCTAGCGTAAAGTTAGATGTTTCTAATTTAAGAAAAGAGATTGAAGACAAAAAATCTGACCTTCAAGTTCATGATTCCTCTTCTAATGATAAAGATCACGATGAGCCAAAATCATCAGGTACTAAAGAGGAAGCAGATCTTTTTGTTCAAGGTCTTTCTCTTAAAAGAATTAAAGATATTACCATCCAAAAATGGTATATCTCTATTAAATTGGTTATCCATAAAACCTTCTCGATAAAACTTCATGCCTTAGTCGATACAGGTGCGGATCTGAATTGTTTCCAGGAAGGATTAATCCCAACCAAGTACTATAAGAAAACTAGTGAAAAATTGAATTCTACTAATGGTAGTCAAATGGAGATAAAATATAAACTGCCTAAAGTTAATATTTGGCAAGATAACATGTATTTTAAAACATCATTTGTTTTAATCCGCAATCTTACAGATAAGATCATCTTGGGGTTACCGTTTATATATTTATTGTATCCTTTTACTACCAATAATGAAGGATTAAGTTGTAAACATTTAGGAAAAAGAATAACGTTTAAATTTCTTATTAAACCAAAAGAATGAGATTTAAGACCTAACTATTTTTAATCAAAACCACCAACAGAACCAAGAACCAATCGTGTGGCTTTGATACCAATTAACAGCGGATAAGTTTCTTAATGAAATTTAAACAGAAAGAAGAAACTTAAAGAAGATGACCGGTGAATCGATAAAGTAATCCCTTTCTTTTATTTATAAACAGTTGAGGAAGGGATTACGTATAACCTAGATAAACTATAAATGGAAGAGAGAAGTATGAATAACTTCTTCTTCATCTTACTAGAAGAAGGAAGCAACAAGCTTATTCTTCGGTCACTAGAGAGAAGGTATAGAGAAGGACCTCAGGTGAGATTTTCTTACAAAAGAAAAGCCTTAGTAACTCTAAACACTTCGAGTTACTTAAAAATAATCTAAAAGTAAATTACTATTGAATCACACAGGATTCACTATTACATTTACTAAAGTAAATGTACAAAGTAAAAGTAAAATGTAAGAAACATTTATATATATATATATATAAGCTGTAAATGCACCGAATATTATATCTAGGCTCAAACGAATCAGAGTTCGATTATATATATATATATATATATATATATATATATTTTTCGCTTTTATATAAATATTTTCTTTAACTGCTTTCATAATGTAGATATTTAATCTTTCAACCTGCGGGCTAGATTTGCCTAAATCTGGCTACTTCTAACTTTAATCAGTTCAAAGTAACTAAATTGGAACAGTTGAAGCTAGAATGGTTTAGATTTACTCAAATCTAGTTTTTTCTAGCTTTTGTACATATTTCTCTTTCATGTGAGCCTAGGAATCATGTGATCACAGATTCAGCCTCTGAGTCTAGATTTGGTTCCCATGATGGACATTTCACAGCTACAGTCAGCTTGTAAATTATTTACGGTGTCTGGATATCCTTAGATGGCTATCATGCGCACAAGGATTTCGGCACTAATATGTATCTTATTTTCTTGAAGATGACTCGCATCTCGAAAATAAAAGTAATCAAGCAGAACATAATAAAATAGAAGTATCAAATGCCTCAATTACTATTGAGCATAAAGGTTTAAAAAACTTGTTTTCCAAAAATTCACTATTATATCTTATTAAAATTGAACTTTTATAAAAAAGTCAAACCAAACGAGGCATATCACTACTTCCAGACAATTACATTTAGACGAAAAGTGGCGGTAACCGTGTTATCACGGAAGTCGGGGGGTGCCTAACACCTTCCCTCCGCTTAATCAAGCCCTAGGACCCTAACAAATTTTTGTTTTCCCAGACCAGTTAAACGGTGTTAAACCATTAGGTCTTTGTGCAAACCTTTTCTCGGTTGAGTTGGTGCAACAATTTAAAAATACCAACAGGCGATTCTAACTGTCAAATCGTTGACATATACATGTCAGATCTTTTCAAACTCATTTTTTCAAAAAAATCTCACCTAAAATGAGAACACCAAAAGACAATAACAGAAAGGGACAAATAAAATTCCCGACATCCACAGGTGGCGACTCTTCCTATTGTCGACGTTGGTATTTTTATTGTCCCTCTTCTGTTCTTATTTTTTGGTGTTCTCATGTTAGTTGAGATTTGTTTGAAAAAATAAGTTGTGAAAAGTTTCGACATTTATATGTCGACGATTTGACTGTAAGAGTCGCCAGTTGGTTTTTTAAATGGTTGTACCAACACAAACGAGAAAAGGTTTACACATTGACCCAGTGATGTGACACTGCTAAACGAGTATGTGAAACCTAGATTCTTTAGGGTCCGGGGACTTGCTTATGCAGAGGGAAGGTGTTAGGCACCCCCCGACATCTGTGTTACCACAGTGACCACCACTTTTCAATTAAACTGTTATATGAATATGTTTGTGTGTGTGGGTCAATGTGTAGTTATTTGGAAGTAGTGATATGCCTCGTTCACACCTATATACAAAGGGTTTGAATTTATGTAAAAATTCAGTTTTAACAAGATATAGTAGTGATGTTTTGTAAAAGATTTTTTTCAAACCCTGTGCTCAATAGTAATTGTGACAACCCGAGAATTTGGACAACTTATTAAAATTTTAAGTGATGGATTTAAGGTTAAATAATAAACCTAGATAGAAAATAAGTGAATGAATTTGACATTTCTGGAAAGAAATTTTATGGATTTAAAAATTTTTGTGGTGAATTATTCAGGATTAAGTATATAAGTGTATATGTTCTGTGAATATGGCATTATATGTGTAAAGTATGTGGTTAAGGGTCATGGGTTGACCAGATAAACTATATTTGTGACGAACCCTAAGTATATATTAAGAACGTCAACATTCAGTTAGAAAACCCTAGCAATGGATAAGAAACCCTAAAATCGGCTCTGGAAGTCCTAATTTCAGTTCCAGAAATCTGAAACCCTAATTCAGAAGTTAAAAACCCTAATTTGGGAATTCAAATGCTAGTATCAGGCTTAAGTGTTATTAATTATAACCTAATTAGGGAAACCCCTGATGATTTTTAATTAAAAACTCTAATAATTAGAAACCCTAATTATTAGAAACCTTAATTTCTATTTGGAAACCCTAATTGCTAAATTAGGAACCCTAATTATTAATTAGGAAACATTAATCTTAATTACAAACCCTAATATGATTAGAGAATTTTAATATAATTAGGAAACCCTAATTCTAATTTTCTATTTTTACAACCTTAATTGGAAAATTTTAGAAATGTAATTACAAAACCTAAGGGTTAAACCTTAAACCCTAAGGGATGGATCAAATGACAATTTTGTCATTAAAATGGTATTCAAAAAGACTAGAATGCCCTTTTGTCACATTCTTTAATTGATGGCTTGCAAATCTTTCCATATAATGGAGTTAGTGACCAACCCTAACTACCCCATGTGACTTAAATCACAGTTCTCAGCCATTTCATCAGCTACATTCATTGAATGGAACCAAATTATATATAGATTAGAGAGAAAGAAAGATCTACATTACTTAGCTAAGTCACCAAAGCCTTCTCTCTCTAAAATTTCAGAAATGTAGAGTGAGAGTGTGTAAAAATTTAAGCTAGGATCATGTGTTAGCTCTCCAAGAACAAATATCAAGGATCAAATTCAAGATTTTAGCCTAAAGAGGTATAAACACTAATTTTTGGAAATCCTTAAAGATTGTTGTTAATGTTATGATTTATTGTTTAAATTTGTGTTAGAGGGTGTTAAGAAGTGATCTGGGTTGATAAATCATAGATCTATAACACTTCGATGCACGAAACTAGCATTTTTAGAAATCTGGAAAAAAATTGAAAAGTAAGGCTTAACAGCCTAATGTCAGGGCCTCTAAATTCTTCTGTGTTAGATGTTTAGTGTATTTTTTGTTTTGGATCTGTTCTATGCCATGTGGTCTTTGGTCTGGAACTTGAATCATGGTCAGATCAGGTCTAGATTTCAAGTTATTAGTGGTCAAAGGTTGTTGACCGACCACGACCGAATGAATCTGGGTAACCCAGATTACCTAAAAAAGTCTGACAACCATTTTTGGATGCTCGGATCTTGCAGTATGTTAGTGTTTATTTCATGTTGTTGGTTGAATATTGTAGTCTGACATATAATCTACAAACTGAAACCATTAGATCACCCGGATCTTGCTCAGAATCAAAGTAATCAGTGGTCAAACAAGCGTTGACCAACTATCCGGTTGAATTTCTGGAAAACCCAGAATTCACCAAGAACAGTTTTTGGCATGCACTTTGACCGGCTTGAATCTTGTGCTTCTGTTGTTGTTATGAAGATATAATGTTATCAAATTGTACACTGACATCAATACTACATGACTGAATCGAAAAAACACACTAAGAAAGATGGGATCATATACATTAAAAGGAGCAAAGTAAGAACCTCGAACTGTTCTTCATTTCTGGAAAACCCAGAAATGAAGAACAGGTCTGACATGAATTTTTAAGGCCTATATCTCTCTGATCTGTTGTAGAATGACCATAAAACTTGATTTTAGTTGTAGTATTACATGAATACTACAATCTTGAAGCTTTAGCCAACCCAGAAACTTTAGAATCAAAGATTTATCGGTTGTCAAACTAGATACCTTAGTGACTGACCATGAATGTTCTGACATGCTTAAGAAACACCTATAGCGACGGTTCTGTCACTATAGGGCCCTTTTAGCGACAGTTTATTTCTAAAAATAATTATTTTATTTAATAAATGAATAAAAATAGTTTATAATTATGAAAAATACATAATAAATTCTTAAAAATTATTTTAAAGTCCAAAAATGGATTTTTAATTATTTTGAATATATTTCACTCATATTTAATATTTTGGAATATTAAGGGTATTTAATTAGTTAATTATAATATTAAATAAATTAGTTAAAAATGATTTTAATACTTGAAAAAATCATGAAAAATATATTATAGTGTTAGAAAATATTTTAATTTTTTTTTAATAACTTTTGATATTTTGTGAGGAATTTCATTAATAGATTAATATTAATGGTAATGGATTTATTTAATGAATATATTAAATAAATTATGGAAAAATTAGAATTAATGCTTTAAATCATATAAAATGATTTAAGGGTTAGAAAAAAAATTGAGTTTTAAAATATAACTTTTGATATTTTGTCATGGAAATATTAATATTTTCATATTAATAGCAATTATCGGATAATAGATTTAAAGGTTTAAATCTTTGATATTAAAAATACTTTGATATATTATAAATATATTATGATTTTCATTAATATTTAATATTAAATAAATATTAATGATAAGAGAATAATGTGGTATTTATATAATATAAATACGATATAAATGATTTAAAAATAATGATAAATGGTATTAATTATCTGAAAATTTTTACAAGCCTATGAAAATTATTTTGACTAATAATAAAATTATCTAAGATAATTGTTAAGTGTTTAGGCAGAGTTTAATTAAACTTAGACTCCAGAATTGTTTGACTAGACCGTCGGGATGTTAAAATTTTGTCAGGCTCAAGTCAGACTGAAATAGTTTGACCTGATACTAAGTCTTATGTGTGTTATAGACTGATAATGTTATGTGTTATGTGTTTAGGTTATTTTATATATGTATATATATATATATATAATAGTATTATATTATGATGATATTATTCTAATTTGTATATCAACATTATTTATATATTAGGTCTTTAGACAAAGATTAATAAATTGCATAACAGTAATCGACCGAACAAGCATGTTTTCTTTAACTCGATCTCGAGTTGTTTTATTCAAATATACTTATGGTTAATCATTGCTGATTGCCATGTGTAAGAATTGTTAAATTGTACTCTGTACATATTGCATGTATTAATCAGGTATGAAAGGCTGATCACATTCATTACCATTAGGTCCAGATATAATTGATATGTTCATGTTAAATGTTCTTCAACTATGCAAGTTTTTTCATGCTAGTTCTCAACTATATTGAAGAATTATAGCCAGCTTATTATTCAAATTCTTTCAATCATGATATATCCTTAAATAAATTTATACTTGCTGGGCAAACTTATGCTCACCCTTACTATATTATGATAAACATTACAGATTAAGGCGAATACGTCGGATACAAGGAAAGGTTAAAGACAGTTCCAGCTTTAAGTTTATGTGTGCAGCTAAATTTGTACAAGTGTTGTATATTAATGTTTTTGTAAGTCAAATAAGTTATAAATTGTGTATTAAGTGAAGGTTTTCGACCTTGGGGAAAAGTGTGTAAGTTTATTATATAAACAATTTATGTTTATATCTTCCGCAATTAGTTATAGAAATAGTATACCAGATTCGTGGTGATTTGGGGCCCAAATTTGGGGATGCTACAGTAATTGAGGCCTTTGATACTTCCATTTTTTTAAATGTTTGGCTTGATTGCTTTTATTTTTGAGATGCGAAACATCTTTGAGAAAATAATATATAAAGCAGTGTCGAACTCCTTATGGGCATGAAAGCCATCTAAGAAAATTCAAACACCGTGAATAATTTACAAGCTGCTTACAGCTGAGAATGTCCATCACGGGAACCGAATCTAGATTCAGTAAACTGAATGTGATCACATGATTCCTAAGCTCACATGATACCGTAATTTATATGAAAGCAGTAAACAATTATATATATAAAAGCTATAAATATATATATATATATATATATATATATATATATATAGACATGATCAACCTCCACGAAGCACCTCCATGGGGGATATATATCGATCCCGGCACGGTTTATCATTTCATCGATTTGTCGCTATATATATATATATATATATATATATATATATATATATATATATATATATATATAAAAGTAGTAAACACACACGGATGTAAAATCCGGGCTCATCGAATAGAGTTTGACAATAGTTTATATATATAAGTACAGTCTGTACATACATGTTTTGTTATATGTATCCAAATCACACCCAAAACACTGTATTATGTAAAAATTCAAGTTCCATAAAAAAAAATTTAGTTTTTTAAAAAAAAGGAAAAAAAAAAAAAAGGTCCTAATTTTAAGAAAATTTGGACTCCACGACTGTAACCGGACTTTATATATATATATATATATATATATATATATATATATATATATATATATATATAAGGAAATAAAAGCCACGGACCGAAGTCTGGACATACACACGCAACACGACTCTCAATGTAAAGAACGGTGTGTGCAAAATAGAAGAGAAGGGCTTTAAAAGGTATAAGAAGGCTTACAATGAACTTCCAAAGATGACTTTAATAGCTTTAAATGGATGAACACTCGACTCCCCCCGGTAAAAATATGACTGAATATAAGCTCACAAGTGTTTAAAATGAGAAAACACTCAGTTTAGGGTGTGTACAAAGCAAATAAGATAGGGCTTCCTCGCTGTTTTCTCTTATAAAATGGCCACCCCAAGCCCTCTATTTTAGGAGGAGCCAGCAGTACACAATGTGGCGTGCATGAGATGTACTGTGAGTCGTAGTAGATGTACTGCTGGCGGCCTGCTCATGTACTCTGCTGCACCATGCAGATTTACTCGCCGCACCATCGATAGATACCCTCGGCAACCACCACGTACACACCGTACGCCCAGAGGCTCATGGGTCCCACCACTGAAATGCGTGAACGCAGCGTGCAACGTGATGTCCGTTCGAACTTGCAGAACTTCAATCTGAGGCTCCAATTGAGGTGTATAAGACCTTTTATGGAGTGCTATTATCAAGAGTTACACAAATGACATGGGATTGGAGGTTGTCAAAAGTCAGGAAGATGGGACCATGCCCTTGGTCTTCAAGCTTCAAATTCCATTCGGTGTGCTGTCTTGTGTAGTAATCACTCGGGATTGCAGCTATTTGGCTCTTGTGGAACATTGCTATTTAGAATGTATATTGAGATGTTTTTAAGATGGCGCAATGTGGAATTGAGGTATGAAAATGATGATTTTACCCCTCACCGGGGTTATCTCTAGTTTAGGCTGATAAAGCTGTCGTTGCTCAGGGTTATCTCTGAGATTGGGCTGCTGTAAGTACTTGATGTCCTTAGGGTTGTCTCTGAGGTGTTCCTAACCTCCTGGGGTTATCTTCGGGTTTGGAGCTGAGTGCCTCGGTGTGGTTTTTGAGGTTGAAGCTGACTACATAGGTTAAAATGAGCATCTCCGGGGTTATCTCCGGAACTGCAACTGCACTACTCGGGGTTATCTCTGAGGTTGTCATTGTCTTTCCCGGTGTTATTTCTGGGACTGAGACTGAGTATCTCAGGGTTATCTCCGAGATGAAATGACCTTCTCTGATATGATTTCTGGTATTGAGCTGAGCTGTCTTCCAAGGTTATCTCTGAAAGACGATTCAGCCCTACTGCAATGTTAGTAGCATGTATGCAAAAAAATTTGAGTGTCTACAGTCCCGTGCATATATTGATGAGAATCATGCCACCATGCAGTTGGCCGCAGATCTATTAGCTCGTGTAGATACCTTTGGGCAGGAGATTACAGTGTTGCCTCCTTCTTCGGAGAGAGATGCCAGATTGGACTTGATAGTTCGTATATCCACAGGATTGTAGATAGATTTGTATTTTCCTGTACAGACTAGCTTAGCCATTTTTTCATGTACAACACATATTGTATATATCAAACAACATTA
The DNA here is from genome assembly GCA_020205605.1 of Panax ginseng. Taxonomy (NCBI): domain Eukaryota; kingdom Viridiplantae; phylum Streptophyta; class Magnoliopsida; order Apiales; family Araliaceae; genus Panax; species Panax ginseng. The sequence continues at coordinate 136,394,724 of CM035139.1, forward strand.
TATATGGCAGGGAAATATATTTTGATGCACTTCCTTTTTAGTTATGCCTTGATATTTGCTTGTTTCTTCAGGGCTTGTGATCTTAATATATTTTAAACTCATCCTTGATAGGTGGACATTAAGACGTCTCAGGATCTTTTAGAATGGATCATTGATCTATTTGTATCCCTACCCTATTTGGTGTCTTGGGACTGGTTTCTGTATGTAGATGTGGAGAGGAGTGTGGCTTTTCCTCTCTTAGATTGATCGCACCATAGGTGGTTGCCAATACTCCTATTCAAGAGGAGCCCAGTTAGTTCCATCTCTTATGGATTGGTGTTGCTCTTCAAGGAATCAACCGCAGCTTAGATGGTCGCCAACTCTCCCATTTATGGGGACGCCAGGTAGCTCCATCCCTTTGGTCTGAAGCCAATGAAATGTAGTGGATTAAAATTTGATCTGAGTACGGTTGACAAGTATTTGTATTTTGGTAGGGGGTTAGACCGAACCATAAATGGATGCCTGCGTACTCCTATTGAAGAAGAGACCAGGTCTGCGTAGTTCGAACCTGGTGTGAGAGGTTCAACGCTGAATGGAGTAAGGGTATAGAAAAGGTGTAGAGATGTTTTTGTTATTTTTATTTGTAGAGAAGGGTGTAGAAATGTTTTTATTGTTTTTGTTTTATTGCGATCGAGCCATATAAAATGGTTGCCTACGTACTCCCAAGTATCGGGGAGATCAGGTCGACGTAGTTCGCCCCATGTTCAGGACGATTTGTGATAAGTGGGTTTTATACCCACGAATCGGTTCCTAATTCAAACTTAATCGGTGTTAATTCATTAATTTTATTGTTTGTTTTTACTTATTTATTATTATTTTGTGTGTAGGTTTGGTGGTGTCGCAATTGATCAAAAAGGGTGCAATTGTGGCAAAAACATAGCATGTTTGGAGCTTATGGAGATCAACTAACAGATTGCACATGCCCGCCGGGGCGGGCCTTTTTATGACTTACACCCCCGTGGGGTTGGGGGGGTCTTGAACTCAGAAGTCAGAAGCCATGCCCACCGGGGCGGGCTATTTTCAAAGCAACACCCCCGCCGGGGCGGGGGTCCGTGGCAAAACAGTTGTTTAGTTGGCTTTAGATGTTGCAAGAACATAAGTTTAAGTAATTGGAATGGTTTGGGACTCATATTGGCATGGAATTGCATTCAGAATGCATGTCTTAGAGTTATATCTGACATCAAATAACAAGATTGAGATATCATACAACATAAGGCAATTAACAGAGAAAAAAGACAGATTTTAGAGCAAGTATTGGAGTGAAGATAATTGAAGGATTTTCATATCAATTGTGAATTGGGCTGAAGAAAAGGGTGGTTCTAGATTTATTCTTTTCTTTTAGTTTATATTTGTAATTGAAAGGATGATATCTTTAATTTATTCAGTTTTTATTTCATTTATGATGAACTAAATCACTTTTTAGGCTTATGATGGATCTTTAAGTGGAACAATGGTTATGTAGCTTTGAATTTCAGTTTAATAAGTTATTCCTTAGTTTATCTATATTAATTTATGCTTGAATTTGTGAATTGCCTGATCAACAATTCTTTGTGGACTTGTATGGATTCGAGAGAGGAAGTACGAGTCTAGACTTAGTTAATATAACATGTATTCTTGAATTTTGTGAATGAGCAGAATTCTGATGAATGTTAGGGTAGAGATATGCTTAACATCACATGTAATCGAATAGAGAACTTGACCTTAAACCTTCTTTGATTGTAATTCACATAAAGATATAGTTAGTTAATTAATTAAGGTGTTTAAATTAATTCTATCTAATTTGTGGATTTGAGTTAATATGGTGTTAGTTCATCGAGAGGTGGCTAATTCTGCGTGAGTGTTCTTTGATTAATAAACTGGGATAATAATTTAAACTGGAATAAAGGGTAATAATCAGAGTGAAGCTTAGGATGAAGTTGTAAGCCTAATTCTCCAATAATTGTTTAAAAATTCTATTTTTATATTTGTTAATTGTTTGGTATTTTTAATAATTTTAGTTTTTATAATTTTAATCATTAAATTGGATAGTTTAATAAAATTGGGATTAATAGGAAACTGGTAATTGTGAGTTTTAAACTCATACTAATTTCTCTGTGGGAATGATGCTCTACTTACTATTATATTACTTGTTAACCACGTATACTTGCGTGATTGTGCGTAATTAGATTTTACCCAACAAGTTTTTGGCGCCGTTGCCAGGGATTATTACTATAGATTTTAATATTTTATGATATCAGTTTAATTAGTCCAGTTTTACTTAAATAATTTTTCTTTTTGTTTTGTTCGTTCTTATTTCAGGTTTTTGAAGTTGGTTTATGCAAACTCAATCCAAAAATCCAAAATTGCTTCCTTTTGAGGACGACATTGAGAGACGGTTTCAAAGGCTAAGTAAGTGGATTAAGGAAACAAAGGAAGACTTCGAAAATTCTGAAAAAGAAGAAGCAATGGCTACTGAAGACCAGAAAGCATTGAGGGACTTTGTTACACCCAAAGTGACTGAGCTGCAGTCGAGTATCACCAGGCCTGCTATAGCTGCGAACACATTTGAAATCAAGCCTGGGACTATTTAGTTGATCCAAAATTCAGTTTAGTTTGAGGGTTTGGCAAATGATTATCCGAATGAACACCTAGTCAGCTTTTTGGAGATTTGTGACACCTTCAGATATAATGGGGTGTCGGATGACGCAGTTAGACTTCGTTTGTTCCCATTCACTTTACAGGACAAGGCGAAGAGTTGGCTACACTCTCTACCGTCGGGATCAATAACTACATGGGAAGACCTCGCTAAAAATTGTTAGCAAAATTTTTCCCACCAGTGAAAACTGTGAGGAATGATATAACTATGTTTGAACAACAACATGGGGAATATCTGTATGAGGAATGGGAAAGATACAAGGAATTGCTCAGAAAGTGCCCGCATCATGGATTGCCTAAGTGGTTGCAGATGAACAAACTTTACAATGGATTGCATGGGAATCTCAAGACCAACATTAATGCAGCTTCGGGAGGGGATTTTATGGCAAAATGTTATAAGGAGACATATCAATTGATAGAGACAATAGCATCTAACAACTACCAGTGGCCCTCGGCAAGAATGACCCAAGCTAAGGCAGCTAAAGTGTTAGAGTTAGATGGAGTGACGACACTAGCAGCGCAGATTTTAGCGCTCTTTAAGAAGATGGATGCTTTGTCAAGTGTACAAACTCAGGAGGTTGCAGTTATTTGTGAATTATGCACTGGTGAACATCCTAAAGAAAAATGTGCAATCAACCCAACGTCAGTGCAATTTGTGGGTAGCTACAACAGGATTCCACATAATATGTATCAGAATGCATACAATCCGGGGAATAGGAATCATCTTAATTTTTTATGGAGCAATAATCAGCATCAGCAAGCTCCACAACCATCTTATCCCCCAGGATTTCAGAATCAACATCAACAACTAGCTCAACATCAAGAGAGGAAAACAGATTTAGAGGAGTTGTTGTCAAAGTATATAATGAACAATGAGGCAGCCATGAGATCACAAGAAATAGCCATCAAGAATTTAGAAAATCAGATGGGACAAATTACCTTAGCATTAAACAATAGACCACAAGGGACTCTACCAAGTGACACCGAAAAAAATCCAAAGGGAAATCATAAATAGTGTCAGACAATCACTTTGAGAATTGGAAAACATCATATGGGAAAATTACAAAAAATTCAGTTAGAATGGATTAAAAAGTTGATGAGAACAAAGTGGTTGAAGAAAAACAGGGTTATGAAAAGCAAATTTTACAAACAAAGTTAGATGAAAAATCGGTTATTTATTTTCCACCGCTATTTCAATAGAGAGTCCAAAAGAAGAAATTAGATAAGGAATTTGCAAATTTTTTGGAAGTTTTTAAGAAACTTCAGATTAACATCCCTTTGGCAGAAGCCCTAGAGCAGATGCCATGTTATGCTAAATTTATGAAGAGTATTCTGTCTAGGAAAAAGAAGTTGGAATATTTCAAAATAGTGGCATTAACAGAGGAGTGTAGTGCAGTTTTACAGCGAAAATTGCCACCAAAGTTGAAAGATCTAGGGAGTTTTAGCATTTCGTGCACAATTGGGAACACGGTGTTCAACAAGTGTTTATGTGATTTGGGAGCAAGTGTAAGCCTTATGCCATTATCAGTTTATAAAGAATTAGGTCTACTAGCTCCAAAGCCTACGAACATCTCATTACAGTTGGCAGATAGGTCATCACGTACCCGAGGGGCATTGTGGAGGACATTTTGGTCAAGGATGACAAATTTATATTCCCCAAAGATTTCATAATTCTGGATTTTGAGGAAGATAAGAACATCCCAATTATCCTAGGGAGACCGTTATTGGCTAAGGGTAGGACTCTCATCGATGTACAAAAATGTGAACTAACTATGAGGGTCCAAGATAAAGAAGTAAAGTTCAATGTTTTCAAGGTCATGAAATTCCCTATGGAGAAAGAGGAGTGTTTCAAGATGGATATCATTGATCAGATAATCAGTGAAGACATGGGTAAAAGTTTGGCTAACGATCCATTAGAAACGACATTATTGGGAGATGAAGATTTAGATGATCTGGAGTTTTCAGATTACTTGTAGATGCTAGACTCCCTGCCACGAGTTAGTAGATTTAAAGCACCATTTGAACCATTACACATGGAGGAAAGAGCCACAACAAGGATGAAACCTTCATTGGAGGAGCCACCTGCTCTTGAGCTAAAGCCACTCCCTAAACACCTTAGGTATGCGTATTTAGGCAATTCTAATACTTTACCTGTTATTATTTCTGTTGCGCTTAACGAATTGCATGAAAACAAGTTACTGAGAGTGCTTAGAGAACATAAATAGGCTATAGGATGGACAATTGCAGATATCAAAGGAATCAGCCCATCTTTTTGCATGCACAAAATTCTAATGGAAGAGGATGCAAAGCCAACGGTGGAGCAACAGAGACGGCTCAACCTAATTATGAAGGAAGTTGTGAAGAAAGAAATACTGAAATGGTTGGACGTGGGTATCATCTACCCAATTTTCGATAGTAAATGGGTCAGTCCGGTTCAATGTGTACCAAAAAAAGGAGGAATGACCGTGGTACAAAATGATGACAACGAGCTAATTCCGATGAGGACAGTGACTGGTTGGAGGGTTTGCATGGATTACAGGAAGTTGAATAAAGTGACTCACATAGATTATTTTCCTTTGCCTTTTATTTACTAGATGTTGGAAAGTTTGGCGGGCCACGAATTTTACTGCTTATTGGATGGGTATTCGGGGTATAATTAGATAGTCATTGCTTCTGAAGATCAAGAGAAGACCACTTTCACGTGCCCATATGGCACATTCGCATTCAGGAGAATGTCTTTTGGCTTGTGTAATGCACTCGCTACCTTCCAACGGTGTATTATAGGCATCTTTTCGGACATGGTGGAGAAAAATGTGAAATTATTCATGGACGCCTTTTCTGTCTATGGGGATGATTTTGAAGCATGTTTGGAGAACTTGGTGATGGTTTTAAAGAGATGCACATAATCAAATTTTGTTCTTAACTGGGAAAAGTGTCATTTCATGGTTGAGGAAGGAATAATTTTGGGTCACAAGGTTTCAGTGAAAGGATTAGAGGTTGATAAAGAAAAGCTGGAAAAGCTTCCACTGCCAACTTTAGTTATGGGAATCTGCAGCTTTCTGGGACATATCGGATTCTATAGGAGATTTATAAAAGATTTCTCTAAGATTGCAAAGCCACTGTGCAGTCTTTTAGAAAAAGATTCGATTTTTAAGTTTGATGAGGACTGTAAGTTGGCATTCGATCTATTGAAGAAGAAATTAACTACAGCTCCAGTTATTGTTGTACCGAATTGGAATACACCTTTTGAGTTAATGTGCGGTGCAAGCGACTATGCAGTTGGGGCTGTCTTGGGCCAATGACGAGATAAGGTATTTCATGTCATATACTATGTAAGTAAGACACTTACGAATACCCAAATGAATTACACAACTACGAAAAAGGAATTGCTTGCAGTACTATATGCCTTTGATAAATTCAGGTCATATTTGATCCGAACAAAGGTGGTAGTTTATATAGATCATTTGGTTATTCAGTACTTAATTTCAAAAAAAGATGTTAAGACATGCCTTATCAGATGGATTCTCCTTCTACAGAAATTTGACTTGGAAATAAAGGATAGAAAGGGGACGGAGAATCAAGTTGCAGATCATTTATTGAGGCTGGAAAAGCAGGGTAAAGATGAAGAGGATAAGTGTGTAATCAATGAATCATTTCCGGATGAGCAACTATTTGGAGTCAATGCAAAATTTCTATGGTACGCAGATTTCACTAATTATCTAGTGAGCAACATACTTCCCCCTGATCTTACACGTTAGTAGAAAAAAAAATTCCTATATGACGTCAAGTGGTATATGTGGGATGAGCCATACCTATTTAAATAGTGCGCCGTCAAGATGATTAGAAGGTGTGTGCCCTATAGTGAGGTGAATAATATATTGCATGAATGTCATTCGTCTGTATATGCAGGACAATACATAAGTGAGAGAACAGCAACAAAAGTTCTTCAAGCTGGGTTTTATTGGCCTACATTATTTAAAGATGCCCACCAGTTCGTAAAAAGCTGTGATAGATGTCAAAGGGTGGGCAACATATCAAAAAGGAATGAGATGCCACTACAAAACAATCTTAGAAGTTAAGATTTTTGATGTATGGGGCATAGATTTTATGGGGCCATTCCCTTCCTCATTCAACAATTAGTACATATTGATTACGGTTGACTATGCATCAAAATGGGTTGAAGCCGTAGCACTCCCAAATAATGATGCCAAAGTGATTCTTAAATTCTTTCAAAATAATATTTTTACAAGATTTGGCACGCCAAGAGCTATTATAGGTGATGAAGGTAGTCATTACCGCGACAGATCATTTACAGCTCTTTTGGCAAAATATGGGGTCAAGCATAAGGTGGCGACGACATATCATCCCCAAACAAGTGGGCAAGCTGAAGTTTCAAACAAGGAGGTGAAGAGAATCTTAGAAAAGGTGGTAAACCCGAATAGAAAGGACTGGTCTATTGTCGACGTCGGGATTTTTTTTTGTCCCTTTTCTGTTCTTGTTTTCTGGTGTTCTCGTGTTATATGAGATTTGATTGAAAAAACAAGTAAAAAGGGTTCGACATGTATCATGTCGATGATTTGACTGTAAAAGTCGCCAGTTGGTGTTTTTAACTGGTTACACCAATGCAACAAAGAAAATGTTTGCACACTGACTCAGTGATGTGACACTGCTAAATGAGTCTGTGAAAACGAGATTCATTTGGGTTCGGGGTTTGATTATGCAGAGGGAAGGTGTTAGGCACCCCCCGACATCCGTGTTGCCACAGTGACTGCCACTTTTCAAGAAACTGTTATATGAATGTGTATGTGTGTTTGTGTGGATCAATGTGCAATTTATTTAGAAGTAGTGTTATACCTCGTTCGTACCTATATACATAGGGTTTGAATTTATATAAAAATTTAGTTTTACACAATATATAGCAATGAAGTTTTGTAAAGAGGTTTTTCAAACCCTGTGCACAATAGTAATTGAGGCCTTTGATACTTCCATTTTTATTATTAAATGTTCTGCTTGATTGCTTTTATTTTCGAGATGCAAAGCATCTTCGAGAAAATAATATATAGCGGTGCCGAACTCCTCATGGGCATGAAAGCCATCTAAGGAAATTCAAACACTATGAATAATGTACAAGCTACTTACAGCTAAAAATGTCCATCACGGGAACCGAATATAGATTTAGTAGACTAAATCTATGATCACATAATTCCTAGGCTCACATGATGCCGCAGTTTATATGACAAGCAGTAAGCAGTTATATATATAAAAGCTATAAATATATATATATACAGACATGATCAACACCCACAAAGCACCTCCATGGGGGATCAGAATTGTAAATATATAAAAGTGATAAATATATATATAGAGACATGATCAACCACCACGAAGCCCCTCCATAGGGGATCAAAAATATAAATAAAGCAATAAATGCGATCAACCGCCACGAAGTAAACTCCAGGTGGGACTGAATGTAAAGAAAGTAGTAAAAATGATCAACCGCCACAAAGTAAACTCCAGGCGGGACGAAATGTAAATAAAACAGTAAAAGGCCACGAAGTAAACTCCAGGTCTGACAGAAATTTAAATATATATATATAAGCGGTAAACGCACATGATGTTTCTCAATCCTGGCTCGGTTTATCATTTCAGCGATTTGTCGCTATATATATATATATATATAAGCAATGAACGCACCAGATATAAAATCTAGGCTCATCGAACAAAGTTCGACAACAGTTTATATATATAAGTATATATATATATATAAGCAAGTAAATGCTTCGGATGTAAAATTCAAGCTCATCGGACTTAATCCGACAATAGTTCATATATATATATATATATATATATATATATATATATATATATATATATATGCAAGTAAACGCTCCAGACATAAGTATAGGCTCAATCGAGGCATAACTCGATAATGTTAGTCCATATATAAAAATATATACATATATAAGTATATATATACAAACAGAAATGAAAACCATGGCCCAAAGTCCGGGCATACACACACAACACGACTCTCAATGTGAAGAATAGTGTGTGCAAAGATGAAGAGAAAGGCTTTATAAAGTGTGAGAATGCTTACAGTGGGCTACCAAAGTAGGCATCTATGACTCTAGTTGGATAAACACTCAGCTCCCGCCAGTAAAATATAACTATATGTGAGCTAACATGTGTTTAAAATGAGAAAGCACTCAATATGGGGTGTGTACAGAGCAAATTGGGCAGGGCTTCCTCGCCTCTTTTTTCTTACAAATGGCCACCCCAAGCTCTATATTTATAGAAATTTGGGAGTCGCAGTGTACCTATGGCGATCCACAGATGCACTGCTGCGCACTGGGTGCCCCTGGCTCCACGTCCCACTGTCTCAAAGCACGTGCACTCGCAGCATCATTATACCCTCGAACTTGTAGAACTTCAATTCGAGCATCCGAATGAGGTGTAAAAGACCTTATTTGGACCATTTTTGTCGAGAATTACGCAATGACATGGGATTATAGGTTGTACAAAGTCAGGAAGAGGGGACCATGCCTATGGTCTTCAAGCTTCAAATTCTATCTGGTGTGCTGTCACGCATAATAGTCACTCGGGATTGGAACTCCTTGGCTCTTGTAGGACATTGTTGTGTAAAAATGTATGTATAAAATGTTGAGATGGAGCGCTGGGGGTTGAGGTGGCAAGATGACAATTTTGCCCCTCACCGAGGTTATCTCCGGTTTAGGCTGATAGCAGACGTTGCTCAGGGTTACATCTGAGATTGGACTGCTGCAAGTGTTTGAATTCTGCAATGTCATATTTAAGTGTGCCTGTCTTCCCGGTGTTAGCTCCAGGTCTTTGGAATGAGTGCCTCGGCATGTGGTCTGAGATTGAAGCTGATTGCATGCATTTGAAACAAGCATTTCTGGAGTTATCACCGGAACTGTAACGACATTCCCTGGGGTTATCTCCAAGGATGAAACTCGGGGTTATCTCCGAGTTTGGAACTGATACTCCCGGTGTGTGTTCCAGGGTTGACACTATACTTCCGGTGGTATCCGAAATGTACGTGAGCTGTCTTCCAGGGTTATCTCCAAAAGACGAATCTGCCCTCCTACAATGTTAGTAAGAGGTGTGCAAAAAATTTTGAGTGTCTACAGATGTCCCTCTTTATTATATTCATGCAATGCAAGGCATGTGTGATGCCCCCAAATTCGGCTCTCCACTTGGTCACTCAGATTCGGTTCATCACGTGCTCAAAGTATTACCACAATAACTAAAATCTTACATTCACAACGAAAAATCTAATTTAGAATAATATACAATAATTTATTATAATTTTTCCCCCAAGTTTCACTACCTAAAGTACTTAAAAGATTACATAATAGTATCGAATAAAGACCTATTACATAATCTTACTTAAGTCTAAACATAGTCTGAAAATAGTCTTAATACAACATATTAGTCTTAAATATAAGGGGAATAAGCTAGTCGGTAGCCTTGCCCTTGCCCTTGTCTGTTCAAGAAACACCTCCCTGTAAGGTTTTTAATAAGCAAGGATGAGAACAAATTGCCTAACAAGTAATATACAACAAGGGTAAAGAGTTTCTTATCAGGAGTTTGAAATATTGAAGTATCATCTCAAAGATAGTTCAAAGTTTCAGAATAATATCATGAATAATGAATATAAACAATTCTTGGAATAAGAACGATAATTCAATATAAATCAACAGATATATATGAATTCAATGACTATCAATGTATCCAACTGGATAAACATTTTATACTGAGCAGTCACTAAGGACTGTAGAACCTCCACTAGAGTTACCAATATTAAACTGATAACCCAAAAATATCAAGTACTATAGATGATTAGTCTACAATACTTTATGTTATGCATAACACCACCATAATATTCAATCGTGTGTTGGGGTTTCCAACGACATACACTCCCCTTACCAAAAGGGTTGACCAACTCTGTTTTCAAGATTTTTGCACCAATCAATTTGTTTGGACAGCTTTTATAAACATGCATATAGTCCAGTCAAATCAAATGGCATCAACTCTTTCACAATATTCAAGAACAATACCAAGTTCAACATGAATAATAACTTTCACAAGGGTTTAAACATAATAGCTCATGCAAACGAGAAAGTAGTATAACTTGTATTCAAAGAGATAAGCTTACGGTATTCATCGAATAAATTAATGCAAGAGTTAGAATACTTTGCTCAATGTAATGTAGGGTTCAGATACTTGCACAGTCAAGAGTGAAGTTCAAGGAAACTCGCTCAATAATAATTAGAATAAGTTTAGGGAACTTACCTTAAGCATAGTTTATCCACGTTAATAAATCAACACTTTCAAATCCTATTTATACCGTATTATAAGTTCAAGATGTTCATTAGCTAACACACTCTTTAATCAATCTTGAAATGATATGGTATAAAAATCAGATTATAAATTCATCATGAATCAAATACTTAGTTACTTCATGAACAAATCAAGAATGCTCAAGGTTAAGACCTGCTTACTCATGGACTTTCACTATATAAAGCAAACACTAACTTATTACTTAGTCCTCATATACATATGCATCAGTAGGTTTTAGATCACTTTTAGCAATATAGGCATCACACAAGTTACTGTCCAAAAGTTAGAATGCAGAACTTTAGATTCCAGATCGGCCCGATTCGCCATGGTTAAGCTTTAGGACCGGCACATTGCTTCTGGCCCTCCTCTGTATGCCAAGACTCGATTCTTTGCTTTATGGTTTCTATCCGCCTTGACCAAAACAATCACACATAATATATTTGTCATGTTAAAGGTCTTTTCATGCTCCTTAAGTCAATCTAGGTTCCTTCTTTCATAATAGAATTCTAAATTGATCATTTCAACCATTAAAGGTCATTCGAGGTTATGAACCCACAAAGTCTATCATGCTTGTTCTCTAAACATACAAGATAGTTATAAAACTCATTTTAGGCATACTTGTGAGTAGTCATAACACATATGAGAAACTAACACCTCTTTAGTTGAAAATAATCTCCGCTTATGCTTTTCTTGAAATATGATAAACAAACATGGTATATATATATGTTTATGCTACATGAGTGAGTCTAAGAGTAACATCAACATGATCACAATTATCAGATTCTGATCTTCAAGGTATCTTGACAATATTCACATTCAAAGCTTACTAGTAGGTTCAACATGCTCATGTTTCCTTGCTAATCACATAAACACAAGTAAATGGTTTATTCATGCATTTCTAAGATATATTAACATGCTTGCAAAATCAGTATATATACATGGTATACACACATATTAAGTTCGTTTCTATGTTTCTAAATCCATTTTAAGCTACACACTTTCTTTAATCATACTAAGCTAGTCTAACATGCTCACATTAGGTTCATATAGCTATATATACCCCTTACACATGCTTGCATGGTAGTATATGACATAATGATTGAATAACATTTAACAGGTTGCAAAAACCGAACTTAAAACTGAATTAAGAATCCACAGAATTGCAATTGCTACTTGTATAGTGTTAATATGGCACAGGTTGCAGTACTGAATTCGAGCTAGAACAATAAACTTCGACAACCTGCTTCAAATTTCAAACAAAGAAATTACTCACGAATTCATTCCTAAACACTAATGTATCAATTGCAACATGCTTATAAGTCCATATAACAACTATATGAACATTACCCACCCTCATTAACATCCAATTCTACAAAATCAAAAATTTGAATTTCAAGAACTCAAGAACTCCGTTTACAAAAACTGAAAATGGAAAGCTAGGAATGGGAGTATACCTCTAAATTGTGAAAGAAAATTGTTCCTAATGAACTCTCAAGCTCCTAGAACACTTGTATGCTCTCGACTCTCACTTAGCAAATTAGACAATTTCCAAGCAACCTAACTGATGAACATGTCTGCTATATATAGAAGAAGTTTTAAACAGACATTATAATTTCCCATTGAATCAAACCTCTGTATTGTAGGATTACATGAAGGTTATGGAGGAGTTGTTAGATGGTGGTTGAAACTCATCATAACCACCACTCCCTACCATAATCATCAGCAAAAAACTTGGAAGAAGAAATAGGCTGAGCCTTTTTGGAGGAATACATATTCTAGCCTTGAGTTATTGTTCATGTACTTGTGCCACTCATTTTGGGACAACAAGAAATCTCAGAAACACTTAGCTCCATCCCATTAGTTACTTTGTTATCCAAAAATGGTTTTAATGTCCAAGTGTTACCATATTAGGAGAATTTTGGGCTATTTACATACTCACATCTTATAGTCCATGTACATTAAATACACGCGATAAAATAGTGCAATCACATATTATTGTCCAGGTAGATCCATAATTATTTCTTCCACTCATATAACCATATTATAAACTCATTATATTAATGTTCGTTTAAACATTTAATTACTTTCTCAGTTCTTAGAATACACAGATAATTAATCATTTATGCATTACCACTTCATACAATATAGTTTCATATAACTTAATATATAGTCACATAAATGTCACAATACACTATATACTATAGTTGTATTATTGCTCACATGAACATAATAGTTAATCTCATATTAATAAATTAATAGCTTATTTATTTATGTCAAATAAATAAATTATTCACTTCCTTGATTAATTAACACCAATATTAATTGATCCAATCATCATTGTTTATTGTATTTAATGATTTCCATAATCATTAATTATCTATATAAGTCTTATTATTGCAAACAATAATAATCACATATTATTAATTACTTACCAAGTAATCAATTTTCTACACAACCATTATCAATTAATTAATATAACAATTAACAATTAATATTGGTTATTTGCGCACTTTATTTCATGATTTATTAGTGCCACAAATATCATAGAATTGTTCCATTTAATTTTCAAAGTGGAAAAAGTTAGTTTTCTCAATCGACCACCATTTGGCGCAATTACTGCTTAGTTTATCTTCTTTGGACGGTAAGTACTGCTTGCACTCGACACAACGACAAGCAAGATCGGTTTAGCTTCAGCTCGTGCCAATTTTCATCGCTAAACTCGCTTTATACGACATGAATTTCTGTCCACAAGAGTAATATCACAAGTCTAAGAGCGTATTGATTACTTATATAAAATTTCATGATCATATACGATTAACCTTCCTAATTCCTGGTTTAACTTGCTTAGTGAATTTTCTCGTTCCGCGTTATGCCACACAAGGCATTTCCCAATTCCCATTGTCACTTCACATTCCTTAATACGCATTGATCTAATACGGATAAATTGAATTAATCGACTCACAAAATAATAACACTTATTTTCACATAATATTATTTCCATTAATCTATCACTTATTCTCAGGTAATACATCCCCCCCCCCCCTTTATAAAAATTCCATCCCGGAATTGCTACAAGGTTACACAAATAGATGGGGATAATCCCTCGTCATCCTATCTTCTAACTCCCACGTTGCCTCCTCGACATCATGGCGCCAAAGATCTTTTACAGAAGAAATAACTTTATTCCTTAAGGTTTGCTCTTTCCTATCAAGAATTTGGACAGGAATTTCTTCGTACGCTAAATTCTTCTCCACTTGAATGGGTTCATAAGAAATCACATGTTTGTAGTCAGGCTTATACGGACGCAACGGATATGTGAAACATATTATGGATGTGTTCCAACTCAGGTGATAGTACAACTTTGTACGCTACTTTGGCCACTAGCTTTAGTATCTCGAACGGTCCTATGAATCTTGGACTCAATTTTCCTTTCTTGCTGAAACGGATCTTCCCCTTCCACGAAGATACTTTTAAGAATACAAAACTGCCAACTTCAAAATTTCGGTCTTGCCAAAGCAAGTCTGCGTACTTCTTCTACCGATCTTGAGCTACTACTAGTCTGGCTATTATTACTACAACCACGTCTACGGTTTGTTGTACTAACTCTGGTCCGAGTATTCGTCGTTCTCCGACTTTGTCCCAACATAATGGCGTTATGCACTTCCTTCCATAAAGAGCTTCATACAGTGGCATGCCGATACTCGCATGGTAACTATTATTATACTCAAATTTGACTAAGGGTAGGAGGTCATCCCAATTTCCCTTGAAGTCCATAACGCAAGTCCTAAGCACGTCCTCTAGCGTTTGTATTGTTTGTTCACTTTGTCTGCCTGTCTGAGGGTGATATGCGGTACTCAACCTCAATTGTGTTCCCATCCTCTCTTGTAGGCTTTTCCAGAATTTTGACGTGAAACACGGGTCTCGGTCAAAAACAATCGATACCGGCACTCTATGTCATGAAATAATTTCCTTTATGTACAGACTCGCTAATTGATTCAAACTGTAGCGAATCTTATTTGGTAGAAAATGTGTGGTCTTCGTAAGTCGATCCACGATAACCCAAATGGCATCCAAACCTTTCTGTATGACTGGAAGTCCTACCACGAAATCCATCGTAATATGCTCCCACTTCCACTATGGTATTTCCAACGGTTTTAATAAACCACTCGGCCGCTGATGTTCTGCTTTTACGCGTTGGCACGTAAGACATCTACTAATGTACTCCCTAATTTCTCATTTCAGATTTGGCCACCAAAAATGTTGTTTCAAGTCCCGGTACATCTTTGTGCCTCCTAGATGAATGGAATACGTCGTATTATGAGCTTTGTACAAAATCTCCTCTCTTAACATGGCCACTGCCGGTACCCACACTCTCCCTTCGAATCTTAAGATACCGTCTTTATCTATTCGAAATTTTTCTACCTCATTTTTCGTGATCCTTTTCCTGATCTTCTCAAATTCTCCATCTTTCTCCTGTGCTTTCTTTACTTTATCCAACAATCTCGGACAAGCTTCCATTATAAATAACATCTTTTTAGACCTCTCCGGTCCCTTCACCTCTATTTCCAACTTCTCTATATCTCTTATTAACTCCTCCTGAGTTGTCAATTTAAACAATTTCTCCCTTCCTTTCCTGCTAAGAGCGTCGACAACTATGTTTGCCTTCCCCGGGTGATAAAGAATCTCACAGTCATAATCTTTGATTAATTCTAACCACCTTCTCTGACGCATATTCAACTTCTTCTGTGTGAAGATATATTTAAGACTTTTGTGGTCCGTGTATATCTTACATTTAAGACTTTTATCGTTTTCCTCGTCAGATTAGTCAATAGGGTTGCTATCTTAGAAAAATCTTGGATGAATCTTCGATAGTACCCAACTAACCCTAAGAAACTTCTCACCTCCGTTGGAGTTCTCGGTTGTTCCCAGTTACTTACTGCTTCGACCTTTTCGTGGTCTACTGAGATTCCATTCTCATCCACCACGTGGCCTAAGAATTGAACCTTCTTCACCAGAATTCGCACTTAGAAAACTTTGCATACATCTTCTCTTGTCATAGTTCCTCCAAAACAATCTTTAGATGTTCGGTGTGTTCTTCCTCTATCTTCGAGTAGATAAAAATATCGTCGATGAAAACCACCACAAATTTATCCAAATATGGCTTGAAAACTCGATTCATTAAGTCCATGAATGCTGCCGGAGCATTAGTTAAACCGAATGACATTACCAAAAACTCGTAATGCCCATAACGGGTTCGAAACGCAGTCTTTGGTATGTCCAAATCCCGCACTTTCCGTTGATGATATCCCGTCCGTAGGTCAATCTTCGAGAAACACTTAGCTCCCTTTAGTTGATAAAATAAGTTATCTATCTTCAGTAATGGATATCTGATTTTGATCGTTACTCTATTCAGTTCTCGATAATCGATACAGAGCCTCATCGATCCGTCCTTTTTTTTAACGAATAACACTAGTGCTCCCCAAGGAGATACACTCGGTCGAATGTAACCATTATTCAATAACTCTTAAAGTTGTATCATTAATTCCTTCATTTCTACTGGCGCCATACGATATGGAGCTTTCAAAATCGGTAATAGCTCCTGTCTAAGTCTATTACGAATTGATTTCTCTCGTTCGCTAAGGCCAGCAGATCGTCCAGAAACACATCCTGAAATTCACTCACTATGAGTATATCTTTAATCTCTACTCCCTTTTTTCGAGTATCCACGATGTAAGCTAAATAACCTACACATCCTTTCCTTAATAATTCCTTGGCCTACATCATCGTAACGCAACACGATTGCTTAAGCGATGAGCTACCATAAAACACTACTTTAGACTTACTCGGAGTATGATGGTTCACACATTTGTTCTGACAGTCAATTACAACTACATGGTTATATAACCAATCAATCCCCAATATTACGTAAAATTCTCCTAGTCTAATAGGAATCAAGTCTACGCTCAGTTCATATTCTCTAATGTTTGTGCGATAATTTCGATAGACGTATTCTACAGGGATTATTTCCTTATTTGCGACTTCTATGTTTAAAGGATTTTCTAAACGTTCTCGGGGTGTACTAAGTTTACTAGCAAATTCTTCAGATACAAACGAACATGTGGCACCCGAATCAAATAATACATAAGCATTTATATTATTGATTGGGATTATACCTGACACCACGTCCTTTACAGCTACTGTGTCCTGGGCGGCCATGTTAATGGTTGGAGCGATCGATCGATTGGGTTGTGCAGGTCCAACAATCATTAACTTGCTACCTCCCCCCTGTCTTCCGCCAGCTCCACCGCTTCTTTTCTTCGGGCAATCCTTTATCTAGTGCTCTGTTGATTCACAAGTAAAACATCCTCTTATCTTCTTCGGCTTTGGGAAATTTGGCGATATGTGCCCCTCTTGGCCGCAATTATAGCAACTATTTTTCCTCTTCAAGGATTCTCCCTGATGACTTCTTCCACATTTGTTGCAAGCTTCGGTCCTCTTCTTGAAGTTTCCCCGGTGACTCCCACCTTGGTTATTACTTCTGTTGTTATTGTTTTCTCATTTCCTCTTTTCGGAGTTACTTCCTCCGCTGCTGCTCCCTCCACGATGCTCACTACTAGTGTTATTGTTCTTCTTCTCCTTATGATATAGACTTAAGGCCTCACTGCCACCTTCCTCAATGATTGCCTTCTCCAACAACATTGTAAAGGAATCAATCTGGAAGACTGATACCTTATTATACAATAATGGCTTCAACCCTTGCTTAAAACGTCTCGCTTTCCTCTCCTCATCCACAACTTGGTGCTCTACAAATCGCGCTATTTAATTGAACTTAGATGCGTATTGCGCCACCGTCATATCACCTTATTTAAACTCTAGGAACTTCACTACCATCCTACTCTTCATACTCTTCGGGAAATAATTCTCAAAGAACAACGTAGTAAATCTCTCCTATGTTATCGTTCCTTCTCCCACTCTCTGCTGATTAGTTTCCCACCAATAGTTTGATTCTCCCCTCATCATGTATGTGGAAAATACTGTCTTCTGGTCTTCACCCACGCGAGCTATAGTGAAAGCCTTCTCGATCTCCTTGATCCAGGTTTGCACAACTATCAGGTCAGTAGTTCCCATGAACTCTGGGGGTCCTACACTCTTAAAATCTTTGAAGGTTGTTACTGGGACAGCTTGGGGAATGGGTGGTACGGGTTCATTTCTTCCCCTCAAAGCTTCTCCCAATAAATCTACCAATCTCTGTATCAGATCTACTGGACCTCTCTCATCATTAACTGACTCTTCTAGAACAGTTATTCTACGTCTGGGCGGCATTTTCTGCATCACAAAATTATCATTTTATTATCTAATTATCATATCTAGACATTTCTCAATAGAAAAGAACTACAGGTTTGTAACACATTTCTAAAATAAGATCATTTATATTCATATGCCAAATGGTTACATTACATGTTCTTTTCTAGCATACTGCTATAAATGATATCACATATCCCCTAATATCACCAAATAAAGGGGACATACTAACTTACTACCCCTCTAAAACTTTTTAGAAGTCTGAGGGTTTACCACTATCTCACATCTTACACAAAAAACTGAGATTACAACAACATATTAATAACACATAAATAAAAATACTACATTACTAAGCTTTTCCCTCTAGACTCAATCTAACATCCCACGCTCTACGGCGCTTTGATATTCCTTCTATGTGATATGCACCACCATGTCTCAACTTATGGTATGTCGGGTTTGTCCTTGCTCAGCTGGGTAGTGATTTACCCCATCGATCAATCTCTCCATGGTCGTGCGTAGAGCATAGCCCATCTTGTTCATCTTCCTCCTCTTGCATCGCACCTCATCCTTTAGATCATCTACACTGTCATTGGAATCCTCCCACTTCTCCTCAAAGTGAATCTTGTCCATCACCTCCATCTCTAACTGAGTTCGGAGAGCCTCCATCTTTGCCCTCTCACTCAAAACCTTATGCTCTAATTCCTCTAGTTTTCCTGCCACCTCAACATTCCTCGCCACCTCTCGGTGAAACAAATCTCCCATCTAGATCCCTGCCTCCTTACGGTGAACAATTTCCACCTCCATCTCCTGCATCACTAGTTGCCTCTGATTGTCCTCGTCCCTCAACTTCTGGAACGCAGACTCCCTCTCCCTAGCCTCAGCCTCTAGCTCCTCCACTCTACACCCTAACTCTAAAATTTGTTCTTCATACTCCCCTAACATCTGATCCTCAAAAGTAGCCTTGTTGGAGTCCATCATAGGCTCGGGCTCCTCCTCCAAAGGCTCCTCCTCCGGATCAGACTCCACCTCTT
Organism: Panax ginseng; assembly: GCA_020205605.1. Taxonomy (NCBI): domain Eukaryota; kingdom Viridiplantae; phylum Streptophyta; class Magnoliopsida; order Apiales; family Araliaceae; genus Panax; species Panax ginseng. Next base: position 136,414,091 of record CM035139.1, read on the forward strand.
CCTCATCATCATCATCAATATGGGCCACTACTGAAATAGGTTCCGCTATCAATGGTGCCTCATAGACTACGTGGATATCATGCGGCTCCTCCTCTACTACTCGGCTAGGTCCTCCCATGTCAATCATCCTACAATCATCAACATAAGACAATAAAAACAATAACTCCATCAGAATGTTAAATAAACATAAACTCATTGTATAAAATGAAGTTACATTTTTATAACATCCTAAGTCTCCCAAGGAAAACTCTACATGAGTTTTATCTCCTTCCTAACTTCTAAATTCTCCCGAGTTATAATCTAAGGACACTCGCTCCTAAGGTTTATAACTAAAGCTTTGATACCAACCTGTAACGCCCCCAAATCTGGACCTCCACTTGGTCACTCAAATTCGGTTCATCACGTGCTCAAAGTATTACCACAATAACTAAAATCATACATTCACAACGGAAAATCTAATTTAGAATAACATACAATGATTTTTTATAATTATTCTCCCAAGTCTCGCAACCTACAGTACTTAATAGATTACATAATAGTATCGAATAAAGACCTATTACATAATCCTTCTTAAGTTTAAACATAGTCTCAAAATAGTCTTAATACAACATATTAGTCTTAAACATAAAAGGGACAAGCTAGTCGGAAGCCTTGCCCTTATGTGTTCCAGAAACACCTCCCTGTTCCTCCTTAACTGAAAGGTTTTAAATAAGCAAGGATGAGCACAAATTACCCAACAAGTAATATACGACAAGGGAAAAGAGTTTCTTAACACAAGTTTAAAATATTGAAGTATCATCTCTAAGATAGTTCAGAGTTTCAGAATAATATCAAGAATAGTGAATATCAACGATTCTTGGAATAAGAACGATAATTCAATATAAATCAATAGATATATATGAATTCAACGACTATCAATGTATCCAACTAGATAAACAATTTATACTGAGCAATCACTAAGGACTGTAAAACCTCCACTAGAGTTACCAATATTAAACTGATAACCCAAAAATATCAAGTACTATAGATGATCAGTCTATAATACTTTACGTTATGCATAACACCATAATAATATTCAATCGTGTGTTGGGGTTTCCAACGACAAACACTCCCCTTACCAAAAGGGTTGTCCAACTCAGTTTTCAAGATTTCTGCACCAATCAATTGGTTTGGACAGCTTTTATAAACATGCATATAGTCTAGCCGAATCAAATGGCATCGACTCTTTCACAATATTTAAGAACAACACCAAGTTCAACATGAATAATAACTTTCACAAGGGTTTAAACATACTAGCTCATGCGAACGAGAAAGTAGTATAACTTGTATTCAAAGAGATAAGCTTACGGTATTCGTCGAATAAAGTAATGCAAGAGTTAGAATACATTTCTCAATGTAATGTAGGGTTCAGATACTTGCACAGTCAAGAGTGAAGTTCAAGGAAACTCGCTCAATAATAATTAGAGTAAGTTTAGGGAACTTGCCTTAAGCGTAGTTTATCCACGTTAATAAATCAACACTTTTGAATCCTATTGATAGCGTATTATAAGTTCAAGATGTTCATTAGCTAACATAGTCTTTAAAAAAGCTTGACATGATATCGTATAAAAATTAGATAATAAATTCATCATGAATCAAATACTTAGTTACTTCATAAACAAATCAAGAATGCTCAAGGTTAAGACCAACTTACTCATGGTCTTTCACCATATAAAGCAAACACTAACTTATTACTTAGTCCTCATATACATATGCATCAGTAGGTTATGGATCACTTTTAGCAATATAGGTATCACACAAGGTAATCGTCCCAAAAGTCGAATGCGTAACTTGATTTCAGATCGGGCACAACAAGCGCTACATGGCTAAGCTTAGGACCCACAAGAATCGCTGTCGTCCTCTGGCTATGCCAAGACTCAGCTACTGGCTTGTGGTTGCTATCCGCCATGACCAAAACAATCACACATAATATATTTGTCATGTTGAAGGTCTTTTCATGCTCCTTAAGTTAATCTAGGTTCCTTCTTTCATAATAGAATTCTAAATTGATCATTTCAACCATTTAAGGCCATTCGAGGTCATGAACCCACAAAGTCTATCATGATTGTTCTCTAAATATACAAGATAGTTATAAAACTCATTTTAGGCATGCTTATGAGTATTACTAACGCATATGAGAAACTAACACCGCTTTTGTTAAATATATTCTTCGTTTATGCTTTTCTTGAAATATGATACACAAGCATGGTATATATATACGTTTATGCTACATGAGTGAGTCTAAGAGTAACATCAACATGATCACAATTATCATATTCTGATCTTCAAGGTATCTTGACAATATTGACATTCAAAGCTTACTAGTAGGTTCAACATGTTCATGTTTCCTTACTAATCACATAAACACAAGTAAATGGTTTATTCATGCATTTCTAAGTTATATTAACATGCTTGCAAAATCAGTATACATACATGGCATACACACATATTAATTTCGTTTCTAAGTTTCTAAATCCATTTTAAGTTACACACTTTCTTTAATCATGCTAAGCTTGTGAGACCCCGAATTTTATGAAATGAAAGTATTCAATTTTTTTATAATTATTCTATTTAGTAAATGGTTAAATTGATAAAAGGTTAAAATTAAAGGTGATATGTGAAAATTTTGCAAGGTATGCAAGTTGTTATATTATATTCGTTTGGTCGGAGAATATTATTTTTGTCGGGGAATATTAGTACGATGGCACAATCATTGGTGGACCCCACAATGAAAGTATTGTCGTAAAACGACAGAATTATCTTTTTATAAAAATAACGGCGAAAGTGTTACCGTTAAACTGTTGAACTACCCGGTAGTAAAAGTACAAAGAATACGCTGGCGGTTCGCATAAGTAGCACACCAGTATTGATTATTGATGCTTACGTGAGAAGTCACTCAGTTATACTCAATTATTGTTATAATAATTGCTGCATCATATCTCTAATATTATTGATTAAATTATTGTCACATCATCATCTGTATAATATGTTATATTATTAAATCAATAATTGAGACGACAAAGTTATTTATATTATTAAATTGCAATATTTACAATGTCTAGAAGTTCTGTCAATGAGAGATTTGGTCATCTAATTGCGCACCAATAAGGAGAAATCTTTATCGGAAAGCCCCCTCTTTCCTGGGAACGACCTGGTTGTTAAATATTGTGAGTTATAATATTAATGATGAATGTTATTAAAAATTGAATTTGAGTTCGAAGTTAAATTTTGAGACGCGGACGTTATATTTAAGTCTGGAGCGATGAAATTAGTAGAAATAAACTATAAACACAGAATATGTCGGGGTTGAATTTTTGGTCAAAAAAGTCAACAGTTGACTTTTTTGGAAAAAATCAAACTTTGAAATTTCAAAAATTAAATTTTTTAGAAAAATATTTCCATTGTGTTGGGATTGTTAGTGTTAGTGGAAATCGACATTTATTTTGATAATAATTGATGTCTGGAGGTTATATTGACCCATTGGGTAATTAACCAGATAAATGAGTAATTAATTGCTATTAATTCACATGATTATAACTATTTGTTCACATGTGTGTACTATTGATTCACATTCTTGTACTATTAGGGGAGTTGGTGCAAAATTGATAATACTTGCATGACTAAGTTAAAAATGGAGGTATAGATGGAGGTACTATACTGTAATTCATATTTTTACATGATTATATCTATTGATTCACATTATTTACTATTAGGGGATGTGGTGCAAGTTTTATAATACTTGCAGGACTAAATTAAAAATGAAAGAAAAGTTGAAGGTATTGTACAGTAATATTTCGAGCCCCAAAACGTGCAATTATCGAAACTATATTTTCCTATAAATAGAAGTTCATTCTTCCTTCATTTCTCACCAATTCACTAAAGCTTTAGAGCAATTATTATAGAGAGAAATTATAGAGAGAAAGAAGAAGAAAAGTCTGCTACCTAACTATTCCAATATCAAGTTTCTTATAAGGTAAGGGGTATTATTTATTTCATATTCATAAAGAGAGCTATTGTTATTCCATTCCTTATTATTATGTTGGAATAACCTGTCTATGCAAAGTACCGCATACATGGTGAAATTATTCTGTTATTCCATTATTTATTATTCTGTTGGAATAACCTGTCTGTGCGGTCTATCGCATGCCTGATGAATTCTGTTGTTATTCCATTCTTTATTATTTTATTGGAATATCATATCTGTGTGGTTTACGCATGACCTAGTTCCATTCTTTATTATTCTGTTGGAATATCCTGTCTGTGCGGTTGACACGTGACCTGGTTCCATTCTTTATTATTCTGTTGGAATATCTTGTTTGTGCGATTTACGCATGACCTGGTTCTATTCTTTATTATTCTGTTGGAATATCCTGTCTGTGCGAATTACGCATGACCTGATTCCGTTATTTATTATTCTGTTGGAATAACCTGTCTGTGCAATCTATCACATGCATGGTGAATTCTTCTGTTATTCCATTCTTTATTATTCTGTTGGAATAACCTGTCTATGTGGATTACCACATGCATGGTGAATGATCCTTTGTATTCATTCCTTACTAAATTATGGAAATGATCTGTTTACGTGGATTACCGCATGGCGGATGTAAATCCATTTGCAGTTTCGTAATTTTTCTGACCCTCAAAAATTCAAAAAAAAATTGAAATGATAATTTGTTGAGTTTTCTAGATTGTGTCAAAAAATGGCGATTTTTGGATATATAGATTAAGAGTTATGGATTTTATGGGAAAAGACTATTTTAAAAGTAAACCCTTATATAACTCATTGTGGTTAACTCCAAAATTGGTGAAATTTTTATTGGGAGTACATCTATATAACAGCAGTATGCCCTATAAATTTTGGAATTTTTGGACAAAAGTACAATTTTTGATAAATGTCTAAATATTCGGTAGATTTAGCCATATAAAAAATAGTAAATAAATTTTAAAAATTCCGAGAAAAATATATATTCGATATGGGACTATATTCTGCTAAATCCCAGAAAAGAAATATTTTTTGGACTAATTTGGTATTTTTCATGAAAATGAACTAGTTATGAGTAAATGAAATAATTATGTTATGTGAAGTAACAAAATTGGAAAATAGGATTTTATGGCTTGGGAATCCTATATATGGTATATGCAGATTTTTGATGAGGGATTTGATCATTGGTGATGAAATCTTATGAGTATGGCATTTTTGAATGATTAAATGCATTATTTGGTAAAGTGTAAACAATTGAAATAAATTGTTTATAAGTTGAAGAAGTGATTAAAATATTGTTATAATATTAATAATATTAGATTATGAGTTTATTAAGTGATTGATAATATTTGGATAAATTTAAAGTCTTTAATATTTATCCTTGTTTTCGTTTGATTAATGCTTATATCATTGTCATCATCTTAATGCTTATATTGTGATGAAAGTCATCTTTGGCTTACATGCATAGATGGACTTGGTATGATTATGACCGGGGATCATTTGGTATAATCATGACCTGGAATGTTATAAATGATGTGGTAAAAGTCCTCGAAGAGCTTTGTAGTGCATTGATGGACGCTTTTTGGTATGATTATGACCGGGGATTATTCAGTATAGTCATGACCATTGATGATTTAATGAATATCCTTGGCCCGTAGTGCAGGGAGGATTCGATGATGTGGTTTGTTTATTAAGCTGAGTATCAGCGATAATAATTGATGAAAACATTTTAAATCATAGAAGATAGTAGATATCATGCTCTACTTGACTCTTCTAATGGATTGCTTATTCCGCTGCATTTAAACTTGATGTCTATTGTATTTTATGAGTTTAACATTGTTGAAGACTAATGATAATTTATTCTGCATTATCTTAGTCATAATATTTCTTACTGGGCTAGTTGAGCTCACCCATTCTTTCATTGTTCTCTTTAGGAAATGAGAACGCAGCCAGGACTAGTCGGGGAACGGAGTGACGGTCCAGAAGATAGCATTTGTAGTCCTCACTATTCTGTTAAATAGTGTGACAATAAATGTAATGAGGACTCTATTTGAGGGTGGATATTGTCTAGAAGACAACATTCCTGTTTAAACTCTCAGTTATGTTTTGTCGTATATTACACGACGGTTGTATAATTAAGTTTGTATTTGTATTATGTACCATGTATTTGGCGACTCAAGATGGGTGATGTACACCTATTTTTGGGCGCGCCACAGGTTAATATCAAAGCTTAGGATATGATCCTCGGCCGAGATGTGAGACAAGAACTAGGAGGGGAGAGACGGGGAATTCCTTTGCTAGTATGACCTACCTAAGTTTATTTGGTATTTAATTGGTCGGTCATGGTATAGGAATAATATGTGACATGTCAATTAACCCTTGTTTTGTGGCAGTATTTGAGAATGGAAACTGTAAATGTTAACAATGGAGTGAATGAGATCGTGGAAACACCTCTAATCACTAACCAGGATAATGTGATGTCAGGCGAAAAAGGAATTAGAGATATCCATGTGGTGAGTGAAGAATTGATAGTTGCACCCGAGATAGTCGCAGAGGTAGCAGATGGGAGTGAGGAAGAAGAGGAACCTGAGGAGAATTTATTAGAAGAATTTTATGATCGAAATTTAGAATTGCAAAATTGTGTTCATGAGTTAGAAGAGCAGGCTGAAGAACGATAGGCGGTCGTGGAGTAAAAGGATGCAACAATTCAAGCTTGTATTACCCGATATGTGATGCTTGAATAGAAGCACTCTTTGGCAGAGTATAAGATGATTAAGCTGGAATCTAAGTTGAAAGAAGAAACAACTGAACGAGTGAGAATTAGTGATGCATGGGTAAAAGCCGCATGACGCGTTTATATTGTGGAAAGAGATGTTCGATCCAAGAAGGCTAAAATAGATTATATGTATTTCTCTTTTTGGACAGCAATTGAGAGAACCCAACATCGAGTTTTAAATTACCCGGTACATGGCGGTCAACCCCAATTTTATATGGATTGAAGATTAATGATTCAGATCATGAAACAGGAGTATGATGAAGCAGTTGAGGGTGGAATATGCCTTATAGAAAAGTCAATTTCAACGATAGTGATGAAACAAAATGCTACCCCAGACAAGTCAAAGTCGGGTAGTTCAAGCGAGAGCGGTTGTCATGACTTCCCAACAAGTGAGGAACCCAAATGAAGTTATCATGGGTTAGTTAATTCTAAATTATTGCGAAGTCTATATCTTATTCGATACCAATTCTACCCACTCTTTTATTTCTCCTACTTACGCTCAATGTTTAAATTTGACTCCGGAGAAATTAGACTTTGATTTATCTGTTGAAACTCCGTTGGGAGAAACCTCCATTACCTCCATTGTTTATAAATCTTGTTTGATTCAAATCGACACTTTCACGTTATCTGTCGATCTTATCTCTTTGAAAATACTTGTCTTTGATGTGATTTTAGGAATTGATTGGTTAACTATTCATCATGCTTTTTGTAAGGTTGTTAGCTTTTATATTCCTAACCAACCTGTTATGTGAATTCAAGCAACCAAACCCCTAAAGTTAATCACTGTTATATCAAGCCATAAGTAAATAGCCCCGAGCCTTTCGCCGGTAACTTCCTTGTGTGGAATGCACTGAAGCCGAACTTTCCGTAGGGAATGCTGTGAATAACGGTGGCAAGTTAATAGGTATCAATGTGACGTGTTATCCAAGTCTTGGATGAGAGTCATAATTTTTTTTCTATCGTGAATAAATTTCCTGACGTATTCTTGAAGAACTTCCTAGCCTACCCCTAGAGCGTGAAATCAAATTTTGTATTGACCTCAGTACAAAACCCATTTCTAAAACCCTTAAATATTTATTCACCTAGAAGGAATGTATTATGCGCCAAAGAAGTTGGCTCGAGCTATTGAAGATTATGACTATACCACTGAATATCATCGTGGAAGAGCGAACGTGGTAGCTGACGCATTGAGTAGAAGATCATATGCGTTTACGAGTTCGATATTGTTAACACAAAAACCCATTTCGTATAACTTACAAATGATGAAGATAGAGTTAAAGACTCTAGGGACCCACGTGAAGATAACGAATATACGAGTAAAATTGACTTTAATCTATAAAGTTAAAGCCGCTCAAGCTACATACCTGAATCTGATGAATGTGAAGAAGAAGGTTCAAGAAGGCGTTATCTCAACCCTCGATTTAATTGGCCCAAATGAAATCCTCGATCGAGTAGGAACTGTGGCCTATAGACTCGTTTTACCACCAAGTATATCGAGCGTTCATAACGTTTTTCACGTATCGATGATACATAAATATGTGGACGACCCGAACCACATTATTGAATTGGAACTAGACGAGATAGCGGAAGATTTAATGTATGAGGAGATACATGTTAAAATCTTGGATAAGAAGGATCCTATTCAATACTCAAAGGTTATACCTCAAGAGTTAGAATCTGAAATAAAGTCAAGGTATCCTCACCTCTTCGGCATACCAGGTACGTACGTAAATTTCGAGAGATAAATTTCATAAGGAGGGGAGATTGTGAGACCCCGAATTTTATGAGATGAAAGTATTCAATTTTTTTATAATTATTCTATTTAGTAAATGGTTAAATTGATAAAAGGTTAAAATTAAGGGTGATATTTGAAAATTTTAAAAAGTCTGCAAGTTGTTATATTATATTCGTTTGGTCGGGGAATATTCTTTTTGTCGAGAAATATTCGTACGACGGCACAATCATTGGTGGACCCTACAACGAAAGTATTGTCGTAAAACGACAGAATTATCTTTTTATAAAAATAATGGCAAAAGTGTTACCGTTAAAACTATTGAACTACCTGGTAGTAAAAGTACAGTAATACGCGTGGTTGCATAGAAGCACATGGTATTGATTATTTCTGCTTACGTGAGAAGTCACTCAGTTATACTCAATTATTGCTACAGTAATTGTTGCATCATATCTCTCATATTATTGATTCAATTATTGTCACAGTATCAGCTGTATAATATGTTATATTATTAAATCAATAATTGAGACGACAAAGTTATTTATATTATTAAATTGCAATATTTACAATGTCTAGAAGTTCACATCGAGGAGAGATTTGGTCATCTAATTGCGCTACCAATAAGGAGAAATCTTTATCTGAAAGCCCCTCTTTCTAGGAAATCCAACACAGTTTGTTAAATATTGTGAGTTATAATATTAATGATGAATGTTATTAAAAATCGAATTTGAGTTCGGAGTTGAATTTGGAGACGGGGACGTGATATTTTGAGTTTGGAGCGATGAAATTAGTTGAAATAGACTATAAACACAAAATTTGTCGGGGTTGACTTTTTGGTCAAAAAAGTCAACAGTTGACTTTTTCAGAAAAAGTCAAAATTCGAAATTTCAAAAATAAAATTTTTGAGAAAAATATGTCCATTGTGTTGGGATTATTAGTGTTAGTGGAAATCGACATTTATTTCGATAATAGTTGATGTCTGGAGGTTATATTGACCAATCGGGTAATTAACCAGATAAATGAGTAATTAATTGTTATTAATTCACATGATTATAACTATTTGCTCACATGTCTGTGCCATTGATTCACATTCTTGTACTATTAGGGGAGTTGGTGCAAGATTGATAATACTTGCATAACTAAGTTAAAAATGGAGGTATAGATGGAGGTACTATACTGTAATTCATATTTTCACATGATTATAACTATTGATTCACATGATTGAACTATTGTTCACATTATTTACTATTAGGGGAGGTGGTGCACGTTTGATAATACTTGCAGGACTAAATTAAAAATGAAAGAAAAGTTGAAGGTATTGTACTGTAATATTTCGAGCTCCAAAACGTGCAATTATCCAAACTATATTTTCCTATAAATAGAAGCTCATTCTTCCTTCATATCTCTCCAATTCACTAAAGCTTTAGAGAAATTATTATATAGAGAAATTATAGAGAGAAAGAAGAAGAGAAGTTTGCTACCTCACTATTCCAATATCTAGTTTCTTCTAAGGTAAGGGGTATTATTTCTTTCGTATTCATGAAGAGAGCTATGGTTATTCCATTCATTATTATTATGTTGGAATAAGTTGTCTATGCGAAGTACCGCAGACATGGTGAAATTTTTCTATTATTCCATTCTTTATTATTTTGTTGGAATAACCTGTTTGTGCGGTCTATCGCATTCATGGTGAATTCTGTTGTTATTCCATTCTTTATTATTCTGTTAGAATATCCTGTCTGTGTGGTTTACGCATGAACTGGTTCTATTCTTTATTATTACGTTGAATATCCTCATCTATCACGCGTTTTACGCATGACATGGTTCCATTCTTTATTATTACATTGGAATATCATGTGCATGCGGGTTTACGCATGACCTGGTTCCATTCTTTAATATTCTGTTTGAATATCCTGTATGTGCGAATTACGCATGACCTGGTTCCGTTATTTATTATTCTGTTGGAATAACCTGTCTTTGCGGTCTATCGCATGCATGGTGAATTCTTCTGTTATTCTAATTTTTATTATTCTGTTGGAATAACCTGTCTATGTGGATTACCACATGCATGGTGAATGATCCTTTGTATTCATTCCTTATTAAATAGTGGAAATGATCTGTTTACGTGGATTACCGCATGGCGAGTGAAAATCCATTTGCAGTTTCGAAATTTTTCTGACCCTCAAAAATTCTGGAAAAATTTGAACTAATATTTTGTTGAGTTTTCTAGATTGTGTCCAAAAATTACGATTTTTGGATGTATAGATTAAGAGTTATGGATTTTATGGGAAAAGGCTATTTTAAAAGTAAACCCTTATAACTCCTTGTTGTTAACTCTAAAATTGGTGAAATTTTTATTGGGAGTACATCTATATAACAGCAGTATACCCTGTAAATTTCAGAATTTTTGGACAAAAGTATAATTTTTGATAAATATCTAAATATTCGGTAGATTTAGCCATATGATAAATAGTAAATAAATTTTAAAAATTCTGAGAAAAATATATGTTTAATATGGGACTATATTCTGCTAAATCCCAGAAAAAAAATATTTTTGGGACTGATTTGGTATTTTTCATGAACATGAACTAGTTATAAGTAAATGAATTAAATATGTTATGTGAAGTAACAAAATTAGAAAATAGGATTTTATGGCTTGTGAATCCTATATAGGGTATATGCAGATTTTTGATGAGGGATTTGATCATTGGTGATGAAATCTTATGAGTATGGCATTTTTGACTGATTAAATGCATTATTTGGTAAAGTGTATACAATTGAAATAAATTATTTATAAGTTTAAGAAGTGATTAAAATATTATTATAATATTAATAATATTGGATTATGAGTTTATTAAGTGATTGATAATATTTGGATAAATTTAAAATCTTTAATATTTATTCTTGTTTTTGTTTGATTGATGCTTATATCATTGTCATCATCCTCATGCTTATATTGTGATGAAAGTCATCTTTGGCTTACATGCATAGATGGACTTGGTATGATTATGACCGGGGATCATTTGGTATAATCATGACCTGGAATGTTATAAATGATGTGGTAAAAGTCTTTAGTAGCCTGTAGTGCATTGATGGACAGTTTTTGGTATGATTATGACCAGGGATTATTCGGTATAGTCATGACCATTGATGATTTAATGAATATCCTTGGCACAGTAGTGTGGGGAGGATTCGATGATGTGGTTTATTTATTAAAATTTGAGTCTCAAATGATAAAAATTGATGAAAACATTTTAAATCATAGAAGATAGTAAATATCATTCTCTACTTGACTCTTCTAATGGATTGCTTATTCCGCTGCATTTAAACTTGATATCTATTGTATTTTATGAGTTTAACATTGTTGAAGACTAATGATAATTTATTCTGCATTATCTTAGTCATAATATTTCTTACTGGGCTAGTTGAGCTCAACCTTTCGTTCACTGTTCTCTTCAGGAAATGAGAACGTAGTCGGGATTATTGTATTTATTGATTTCCATAATCATTAATTATCTATATAATTCTTATTATTGCAAACAATAATAATCACATATTATTAATTACTTACCAAGTAATCAATTTTCTACACAACCATTATCAATTAATTAATATAATAATTAACAATTAATATTCGTTATTTGCGCACTTTATTTCATGATTTATTAATATCACACATATCATAGAATTGTTCCATTTAATTTTCAAAAGTGGAAAAAATTAGTTTTCTCCAATCGACCATTAGCAATTGCGCTTGATTTATCTTCTTCAGACAAAGTAAATTGTGCAATGCACCTCGACGATTAGCCAAAGACTGGTTTAGCTTCAGTTCGTGCCAATTTTCATTGCTAAACTCGCTTTATACGACATGAATTACTATCCACAAGAGTAATATCACAAGTCTAATAGCGTCACTACTACAAAACAGTAAATAGACAACGCAGAAAAAATGTTGTGATTTCAGTCAGATAAACGTCGTGGTTAAGGGTGTCATGTATTTAAAACTCTTACACAACGTTTTTAAAACGTTGTAGTTAAGCACAATACACAACGTTTTTTAAGAAAAAAATATTGTAGATTTGTTTTCCAAAAATTAGCAGATGCTTAAAAACGTTGTAGAAGGCATGATTCCACAACGTTTTTTTGGATAAAAATGTTGTTATTTAGTATATCAGACAACGTTTAGGCACATTTACACAACGTTTTAAAAATGTTGTAGATTAAAAAAAAAAAAGTTACCTACATTACCAATGCACCTGCAATATGCTAATGCCATGATATATAGCTAAAAGGTCTAAATTCTCATTTAAATTTAAAGCCAAAATGTATCAACCATTCAAAATACATCCCAATAATAACATTCATTTATAGTTTCAAATTACTACATCCACAAAATATATATCAAACTATCCATATATGCATCTCAAATGTATATTATGCAAAAAAATAGAAATATAAAGATACAACACACATAAGCAGTTATAGAGGAAAAAATTTAATAGGAGTAGGAGGTTGTTGACTGCATCTCCAGTTGAGCTTCTGAATAGAAGTGTTTGGAAGCCAAGAATGGAATTTCAAGGATTCTGAATCTCAATTAGATGGTGAATCCTCCAATATCTTTGAAGCTTTCCGAATTTCTGCAGGAGTCTCGGGTAATGCACCACAAGCATTGAGGAACTTGGCCTGCATTATAAACTTAATCCAATCAAGTGACTAAAGAGTACGTAGATTTTAAAACAAAAGTGGCTTGTTCAGTAGAAGTAACTAGCAGTTCCAGTTGTAGATTCAGATTTCAGACTCCACTTAACTTTTGCTTATGTAAGAGGGCCCCATTAAATTTTACTGAATATCAAGTCAAGCAACATTTATTAAACTCAACCTTAGGTACTTTTTACTAGGTTTGAAAAGAAGCTTAACAATAAAAACAAGTTAATCAACACAATCATTCAACAAGACATAGGCTTGTATTCAAGTCTAGGCCATTAATTGAAAGATAATACAGTACAATTAATTGTTGAGGAAAAAAAAAGAAATAAAGGACAATGATATAAGGAAAAACAAAAAACCATATCAGCTTAAATTTAAACAAAGAATGAAGAAACAAAAATTTGAGCACTACACTACCTCAGGGAAAAAGAAAGAAAAGAAATTGCAAGCTCTAAGCCTTTTGACAAAGTCTATAATGACCGCCTAAACTTTTAATAGATATAAATAATAGTAGTAAATCAAATAAGCTCAGAAGTTACTATCCAAAGATGCAACAAATTCAGCCTGATTGAAGAGCAATAAGCAAGTAGTGATGTAATATAGTAACAAAAAGACTTCTATTAATGTTCATAGGTCTCAAAGTACCTAACACTACTATTATCAAAAAGATCAAAAAATTTACACACCAATCAACTGCATCACTTGAATAGAGGACCAAGGAGTAGGAAGAACTCGCGCTTCCACAGAAGCTAATTTTTCACTGATTTTCATGCCAAATTCCTTCGCATATGGATCTTGATCATAAGCATTCTGTTGAACCGTCTATATTAGGAGAGTTAGAAAAGATTCCCATATCAGATTATCCAACTATAGTGGTAATAAATTGAGCACAAAAATGGTCTCATAGTCTTCTTTGACAGGGTATATATGCACAAATGATTTTATAAAAATGTCAAGTATATATCAAAATTATCAAATTACTCTCGGGGTATTTATCTGTCATTCTTTTGTGAAACAACAAAAAAGCTCAGACTTCAAGCAAATAATGTCAAGGATGAAACAATAAACTGCCCAGAGTATTTAAAAAGTTTTATATTTACTATCTTACAACACGTCGTATTGAGATGACCAGACAAGGATAGATAGTTTGAAGTGCTCACTGCTTTGCTCCAATTCATTTCAAAATGAAGGCCCTATGTTTCAAAAGTTTCTGATAGTATTTGACAATAAAGATGAATTCTGTTCACAAAGTAGATCTACTCAACTTTTCAAGGTAAAAAATTTCTTAACTTAAATAATTGACTGAATCCTAGACTCCTATTACTAGGAAGAAAGATCCTGACATGAAAAAAAACACGATCTCTAAAAGCACAAGTTCTAAAGCACTATGCGTGGTTGGCAAATGACACGGAAAAAGGTAAGGAACTTTAGTTTTAGGAAGCATTAACCTATAGGGTGCTGGATGGATATTCCAACTTAATATTTCCCAATGTACATACATGTTCAAGAATAAGAATAATAACTATAGTTAAATTTTATCAGTCACCAGCAAGAATAGGTAAAAGATAGCAAGATTACATTATTAAAGGTACCTGTAGAATGTCATTTTCTCGATCCCTTGGTCTTTGGCAAGGGACTTTCAGAAGAGCTGTAATTTGATTCTCATTCAACCTTTTTATGCATCTCTGACCCTCCACAATCTTGCAAGCCTGGAAAAACTCAATGGTGTTAGATACTGTAAAGAATTATGGAAAGAAATTTAATTGAATCCATCAGTAGGAACTAAAAGGCTTGTTAAATAACTGCTCTCAACCTCCAATGGTAGATAATTTAGGGCTTGAGAGAAAGATGGGGCCGTCAGCCTAGTAAATTAGGGCTTGAGCGATGTTACCGATATGCTAGGAAGATCGACCGGTGCCTTGTAAATTAGGGCTTAAGCGATGTTACAGTAGATCAGTCAGTGCAGACGTCGCTCAGAATCTGCTCCACCTCTTCCAAGTTCAGTAATTAGAACACAACCAACACTGCATAATGAGAGAAGAAAACTTAAAGAGAAGGATCGAAGAAAGGAAACTGAAGAGAGAAGGAACGAAGAGAGGAAACTGAAGAGAGAAGGAGAGAAACTGAAATAGAAGGAATGAAAAACTAAAAGTACTTGGAGAAGGAAACTGAAGCTCTGCACAGAGACCAAACTGACGAGCACTGAGATAAAAGAATGAAATTGACGAGCCTTAGAGAGAAAATGACTATGTCTTTTAATTTTAAGTGTTCAATTAAAGCTCCATGTTTTAGTACCATGTATTTGACGACTCAAGATGGGTGATGTATACCTATTTTGGGGCGTCACAAAGACGATGAAATTAAATATAATATGAAGGAATTGTTGGTAAATATAAGGCAAAATTAAATTGAAGAAGATAGTAAACTATAAGGTTTTAAAGAAGTAAAAGATGATGTTTGGTGATCATATTTTTTTGGTCGAGAAAAATGGTGAAGGATAGAAGTCTGTTAGGAAAGGAAGTGAAGATGATTGAGGTTACTTTATATCCAAATTATGAGATTAGCAGTGGGTTAGAAAATCAGGGTAGAAGAAATTGTTTGAATAAAACATTAGGATCAATGATAAGAAGTGAAGAAAGTTAGGGATAAATTTGAGAAGTAAAGGAAAATATCATTATTACTAGTCGTGGTGAAGTAGTTCAAGCTGAGAAATGAATTAGTTGTATCTAGAAATATGTTGAAGGAAGAGTTAAAATGGTATAATTGATTACAAAAAGTATAGATAGTATATTGATTTGAAACATATAAATATTAGGAACAAACATTTAGCAATAATACTTAAAGTCAAATGAAACAACGAGGTACTGATAAAAGATTTTAATAAATTTAAAGATTGAGATAAGAGTTTCAGCTAACTCTATCCAAAACCTATTAGTCATGGGGAAAGACCAGAAGAAGGGTGAAAAATAAAACTGAGATAACTCACGAATGACATAATAGATTGAGATAGGGTACTAAGATATAAAGAAAGAATTCAATGAGAATTAATAAGGAGGGGCACCAAAGTCAGACTCTCTGTAAGGGACGTCGGTTTGGTCGATGGCAAGTTAGGACGGTACCATTGTGAAGTCCTATGGTTAAAATACCAAGGGTATAAAATATAAGACAAAAAGTCAAAGAGTGCTACAGTTAAAGAGGGACGGAATTAGAATTAATATTGAAGGAGAAATTTGAGTTCAAATAAGTTGGGATAAGGATAAATAGTTATTGAGTTTTAACTTGACAAATAGTCGGGGGTAAACGATAAATTAGGAAATGGGTAAATAAATGTTCTATGTATTTAACGGTTAAAATTAAACACAATAGTTAAGTGTGTTGATTCAATTTTTAAGTAAAGAATGGGTCAAAATTCGTAATACAGAATCTTATATGGAGGGGAGGATATAATAATTCAAAATTTTATTATATATTTATGAGTTATAATTTTGTATTAAATGTATGATTACGGAACTATGTTCCCTAAAGAAATTATGAGCCATGACAAGTCAAATAAGACTTAGGTTGAGCAAAGACTTTTTTTATTCCTGAAAGGAATTAGGAATGGAATAAAGGTCGAATAATAGACATAAATTAAGTATACGGTGATAATGATTCTGGGGACGGAATCCTTATAAGGAGGGGAGAATGTAAGGACCCGAAATTTTAAATAATTTTTTGAATAATTTTTTTTATTATTATTTAATGTTATTAATTATTTTGAGCATGCAGGGTATGAAT
The DNA here is from genome assembly GCA_020205605.1 of Panax ginseng. NCBI lineage: Eukaryota > Viridiplantae > Streptophyta > Magnoliopsida > Apiales > Araliaceae > Panax > Panax ginseng. Next base: position 136,431,104 of record CM035139.1, read on the forward strand.
TCAATAGGCTAGTCAATTTATTAACTAAGCAGTGTAAAGAAGGAAATAATGAATACCTGATCGAAACCCTAATATGACTTTGGTTAATAATACAGTTATTATTATAATTGTATTCTGAAATATTTGGTTAAGGGTAAGTACTGATGAGATAAGGTGTAATATTAATAAACCCTAATGATCAGTTAGGAAATCCTAATTCTAGTTTTGGTAATTCTAAAACCCTAATAAGAAATCTTAACCCTAATTAGGGTTATAAATAATAAGTCAGGACTTAATATACTGAAGATTATGTTGTTGATACTAGATATGATTATATAGGAATGAATTTAGGGAAATTTTATCATGGAAAGCAAGTTGAGGATTAGGAAACTCTAACCCTAAATATAAAACCCTAATTATAATTATTAAACCCTAATTTCAATTTAGAAACCCTAAATTCCAATTAGGAAACTCTAATATGGATTAATAAACCCTAAGGATTAAATATTAAGGGAAGCTTGTGAAAAGACCAAAATAACCCTAAAGATAATCAGGATATTACAAAATTACCCTTGATAACGGTAAAAAGACCAAAATGCCCTTGAATTTATCCTTTAACAAAAGATAGGAATAAATTTTTATGACTCATAACCCAAGATTTGCCCATGTGATTAATCCACCAAACAAGAGACCAAATTACCCTCAAAGTTAATTAGGAAATTACGAAACTACCCTTAGTATAGAGGAAATTACCAAAATACCCTTTCTCTTCCATTTTTTATGATAAGTCCAAATCTTTGAGCATCATTTGGTAGATATTGCCGCATGTGTTAAAACTAGCCACCGCCAGCCTCCCCTTGACACCTAGTAACAAATGGGTTCATTGAATCAACAAAATAATGGATTAAAACCCATTTAGTCCTACTAAGATTGTTATATACAAGACCACTCTCTCATAAGTAACCTATTACTTTTACACTTCATACAACTCATATTATAGTTCCTAAGAAGCTCCTAACAAGCCCCAATCAGAATCAACAAGTGAGGATCAATGATTGGTTTAAAAAGGTAAGAACCCTAATCCATGCTAGATCATAAAAGCTTCATTGGATTTTAGGTTTTAATGTTTAAAGATGTTAAACATAATGCTATTTAGTGATTTGGGTTGATTAAAGTTGAATCTATAACAATTAGATGCATAAAAATGATGAATTAACAAATTGTTTAAACCCTAAAAACATGGTCTGACAACCGAATTTCAGGCCTTATAATTCTTAATCTGTTAATGGTTTGAGATGTTAGGTGTATCTGGGTTATACTATGCTATGATGTTAAAATATCTGCAAGTGATAGCTTGATAATAGAATCCTTAGGATAGAAGATATATCTGGTCAAACCCAATTGACCGATCACGAAAATTGGTTTTGTAACGACCGAGAAATTTTGTAATTAATTTAAATATTTATTGAATTAAATAAATATTTTAAATAATTTAGTTATTGAGAAAAATAAATAATTGATGAATTGTGGTGCATTAATTTAGTAACTAAATTAATTAATGTTAATTAAATTTAATAATGGTAATTCTTATTTGAAGGATTTAATTTAAAGAAATAATTAAATTAAATGAATTGTTCAATATTTAAGAAAATAAATAAATTAAATAAAGTGATATTCTAGTCTAATTTAATAATTAAATTAGATGTATAATAATTTATTAATCATAAGTACTATTATAATAAAGATTATAATTATTATAATTACTATTGCAAGTCATTTAAATTAACTTAAGTGTGACAAGTGAAACCATATAATATAATATTATTAAAATAAACTAGTGGGGGAAATTTGTGTGTAACCAAACGCAGCCTTATTGCTTTTGGTTTATTTTAACTGACGCCTTTTTATTTTTTCACCTGACGTATGTGGGGGAAGAGGGAGCCATTTATATTACGCGTTCTTTTCTTTCTAAGGCTATAGTTAGAGAGTTTGGAAGAAAGGAACATGGTGATATTGAGAGTTGGAGAAGAAGGGTTTTGGAAAAGGATTGCTATCATACAATCAAAGGATTTAGGTATAATTTACCCCTAATTCTAATATTTAGTTTTTATAATTTTCTATTCTCTGAAATTGGGTTTTGTTGAATTGTTGTAGAAGATGTTGTTTTTATGTATGTATACTATTGCTAAATCTGTTAAGGATCATGTGTGAGTACTATTTGATGATCAAATTCGTGAGAATTGGTTAGTATGAAGAAGTTAAATATCAGTGAGTATTCATGAACAATGGCTTAAGAAAGTATAAAATTTCATGCTCAATATGTGTTATAATCTGTTATTTGATTTTGGATTGTGTTAGTATGTTAACAAATGAAAACAGCGTAGTTTGAATCGTGTTAATTGGTTAAGAAACGAAGTTATGGCGATCGAATTCGCTAAAAGTGTTCAAATTGAAAAAATTTGGAAAACTAAGGTTTTGATCCTTCAAATTTGTGTATATATAATGTTAATGTAATTAAAATGAAGAGTAGCATGCTTATCTATATTATCACAAAGTTTTAGTTGTTATGTTTCATGAATTTCTGTAGTATTGAATTAATTTTGGTGATTCTTTGCGCAAGAAAACAGAGCTATCTGCGTTTTACATGCAGGTATGGCATACGATTCTTGGTACCACCACTGAGACAGAAATGGCGTCATTCTTCTACCAGATGGTTTTCTTGTGATCGAGCACCGGTAAGAATTGCTTGGCCAAAGGTTAAGCTTGGGATAATAAGAATAAGGCCTTTCTACCTGAGCATAAAAGATGAAGTCTGTTTGTTTGTAGGTTGTTATACAAGGGTCTAATTTGGCTTGGCATGCATCATAATGATGTTGAATCCTAACCTAAGGCATCATAACAGGTTGTAGTATAATATAATACCTAAATATGGAGATTTTAGTTGTCACTTGAATAAGTTATGTAATGAACCAAATGTGATGTTTTCAAAAGTTAAAGATGAATGGCAAAGTTATGTTAGATCATGTTGAGATTTCAGATTCATTAAGGATGTTAACCAACATGGTTAGATGTTAAGTTAAGTGTATGACTTAAATGGTAAGTTAAACCCATAAATCTAATAATAATACAACTAATTGTTATTGCAATTTCAATGATATGTGTTGGGTAATTGGCGAACATTATTACACTTGTGTAGCTTACATACAAGGCAAGTTTTCTAACTTCATTCTTTTATTGATGAATGCAAGTTTTCCTAAACTTTTGTTGAGCAAGTTTCATAGCTATGCTATCTTTATGTCAAACAAGCTTTCTATTCCTAATTTTTATAGTGAAGTTAAGCTAGCCTATTGATTCTATCTCGTGTATGATTGTACAAGCTCTTGTAACCTAACTCGTTACATCGAGCGATTTTTAGTTTCCTTATTATTATTCGAAGCATATATTGTTCTAATACATTGATTCAAAGGAGATTGTTCTAACTCTTTTGAATATAGTACTTTGCATATATATCATGTTTACTCAATTGTATATTACTGATATTTGATCTTTGACTTTGATAACCTTGTTCAAATCTATATTGTTGTATTAAACCTTCAAGTAGTAAGCAAACTCTTATTGATTAAAATAATCTATAATTGAATAGTGTTCTAAAATTCTAGAACCACTGATAAGTTAGTTCCGAGCTAAACTTTCTTTAGTGCAGAAATTCTAAATTCAAGTTGAGACAAACAACCCTAACATAGGGGATTTTGTACGTGTAACGTTTAGATGTTTGTGCACAATACATGGTACAAAGGGTTAATCCCCCTAAGTACGTTAAGAAGAATCTGTATAGTCTAAATGACTATTAAGGTTGAGTAATAATACCTAAATACCAGAGACATAGTTCGTGGTCTTCAGACCAACAGATATTAAATTTAAACTTGTTTTCTATTTTTTATTCGTAGAACAAGTTCATTGTTGTTAAGCATTCGTTGTTCAATCACATGATGTTATCACTACTACTCTTTATATCAGTGAGCAATTGTTTGCTCACATTTAACACTGCAGCTAAAGTTGAGAAATTCGATGAGTCATCTACTAACAAAGGAAAGGGCAAGATGTCCAAGTGTTGAAGATTTATTAATTTAGTTAAATGTTTTATGTTATGAGACTTGTTTTATTTTATGATGTATTCCACAGACTTATGTAATAATTTAAGGTTAGAATACCTAGGATTGTTTTATGATGATGTAACCCTTTAATGGAAAAGATTATTGTTTAAGTTATTTAAATTATGTCTTTATCATTTGTTATGGGTAGTTAAATGTAATGGTTTTGGATAGTGAACACTAAATCCTATGGAAATAGAGTACCCAGATTTGGGGGTGTCACAGGTTGGTATCAGAGCCTTAGGTTATGGGAAACCTTAGGAAGTAACCTTTAAGAAGATAGAAACATAGTGGTGTCTAACTCTTATCGAGTTTTAAGGAATGGATTAAGGTATCCATTGAAGCTAAATAATAAAAGACACTATATGTTATGTGTTAATAACTTATGTGCTCGCGAGTATCGAAAAATGTTAAGTAAAACTTAAAATATCTTGTTGTCAGGATGTCTAACGAAGGAGGATCCAGTCCAGCTAGGGAAGTGATACCTCAGGTACCTAGAGATGATGAACCCCGGGATATTCATGTAGTGTGGGAACATTTGATCCAGGAGGATGAGCCTATAACTAATCCCGAGAAGGATATTTTTGAGAAGATAGAGGAGGATGATGAAGGAGAGGATCTTGTGGAGTTTCCACCAAAATCCATATCAGCTGAGATGTATGACGCTCTATACAACCGTAACATAGAATTACAGGACAAGGTTGAGGAGCTGAAGGAGTTTGTTGAGATGCTTCACGCTATAATGGAGCAGAAGGATATGGAGATTCAAGAACTCGACTCACACCTTGGAAACACAGAGTGGGACCTGGTTCATACAAAGGGTCAGCATGAAGATCTGTTGACAGTAAACGAAAAGATGAAGACTGACATGGAGAAATTAAAAGAAGACTTCAAAGAGGAATCAGCTAAGCGTGCAAGAGCAGAGGATGCTTGGATGAAGGCGACTCAACGTGCAGACCGTGCTGAGGCTAAAGTCCAAGTGAAGAAAGCCAAGATGAACGAGATGGATTATGCTTTTAATTCTGCGATTGATAGGGCCTAGGATCGAGTCTTTTATTACCCACCTTAGTTTGAGAATTCATCGTGGTTCATGATGGATCGTAGAACGGCGTATCATATCATGAAGGAAGAGCGTCGAGAAGCCTTACGACATCTTAATATGTCTAGATAGAGAGAATAATAATAATGTGTGGTTAAGTAAATGAGTAAATAAATTGTGAATCCCTTATTTTGAGATGAATAAAGGGATAGTATGAGTATGTAATCCTGAAACTTGTCTAGTTCAGGAAAGTGAATGTTAATAGCGGTTATGCTATCTTTAATATGTTTGAAAACGTTATGAATGAATAAAATATCAAAGTTTATTTGAAATGTTATGTTTTATAGCTTTAACCTTAGAATGTTTAAGTTAAACTTTAATTACTCAAGAAGTTGAGTAATGAACTAATAAGCGTATATCTTAACAGAAAATGCCTCCTAGAAGAAGACAACCACGTCAAAAACCACCTCCTGAGGGGTCTACTAATAATAATAACGAGGCCAATAGTAACCCGATTCAGCAGTTGGTAACCTTGTTAACGGGAGCACTTGCGAATCAACCGCAAGCTCAAGTCACGACCTTTAAGGAATTCAAAGCGGTTGGACCACCAGAGTTTCAAGGGTTTATGAATCCAGTTGAAGCCCAAACCTGGATCATGGAAATGGAGAAGGTGTTTGACGTTACCAGAATCAACGAGGATCAGAAGACAGCGTTCGCAACATTCATGCTAAATTCTGAAGCAAGCTATTGGTGGAAGACAAATAAGGTTCGTGGGGGAAAAGGAGTGATAGTGTGGGATAGATTTAAGGAGATGTTTTTCGAAATGTACTTTCCAGCGAGTTCTCGGAATCAGTTGGAGGTGCAATTTCTGGAATTGAAATAAGGAACCATGACAGTGCCAGAATATGCTGCAAAGTTTAACGAGTTGGCAAGGTTTGTCATATATCAAGTTAATACCGACGAGCGTAAAGCCAAAAGGTTCGAACAAGGATTAAAGCAATGGCTTTATAGCAAGGTTTTAATTTTCCAATTAAATACATTTACAGCTGTACTAGAAAAGGCAATTATCGCGGAAGGTGGAAGCGATGCCTTGACCAAGTACAATCAAGAACAAAAGAAGAGGAAGAATGAGAATGAAAATAAGGCTGGTGGAAGTAACGTTGGAAGTAACAGTCAGAAGAAGAAGTGGAGTGAGAATTCAACTGCGGCAGGACAACAAGGAAGTCAACCAAAGAAGAAATTTGAAGCTTGTGCTACGTGCGGGAAGAACCATACTGGGGTATATTTGAAGGGAAAGCGGGTGTGTTTCAACAGTGGTCAAGAGGGACACATTTCACCAAACTATTTTAGTCCAAAGAAAGGAGCATGTTTTACCTGCAGTTCAAAGGATCACATGGCTCATGATTGCCCTAAGAAGCCAGCGAGAAGTAAAAGTGGTGGAAAAGAAAACAACAACGGTGGTGGTGCATTGACTATCACTGGACCAGCACAGTCAAGTCGACCTACTATAAGGACTTTAAATATGACTGTGCAGCAAGGATGTTGTACAGTCTAAGGATGTGGTGTCAAGTATGATTCCGATTAATGGTATTAATGCTTATGTGCTATTTGATTCGGGTGCTACTTATTCATTTATATCCGATGAATTTGCTCAGAATTTAGATTTGCCTCAGGAAGAATTAGAATTTCCCTTAAGCATAGAGATTGGGGAAGTGATTCCTGTTAGATTCATATGTAGGAATTGTAGAGTGATTATAAAGGATCACGAGATGATGGTAGATTTGATACCAATTAGACTTGGTGAGTTTGATGTTATACTTGGAATGGATTGATTATTTAATTACAGAGCAGTAATTGATTGCCAAAGAAAAGGTGTTAACCTTATGACTCCATCAAAGGTTGTATTCTATGGCAGCAAGTCACCTCGACAAGCAAGTTGTCTGACGGTGATACAAGCCAAAAAGTTGTTGAGACAAGGATGTGTAGGATACTTAGCCTACATAGTCGATACACAGAAGAAGAGTGCAAAGTTAGAAGAGATACCGATTATAAGAGATTTTGCAGATGTATTTCCAGACGATTTGTCGGGTCTTTCGTCGGATCAACAAATTGAGTTCATGATTGACTTACTACCAGGAACGGCCCCGATATCTAAGGCACCAAACAGAATGGCCCCGGTAAAGATGAAAGAGTTGATGGTACAATTGCAGGAGTTACTTGACAAGAAGTATATTCAGCTGAGTGTTTCTCCATGGGGAGCACTGGTGTTGTTTATTAAGAAGAAAGATGGATTGATGCGACTCTGCATTGACTATCAAGAATTGAATAAGGTCATGATCAAAAATAAGTATCTGTTACCAAGAATCGATGACATGTTCAATCAATGGAAGGGAGCAAGGTATTTTTCAAAGATAGACTTGAGAAGTGGTTATCATCAGTTGAAGGTGAGGCCGGAGGATGTACCAAAAACAGCATTCAGAACTCGGTATGGTCATTACGAGTTTCTAGTTATGTCTTTTGGTTTAACTAATACAGCGTTCATGGATTTGACGAACAGGGTGTTTAAACCATTCTTAGACAAATTTATGGTGGTGTTTATTGATGATATATTGGTATATTCCAAGACCAAAGATGTGACGCCCCCAAAATAGGTCCAATCCATCCAACCTATTCTGAGTCGCCAAATACATGGTACAGAAAACAACTACAACTTTATTACTACAATTGTCGTACAAAATACAACAACACATATGTTTTGAGCTTTGATACAAATATATACCAACTATGACTCTGGACACCAACTTGGATAGCACGTCATAATGGCACCTTACATAAAGGTACAGTCAATAACTGTTTTAGAAATTAAAATCTTTGGAAAATGCTTAAGAAAACCTTCGTACATGGGAGGCCATGCGTCTAGGTTATGATAGATATCATATGCCCACAGAATTATCCTTGGTTGACCCAATAGACCCCAAAGAAAAACGAGAAGATTACTATCATGTTCTTTCCAATGGTGAGTCTTCTCTTGATATATAACTATCTCCACTGTTTGCAATTGAAAATTATATTTCAACCAAACTCCAAGATCATATAGGTAGTGCTCGTAGATATACTCAGCAAGTGGATGTGCACAACCCTGTCTTATGATAACACGAGGTTTTATGTCATTAGACATCTTGTATGATAGTGGCAAAACACCCTTCCAAAGTTGGGTTCGCCTCACCCTATTCGGTTCACCAAAATTAAATATCAAATGACGTATACAATACGACACACTTATCTAAAATTCTTAATAAAATTATTTCCATACTATTTAGGGGGAACCTCAACAGCTATAGACCACCGTTCTATTCCCCTGTTATCCCTTCTCGACCCGGCAACACTCTTATTACCTGAAAGGAATTGTGAAGCAAAAGGGTGAGCACAACTAGCCCAGTAAAGAATATCATGACTAAAGAATTATCAATAGCCTTTGTCAGTAATAAATCAAAGATTTATAACATATGGTAGATGATATTTTTTCAACCATAGTTGCAGCGGAACAAGCAATCCATTAGAAGAGTCAAATAGACCATAAAGTCTATTATCTTATCCATGTTAAAAGTCCACCAACAATGTTTTATTCCTGTAACATCAATCAACAGTTCTTGTCCACAATCATGTGAATAACTCATAACCATAATTGTGGTTCTAAATTCTTCTTCTCATCCAGGACGAAGATAATTTACATCACCTGTCTTTACCTGAAACATCAAAGATCATGGTTATACCAAATCATAGTTCATGTTCATAATCATACTAATAAGTTCATCTTTGCACTATGGCCAAAGATATTCATTAACAGTTCATCTTTGCACTATATGCCAAAGATATTCAACAACAGGTCATCTTTGCACTACGGGCCAAAGATATTCAACAACAGGTCATCTTTGCACTACGGGCCAAAGATATTCATCAACAATTCATCTTTGCACTACAGGCCAAAGATATTCAACAACATGTCATCTTTGCACTACGGGCTAAAGATATTCAACAACAGGTCATCTTTGCACTACGGGCCGAAGATATTCATCAACAATTCATCTTTGCATTACAGGCCAAAGATATTCAACAACATGTCATCTTTGCACTACGGGCAAAAGATATTAATATCTCAAAGAAATATATAATCATTTTAGAATTTATATAAACAATAATTATAACCATGTTGATCAATTCACCTTTGCACTTAAGCTAAAGATATTCAATTATAAATCCAATGGTCATGATCATACCAGCCAACAATTCATCTTTGCACTACTGGCCAAAGAGAACCCATAGTCACGATCATACCAATAATCTACCCATCTTTACACTCAAGTCAAAGAGAAATATCATCATCAGGGTTATAAAAATGTTATATATGATAATAAAAATAATATGATTAACAACTGCATTTAATTTCAAGAGTAAGATTCATAAATCAACGATAATTTGGTCAGAAAAAGAAACCAATTTTGTCGTGAATAGTACCCGTGAATAGTAACTCATGAATAGTAACTTGTGAACAGTAACTCATGAATAGTAACTCATGAATAGTAACTTGTGAATAGTAACTCATGAATGGTAACTCGTGAATAGTACTCAATATTCGTACATAGTACCGTATACGTAAATAATATCATATACGTAAATAGTGCCATATACATGAATATAGTGTCATATACGTGAATAGTGTCGTATATGTGAATAGTAATCCCGACATTAAAGGTAGAAATTCCACAATAAAACTTATATTAATAATTCGACATAATGATATTGAAGAAAATAATATCATTTAAGAAGAAAATAACATCCCTTACTATCCCTTACCTCAAAAGAGCAGTACTTCTGACTAGAATATCGGATATGACACTGAAGAAAACTTGCACTGATTAGCAACTCTCAAAGTATCAAAATACTCACAAAATACGCTCGATAATATAGGAGAGAAAACTTATGTTTCAAAAGATTTTCAATTCTAACTCAAAGACTCTATTTATAGGAAAATGTTAGAACGCCAAAGCAGACTTGACCTGCAATGTGAGACCCCAAATTTTATGAATAAAAATTTAAATTTCTCGAAATATTTTTTTAATATTATGGTGTGAATTTGATATAATGTTATAGTTGTGGGTAATATTTATAAATTTTACAAAGTACGCAAGTTGTTATATAATATTCGATTGGTCAGGGAATATTCGTTTTAATAGGGAATATTCGTACAACGGCACAATCATTGGTAAACCCCGCAACGTAATTATTGTCGGATTGAGAAAATGATAAAAATATTTTATAAAAATAACGGCGAAAGTTTTACCGTTAACTATTGAAACACCCGGTGCTAAAAGTACAGTAATACGCGTGGTTTCATAGTAGCACACAGTTTTGATTATTGATGCTTACGTGAGAAGTCACTCAGTTTTGTTCAATTATTGCTATAGTAATTGTTGTATAGTATCTCACGTTATTTGATTAAATTATTGTCGATATTTTATATATTATTAAATCAATAATTGAGATAACAAAGTTATTAATATTATTATTTGTAATATTAACGATGTCTGAAGTTCTGTCGAGGAGAGGTTTAGTCACCTAATTAAGCGCTATGAATAGGAGAAATCCTTATTGGAAAGCCCTTCTTTCACAGGAATGACACAGTGGATTAATATTGTGAATTATAATAAAGGTGATAAGTTTTGTTTTATTATTATTATAAATGTAATAAAACAAAAACTTTTATATAAAATAGAATACTTTTATAAAGTTATACGTTTTATTAGACTATAAATAGAATATATAATATTTTATTATGCATAGTGTTTGCAGTAGTGCTGCGTAGTGTTTGCATAGTAAAATCTTTTTATATAAAACAAAATACTTTTATAAAGTTATTCATTTTATTAGACTATAAATAGAATATATAATATTCTATTATGCATAGTGTTTGCAGATAAAATCTTTTTATATATAAAAGAATACTTTTATAAAGTTATTCATTTTATTAGATTATAAATAGAATATATTATATTTTATTTAAAAGATTTTGTTTTATTAGAATATTTTATTAATACTGCATAGTAATTTAATATGGACCGTCCGTTTAAAAGTAAATCAATCTGGACCGTTCATGAATTAGTTACTATTCAGTCCATTCTCTTATAAATAGAAGCTCATTCCTTCATTATTTCTTACGAATTCACTGAAACTCTAGAGAGAGAAACTATAGAGAGAAAGAAGAAAAGTATTATACTACTTCACTACTCCTATATCCTGTTTCTTCTAAGGTAGGGGCATTATTTCTTTTTTATTCATGAAGATAACTTCTGTTATTCCATTCTTTATTATTATGTTGGAATAACCTGTCTATGCGAAGTACCGCATACATCGTGAAATTCTTTTGTTATTCCATTCTTTATTATTATGTTGGAATAAGTTGTCTATGCGAAGTACCGCATATATGGTGAAATTCTTCCTTATTCAATTCTTTATTATTATGTTGGAATAACACCTGTCTATGCGAAGTACCGCATACATAGTGAAATTCTTCTGTTATTCCATTCTTTATTATTCTGTTGGAACATCCTGTTTGTGCTTTACGCATGACCTGGTTCCATTATTTATCATTCTGTTGGAACATCCTGTCTGTGCTTTATGCATGACCTGGTTCCATTATTTATCATTCTGTTGGAACATCCTGTCTGTGCTTTATGCATGACCTGGTTCCATTATTTATTATTATGTTGGAACATCTTGTCTGTGCTTTACGCATGACCTGGTTCCATTATTTATTATTCTGATGGAATATCCTATCTGTGTGTTTACGCATGACCTGGTTTCGTTATTTATTATTCTATTAGAATAACATGTCTGTGCGGTCTATCGCATGCCTGATGATTTCTTTTGTTATTCTATTCTTTATTACACTCAGTTGGTTAAAGTTTTAGCTTTTATACTCCATGAAATTAGTGGAATATCTTTGATATTTGCGCTTCATCCAGTATCTTTTCATGGAAATAATTTTCTGAGCATTCTTGAATTTTACTCCACAAAGAAGTATCATGTTGACAATTTGGACGTTATTGGTTCCTGGATAAATTATTTCTTGAACTTGTTTTATTAAATTCTTATATCATTGTCATCATCCTTATGTTTATATTATGTTGAAAGTCATATGTGGCTTGTAGCGCATAGATTGACTTGGTATGATTATGACTAGGGATTAATCGGTATAATCTTGACCATAACGTTACAAATGATGTGGTAAAAGTCCTCATTGGCCCGTAGTGCATTGATGGACAGTTGTTAGCATAATCATGACCATTGATGAATACACAAATATTCTTGGCCCGTAGTGCATGGATAATTTTTGGTTGTGATACTAATGAATATCCTTGGCCGTAGTGCAGGGATGATGTGGTTTATTTATTAAGCTGAGTCTCAGCAATAAAAGTGATGAAAAACCTTTTAAATAATAGAAGATAATAGATTTTATTCTCTACTTGACTCTTTTAATGGATTGCTTATTCTGCTGCTGTTAAACTTGATGTTTGTTATATTGTATCAGTTTAACACTGTTGAAGGCTAACGATAATTTATTCTGTATTATCTTAGTCATAATATTTCTTACTAGGCTAGTTGAGCTCACCCTTTTACTTTCATTGTTCTCTTCAGGAAATGAGAACGTAGTAGGGGCTAGTCGGGTAACGGAGTGACGGTCCAGAGGATAGCATTAGTAGTCCTCACTATTCTATGAAATAGTGTGTTAATAAATGTATTAAGGACTTATTTTGAGTTTAAATACTGTCTAGGAGATAATATTTGTATTAAAACTCACAGCTCATGTTGTATATTTAAGATTGTATTTGTATTCTGTACCATGTATATGGCGACTCAGAATAGGTGATGTATACCTATTTTGGGGGCGTCAAAGTTGGTATCAAAGCTTAGGGATATGATCCCTAGCTGAGATGTGAGATAAGAACTAGGAGGGGAGAGACGGGAAATTCTTTCGCTAGTATGACTTACTTAAGTTTATTTGATATTTAATTGGTCGGTCAGAGTATGGGGATAATTTGTGATATATTAATTAACCCTTGTTTTGTGGCAGTATTTGAAAATGACATCCGAGAATGTTGAGAATAGCAATAGAGCACAGGAGACCGTTGAGTCTCCACAGATCAATAATTAGGATAATGTGCATCAGGAAGGCGACAATCCTCATGCAAACAACACTAACCAAATGATGAACGATAGAATGTTCAAAGGCTTTATGCAATTCATGAAACATCAACAAGAGCGGCTCCTGTCCAAAATACAGGTGGAAACACTGGCAACTCTCGGACGGTCACCGCTAAGCAGTTCAAAGAACTGGGACCACCGGAGTTTTTTGGAGAGCCAAAACCATTTAAGGCGGAGACGTGGATAAAGTAGATCTGCAAGATATTTGATGTCTTGGGATGCTCCGAGGAGCATAAGGTTCCCTTTGCCACCTTCATGTTGCGAGCAGAGGCAGATTACTGGTGGGAATCTATAAAGCGTACTCTACCTGCCGCAATGAAGATGACTTGGGAGAAGTTCCAAGAATTGTTCAACGACAAGTACTTTCCCAAAAGTATTCGTCACATGAACGAGGTAGAGTTCATCAAGCTAGAGCAAAACAACATAACCGTATCGCAGTATGTAACCAAATTTACCGAGTTGTCCCGATTTGCATCCCATTTGGTTGATAATGAGGAGAGAATGACGCGAATATTTTTAAGAGGTTTGAAACCTAAGATACGTCAATATCTTATCTCTCACAAATTTTGTTTATATTCAGATGTTGTGAATAGGGCTCAGTTATTGGAGCGTGATAATGAATCAGCACAACCAAAAGGTAATGACCAAAGAACACGATAATAATCATCACCTAAAGTGGCAACGGCCATCGAAACAATGATAACAATCGTGGGGGAAATTATCATGCCAAGAATGGTAACCACTTCGGTGGTAATCATGGCCAAGATAATAGAAGTGAAAATTTCAAGAAAAAAAGGTTCAATAATGATGGAAAGACAACAACACCAGCACCTGTTTCAAAGGAAGAAGAACGACCATCGGTCGTATGTTTCAAATGCGGACAGGAGGGACACATCCGTCCAAACTGTACGCAGTAATCCAAAGCATGTTTCAATTGCGAAAGAGAAGGTCACCTAGCTCGATTTTGTCATGTAGTGAAGTCAAGTCCAACTGGGTTAGTGATGCCAAAGGATGTCTCAGACAAGTCAAAGTCGGTAGTTTAAGTGAGAGCGTTTGTCGAGGAACTCGAACGAAGTTAGCACATGTTAGTTAATTATAAATTCTTGCGAAGTCTATACCTTATTAGATACCGGTTCTACCCATTCTTTTATCTCTCTTGCTTACGCTCAACGTTTAAATTTGACTCCAGAGAAGTTAGACTTTGACTTATTGGTTGAAACTTCGTTAGTAAAAACCTTTGTTACCTTCACTGTTTATAAATCTTGTTTGATTCAAATCGACACTTTCACGTTACCTGTCGATCTTATCTCTTTGAAAATACTTGCCTATAATGTGATTTTAGGAATCGATTGGTTAACTACTCATCAAGCTTTTCATAAGGTTGTTAGCCTTCGTATTCCTAAACAATCTGTTATGCGAATTCAAGCAACCAAACCACTAAAGTCAATCATTGTCATATCAAGCCATAAGTAAAGAGCCCCGAACCTTTCGCTGGTGACTTCCAAGTCTTGGAATACACCGAAGCTAGAATATTCGTAGGGAACGTCGTGAATAATGGTGGCAAGTTAATAGATATCAATGTGATGTGTTATCAAAATCTTAGATGAGGGTCACATTTTTGAATGATATTTCTATTGTTAATAAATTTCCTGACGTATTCTTGAAGACTTCTTAGCCTACTCCTAGAGCGTGAAATCAAATTTTTTATTGACCCTAGTACAAAACTCATTTCTAAAACCCTTAAATATTTCTTCAACCAAAATGAACGTATAATGCGCCAAGGACGTTGGCTCGAGCTTTTGAAGATTACGACTATACCATTCAATATCATCATGGAAAAGTGAATGTGGTAGCTGACACGTTGAGTAGAATATCGTATGTGTTTACAAGTGCGAATATATGAACCCACGTGAAGATAACAAATATACGAGTAGAATCGACTTTAATCGATAAAGTTAAAGCCGCTCAAGTTACATACTCAGAGCTGATGAATGTGAAGAAGAAGGTTCAAGCGGGCGTTATTCTAGAAGCAAGAATCGATTAAGAGAGAAAATCTCAACCCTCGATTTGATTGGCCCATTTGAAATCCTTGATCGAGTAGGAACTGTGGCCTATAGACTCGTTTTACCGCCAAGTATGTCGCGTGTTCATAACATTTTTTTTAACGTATCGATGTTATGTAAATATGTGGATGACCCGAACCACGTTATTAAATTAGAACTAGATGAGATAGCAGAATATTTAACGTATGAGGAGATACGTGTTAAAATCTTGGATAAGAAGGATCGTATTCAACACTCAAAGGTTATAACTCAAGAGTTAGAATCTGAAATGAAGTCAAGCTATCCTCATCTCTTCGGCATACCGGGTACGTACGTAAATTTTGAGGGCAAAATTTCATAAGGAGTGGAGATTATGAGACCCCAAATTTTATGAATAAAAATTTAAATTTCCTGAAATATTTTTTTAATATTATGGTGTGAATTTGATATAATGTTATAGTTGTGGGTAATATTTATAAATTTTGCAAAGTACGCAAGTTGTTATATAATATTCGATTGGTGGTGAATATTCATTTTAACAGGGATATTCGCATAACAATGACAATCATCATTGGTGGACCCCAAAACGGAATTATTTTCGGATTGAGAAAATGATAAAAATATTTTATGAAAATAACGGCGAAAGTTTTACCGTTAACTATTGAAACACCCGGTATTAAAAGTACAGTAATACGCGTGGTTGCATAGTAGCACACGGTTTTGATTATTGATGATTACATGAGAAGTTACTCAGTTTTGTTCAATTATTACTATAGTAATTGTTGCATAGTATCTCACGTTATTTGATTAAATTATTGTCGATATTTTATATATTATTAAATCAATAATTGAGATAACAAAGTTATTAATATTATTATTTACAATATTAACGATGTCTAGAAGTTTTTCCAAGGAGAGGTTTGGTCACCAAATTGCGCGCCAATAGGGAGAAATCGTTATTGGAAAGCCCCCTCTTTCTTAGGAATGACCTGGTCGATTAATATTGTGAATTATAATAAAGTTGATAAGTTTTGTTTTATTATTATTATAAATGTAATAAAACAGAAAACTTTTTATATAAAACAGAATACTTTTATAAGGTTATTCATTTTATTAGACTATAAATAGAATATATAATATTCTATTATGCATAGTGTTTGTATAGTGCTTGCATAGTAAAATCTTTTTATATAAACAGAATACTTTTATAAAGTTATTCGTTTTATTAGATTATAAATAGAATATATTATATTTTATTTAAAAGATTTTGTTTTATTAGAATATTTTATTAATACTGCATAGTAATTTAATATGGACCGTCCGTTTAAAAGTAAATCAATATGGACCATTCATGAATTAGTTACTATCCAGTCCATTCTCTTATAAATAGAAGCTCATTCCTTCATTATTTCTTACGAATTCACTGAAACTCTAGAGAGAGAAACTATAGAGAGAAAGAAGAAAAGTATTTTGCTACTTCACTACTCCTATATCCAGTTTCTTCTAAGGGAAGGGGTATTATTTCTTTTGTATTCATGAAGAGAACTTCTGTTATTCCATTCTTTATTATTATGTTAGAATAACTTTGTCTGTCTGAAGTACCGCATACATCGTGAAATTCTTACATTATTCCATTCTTTATTATTATGTTGAATAAGTTGTCTATCTGATACCGCATACATGGTAAAATTCTTACATTATTAAATTCTTTATTATTATATTGAATAACTTTGTCATGCTAAGTACCGCATACATGGTGAAATTCTTCTGTTATTCCATTCTTTATTATTCTGTTGGAATATCATGTTTGTGCTTTAAGCATGACCTGGTTCCATTATTTATCATTCTGTTGGAACATCCTATCTGTGTTTTACGCATGACCTGGTTCCATTATTTATCATTCTGTTGGAACATCATGTCTGTGCTTTATGCATGACCTGGTTCCATTATTAATTATTCTGCTGGAACATCCTGTTTGTGCTTTACGCATGACCTGGTTCCATTATTTATTATTCTGTTGGAATATCCTGTCTGTGCGTTTACGCATGACCTGGTTTCGTTATTTATTATTCTGTTGGAATAACCTGTCTGTGCGGTCTATCGCATGCCTGATGATTTCTTTTGTTATTCCATTCTTTATTACACTCAGTTGGTTAAAGTTTTGGCTTTTATACTCCATGAAATTAGTGGAATATCTTTGATATTTGCGCTTCATCTAGTATCTTTTCATTGAAATATTCTTCTGAGCATTCTTGAATTTTACTCCACAAAGAAGTATCATGTTGACAATTTGGACGTTATTGGTTCTTGGATAAATTAATTGTTGAACTTGTTTTATTAAATTCTTATATCATTGTCATCATCCTCATGTTTATATTATGTTGAAAGTCATATGTGGCCTGTAGTGCATAGATGGACTTAGTATGATTATGACTAGGGATTAATCGGTATAATCATGACCTTAATGTTAAAAATGATGTGGTAAAAGTTCTCATTGGCCCATAGTACATTGATGGACAGTTGTTGGCATAATCATGACCATTGATGAATACACGAATATCCTTAGCCCGTAGTGCATGGATAATTTATGGTTGTGATACTAATGAATATCTGTGTCCCGTAGTGCATGGATGATGTGGTTTATTTATTAAGCTAAGTCTCAGCAATAAAAGTGATGAAAAACCTTTTAAATCGTAGAAAATAGTATATTTTATTCTCTACTTGACTCTTTTAATGGATTGCTTATTCCGCTTCAGTTAAACTTGATGTTTGTTATATTGTATCAGTTTAACACTATTGAAGGCTAACGATAATTTATTCTACATTATCTTAGTCATAATATTTCTTACTGGGCTAGTTGAGCTCACCCTTTTACTTTCATTGTTCTCTTCAGAAAATGAGAACGTAGCGAGGGGACTAGTCGTGGAAACTGGTGTGACGGTCCAGATGATAGCATTAGTAGTCCTCACTATTCTATGAAATAGTGTGTTAATAAATGTATTGAGGACTTATTTTGAGTTTGAATATTGTCTAGAAGACAATATTTGTATTAAAACTCACAGCTCATGTTGTATATTTAAGACTGTATTTGTATTATGTACCATGTATTTGGCGACTCAGAATAGGTGATGTATACCTATTTTGGGGGCGTCACATGCAACCTGATGGCTTTACCTACTACTATTCCCACCAACCACTTTTGAAATAAAATTTTAGCACATTTTTCACCAACCAAAGGTGGGGCCCACTCATTCTAGAATTTTCCACCAAAAATCATTTATAAACATAATTTCTTAATCACTCACCTCTTAAAATTCATAAAAAATCATATGTTAATTTTTAACGGTTCAAAATTTGTGGATATGTACTCAACTTATATATGTACAAAATATCCAAAAATAACAACGATCCAACGGTCAGATTAAAAATTATAACTCACGCAATATATCTCAAGAATACTGGTTTTTCGAATTATGAGTCCTTTGGACCAGTTTCATTCAAACAGTCACCACGAAAAATCCATAATGAATTTTTGGGTGATTATAATTTCTACGGTTCTCTTACTTCCAGGGCTTTCTTTTGATATATGGCTCATCTCCTAACTCATTATACACAAAAAGTTATAGATTTTACAAAATCAAGTAACAAACTAATTTTCTAAAAATTTCCAAATTTTGTTCTTCATTTCAACAAAATACCAATAAAACACCTCAGCATTAATTCCTTCATTTATATCCATATAAAAATATATATTTCCTTATCATATAAATCAATAATTAATTATTCACAAATAATATTACAGAATCACAATAATGACAACCAGACCGTTCCCAAGAAAGAGGGGGCTTTCCAATAAGGATTTCTTCTTTCTGGCGCGTAATTAGGTGACCAAACCTCTCCTTGACAGAACTTTCTAGACATTACCAATAACGCTATCTAATAATATTATTCAAATAATATGAATTATTGATCTGATAATGGGAAATATTGTGCCATGATAATTATTGAACAACAATAATATAAAATATCAACGCATCAATTATTGAATTAATAAAATAAAATATTGAACAGTAATTACTGTAACAATTATTGAGTAGTGTCTTCTTACGTAAGAATTAATAATTCAAAATTACTGTGCAATACCATGTGCTACTGTGCAACCACGCATATTACTGTATTTTAACCACCAAGTAATCCAACAGTGTTAACGGTAACAATTACGTCGTTATTTATAAAAACTCAAACTTGTCGTTTTCTTCATCCGATAATTATTCTTTTATGGGGCCCACAAATGGCTGCGCCGTCGTACGAATATTTTCTGACAGCAAGAATATTCCACGACCAAACGAATATTCCCCGACAACAATAAGTATTTTACAGCCACTTGCTTATTTTAAAAAAATTTCATATATCACCCTTAACTTTACTTTTTATCAATTTAACCATTTACTGAATAGGAAAATTGAATACTTTTATTTCATAAAATTCGAGGCCTTACAAAAGAGGAACATGTTGAACACTTGAGATTAACGTTGGAGACGTTGAGAAAAGAAAAGTTATATGCAAAATTTTCAAAATGTGAATTTTGGTTGGAACGTGTACAGTTTCTCGGACACGTTATTGATAAGGACGAAATTTTGGTAGATCCATCAAAGGTTGAAGCTATAATAAACTCGAATCAGTCGTATACACCATCAGAAGTAGGGAGTTTCTTAGGATTGGCAGGTTACTACAGGAGTTTTATTTAAGACTTTTCCAAGATCGCGACTCCATTGACGAATTTAACTAGGAAGGCAGTTAAGTTTGTTTGGACGGAGAAGTGTGAGGGAAGTTTTCAAGAATTGAAGAAGAGGTTGAGTTTAGCACCTGTGTTGTCATTTCCTGATGATATAGGAAATTTTATGGTGTATAGTGACGAATTGCATAAAGGACTAGGCTGTGTACTTATGCAGAACGGCAAAGTTATTGTGTATGCATCACATCAGTTGAAAGATTACGAGAAAGGGTATCCGACTCATGACTTAGAGTTAGCTGCGGTGGTGTTTTCCCTGAAGATTTGGAAATATTATCTTTATAGAGAGAGGTGTGAGATATATACTGACCATAAAAGTCTGAAGTATATCTTTACACAAAAAGATTTGAATATGAGATAAAGAAGATGGTTGGAGCTTATTGAAGACTATGACTATGAGATTTTCTATCATCCCGGAAAGGTGAATGTTGTTGCAGATGCTTTAAGTAGGAAGGGATGGGAGAAGTTAATGATGTTGACTGCTCAAGAGAAGCTAGTGTCAAAAATGGCTAAGATGGAGTTGGAAATTAAATATCCGATAGAATCTGATGAAAAGTTGTTCCAGATGGAAAACGGTTCAACGTTGGTAGATAAGGTGAATAATGCACAACTTCAGGATGAAGACTGCAAAAAGATAAAACAAAGAGTATTCGAAGGTGAGGAAAACAAATTCAAAATTGATTCGGAAGGATTACTTTGATTCGAAGGGAGAATTTGGGTTCCGCCAGTACCAGAAGTTAAAAGGAAAATTCTGAGTGAAGCTAACAACTCAAGATATTCGATTCACCCTGGGAGTACAAAAATGTACCAGGATCTTAGACATCATTTTTGGTGGCCGAATATGAAAAAGGATATGGCTGAATGTGTGGCGAAATGCTTAACATGTCAGAAAGTTAAATCTGAGCATTAAAGGCCAAGCGGATTGTTACAACCGTTGGAGATACCAAAATGGAAATGGGAGCATATCACAATGGATTTTGTGGTAGGTCTTCCAACAACTCAGCAAGGTTACGACGCTATTTGGGTGATTATTGATCGACTGACGAAGTTAGCACACTTTTTGCCAATTAAGATTAGATTTAACCTAGATCGGTTGGCAAAGCTGTACGTAAAGGAAATTGTGTCAAGACACGGTGTACCTATGTCCATTGTATCAGACAGAAATTTAATTTAAAGAAATAATTAAATTAAATGAATTGTTCAATATTTAAGAAAATAAATAAATTAAACAAAGTGATGTTTTAGTCTAATTTTATAATTAAATTAGATGTATAATAATTTATTAATCATAAGTATTATTATAATAAAGATTATAATTATTATAATTACTATTGTAAGTCATTTAAATTAACTTAAGTGTGACAAGTGAAACTCTGTAATATAATATTATTAAAATAAACTAGTGGGGGAAATTTGTCCGTAATCAAACGCAGCCTTATGGCTTTTGGTTTATTTTAACTGAAGTCTTTTTATTTTTTCACCTGACGTATGTGGGGGAAGAAGGAGCCAGTTATATTATGCGTTCTTTTATTTCTAAGGCTATAGTCAGAGAGTTTGGAAGAGAGGAACACAGTGATATTGAGAGTTGGAGAAGAAGGGTTTTGGAAAAGGATTGCTATCAACTTTGCTATCATACAATCAAAGGATTTAGGTATAATTTACCCCTAATTCTAATATTTAGTTTTTGTAATTTTCTATTCTCTGAAATTGGGTTTTGTTGAATTTTTGTAGAAGATGTTGTTTTTATGTATGTATACTCTTGCTAAATCAATTAATGATCATGTATGAGTACTATTTCATGATCAAATTCATGAGAATTGATTAGTAGGAAGAAGTTAGAAATATCAGTGAGTATTCATGAAAAATGGCTTAAGAAAGTATAAAATTTCATGCTCAATATGTGTTATAATTTGCTATTTGATGTTGGATTGTGCTAGTATGTTAAGAAACAAAAGAGGCGTAGTTTGAATCGTGTTAATTGGTTAAGAAACGAAGTCGTGGCGATCGAATTCGCTAAAAGTGTTAAAATTGAAGTAATTTGGAAAATTAAGGTTTTAATCCTTCAAATTTGTGTATATGTAATGTTTATGTAATTAGAATGAAGAGTAGCAAGCTTGTCTATGTTATCACAAAGTTTTAGTTGCTAGGTTTCATGAATTTTTGTAGTATTGAATTAATTTTGGTGACTGTTGTGAAAAACAGAGTTTTTACTGATTTACATGCAGGGTGTGCGCACGCATTTATTATTTTCCTAAAGAAAATGCTAAACAAGGCCAGTATTGTTTTCTGCAATGAGCACCAAAGACAATTGCTTGTGGGTGCGAAGGCTTGGATAGCCTAGAATTGCTGCAGCAGGCTTTCTGAGCCTCAAGCGATGAAGTCTGTTTGTTTGTAGGTTGTTATACAAAGGTCTAATTTGGCTTGGCATGCATGATAATAATGTTGAATCCTAACCTAAGGCATCATAACAGGTTATAGTATAATATAATACCTAAATATGGAGATTTTAGTTGTCACTTGAATAAGTTATGTAATGACCCAAATGTGATGTTTTCAGAAGTTAAAGATAAATGATAAAGTTATGTTAGATCATGGTGAGATTTCAGATTGGTTAAGGATGTTAACCAACATGGTTAGATGTTAAGTTAAGGGTATGACTTAAATGGTAGGTTAAACCCATAAAGCTAATAATAATAATACAACTAATTGTTATTGTGATTTCAATGATATGTGTAGGGTAATTGGCGAACATTATTACACTTGTGTAGCTTACATACAAGGCAAGTTTTCTAACTTCATTCTTTTATTAATGAATGCAAGTTTTCCTAAACTTTTATTGAGCAAGTTTCATAGCTATGCTATCTTTATGTCAAACAAGCTTTCTATTCCTAAATTTTATAGTGAAGTTAAGCAGGCCTATCGATTCTATCTCGTGTATGATTGTACAAGCTCTTGTAACCTAATTCGTTACATCGAGTGAGTTTTACTTTCCTTATTATTAGTCGAAGCATATATTATTCTAATACATTGATTCAAAGGAGATTGTTCTAACTCTTTTGAATATAGTACTTTGCATGTATATCATGTTTACTCAATTGTATATTGTTGATATTTGATCTTTGACTTTGATAACCTTGTTCAAATCTATATTGTTGTATTAAACCTTCAAGTAGTAAGAAAACTCTTATTGATTGAACTAATCTATAATTGAATAGTTTTCTAAAATTCTAGAACCACTGATAAGTTAGTTTCGAGCTAAACTTTCTTTAGTGCGGAAATTCTAAATTCAAGTTGAGATGAACAACCCTAACATAGGGGATTTTGTACGTGTAACGTTTAGATGTTTGTGCACAATACATGGTACAAAGGGCTGATCCCCCTAAGTACGTTAAGAAGAGTTTGTATAGTCTAAATGACTGTTAAGGTTAGGTAATAATACCTAAATACCGGAGACATAGTTCATGGTCTTAAGACCCTCAGATATTAAATTCAAACTTGTTTTCTATTTTTGATTCGTAGAACAAGTTCATTGTTGTTCAGCATTCGTTGTTCAATCACATGATGTTATCACTACTACTCTTTATATCAGTGAGCAATTATTTGCTCACTCTTGCATTTAACACTGCAGCTAAAGTTGAGAAAGTTGATGAGCCATCTACTAGCAAAGGAAAGGGCAAGATGTCCAAGTGTTGAAGATTTATTAATTTAGTTAAATGTTTTATGTTATGAGACTTATTTTATTCTATGATGTATTCCGCAGACTTATGTAATAATTTAAGGTTAGAATACCTGGGATTGTTTTATGATGATGTAACCCTTTAATGGGAAAGATTACTGTTTAAGTTATTTAAATTATGTCTTTATCCTTTGTTATGGGTAGTTTGATGTAATGGTTTTGGATAGTGAACACCAAATCCTGTTGAAATGGAGTACCCGAAACTGTGGGTGTTACAAGTTTTCTGGAATTTTGAAAAAACACATGAACAAATTCTGACAATGGTTTGACCGGCTTGAATCTTTCAATCGTGATGTTGTTAGCTAGATATATTGTATCTTTGCTATAAACTGACATGTAAGCCTCATTACCATGACACTTTAACATGTTAATAATAATCAATCTGTAATTTATAAATGGTCAAACGGCGTTGACCATTCACAGATTCATATTTGGGTTACCCATAAAATGAAGAACACCCTAAACAGCGTTTAACATGTGATTAATTAACTAAGATTCTTACCTTATGATGTTATATAGCCTAAACCAGTGTAATACTTTTGTACCCTGGTATATATACCACACACTGAAACTGTGACTCCCCCAAATTCGGGTATATTCCAAACCGACAGATAGTGCTACACGGTACTACCCTTCACACATATATTCAATTGAAAAATCTCAAAAGAACGAATATGTCTTCTATATATTCAAAATAATATTACATTTCCCCAGGTTCTTTATAACCAATACATTCGTTCTTGTCATATTATTCAATATATTACAATCATTCATCTATATTATTACATAAGTATTCTACGGGTTCGTCTTCGCCTTGCCCTTATCCTTGCCAGAGCCTTCGGTCTGTTCAATCTTAGCTGTGTTCATATGGTTCAAGCAAGAGTGAGCATGACTAGCTCAGCAAGTACAACAATTCTAATAAACAACATGCTTGAAACATAGGAATCGTATATCTTCAATAACTGAACAATAGTTACGAAGTACTATCGATAATTTAAAATAACACTTCTTTTCCTTCAAAACATTTTACAAAAACAAAATTCAGTAAAACATCAATTCCGGTTCAAGACCTTGAGCATTTCATAAGTTCTTTTAGAAAGGATATCCCGGCACTAAGTCAGTAAGTTCGACATTACTTATGAGCACGTCTAGGTGATTAGCCTATAGTACTCTATGTTGATCAACACTACATTCATTAAACATATGTACATTTAAGTTGTGGCAACATCACGTGCCTGTCGTTAAACGACAAAACATTTTTAGCATACTCAGTCTTCGTTTGAAAACCACACCAATATAACTTGGTAAACATTGACCATGCTTTGATAGTAACATAATATAAGTCTAGCTGAAAGAATTGGCTTTGACTTCATCATACAAGACTTCATGTGTAAGAATACATGAATTACAAAGCTTGTCCAGATTAAACTGGAACAAGGGTTAGAATACTTGCTTTTAGCGTATGCTACAGTTATAACACGTTCTTGTTTAAGTCTTTAAATCTCTACAGTAATGATAACATCACATAACACATTAGGTCATGAATGAACATACAAGGTTCCTAATGTATCTTCTCAATCTAATTGTGACTTAGATTGGTTTTTATTGGTTCCGGATTTTCGTTAAGTCGTTCTCATTACATTCATGTTTGATTACTTATCCTCAACCATTAGACAACATAAATAAGGTTTAACAATACCTTCTTATGCCTTATTAAGTTTCTTAGTTCATTACTAATGAGTTACAATTTATTTAATACTTGTAACATTCTTCACTGTTCAAACCCTAGGGTTGGTATTTGCTATTTCACCCTTCCTTTCTAAGTCGTCTTTGCGGTGCCACTTTTGCAACGGTAAAGACCGAACTCTCAACTCTCAAGCGTGAGTCTCAACAGTGACGCCCCCAAAATAGGTATACAACACCCATTCTGAGTCGCCAAAAATATGGTATAGAAACAACTACAACATCATTATTACAATTATCGTGCAAAATACGACTACACAAACTGTGAGTTTAAATACAAATATTGTCTTCTAGACAATATCCACACCCAGATAAAGTCCTCATTACAATTATTGATGCACCATTTTAAAAAAATTGTGAGGACTGCTAAAACAACTATCTAGGACCATCACTCTATACCCTGACTGGTTCCTGCTATATGCTCGCTTCCTAAGAAGAAAAATGGAACAAAAAGGAAAAGGGTGAGCTCAACTAGCCCAGTAAAGAATATTATGACTAAGATAATATACAACAAATTATCCTTAGTCTTCAACAGGGAAAAATCTGATAGAATATAATAGACAAAAAGTTTTAGATCAACAACTGTAGTGGAAACAACAATTCATTAGAAGAGTTAAGTAGAGAATGAAATCTACTATCATCTATGAATTTAAAAGTCCATCATCAATATTTTATTCCTGTAACATCAATCAATATACATCTTGAATCAAATATTCATCTTTGCACTACGGGCCAAAGATATTCATTTATATCACCAGTTGGTCATGTTCATCTCAACACCTGTTCATCTTTGCACTGCGGGCCAAAGATATTCATCAGGTAATCATACATCTTTGCACTACAGGCCAAAGATATTCATCAAGTATCACCATTAAAGACTGAGGATGATGAAAAACATTTTAGAGAACGAATCCAGTGAGACAGAAGGACAAATATTAGGGATTCGTATTTCAATTTATCCAAAATTAATAATACTCCTTAATAACCAATTGTGAAGTAGAATTCAAAAATAAAGATCAAAACATGGATACAATCAAAGATAGTAACCATAAAAGACATCTGGGATGAAAAAAAAGAAAATTTCATTTTTCAATAAATAATGCCGTATTTGTGAATAGTGTCGTATACGTGAATATTGCCTTCCTGTTGCACGTTCTCCTGATTGGTGATTAAAGGTGTTTCCACAGTCTCACACACTCCATTGTTAACATTCTCAGCTGCCATTCTTAAATACTGCCATAAAATAAGGGTTAATTAAACAAATTAACATATCACATAATATCCCTATATTATGACCGGCCAACAAATAAACTTAGGTAGGACACACTAGCGAAGGATTTACTCGTCTCTCCCCTCCTAGTTATATTCCCCGATCTCCGCCAGAGACCATATCCCTAAGCTCTGAAACCAACTATGACGCCCCCAAAATAGGTATACACCACCCATTCTGAGTCGCCAAAAACATAGTACAGAAATAACTATAACATCATTATTACAATTGTCGTGCAAAATACGACAACACAAACTGTGAGTTTAAATATCCACACCCAGATAAAGTCCTCATTACAATTATTGATGCACTATTTTACAAAAATAGCGAGGACTGCTAAAATAACTATCTAGGACCATCACTCTATACCCCGACTGGTTCCTGCTATATTATCGCTTCTTGAGAAGAAAAATGGAACAAAAAGGAAAAAAGTGAGTTTAACTAGCCCAGTAAAGAATATTATGACTAAGATAATATACAACAAATTATCCTTCGTCTTTAACAGGGAAAAATCTGATAGAATATAATAGATAACAAGTTTTAGATCAACAACTGCAGCGGAAACAACAATTCATTAGAAGAGTTAAGTAGAGAATGAAATCTACTATCATCTATGAATTTAAAAGTCCATCATCAATATTTTATTCCTGTAACATCAATCAATATACATCTTGAATCAAATATTCATCTTTGCACTACGGGCCAAAGATATTCATTTATATCACCAATTTGGTCATGTTCATCTCAACACTGCTCAACTTTGCACTACGGCCAAAGATTTTCATCGGTAATCATACATCTTTGCACTTTCTGGGCCAAAGATATTCATCAAGTATCACCATTAAGGGATGGCGATGATGAAAAACATTTTAGAAACGAATCCAAAGGAGATGTAAGGAAATATTAGGGATTCGTATTTCAATTTATCCAAAATTAATAATACTCCTTAATAACCAATTGTGAAGTAGAATTCAAAAATAAAGAGCAAAACATGGATACAATCAAAGATAGTAACCATAAAAGACATCTGGGATGAAAAAAAAAGAAAATTTCATTTTTCAATAAATAATGTCGTATTTGTGAATAGTGCCGTATACGTGAATAGTAATCCCGACAAAAAAAGATAGAAATTCCACAATAAAATTCATAACAATATCTAAGCATAATGATATTGAAGAAAATAATATCATTTGAGAAGAAAATAACATCCCTTACCTCAAAGAAACAGTACTTCGGAATGGAATATCGGATATGATGCTGAATGAAACTTGTACTGAATAGCAACTATCAAAGTATCTAAATACTCACAAAAATACGCTCGATAATATAAAGCGAGAAAGCTTATGTTTCTGGTGTGATTTTCAATTCTAACCTAAGCACCTATTTATAGGAAAATGCTAGCACGTTGAAGCAGACTTGACCTGCTACCTGATAGCTTTACCTGCTACTATTGGCCCCCACCATATTTGAAATAAAATTTGAACACATTTCTCACCAACCAAAAGTGGGGCCCACCAATTCTAGAAATTTCCAAAATGTTTTACCATCTAAACAATAATCAAAAACTTCAATAATTCATAATAAATAGTCTTTTTATCAGAAAAATACGAATTTTATGTCCATTCTATATGAAATCAAATTCTCTACAACTTTGTAGCTTTAAGTTTTCCCAAATTCCAAACAGAAAATATCCGAAATCCACAAACAGACGATTTTCAATACCTCATAAAATTCATAACAAATCATACGTTAATTTTTAACGGTTCAAAATTTGTGGACATATACTCAACTTATATAGTTATAACATATCCAAAAATCACAACGATCCATCGGTTGGATTAAAAATTATAACTCACACAATATATCTCAAGAACACTGATTTTTCGGATTATGAGTCCTTCAGACCAGTTTCCTTCCAATAGTCACCACGAAAAATCCACAATGAATTTTTGGGTGATTCTAGTTTCTACGGTTAGCTTACTTCCAGGGCTTTCTTTTGATATATGGCTCATCTTCTAACTCATTATACACAAAGAGTTATAGATTTTACAAAATCAAGTAATTCCATTTAATACTAATTATTTAATTCATTCATTCATTTTCCGAAATTAAGTGTCACTAAAGGTCCCTATAGCGACAGAACCGTCGCTCGCTATAGGTGTTCTTGAGCATGTTCTTGAGATTTTCCAGATTTCTTGTCAGTGTTCGAGTTAATGGGTTTGATCATCATTTAATCTTAGATCTTAGTGTTTTCTGGGCAGTCTAAGGCATCAGTGTTGAAGTATGTATGTAATACTACACATACAAACAAATATCATAGCTAAACAACATCATATCAGTAAGTTATAAAGCATTCAAATTCTTGTCAGGCATGTTCTTCATTTTCTAGGTTACCTAGAAAATGAAGAACAGCCAAGGTATCTACTTATCCGGCTTAAATCATCGCATTCCAAGCTACGATTGTGTGTTATAAAGGTTCAATCATGTAGTAGGGATGTCAGGCTACAATAATATATCAACAGATTTGTCTAACAACAACGAATTCACAAGATTCAAGCTGGTCAAAGTAAGGGTCAGGAACGTGTTCATGAACAAATCTAGGTTTTCCAGATTGTTCTTAAGGCAGTTTGGTCAACTAATTTTGACCATGATTAAATCCCATTCTGGACACGATCTGAGCAACATAAAAACATGGGTGAGTAGAACTCATGTCAGGCTACAAGATCAAACCAAAAACATATCCTAAATCATGACCAGAAGCAAGATTAGAGGCTAATAAAAGGATTGTCAGACTTTCTGGGTTTCTGGGTTGCCTAGAAACTCAGTTAGTCATGGTCGGTCAACGACCTTTGACTGCCTATAACTTTTGATTTACACATGCTCTGGACTTGATTCAAGTCTCAGATCAAAGCCCTAACATCAAAGAACAGATCTATAACATAACATACACCAAACATCAAACACACACAGATCTAAGGCCTCTAACATATGACTGTTAGGCTATTTTTTTCCAGATTTCCAAATTTCTAAAAACTCAAATTTCGAGCACTTTGATGTTATGGATCTGGGATTTAACAACCCAGATCACTAATTAACACCTTATAACACACTTCTAAACAACAATTCATAACATCTATCATCAGATCTAAGGATTTCAAGATTTAGGGTTTTTATACCATTTAGGCTTTGATTCATGAACTGATCCTTTGATTTCTGACCTTGAAATGCTAACACCTGATCATGGCTCATCTAATCACTCACTCTCACTCTACATTTCGAATTATAGAGAGAGAGAAGAGGTTGGCAAAAATGAAAAGTAAAGTGAACTTTTCTCTCTTTGATCTATTTAATTGATATGATACAATGCATTTGCTGGATATAAAAGTCACATGCTAAGCCAGGGTTAGGGCTAGGGTTGGTGAACAACCCACAATAAGTCAAGACCTACTTACCAACTCATTTTAGTATTGCAAAAAGGGCAAAATGGTCATTTCCATACAATTTTTATTTTAGAATTGTCATTTGATGAAACCCTTAGGGTTTAACCCTTAGGGTTTGACCCTTAGGGTTAAAACCTAAGCTTTATATAATTCACATTTCTAGGGTTTCCAAATTAGGTTTTCAAAAAATAGAAAATTAACAATTATAAATTATAATTAGGATTCAATAAATATATTTAGATTTCCTAATCATATAATCAATCTTGTTAATTAGAATTATTATTCACTAATTAATATTGCTAATTTAGCAATTAAATCCACAACTATACTTTAGGGTTTCTGATGGAACATTTAGGGTTCAAAATTTTGAAATTAGGGTTTGCTAATTAATTAAGCCTTAAACTAATTAATATTATAATTAATAGCACTTAAGCATTATAATTATCTTTTAAGTTCCCAGATTAGGGTTTCAAATTCCCAAAATCTGAAATTAGGGTTTTCAGATCTGGTATTAGGGTTTTCTAAAAATCAATTAGGGTTTCAAGTGAATCATTAGGGTTTTCCCTAATTAAATTATAATTAATAACGTTTAAACCTTATACCAGCATTTGCATTCCCAATCTAGGGTTTTAAATTTCTAAATCAGGGTTTTGAATTCCCGAAACCAAAATTAGGGTTTCAGAACCGGTTTCTAGGGTTTCTTATCCATTGCTAGGGTTTTCTAACTGAACGTTGACGTTCTTAATAATATTAAGGTTTGACACTGATAAAATTTATCATGCAACCCTTGACCCTTAACCACATTCTGTACACATATAATACCATAATCACAGCACATATACACTTAATCCTGAATATTATTCCAAAATCCTACACAGAATTTTGAAATCCTCAAAATTCCTTCCCAAAAATATCAAACGCATACACTTATTTTCTGTCTAGGTTCTAAATTTGAACCTTAAATCAATTATTTAAGATTTAAATAAACTGTCTAATTTCTCGGGTTGTCACATTCACCCTTTCTTTTAAGAATTTTGTCCCCGTAATTCACCTTACACTTTACACCATACTGCTTACACCATTCACACATATTATCACATGCTACCCAATACACCACTCACAAGAGTAAAAGTTTTCAAATTGTGCTGAGGAGTCGTGTAGACTATTTGTCTGTCATTTTTGCAAAGGTTTTATGGAAATTCATCCGTAAACCGTCATTACTTACGGACACAAAGGGTGATTAGCCCGATATGCCCTATACTGGCCAAGTACTGGTTTTATCTGTTTCTCGTCACTGCCATAGGCACAAAACTTTACCTCAGTCTTACTGGACTCCGCACCAAAACAATTTGGTTCGAGAAATTTCTTTCAATGAACACTTAGAGTTTTCATAACATTAGTCTAGCTGAATCGAATAGCGTAGACTCATATCAATAATTCAATTCAATCGAGTTATTTAGGTGTAGCCAAACCCCGTTGGCAAATTAAAATTTTTGAAAATATTTTTGAGAATGACGTCATGATGTCGTACTGTATTAACAGTCCGTTTGAGGATGCCGTCATCGTATGACTTTGTCATAACACATCATACAATAGTGGAATAACGATTTTAGATCAATTTCACACTAAGTATTCATGTATTTACAACTCTATCACCTTTTTATCATCTCTGCACCAGGTTACATGGTACATGAGTGATAAATAAAATAACTTTTGATATTTCAAATCATTTTGTGTCTAGCCGAAATAAGTAGCATAGACTGTACTTTAAACCGTTTCAAAAATTGTTACGAGTCTATATTTTTTTTAAAGCGCATAGTGCGTATTTAGCTTGATGTCAAAATTTCAAAGTCTAGCATAGCTAGGAGTTTTGGAAAACTTATGTCTCCACTAATAATCAATTGCTTAAACAGTCTATCTGTTCCTATAATCCTCAATTCTCCATTTACACACAACTATACCCAGTTCGTCAAACCACACTTATGAGTTCATAAACTTGCCAGAATTATATAAGTTTAAGAACTTACCCTAGTCAGACCTTTGGCGTCCATTCGGTGAGGGTTTCATAAATATTTTATATAACTATGAGTCAAGAATGTCACATAAGTATGAGTTTTAAGAACTTGTACTTAACCCTATATTCTCTACCTATGACCTATCTATCTGTTATACACTTGAGAAAGGAATCACCCTCTTAAAATGCATATAACAAATAGCGTGACACAAACATTTCAATGATTATCAGTGCCAGAAACTAAGTAGTTGTTACACCAAGTACAATTCCCCGCCCATACAAGGAATCATACAACTCAATTTACTTGGCATACGAGTCCTCAATTGAAATCCCCACCTAATCTTAACCCCCTTCTCAATACGAATTTCATTCAACTCGTATTCATAATCCTTTCCTGAATCTGTACCAATTCACACAGCAATCTTGCTGTAACTTTCCAATAATCAGATTGATTCTTATCTCATACTACATCTTTATCAGATCACGGAGTGATCTCATCGTATATATTATGATTCATTTCTATACTATGATCGTTTTGTTTTACGATCTCCTATCACTGAACTTTCAGTCTTTTAGACTCTATCTATTCACCACTACTGTTCAACTTTATTATCAGAGTTAGGGAACTTTGTAACTTCATAACTCGCTGAGATTCGTCTTTGAATCCTACCGACTGACTAACTTTATGTGAGTTAGATCTTATCCTAATCACTGCGGTTAGTAGTCTCAGGTATTCTTACCTAAGGTTCATAACCAACAGCTTTGATACCAACTGTGACGGCCCCAAATCCGGGTCCCAAATCACCACGGATCTGGTACAATCATTCTATAACTATTGCGGAAGATATAGACATAAATTATTTATACAATACACTTTACACACATTTTCCCAAAATCGAGTAACCTTAACTTATACACAAATCATAACTTATCCAACACATAACATTATTATCATACAACACTATTACAAATCTAATCGTGCACATTAACTTTAAGCTGGAACTGTCTTTAACCTTTCCTTGTATCCGAAGCATTCGCCTTAATCTGCAATGTTTATCATGATATAGCAAGGGTGAGCATGAAAGTTGCCTAGCAAGTTTAAATATTATTTAAGGATATATCATGATTGAAAGATTCTGAATAATAAGCTGGCTATAATTCATCAATATAGTTGTGAATTAGCACGAAACATTTTGACTGAACAAGTATAGAACATGAACAAATATATTTGGACCGAACGATAATGAAGGTGATCAGCCTTTCATACCTGACTTATACATGCAATATATACAAAGTACAATTTTACATGGAAATCAGCAATGATTTACCATAAGCATATCTGAATGAAACAACTCTTAGTAGAGTTGAAAAAAACTTGACTGAACCGTTGATTACTACTACGCAATTTATAACACTTTATCTGAAGACCTAATATTAGTAATATAGATCTCCAATATTAGAATAATATCATCATAATATAATACTATTATATATATATAGAATAGCCTAAACACATAACACATAACCCTATCAGTCTATACAGCACATAAGACATAGCATCAAGTCAAACTATTTCAGTCTGAGTTGAAACCAACACAATTCTATCATCCCGACGGTCTAGTCGGATAAATATCGAGTTTAAACTCAATTAATTTCTACCTAATCACTAAACAATATCTTAGATAATTTTATTATCAGTCAAAACATTTTTCATTGGCTTGTAATAATTTTTAGATAATTATTACCATTTATCATGATTTTTGAATCACTTATATCGTATTTAAATGAATTAAATACCACATAATTCCTTAATCATTAATGTTTATTTAATATTAAATATTAGTAAAAATCATAACATAATATTATAATATCACAAAGTATTTTTAATACTTTAAAATCAAATTTATATGATTTTTAAACAGTTAAATCCATTATCCAATAATTGATATTAATATTAAAATATTAATATTTTCATGACAAAATATCAAAAGTTATATTTTATAACCTAAAATATTTTTATAACACTTAAATCATTTTTATATGATTTTTAAAACATTAATTTATTTTCCAATAATTTATTTAATATATTTATTAAATAAATTAAATACCATTAATAAAAATTATTAATGAAATTCATCACAAAATATTAAAAGTCGCCAAAAATAACTTAAAATATTTTCTAATATCATAATATAATTTTTCATGATTTTTCAAGTATTAAAATCATTTTTAAATAATTTATTTAATATTATAATTAAATAAATAAATACCTTTTATATTCCAAAAATTTAAAATATTTTTGAAATATACTCAAAATAATTAAAAACTATTTTTCGGACTTTAAAATAATTTTTAGGAATTTATTTTGTATTTTTAATAATTAAATTCCATTTAATAATAATTATTTAATTCATTCATTCATTTTCCGAAATTAAGTATCACTAAATGGCCCTATAGCGACAGAACCGTCGCTCGCTATAGGTGTTCTTGAGCATGTTCTTGAGCTTTTCCAGATTTCTTGTCAGTGTTCGAGTTAATGGGTTTGATCATCATTTGATCTTAGATCTTAGTGTTTTCTGGGCAGTCTAAGGCATCAGTGTTGAAGTATGTATGTAATACTACACATACAAACAAATATCATAGCTAAACAACATCATATCAGTGAGTTATAAAGCATTCAAATTCTTGTCAGGCATGTACTTCATTTTCTAGGTTACCTAGAAAATGAAGAACAACCAAGGTATCTACTTATCCGGCTTAAATCATCGGATTCCAAGCTACGATTGTGTGTTATAAAGGTTCAATCATGTAGTAGGGATGTCAGGCTACAATAATATATCAACAGATTTGTCTAACAACAACAAATTCACAAGATTCAAGCTGGTCAAAGTAAGGGTCAGGAACGTGTTCATGAACAAATCTAGGTTTTCCAGATTGTTCTTAAGGCAGTTCGGTCAACTAATTTTGACCATGATTAAATCCCATTCTGGACACGATCTGAGCAACATAAAAACATGGATGAGTAGAACTCATGTCAGCCAACAAGATCAAACCAACAACATATCCTAAATCATGACCAAAAGCAAGATCAGAGGCTAATAAAAGGATTGTCAGACTTTCTGGGTTTCTGGGTTGCCTAGAAACTCAGTTAGTCATGGTCGGTCAACGACCTTTGACTGCCTATAACTTTTGATTTACACATGCTCTGGACTTGCTTCAAGTCTCAGATCAAAGCCATAACATCAAAGAACAGATCTATAACATAACATACACCAAACATCTAACACACACAGATCTAAGGCCTCTGACATATGACTGTTAGGCTATTTTTTTTCCAGATTTCCAAATTTCTAAAAACTCAAATTTCGAGCACTTTGATGTTATGGATCTGGGATTTAACAACCCAGATCACTAATTAACACCTTATAACACACTTCTAAACAACAATTCATAACATCTATCATCAGATCTAAGGATTTCAAGATTTAAGGTTTTTATACCTTTTAGGCTTTGATTCATGAACTGATCCTTTAATTTCTGACCTTGAAAAGCTAACACCTGATCATGGCTCATCTAATCACTCTCTCACTCTACATTTCGAATTATAGAGAGAGAGAAGAGGTTGGCAAAAATGAAAAGTAAAGTGAACTTTTCTCTCTCTTTGATCTATTTAATTGATATGATACAATGCATTTGCTGGATATAAAAGTCACATGCTAAGCCAGGGTTAGGGCTAGGGTTGGTGAACAACCCACAATAAGTCAAGACCTACTTACCAACTCATTTTAGTATTGCAAAAAGGGCAAAATGGTCATTTCCATACAATTTTTATTCTAGAATTGTCATTTGATGAAACCCTTAGGGTTTAACCCTTAGGGTTAAAACCTAAGCTTTCTATAATTCACCTTTCTAGGGTTTCCAAATTAAATTTTCAAAAATAGAAAATTAACAATTATAAATTATAATTAGGATTCTATACATATATTTAGATTTCCTAATCATATAAGCAATCTTGCTAATTAGGATTATTATTCACTAATTAATATTGCTAATTTAGCAATTAAATCCACAACTATACATTAGGGTTTCTGATGGAACATTTAGGGTTCAAAATTTTGAAATTAGGGTTTGCTAATTAATTAAGCCTTAACCTAATTAATATTTTAATTAATAGCACTTAAGAATTATAATTATCTTTTAAGTTCCCAGATTAGGGTTTCAAATTCCTAAAATCTGAAATTAGGGTTTTCAGATCTGGTATTAGGGTTTTCTAAAAATCAATTAGGGTTTCAAGTGAATTATTAGGGTTTTTCCTAATTAAGTTATAATTAATAACGTTTAAACCTTATACCAGCATTTGCATTCCCAATCTAGGGTTTTAAATTTCTGAATCAGGGTTTCGAATTCCCGGAACGAAATTAGGGTTTCAAAATTGATTTCTAGGGTTTCTTATCCATTGCTAGGGTTTTCTAACTGAAAGTTGACGTTCTTAATAATATTAGGGTTTGACACTGATAAAATTTATCCTACAACCCTTGACCCTTAACCACATTCTGTACACATATAATACCATAATCACAGCACATATACACTTAAACTTGAATATTTTTCCAAAATCCTACACAGAATTTTGAAATCCTCAAAATTTCTTCCCAAAATATCAAACGCATACACTTATTTTCTGTCTAGGTTCTAATTTTGAACCTTAAATCAATTATTTAAGATTTAAATAAATTGTCTAATTTCTCGATTTGTCACATTCACCCCTTCTTCTAAGAATTTCATCCCCGAAATTCACCTTACACTTTACACCATACTGCTTACACCATTCACACATATTATCACATGCAACCCAATGCACCACTCACAAGAGTAAAAGTTTTCAAATTTTGCTGAGGAGTCGTATAGACTATTTGTCTGTCATTTTCGCAAAGGTTTTATGGAAATTCATCCGTAAACCGTCATTACTTACGACACAAAGGGTGATTAGCCCGATATGCCCTATACTTGCCAAGTACTGGTTTTATCTGTTTCTTGTCACTGCTATAGGCACAAAACTTTACCTCAGTCTTACTGGACTCCGCACCAAAACAATTTGGTTCGGGAAATTTCTTTCAATGAACACTTAGAGTTTTCAAAACATTAGTCTAGCTGAATCGAATAGCGTAGACTCATATCAATAATTCAATTCAATTGAATTATTTAGGTGTAGCCAAACCCCGTTGGCAAATTAAAATTTTAAAAATATTTTTGAGAATGACGTCGTGATGTCGTCTTCAGTATTAACGATCCGTTTGAGGATCTTGTCATCATCGTATGACTTTGTCATAACATATCATACAATAGTGGAATAATGATTTTAGATCAATTTCACACTAAGTATTCCTGTATTTACAACTCTATCACCTTTTTATCATCTCTGCACTAGGTTACATGGTACATGAGTGATAAATAAAATAACTATTGATATTTCAAATCATTTTTTGTCTAGCCAAAATAAGTAGCATAGACTGTACTTTAAACCGTTTCAAAAATTGTTACGAGTCTACATTTTTTTTTAAAGCGCATAGTGCGTATTTAGCTTGATGTCAAAATTTCAAAGTCTAGCATAACTAGGAGTTTTAGAAAACTTATGTCTCCACTAATAATCAATTGCTTAAACAGTCTATCTGTTCCTATAATCCTCAATTCTCCATTTACACACAACTATACCCAGTTCATCAAACCACACTTATGAGTTCATAAACTTGCCACAATTATATGAATTTAAGAACTTACCCTAGTCACACCTTTGGCGTCCATTCGCTGAGGGGTTCATAAACATTTTATATAACTATGAGTCAAGAATGTCACATAAGTATGAGTTTTAAGAACTCGTACTTAACCCTATATTCTCCACCTATGACCTATCTATCTGTTATACACTTGAGAAAGGAATCACCCTCTAAACATGCTTATAGCAAATAGCGTGACAAACATTTCAATGATTATCAGTGCCAGAAACTAAGTAGTTGTTACACCAAATACAATTCCCCGCCTATATAAGGAATCATACAACTCAGCTGCTGACATGAGTCCTCAATTGAAATACCCACCTAATCTTAACTACCTTCTCAATACGAATTTCATTCAACTCGTATTCATAATCATTTCCTGAATCTGTACCAATTCACACAGCAATCTTGCTGTAACTTTCCAATCATCAGATTGATTCTTATCCCATATTACGTCTTTATCAGATCACGGAGTGATCTCATCGTATATATTACGATTCATTTCTATACTATGATCATTTTGTTTTATGATCTCCTATCACTGAACTTTCAGTCTTTTAGACTTTATCTATTCACCACTACTGTTCAACTTTATTATCAGAGTTAGGGAACTCCGTATCTTCATAACTCGCCGAGATTCATTTTTGAATCTTACCGACCGACTAACTCTATGTGAATTAGATCTTATCCTAATCACTGCGGTTATTAGTCTCAGTTATTCCTACCTAAGGTTCATAACCAACAGCTTTGATACCAACTGTGACGGCCCCAAATCTGGGTCCCAAATCACCACGGATCTGGTACAATCATTCAATAACTATTGCGGAAGATATAAACATAAATTGTTTATACAATACACTTTACACACATTTCCCCAAAATTGAGTAACCCTAACTTATACACAAATCATAACTTATCTAACACATAACATTATTGTCATACAATACTATTACAAATCTAATCGCGCTCATTAACTTTAAGTTGGAACTATCTTTAACCTTTCCTTGTATCCGAAGCATTCACCTTAATCTGCAATGTTTATCATTGTATAGCAAGGGTAAGCATGAAAGTTTCCCAGCAAGTTTAAATATTATTTAAGGATATATCATGATTGAAAGATTCTGAATAATAAGCTGGCTATAATTCATCAATATAGTTGTGAATTAGCACGAACAAACTTTTGACTGAACAAGTATTGAACATGAACAAATATATCTGGACCGAACGATAATGAAGGTGATCAGCCTTTCACACCTGACTTATACATGCAATATGTACAGAGTACAATTCCACATGACAATCAGCAATGATTTACCATAAGCATATCTGAATGAAACAACTCTTAGTAGAGTTAAAAAAACTTGCCTGAACCGTTAATTACTGCTACGCAATTTATAACGCTTTATCCAAAGACCTAATATTAGTAATATAGATCTCCAATATTAGAATAATACCATCATAATATAATATTATTATATATATATACATAGAATAACCTAAACACATAACACATAACCCTATCAGTCTATACAGCACATAAGACATAGCATCAAGTCAAACTATTTTGATTCGAGGTTTGAAGCCGAAGCACAATTCTATCATCCCGACCGTGCAATTACAGTGGGACAAATATCTATTTAAGCTCAATTAAACTCTACCTAATCACTAAACAATATCTTAGATAATTTTATTATCGGTCAAAACATTTTTCATAGGCGTGTAATAATTTTCAGATAATTATTACCATTTATCATGATTTTTGAATCACTTATATCGTATTTAAATGAGTTAAATACCACATAATTCCTTAATCATTAATATTTATTTAATATTAAATATTAATAAAAATCATAACATAATATTATAATATAATTATAATATCACAAAGTATTTTAATACTTTAAAATCATATTTATATGATTTTTAAGCGATTAAATCCATTATCCAATAATTGATATTAATATTAAAATATCAATATTTTCATGACAAAATAAAAAAAAGTTATATTTTATAAATTAAAATATTTTTATAACACTTCAATCATTTTTATATGATTTTTAAAACATTAATTCTATTTTTCCATAATTTATTTCATATATTTAGTAAATAAATTAATTACCATTAATAATAAATTATTAATAAAATTCATCACAAAATATTTAAAGTCGTTAAAAATAACTTAAAATATTTTCTAATATCATAATATAATTTTTCAAGTATTAAAATCATTTTTAAATAATTTAATTAATATTATAATTAAATAAATAAATAAATTTTATATTCCAAAAATTTAAAATATTTTTGAAATATACTCAAAATAATTAAAATTATTTTTCGGACTTTAAAATAATTTTTAGGAATTTATTTTGTATTTTTAATAATTAAATTCCATTTAATACTAATTATTTAATTCATTCATTCATTTTCCGAAATTAAGTGTCACTAAAGGGCCCTATAGCGACAGAACCGTCGCTATAGGTTTTCTTGAGCATGTTCTTGAGCTTTTCCAGATTTCTTGTCAATGTTCGAGTTAATGGGTTTGATCATCATTTGATCTTAGATCTTAGTGTTTTCTGGGCAGTCTAAGGCATCAATGTTGAAGTATGTATGTAATACTACACATACAAACAAATATCATAGCTAAACAACATCATATCAGTGAGTTATAAAGCATTCAAATTCTTGTCAGGCCTGTTCTTCATTTTCTGGGTTACCCAGAAAATGAAGAACAACCAAGGTATCTACTTATCCGGCTTAAATCATCGAATTCCAAGCTACGATTATGTGTTATAAAGGTTCAATCCCGTAGTAGGGATGTCAGGTTACAATAATATATCAACAGATTTGTCTAACAACAACGAATTCACAAGATTCAAGCTGGTCAAAGTAAGGGTCAGGAACGTGTTCATAAACAAATCAGGGTTTTCCAAATTGTTCTTAAGGCAGTTCGGTCAACTAATTTTGACCATGATTAAATCCCATTCTGGACACGATCTGAGCAACATAAAAACATGGAAGAGTAGAACTCATGTCAAGCTATAAGATCAAACCAACAACATATCCTAAATCATTACCAGAAGCAAGATCAGAGGCTAATAAAGGCATGTCGGATTTACGGGTTTTACGGGTTGCCCGAAACTTCGATTAGTCATGGTTGGTCAACGAACTTTGACTGCCTATAACTTTTGATTTACACATGCTCTGGATTTGATTCAAGTCTCAGATCAAAGCCCTAACATCAAAGAACAGATCTATAACATAACATACACCAAACATCAAACACACACAGATTTAAGGCCTCTGACATATGATTGTTAGGCTATTTTTTTCCAGATTTCCAAATTTCTAAAAACTTAAATTTCGAGCACTTTGATGTTATGGATCTGGGATTTAACAACCCAGATCACTAATTAACACCTTATAACACACTTCTAAACAACAATTCATAACATCTATCATAAGGATTTTAAGATTTAGGGTTTTTATACCTTTTAGGCTTTGACTCATGAACTGATCCTTTAATTTCTGACCTTGAAATGCTAACACCTGATCATGGCTCATCTAATCACTCACTCTCACTCTACATTTCAAATTATAGAGAGAGAAGGGTTAACAAAAATGAAAAGTAAAGTGAACTTTTCTCTCTTTGATCTATTTAATTGATATGATACAATGCATTTGCTGGATATAAAAGTCACATGCTAAGCCAGGGTTAGGGCTAGGGTTGGTGAACAACCCACAATAAGTCAAGACCTACTTACCAACTCATTTTAGTATTGCAAAAAGGGCAAAATGGTCATTTCCATACAATTTTTATTCTAGAATTGTCATTTGATGAAACCCTTAGGGTTTGACCCTTAGGGTTAAAACCTAAGCTTTCTATAAATCACCTTTCTAGGGTTTCCAAATTAAGTTTTCAAAAATAGAAAATTAACAATTATAAATTATAATTAGGATTCTATACATATATTTAGATTTCCTAATCATATAAGCAATCTTGCTAATTAGGATTATTATTCACTAATTAATATTGCTAATTTAGCAATTAAATCCACAACTATACATTAGGGTTTCTGATGGAACATTTAGTGTTCAAAAATTTGAAATTAGGGTTTGCTAATTAATTAAGCCTTACCCTAATTAATATTATAATTAATAGCACTTAAGCATTATAATTATCCTTTAAGTTCCCAGATAAGGGTTTCAAATTCCCAGAATCTAAAATTAGGGTTTTCAGATATGGTATTAGGGTTTTCTAAAAATCAATTAGGGTTTCAAGTGAATCATTAGGGTTTTTCCTAATTAAGTTATAATTAATAACGTTTAAACCTTATACCAGCATTTGCATTCCCAATCTAGGATTATAAATTTCTGAATCAGGGTTTCGGATTCCCAGAACCGAAATTAGGGTTTCATAACCGATTTCTAGGGTTTTTTATCCATTGCTAGGGTTTTCTAACTGAACATTGATGTTCTTAATAATATTAGGGTTTGACCATTCACACATATTATCACATGTTGGATATAAAACATCAAACACATACAGATCTAATGTGACGCCCCCAAAATAGGTATACATCACCCAAACTTAGTCGCCAAATACATGGTACAAAATTCAAATATAACTTAATAATACAATTGTCATGTAAGGTATGAAAAAACATAAACTGAGAGTTTTAAAACGAATATTGTCTTCTAGACAGTATTCAACTCAAAAGGAGTCCTCAATACATTTATTATCACACTATTTCATAGAATAGTGAGGACTACTAATACTATCATCTGGACCGTCACTCCATTCCCCGACTAGTCCTGGCTACGTTCACATTTCCTGAAGAGAACAATGAAAGCAAAAGGGTGAGCTCAACTGGCCTAATAAAAAATATTATGACTAAGATAATGCAGAATAATTTATCGTTAGCCTTCAACAGTGTTAAACTGATAAAATATAACAAACATCAAGTTTAACTGCAGCGGAACAAGCAATCCATTAGAAGAGTCAAGTAGAGAATAAAATCTACTATCTTCTATGATTTAAAAGGTTTTTCATCACTTTTATCACTGAGACTCAGTTTAATAAATAATCCACATCATCGAATCACCCCTGCACCAATTATTCATGCCACCAAAAAAGAATACAAAGCAATTACATAACCGTCTCTTTTATCACATGTATATATATTTATATAATACTATTATTTAAACAATTATAATATATTTAAATAAATATTTTATCGGAGAAATAATTATAATTCCACAGAAAATATGTCAAACTTTCAACAATTATTTCATGCTAA
The DNA here is from genome assembly GCA_020205605.1 of Panax ginseng. Classification (NCBI taxonomy): domain Eukaryota; kingdom Viridiplantae; phylum Streptophyta; class Magnoliopsida; order Apiales; family Araliaceae; genus Panax; species Panax ginseng. The sequence continues at coordinate 136,474,643 of CM035139.1, forward strand.
AATTCCTTTATTTAAATCAAAATTGAACCAATATCCACCACATAATAATTTATATTATAAGTTCACAATATCAACAACCAGATAATTCCTAAGAAAGAGGAGGCTTTCCGATAAGGATTTCTCGTTATTGACGTGCAATTAGGTGACCACACCTCTCCTTGACAGAACTTCTAGACATTGTCAATATTGCAAATAATAATATGAATAACTTTGTTGTCTCAATTATTGATTTAATAATATATTAAATTTTATGCAGATGATACTCTGACAATAATTGAATCAATAATATGAGAGATATGATGCAGCAATTACTATAGCAATAATTGAGTATAACTGAGTGACTTCTCACGTAAGCATCAATGTTGTGTGCTACTATGCAACCACGTGTATTACTGTATTTTAATCACCGGGTATTCTAACAGTTAACGGTAAAACTTTCGTCGTTATTTTATTTTTGTCATTTTCTCAATCCGACAATAATTCCGTTATGGGGTCCACCAATGATTGTGCCGTCGTAAGAATATTATCTGTTAAAACGAATATTCCCCGACCAATCGAATATTATATAACAACTTGCATACTTTGTAAAATTTATAAATATTACCCACAACTATAACATTATATCAAAATTTACTCCATAATATTCAAAATGATATTTATAGAAAATTCATCTTTATTAATAAAAGTTGGGGTCTTACAACCTCCCCTTCTTATGAAATTTTGCCCTCGAAATTAGGATACGTACCTGGTATGTCAAAGAGGTAAGGATACCTTGATTTCATTTCAGATTCTAACTCCCAGGTTATTTCCTCAATATCGTGGTTTCTCCAAAAAACTTTGACTTGAGGTATAACCATGGAACGTAAAATATGCTCCTTCTTATCTAAGATTTTAACAGGAACCTCTTCATATGTTAATCTTACGCTATTTCATCTGGTTCTAACTCAATAATGTGGTTCGGGTCTTTCACATATTTATGTAACATAGATATGTGAAAAACGTTATGAACACAAGACATACTTGGCGGTAAGGCGAGTCTATAGGCCACAGTTCCTACTCGTTCGAGGATTAAAAATGGGCCAATGAATCAAGGATTGAGCTTTCCTCTCTTTCCAAATCTCGTAACTCCTTTCCATGGAGCAACACCTAACAACACATGTTTTCCAATATTGAATTCCACATCCTTTCGATGAAGATCAGCATAACTCTTTTATCGATTTTATGAGATTTTTATACGTTGTCGGATCGTTTGAATCTTTTCTGTAGTCATACGTACCAACTTCGGTCCCAACAACGTTTCTTCACCCACCTCATCCCAGCATACTGGAGAACGACACTTTCTTCCATACAATGCCTCGAATGGAGCCATGCCAATACTTGCTTGATAACTGTTATTGTAGGAAAACTCCACCAATGGTAAGAACTTGTCCCAAATCTCCTTGAAATCAAGGACACGGAGTCTTAATAGATCTTCAAGAGTTTGAATAGTCCTCTCTAACTGCCCGTCCATTTGAGGAAGATAGGCTGAACTAAATCGTAAATTCGTGCCCATAGCTTTTTGCAAACTTACCCAAAATCTTGAAGTGAATCTTGGGTCTCGATCAGAAACTATGGATACTGGCATACCATGCAATCTTACAATCTCGTTTATGTACATACGAGCAAGACGTTCAAGTGTATAAGTTTCTCGTATAGGTAAGAAATGAGCAGACTTGGTCAATCTATCAATAATGACGCAAATTACATCTATGCCTTGAGAAACCTTGAGAAGACCAGTAACGAAATCCATGGTAATGTGCTCCCACTTCCATTCTGGAATTTCAAGTGGTTGCAAAGGACCTTTTGGTACTTGATGCTCCGCCTTGACTCGTTGACAAGTTAAACACCTTGAGATAAACTCTGTTATCTCTCTCTTCATATTGCTCCACCAAAATGTATGCCGAAGATCATGATACATTTTGGTACTCCTAGGACAGATTGCAAACGGTGTGTTGTGCACCTCCATCATGATTTTATACTTTAAATCAGGGTCGTTGGGAACACACAAAGTCTGGAGTTGACTCGAAGTATTCCTTCTTCATCTATTCTTGCTTCCAGCATAGCACCTTCTTGCACTTTCTTCCTCATCCTCATACGCATCGGCTCCAGTGCAGTAGCTTGAGCGACTTTAACTTTATCGATTAAAGTCAGTTTTACTCGTATATTCGCCATCATCACATGGGTCCCTGGAGTCTTTAGCTCTATCTCCATCCTTTCCAAGTCATACAAAATGGGCCTTTGCGTTGACAATATCGCACGTGTACCCGCATATGATCTTCTACTCAATGCGTCAGCTACCACGTTCGCTTTTCCAAGATGGTATTAGCTGGTATGATCATAATCTTTCAACAGTTCAAGCCAACGTCGTTGTCGCATGTTGAGTTTTTTTTGAGTGAAGAAATATTTGAGGCTTTTATGATTCGTAAAGATCTCCACTTTCTCTCCATACAAGTAATGCCTCCAAATCTTTAGTGCAAAATATTGCGCTAACTCTAGATCATGAGTAGGATAATTCCTCTCATATTCTTTGAGTTATCGTGAGGCATAAAGCTATGACTTTCCCATGTTGCATGAGAACACATCCCAACCCTTTGCACGAAGCGTCATCAGAGATGACAAATCCTCCTCAGGCAGATGGTATTGTCAAAAGCAGTCTTTGAAATGAGTCTCCTCTTGAGTTCTTAAAACTCTTCTCACATTCCACTCTCCAACCGAATTTTGTATCTTTCCGAGTCAGCTGAGTTAATGGAGTAGCGATTCAAGAAAATCCTTCTACGAATCTCCAATAATAACCAGCTAAGCCGAGAAAGCTACGTACTTCGGTCACTGATTTAGGTTTCTCCCAGCTATAAATAGCTTCAATCTTTGCCTGGTCAACAGATATTCCATGACTTGATACTACATGCCCAAGGAATGCTACTTCCTCAAGCCAGAACTCGCATTTCTTCAACTTGGCATAAAGCTTATTTTCACGAAGCTTTTGGAGTATTAACCTCAAGTGTTGCTCATGATCTTCACGGCTTTTGGAATATTTGAGGATGTCATCAATAAAGACGACCACAAAGTGATCCAAATATTCCTTGAATACTCGGTTCATCATATCCATGAAGGCAGCAGGAGCATTAGTCAATCCAAAAGACATGACTAGGAATTCATAATGCCCGTACCAAGTTCTAAAAGCCATCTTTGGAATGTCATCGGTTCTAATCTTTAACTAATGATATCCGGAACAAAGATCAATCTTTGAAAAGAATTTGGCGCCTTGGCTAATTGGGTCAAACAATTCAATCAATACGTGGCAATGGGTACCTATTTTTTATGGTGACATGATTCAACTCCCGATAATCAATACAAAGTCGCATACTTCCATCTTTCTTCTTCACGAATAGAACAGGAGCACCCCAAGGAGACGTACTAGGACAAATGAAACCGATGCCTAACAATTCCTGCAATTAGGTCTTTAACTCCTGAAGTTCAATAGGAGCCATTCGATATGGGGCTTTGGAAATGGGTTCTATACCAGGTTCAAGTTCGATACAAAATTCAATTTCACACTCTGGGTGTAGGCCAGGAAGTTCTTCAGGGAATACGTCAGGAAATTTATTAACAATAGAAATATCATTCAAAACTGACGTATTTTTGTTTAAATCCGTGACATGAGCTAAGAAAGCTTGACATCCGTTTTTCAATAAACGAATAGCTTTATGGCTAGAGATGACAGTGATTGATTTTAATGGTTTGGTTTCTTGAATTCGCATAATAGGTTGGTTAGGAATATGAAAGCTAACAACCTTACAAAAACAATCAATTTTTGCATGATGAGTAGTCAACCAATCAATCCCTAGAATTACGTCAAATGCAAGTATTTTCAATGAAATAAGATCGACAGGTAATGTGAGGGTACCGATTTGAACCAAACAAGACTTATAAACAGTGGATGTAATGAAGGTTTCTCCCAACGTAGTTTCAATAGATAAGTCAAAGTCTAATTTCTCCAGAGTCAAATTTAAACGTTGACCGCAAGTAGGAGAAATAAAAGAATGGGTAGAACCGGTATCAAATAAGGTATAGACTTCACTAGAGTTTATGATAAGCTTACCCGTGATGACCTCTTTCGGGTTCCTTACTTTCTGGGAGGTCACAACAAACGCTCTCCCTTGAACTATCAGCTTTGACTTTTCTGGGATGGGCTTTGCTGCCTCCATCCCAGCTGGACTTGTCCTTGGTGCATGAAAAAATCAGGCTAGGTAACCTTCTCTTCCACAATTATAACATGCTTTGGACGGCATCGCGCAGTTTGGACTGATGTGACCCTCCCCTCCGCATTTGAAGCATATGATAGGTTGTCGTTCTCCTTCCTTAACAACGAGTGCTGGTGATGACGTCTTTCCATCATTGTTGAATCTCCTCTTCTTGAAATGTCCACTCTTATTGTCCTGTCCATGATTACCACCGAAGTGGTTACCATTTTTGGCATGTTGATTCCCTCCACGTTTGTTGTCACCGCTTCGATGACTTCTACCACTGGTATTATCATTTTACCAGCTGCTCTCTCTTGGTTGGGTTGACTCATTATCACGTTCCAATAACTAATCCCTATTCACAACATCTGAATACAAGCAAAGTTTGTGAGAGATAAGGTATTGACGTATCTCGGGTTTCAAACCTCTTAGAAACATTCGCGTCATTCTCTCCTCATTATCAACTAAGTGGGACGCAAATCGGGACAACTCAGCAAACTTGGCTTCGTATTGTGACACGGTCATGTTGTTTTGCTCTAGTTTAATAAACTCTACCTCTTTCATGTGACGAATACTTTCGGGAAAGTACTTGTTGTTGAACAGTTCTTGGAACTTCTCCCAAGACATCTTCAGTGCGGCAAGTTGAGTACACTTTACAGATTCCCACTAGTAATCTGCTTCTGCCCGCAACATGAAGGTGGGAAAGGGAACCTTTTGCTCCTCAAAGCATCCCAAGACATCAAATTATATCTTGTTGATCTGCTTTATCCACATCTCTGCCTTAAGTGGTTTTGGCTTTCCAAAAAACTCTGGTGGTCCCAGCTCCTTGAACTATTTAGCAGTGACCGTCCGAGAATTACCAGTGTTTCCACCTGTATTGCAGACAAGAGTCTCTCTTGCCTGATGTTGAATGAATTGCAGAAAGCCTCTGAACATTCCATCGTTCATCATTTGGTCAGTGTTGTTGTTTTCATGAGGATTGTTGCCTTCCTGATGCACATTATCCTGATTGTTGATCTGTGGAGACTCAATGGTCTCCTGTGCTCCATTGCTATTCTCAACATTCTCGGATGTCATTTTCAAATACTGCCACAAAACAAGGGTTAATTGACATGTCACATATTATCCCTATACTCTGACCGACCAATTAAACACCAAATAAACTTAGGTAGGTCATAATAGCGAAGGAATTCCCCATCTCTCCCCTCCTAGTTCTTGTCTCACATCTCAGCCAGGGATCATATCCCTAAGCTTTGATACCAACTGTGACGCCCCCAAAATAGGTATACATCACCCATCCTGAGTCGCCAAATACATGGTATAAAATTCAAATACAACTTAATAATACAATTGTCATGTAAGGTACAACAAAACATAAACTGAGAGTTTTAAAATGAATATTGTCTTCTAGACAGTATTCAACTCAAAAGGAGTCCTCAATACATTTATTATCACACTATTTGATAGAATAGTGAGGACTATTAATGCTATCATCTGGACCGTCACTCCGTTCCACGACTAGTCCCGACTACATTCTCATTTCCTGAAGAGAACAATGAAAGCAAAAGTGTGAGCTCAACTAGCCCAGTAAAAAATATTATGACTAAGATAATGCAGAATAATTTATCGTTAGCCTTCAACGGTGTTAAACTAATAAAATATAATAAACATCAAGTTTAACTACAGTGGAACAAGCAATCCATTAGAAGAAATCAAGTAAAGAATAAAATCTACTATCTTCTATGATTTAAAAGGTTTTCATCACTTTAATCATTTGAGACTCGACAATAAATAATCCACATCATCGAATCACCCCTACACTTTTCTGACCAAGGATATTCTTTAGTATTACGACCACAAATTATCCATGCACTACTGGGCCAAGGATATTCGTGTATTCATCAATGGTCATGATCATGCCAACAATCGTCCATGAATGCACTCTGAGAAGCCAATGAGGACTTTTACCACATCATTTGTAATATTACGGTCATAATTATCTTAGAATAATCCTCATCATAATCATACCAAGTCCATCTATGCACTTTCTGAGGCCCACGGATGACTTTCAATGAATATAAACATGAGGATGATGACAATGATATAAGAATTCAATAAAACAAGTTCAAGGATAAATTTTTAAAGATTTATAATTTAATTTATCCGAAAATCAATAACGTCAAATTGTCAACATGATCTCGCTTTGTGGAGTAAAATTCAAGAATAATATTGTACCAAAAATAATTTGGACCAAAAACGAATCAATTTTTATTATGAATAGTATCCCGGGTGAATAGTACTTGAGTGAATAGTACCCCATGAATAGTACTTTGGGAATAGTAACCCTGTGAATAGTACTCCGGCATAAAAAAGTTAAAACTTATCAAGAACGCTCAGAATAATATTTTTATGAAAAGATACTAGATGAAGTGCAAATATCAAGGATATTCTACTAATTTCAGGAATTATAGAAGCAATACTTACCATACTAAGTTTAAATTTAGGAATATGAAATGAAATAATATCCCTTCCATACTATGGAGTATAAAAGAAAATAATATTTCTTACGAGTATTGAAATAAAATAATATCCTTTACCTTAGTAGAAACTGGATTTGACTGAAATATCGGATATTATTCTGAGAAAATCTTGCAGAAAAAAACTACACTCAAAGTATCCTTATACTCAAGAAAATACTCACAATACTATAGTAATAATGCTTGAGATTATTTTGGTGTGATTTTATGATGAAGGGTTGATCTCCTTTTATAGTACAATTAGGAGGAATAAAATGACAAGCATATCAAACTTCCTGCCAAACTATTCTCATTTCAAAGCCTAACTCTTCTTATTTTTTATATGGGTGGGGGCCACCCTTTGAAACAATCTTTGCAGGCAACATGTTCTTACAAAACAAATGGCCTAACAACTTCATTTTTCACTCATTTCTTCCTTATTTGAGGGCCCACAAAATTAGGAAACACTAATTATTCAAGCCACCAAAAAAGAATACAAAGCAATGACATAACTGTCTCTTTTATCACATGTATATATTTATATTATACTATTATTTAAACAATTATAATATATTTAAATGAATATTTTATCGGAGAAATAATTATAATTCCACAGAAAATATGTCAAACTTTCAACAATTATTTCATGTTAAAATTCCTTTATTTAAATCAAAATTGAACCAATATCCACCACATAATAACTTATATTATAAATTCACAATATCAACAACCAGATCATTCCCAGGAAAGAGGGGGCTTTCTGATACGGATTTCTCCTTATTGGCGCGCAATTAGGTGACCAAACCTCTCCTTGACAGAACTTCTAGACATTGTCAATATTGCAAATAATAATATGAATAACTTTGTTGTTTCAATTATTGATTTAATAATATATAAAATTTTATGTAGATGATATTGTGACAATAATTGAATCAATAATATGAGAGATATGATGCAGCAATTACTGTAGCAATAATTGAGTATAACTGAGTGACTTCTCACGTAAGCATCAATGTCGTGTGCTACTATGCAACCACGTGTATTACTGTATTTTAATCACCGGGTATTCTAACAGTTAACGGTAAACTTTCGCCGTTATTTTATTTTTGTCGTTTTCTCAATCCGACAATAATTTCGTTATGGGGTCCACCAATGATTGTGTCGTCGTACGAATATTTCCTGTTAAAACGAATATTTCCCGACCAATCGAATATTATATAACAACTTGCATACTTTATAAAATTTATAAATATTACCCACAACTATAACATTATATCAAAATTTACTCCATAATATTCCAAATGATATTTATAGAAAATTCATCTTTATTCATAAAAGTTGAGGTCTTACATCTAAGGCCTCTAACATATGACTGTCAGTCCATTTTTTTCCAGATTTCTAGATTTCTAAAAACTCAAATTTCGAGCACTTTGATGTTATGGATCTGGGATTTATCAACCCAGATCACTAATTAACACCTTATAACATACTTCTAAACAAAAATTCATAACATTTATCATCAGATCTAAGGATTTCAAGATTTAGGGTCTTTATACCTTTTAGGCTTTGATTCATGAACTGATCCTTTGATTTCTGACCTTGGAATGCTAACACCTAATCATGGCTCATCTAATCACTCAATCTCACTCTACATTTTGAATTATAGAGAGAGAAGAGGTTGGCAAAAATGAAAATTAAAGTGAACTTTTCTCTCTTTGATCTATTTAATTGATATGATACAATGCATTTGCTGAATATAAAAGTCACATGCTAAGCTAGGGTTAGGGCTAGAGTTGGTGAACAACCCACAATAAGTCAAGACCTACTTACCAACTCATTTTAGTATTGCAAAAAGGGCAAAATGGTCATTTCCATACAATTTTTATTCTAGAATTGTCAATTGATGAAACCCTTAGGGTTTAACCCTTAGGGTTAAAACCTAAGCTTTCCATAATTCACCTTTCTAGGGTTTCCAAATTAGGTTTTCAAAAATAGAAAATTAACATTTATAAATTATAATTAGGATTCTATAAATATATTTAGATTTCCTAATCATACACTCAATCTTGCTAATTAGGATTATTATTCCCTAATTAATATTGCTAATTTAGCAATTAAATCCACAACTGTACATTAGGGTTTCTAACGGAACATTTAGGGTTCAAAAATTTAAAATTAGGGTTTGCTAATTAATTAAGCCTTACCCTAATTAATATTATAATTAATAGCACTTAAGCACTATAATTATCCTTTAAGTTCCCAGATTAGGGTTTTAATTTCCCAGAATCTGAAATTAGGGTTTTCAGATCTGGTATTAGGGTTTTCTAAAAATTAATTAGGGTTTCAAGTGAATCATTAGGGTTTTCCCTAATTAAGTTATAATTAATAACGTTTAAACCTTATACCAGCATTTGCATTCCCAATCTAGGGTTTTAAATTTCCGAATCAGGGTTTCGGATTCCCGGAACCGAAATTAGGGTTTTAAAACCAGTTTCTAGGGTTTCTTATCCATTGCTAGGGTTTTCTAACTGAATGTTGACGTTCTTAATAATATTAGGGTTTAACACTGATAAAATTTATCTGGTCAACCCTTGACCCTTAACCACATTCTGTACACATATAATACCATAATCACAGCACATATACACATATACACTTAATCCTGAATATTTCTCCAAAATCCTAAACAGAATTTTGAAATCCTCAAAATTCCTTCCCAAAAATATCAAACGCATACACTTATTTTCTGTCTAGGTTCTAATTTTGAACCTTAAATTAATTATTTAAGATTTTAATAAATTGTCTAATTTCTCGGATTGTCACATTGGTACAATACCTAAGTATCATATGATCAATATAACTTCTTCTTAATGCTTAATATTCCTAACGTTCTCTAATTAAGTCCGCATGCGAAATATTGCGTTTTCCATACTTAGATTATTATTACATAATTCATCTTACCTTGATATTATAACGTTACGTATTTCTCAAAAGTTCAAAAATAATTCCCGAGCGGAAATCGATGAATAGTGTTTTCGAAAAATTTCTCGAAAATCTTTTATTTTCGTCTTGGAAATTCAAACACTTTAATTCATTCACGTAGTTAAAATACTACGACGTTCCGACGTTTCTAAGTTATAGAACGACATTCATTTAATCAACACGTAATAATAATAAATAATATTATTTTATTCATTATTAAAAGTATTTGCACAAGGTTCAATTTTCTGGGGCGTTACACTCTCTCCCCCTTATAAGGATTTTGTCCCTAGAATCTCGCTATATAAAAAAATTACACAAACAAATGAGGGTAATTCTTTTTCATCTTCTCTTCCAATTCCCACGTTGCTTCTTCTGCATCGTGGTTCTTCCATATTACCTTTACGGAAGGTATGACTTTGTTTCGCAGAACTTGTTCTTTTCTATTGATAATTTAAATCGGTGTTTCCTCGTACGTTAAGTCCTTCTCGATATGAATAGGCTCATATTCTATCACGTGTTTATAATCCGGCTTATAAGGACGTAACACGGATACGTGAAACACATTATGTATTCGTTCTAGGTCTGGAGGTAATGTTATCATGTAAGCTACCTCACTTACCCGTTTTAATTCCTCAAAGGGTCCTATGAACCTCGGACTTAACTTTCCCTTCTTTCCAAAGCGTATCTTTCCTTTCCAGGGAGATACCTTTAGAAATACATAAGAACCTACTTCAAATTCTCTATTTTCTTGATGCGAATCTTTAACCTTCTTCTGTCTGTCTTGAGCTGCTAAGAGACGCATCTGTATCATCTTGACAATGTCCGCTGTTTGCTGCACCAATTCTGGCCCCAGCATTCGGCATTCTCCCACTTCATCCCAATACAATGGTGTTCTGCATTTCCTCCCATACAAAGCTTTGTAAGGCGGCATACCTATGCTTGCATGATAACTATTGTTATACGCAAACTCCACTAATGGTAGATGATCATCCCAACTACCCTTGAAATCCATGACGTGAGATCTTAACATATCTTTTAACGTCTGAATTGTTCTCTCGCTCTGTCCATCAGTTTGTGGATGATATGCCGTACTCAGCTTCAACTCTGTCCTCAACTGCTCTTGTAGACTCCTCCAAAAGTTCGATGTGAATCATGGGTCACGATCTGACACAATCGATACTGGTGCTCCATGTCTGGAAATTATTTCCTTAATATAAAGTCTAGCTAACTGGTACTATCACCCAAATCGCATCATACCCTTTCGTTATAGTCGGAAGTCCCACCACAAAGTCCATCGTGATATTCTCCCATTTCCACTCTAGAATCTCCAATGACTGTAACAAGCCACTTGGTCGTTGATGTTCGGCTTTAACTTTCTGGTAAGTCAAACACCTACTCACATACTCTGCTATCTCTCTCTTCATGTTCGGCCACCAGAAACTCTGTCGAAGATCTTGATACATCTTAGTACTACCAGGATGAATCGAAAACCTCGAACTATGAGCCTCTTGTAACACCTGCTCCTTTAATTCTGTCTCATTTGGAATCCAAATTCTTCCTTCAAATCTTAATAATCCCTCATTATCAAGACTGTACTTATTATCTTTTTCATTGGTTAGCCGCTCCTTTATCCGGTCGCACTCATCAGTTTTGAGTTGCACCTCCTTGACTCTCTCTACGATGGTAGATTGCATCTCCGTCGCAAACTGTATTTGTCCTGCTTCACTTGGAAACTTCACTACTAATTCTATACTAGCCATCTATGTTATTAACTCAGTTTGAGTCGTTAACAAAGACAACTTTTCCCAACCCTTCATACTTAAGGCGTCGGCAACTACATTAGCTTTTCCATGGTGATACAGGATTTCACAGTCATAATCCTTTATCAACTCGACCATCTCCTCTCGCCTCATATTCAACTCCTTCGTGGCGAAGATATATTTTAGACTCTTGTGGCGTGTATATCTCACATTTTTCTCCATAAAGATAATGTCTCCATATTTTTAGAGCAAAAACTACTGCGGCCAGTTCCAGATCATGAGTAGGGTAAACTTTCTCATAATCCTTCAACTGCCTAGATGTATATGCAATGACCTTTCCATGCTGCATGAGCACGCAACCAAGTCCTCTATACGAAGCATCGCTATAAACTATAAAATTTCTTGTGTCATCGGGCAATGACAAAATCGGCGTTTCACTCAATCTCTTCTTCAGTTCTTGAAAATTGTCCTCGCATTTATCAGTCCATGCGTATTTCACCATCTTCCTTGTCAAGTTAGTCAACGGAGTAACTATCTTCAAAAAATCCTGGATGAATCTCCGATAGTAACCAACTAACCCTAGGAAACTCCATACCTCGGTCGACATTTTCGGTTGTTCCCAATTCATCACGGCTTCCACCTTCGCAGGATCTACCGAAATCCCCTCATGGTCAATGACATGACCTAAAAACTGTACTTTCTCTAACCAAAATTCACACTTACTGAACTTCGCATACAACTGCTCCTTCCTTAGTGTCTCCAACACTAATCTTAAGTGTTCAGAATGATCTTCTGGCGTCTTAGAATAGACTAGAATATCATCGATAAACACCATGATGAACTTGTCCAAATATTGTTTGAACACTTTGTTCATCATATCCATAAATGAATCTGGTGCATTAGTCAACCCAAATGACATCACTAGAAACTCGTAATGACCGTAACGAGTCCTGAATGTTGTCTTTGGCACATCCTCCTTCCTAACCTTCAACTGATGATACCCCATTCTTAAATCTATTTTAGAAAAATACTTAACCCCTTTCAACTGGTCAAACAGATCATCGATCCTGGGCAATGGGTATTTATTCTTTATCATTAACCTATTCAACTCTCGGTAGTCGATACAAAGTCTTAACGATCCGTCCTTCTTCTTGACAAACAGTACTGGTGCTCCCCACGATGAAACACCCGGTTGAATGTACTTCCGGTCCAACAGTTCTTGTAACTGCACCATCAAATCCTTCATCTACTTTGGCGCCATACGATACGGTGCCCTGGAAACTGGTAACGCTCCTGGCACAATGTCTATTACAAACTCTGTCTCCCAATCCGGAGGAAGACCCGGCAATTCACTCGGAAATACATCGGCGAATTCTCTAACCATAGGTATTTGTTCCATGGTTGCTACCACTCTCTGGGTATCAACAACATGACACAGATAACCTACACATCCCTTCCTCAATAATTTCTTAGTTTGTGTCATGGTTAAACAACACGAACGTCCCGACGAACTATTCCCGTAAAATACTACCTGAGGTTGTCTAAACGTTTTAAGGTTCACACATTTCTTCTGACAATCTATAATTGCCCCATGGTTAACTAACCAATCCATTCCGAGAATTACATCGAATTTTCCTAACTTTATCGGTATCAAATCTACCGATAATTTACAACCCCGTATATCTACGCAACAACTCTTATGAACATCTTCAACAGGAATTATTTCTTCATTTGCTACCTTAATATTTAAAGGTATAGGCAACTTTTCGGGAAGTAATCCTAATCGTCTAGCAAAATCGCATGCTATAAACGAACAAGTAAAACCCGAATCAAATAGCACGTAAGCATTTATGTCGTTGATCGGAATAATACCTGCGACGACGTCCCTTGATGCAACCGCATCTTGGACTGTCATGTTAAAGGTACGGCCCATCAGCCTACCCGGCTGTGCTGGACCACCAATAGCTAACTTATCGCTACTAGTGCCCCGGTTCCCGTCCGTCCCCTTCTTCGGGCAGTTCTTTGCCATGTGATCAGTTGACCCATACACAAAGCATCCGTGATTCTTTTTTGGACTTGGACAGTTAGGTGAGATATGCCCTTCCTATCCACAGTTGTAACAGACGGCCTTCCTCTTGAGACAGACTCCTAAATGAGTCTTCCCACAGGTCTTACAGGCCTTCATCCTCCTCTTTGGATCCCCTTGCTTCACTCCGGTATTCCCAGAGCTAAACGCCTTCCTCTTCTGTCCCTCACCACTACCACTGGCTCCTTCGGCCTTTACTCCCCCATCCACTTTCCCCTTACTCTTCTTATCATTATGGTATTGGCTCAACGCCTCGCTACCACCTTCGGTGATTATCGCCTTCTCTAAAATGGTCCCAAATGAAGTACTTTGGAACACCGAAATACAGTTATAGAGCCAGGGTTTAAAGTTCTGCTCGAACCGTCGCGCCTTCCTAACCTCAGTATCCACTTGGTGTGGAACGAACCTTGCCAGTTCATTAAACTTGGTGGTGTATTGGGGAACTGACATGTCCCCTTGTTTTAACTCAATAAACCGCATCTCCATCCTTCCCTACATACTCGTGGGAAAGTAGTTCTCGAAGAATATCTCCTTGAACCTCACCCACGTTAGATTCTCGACCTCGGCCCTAGCCTGATTGGCCTCCCACCAAAAGTTGGCTTCTCCCTTTATCATATAGGTTGCAAAGGCAACCTTCTGGTCCTCGTTGACATTTGCTATCACAAATTCCTTCTCTATTTCTTTCACCCACGTTTGGGCTTCGATAAGGTCTGTAGTTCCTTTGAACTCCGGTGGACCCACACTCTTAATATCTTTAAAGGTAGTAGCTCGTGCTACTCCTGGATTTACGGGGATATTAGCCCCAGTTCTATTAAATGCAGTTGTTAAAAGGTTAACAAACTCCTGCATAGGTTTAACCGGACCTCCCTCTGGTGGATTTACATTAGCTCCTCGATTACATTGTACTCTTCTCGGTGGCATTTTGCTGATACAATAAACAGCACATTTCGTTATTATCCCTTCCTTTATTAGTTATTATTCGATATTAAACAATAACTTCAATCATCCATTGCTCATTATGTTTCATAAAAAGTTTTATATTCATTCATTAATTGTAGTATAATACTATATCGGTTACATTACACAGCCTAAGCTGATTACATTACTTTCCCCGCTATTACTTTCCAAAAATTGGGATTTACAAAAGACTACCCTTTGTTATACAAAAGAGGGCTTTACGTCACTACTAAATACAAAATATTTACATACCTAAACTACTCTATCTACTAATAGATCACATCAGCCTCAAGGCATTATCAAAATCATTTTGGCAAGACCGTAAGCTTGATGATATCACTACCGATAAGTATCATCAGATCTCCCCCACCTCTACAGGATAACCAGCTACCTGCTGCTGGAAATCTATGTGAGAACTCCTATGAATATAGGATATTCTCCCTATCTTCTATAATTTGGTCTTTAGCTCCTCCTTGAGCTCAAATACCTCATATTTTAGCTCATGGACCTTGTCCTTAGCCAAAACCCTTTCATTGTGCTCCTGCTCCCACATGGACTCCATGTCTGTCTTGTCCTCTATGACACCTTGGAGCTCTGCCTTCCGCTCCTGAACCTCCTGACAGTAATGGATATTCCTATCCAATACTGACATGAACAGTGACATCATCGACTCCCCATGAGCTAATACCAACCTGTGACGCCCCCAAATCTCTGATAACCTAATGCTATGATACCAACCTGTGACGCCCCCAAATCCGGGTATCTTCCAACCTGAAAGATGGTGCTACACGGTACTACCCTTCACACATACATTCAATTGAAAAGTCTCAAAAGAACGAATGTCTTCTATATATTCAAAATAATATTACATTTCCCCAGGTTCTTTATAACCAATACATTCATTCTTGTCATAATATTCAATATATTACAATCATTCATCCATACTATTACATAAGTATTCTACGGGTTCGTCTTTGCCTTGCCCTTATCCTTGCCGGAGCCTTCGGTCCGTTTGATCTTAGCTGTGTTAATATGGTTCAACCAAGAGTGAGCATGACTAGCTCAGCAAGTACAACAATTCTAATAAACAACATGCTTGAAACATAGGAATCGTATATCTTCAATAACTGAACAATAGTTACGAAGTACTATCGATAATTCAAAATAGCACTTCTTTTTCTTCAAAACGTTTTACAAAAACAAAATTCAGTAAAACATCAATTCCGGTCCAAGAACTTGAGCATTTCATAAGTTCTTTTTAAAAGGACATCCCGGCACTAAGTCCGTAAGTCCGACATTACTTACGAGCACGTCTAGGTGATCAGCCTATAGTACTCTATGTTGATCAACACTATATTCATTAAACTTATGTACGTTTAAGTTGTGGAAACGTCACGTGCATGTCGTTAAATGACAAAACATTTTTAGCATACTCAGTCTTCATTTGAAAACCACACCAATATAACTTGGTAAACATTGACCATGCTTTGATAGTAACATAATATAAGTCTAGCGGAAAGAATCGGGTTCGACTTCATCATACAAGACTTCATGTGTAAGAATACATGAATTACAAAGCTTGTCCAGATTGAACTAGAATAAGGGTTAGAATACTTGCCTTTAGCGTCTGCTATAGTTATAACATGTTCTCATTTAAGTCTTTAAATCTCTACAGTAATGATAACATCACATAACACATTAGGTCATGAATGAACATACAAGGTTCCTAATGTATATTCTCAATCTAATTACGACTTAGATTGGTTTTTATTGGTTTCGGCTTTTCGTTAAGTCGTTCTCATTACATTCATGTTTGATTACTTATCCTCAACCTTTAGACAAAATAAATAAGGTTTAACAATACCTTCTTATGCCTTATTAAGTTTCTTAGTTCATTACTAAATGAGTTACTATTTATTTAATACTTGTAACATTCTTCACTGTTCAAACCCTAGGGTTGGTAATGCAACACCACCCTTCCTTTTTTTAAGTCACAAGCATTGCACGCTTTCTTGATGGTAAAGACTGGACTCGGCGTTGGCGTGACTCGCAAAAAGTCCCCGACATCGTTCTTCATTGCTGCGCAAATACCACCATTTAACCTTTTGGGTTGGCGCCATGGCTGACTCTTTACCTCAAAAATTTGAAAGACTTTTAAATTTTGCAAATTTCCCGGATGCATAACTTCTTCGTTATAAGTCCGAATTGGCTCGTTCAAGAGCCTACAGTTCACAAATTACATACTTTACACGTTCATGCAAGAATTTTATCTATTTAACTTGGTTTGCTAAAATTTCACCTATTAGTTCATTTTTAACGAAAACGATAAACGTTCGTGAACGTTCAACGCTCGTTTCTTCGTTCTAAGTCAGAATTCGGTCATTTTCGAGTTCGCAACTCTATAATGACAAATATGACTTGACTCCATCGAAAAACAATGTTTCTGAGTTCAAACACAAAATACGACTTCCATTCCGAGAACTTCACGAATTCGACGATTATCGTCTAATCGTGAGAATTTCGGCGAAACCTCATTACTAATGATATGATCATTGTTCTAAATGGATTCTAACCATCATATGAACAATTTAAACTACTTATTATATTAACTTATTTTCAAGCTAGGTTTTGACTTATTCTTCATAAGTTGATGACATAACAACTTATAAACTACAATTTTCATTTCTTATGACTTATTGTTGATTTCTTTAAGTCCTTTACTCAATGTTCTCACATCTTATCCAACATACTAACTTTATATGATAATCATCTGACAAGTTCATCATAAGTTAATAACTTATTTAGGTTCAATTTACTTATTCATAACTTATTCGGCTTAAGTCCATTGCTTAATGATTGCTTAGCATACATGCTTATAAAGTTACACTTCTCTTATCACCCTACAATGATAGAGATGAAGAATTATTAGACAAGAGTCTGACCCTTGAAGAACTTGTACTTCTCTTCTTTGAAAATCTAACAAAGGTTGTCTTGACTTATGTGTGCTTATTCTCTCTAACCAATAAGTTTCTTTATATTGGAAGTTGTTAGTGTTTTGAATAATGAACAAATGTCTAGCAAACTTCTCCTATTTATAGGAAACTCAAAGTTAGGGTAGTTTAGTCTTTTACGCCCTTCCACCTCCTTACTAACCTCCTTACTATTCCTTTGCTTTAGCCCTAAGTAAACTTGCTCATTACTCATTTTTCTTGCTCATCACATAACATATCCTATGCTTGATCACCACTTAAAGTACTTCGCCATTACTTCACCCATGGGTTACTCCATGGATCAAGCCTAACCCATTGGATCATTACATTGGGCTTAACTTAATTAACTTAGCTTATTACTTGTTGGGCTTGCATTACAATCACTTGGGCTTGCACCTTCATTCTTATTAGACTATTCAATTGTTACACAATCCTACAAGTCCATGTCTTTTAATTAAAAACCCTATCACTTATACTATACGCATAATCCTTGTATTCTATCTCGTATATTAATTTGTAACATATGTTATTCCATTCTCCATACATACTCGTATAATACTTCATATTATACTTGTATTCCATATCTTGGTACAATACCTAAGTATCATATGATCAATATAACTTCTTCTTAACACTTAATATTCCTAACGTTCTCTAATTAAGTTCGCATGCAAAATATTGCCTTTTCCATACTTAGATTATTATTACATAATCCATCTCACCTTGATATTATAACGTTATGTATTTTTCAGAAGTTCAAAAATAATTCCCGAGCGGAAATTGATGAATAGTGTTTTTTGGAAAATTTCTCAGAAAGCTTTTATTTTCGTCTTGGAAATTCAAACACTTTAATTCATTCACGTAGTTTAAATACTACGACGTTCTGATGTTTCTAAGTTATTATCGAAATAAATGTCGATTTCCAGAAATCAATTATTATCGAAATAAATGTAGATTTCCATTAATACTAATAATCCCAACACAATGGAAATATCAATTTCATCTTTAATCAACGCAAACTTATTCATCATTAATATTATAACTCACAATATTTAACAATCAGATCATTCCCAGGAAAGAGGGGGCTTTCCGATAAGGATTTCTCCCTATTGGCACGCAATTAGGTGACCAAACCTCTCATCGATAGAACATTCTAGACATCGTCAATATTGCAAATAATAATATGAATAACTTTGTCGTCTCAATTATTGATTTAATAATATAAAATATTATGCAGATGATATTGTGACAATAATTGAATCAATAATATAACAAATATTATGCAGCAATTACTGTAGCAATAATTGAGTATAACTGAGTGACTTCTCACGTAAGCATCAATAATCAAAGATATTGTACAATACCATGTGCTACTATGCAACCACGCTTATTACTGTACTTTTACTACCGGGTAGTTCAATAGTTAAACGGTAAAACTTTTGCCGTTATTTTTAAAAAAGATATTTCTGTCGTTTTCTAACTCCGACAATACTTCCATTGTGGGGTCCACCAATGATTGTGCCGTCATACGAATATTCCTTGTTAAAACGAATATTCCCCGACCAATCGAATATTTTATAACCACTTGCTTACTTTGCAAAATTTGTAAATATTACCCACAACTATAACATTATATCAAATCCACACCATAATATTAAAAAATATATTTCGAGAAAAATTAATCTTTATTCATAAAAGTTGGGGTCTTACAACCTCCCCTTCTTATAAAATTTCATCCTCGAAATTAGGGTGCATACCTGGTATGTCGAAGAGGTGAGGATACCTTGACTTCATTTCAGATTCTAACTCCCAGTTCATTTCCTTAACATCATGGTTTCTCCACAAAACTTTGACTTGAGGTATAACCTTGGAGCATAGAATATGATCCTTCTTATCCAAGATTTTAACAGGCACCTCTTTATATGTTAAATCTTTCGCTATCTCGTCCGGTTCTAATTCAATAATGTGGTTCGGGTCTTTCACATATTTACGTAACTTGGATATGTGAAAAATATTATGAACACGAGACATACTTGGCGGTAAGGCGAGTCTATAAGCCACAGTTCCTACTTGGTCGAGGATTTTGAATGGCCCAATAAATCGAGGATTGATCTTTCCTCTCTTTCCAAATCTTGCATCTCCTTTCCATGGAGCAACACGTAACAACACATGATCTCCAACATTGAATTCCACGTCCTTTCGATGAAGATCAGGATAACTCTTTTGTCGATCTTGTGAGGTTTTTATACGTTGTCGGATCATTTGAATCTTTTTCGTAGTCAGGCGTAACAATTTTGGTCCCAACAACGTTTATTCACCCACCTCATCCCAGCATACTGGAGAACAACACTTGCGTCCATACAACGCCTCGAATGGAGCCTGTAATATTCTAGAATTTTAATTGTTATATTAAATATTTATTGAATTATTTAAATATTTAATGGATGTGTTTATTGTTGAATAAATAATTGTTCAAATTTGAATTGATGTGCTTAATTATTTGTGAAATAAATAATTAAGGAAAATTAATTATTTTGCTAATTTAATTTAATTATTAAGTTAGAGAATTTTGATTAATTCAATTACTATTCTTTTTATTGGAAATTGAAATTAAAAAAGATGTGTTGGTTGATTAAATAAAGTTTAATTATATAGAAATTATAATTTTGGTGGTATTAATTTATGTGATGTAGTAATTTAATAAATTGTTATTATGATTAATTTAATTAAATTAATGTGTGACAAATAACCTTGTTATAAAGGAGTTACTAAAATAACTTAAAGGAGTTTTAATTCAGTTTTGTCAAACAATGCCTAAGGCCTATTAAGTTTTTAATTTATTTGAGTTTTACCAAACAAGGTGTTAGGATTAATGGGTTATTTTGTTAGTGGTAACCAAACAAGCCTTATGGCTTTTGATTTTTAAATTCACATAACTGATATCAGTTATGTTTATAATTATATTATATAATTAATATATATAATATCTATATACGTTATTTGGTTAAGACGTATGTTAGAGGAGAGAGGTTAGAGAGAAGAAAGAAAACTCAAAGAAGAAGAAGAGAAAAAGAAGAGAAGAGAGGAAGAAAGGCTAGAGAGTGGGAAGAAGGAGCTTGAGAATAGAAAGGATAGTCATCATCTTCTTCAAGGTATTACCTATTCTTTTTAAGTTTTAAAAGTTTTAGTTTCTCTTCTCCTATTTCTCTCAGAAATTCTTGTGATAGGATAATTATTGATTTTATGTGTGTTCATATGATAAACTAGTGTTGTAAAGTTATTTTCATAGGTTATATATGATTATAATCAATGTATTGTTGTCTTGTATGAAGTTTGTGAAGAAAACCTTTTTTTCTGAGAGAGTTTTTGGTGATTATATATTGTTTAGTTAAAATAGAAATTGAGGGTTAATTAGTTGTTTAGTTAATAAATTGACCATTTAATTTGATAGAGCATGTATAATTGTTGATAAAAACACTTTGAATTAGTGGTTTTGGTTGAAAAACAAAAGTTACAAAGATGTTGATTTTCATTGAAATATAAAAAAATGAGTTTTAGCCAAAAAACAAAGTTGAATTTGGGTGCGTTAATTTTGTTGTTTATGTTGTTGTATGGGTAGAATCATGTTTAGAGTTTTTGAAATATGTTTACATGAAGTCTCTATATGATTTATGTGCTAATTAGTCCGTTAGAAAGCGAGCTTGTAGGCCAAAATTGGCTTTTTTCTGTCGTTGTTGTTTAGGTCGTTTCACCGAGGTCTCGCAATTCAATTCGGCATGACACGCGACTTACTTACGATACCTTTGTGGCGCCCATGTGCTCATTATGCTCACCATTGGTTGCCTTGTAGCCATGATCTCCGTATATTTCATATACACCTCACGCCACAGTACGATGCCACCACAGTTGTAAATCGTAGCCATGCCATGAAGAAGTTAAAGAATGGTCTGATAGTGTACTTTTTGTTCACGAAATTTTAAGAAAAGTTATGTGATAATAGTAGGACTATAAAATGTTGATTTTAGTATTTCTATACTATGAATAATTATGTTATTAAGGATTAACTTGTGTTATAACTTGATTATTTGATTAAAAATCTAATTTTTACATGATGAACGTACTTAGTTATGTTCGTAAGATGGTAATGACTAATTATGTCATGATGACATATGTTTATAGGATATTGTGGTTTGATTTGTTCGGTTTAGCCCACGAACAAGGCAAGTTTTCTAAACTTTCTTTTTACATTGAGCAAGTTCTCTAACTCTACTTTTGTAATTGGAATCAATTATTGTTCTCAATATAGTAATGCAAGTTTTCTAAACTTTCTTTTTACATTGAGCAAGTTCTTTAACTCTACTTTTAGAATTGTGCAATCGCTTAAATTTTCTTTGAGCAAGTTTTTCTAATCCTTTATCTTGTTGAACTAATTATGGTTTTCAATTCGATTATGATATAATAATGTAAGTTATTCTTGAGCAAGTTATTCTTGTATTTAACTTGTTGTTTAGCATGCAAATTTATATATTCTAATGTTGAACATTTTTATCGATCAAATTGTTATGCGTGCTTAGTATTCAATTCTAATTAACCTTGGCTTAGTATTGTTCAAGCAAGGTGTTATAGTTATTCAAATTGTATGCTCTTAGATTATTCCTAAAGCATGACTTTAGTTTACTATGATTGATTCAATAACGATTATTCTATAGTGAAATGTTCTTGGTTTTATTCAACTAATCCTTAGTTGATGTTCGTTGAAATCCAAATTACCCTGAAAGCTTATCCAAACCAAACTTCCTTTGGTGCGGACTTGTACTCTAAATACTGAGATGAACAACCCTAATGTTATGATTAGGGGTTAACTTACGCGTAGCGTTAAATGTTTGTGCACAATACATGGTACGAAGGGCTGATCCCCCTAAGTACGAGGAGTCCTTATAGTCTTATATTTTAAAAGTTGGAGTTGAAAGATTGCTCGCTAATCGTGGACATAGTTCATGGTCTTATGACCCTCGCTTATATTTATTCCACATTTTGGATTTGATTTACGATTATTGATGATAGAGTACTATTCATTGTTGATGAGCCTTTTATTGGCAGTTATTATTACTATACTCCTGTTGATTTCATATTGTATCCAGTGAGCAATTGTTTTGCTCACTCTTGCATATTTTAAAACTCATTGCAGCTAAAGAAGAGAAGGTAGATGAACCTTCACCTAGCAAAGGAAAGGGAAAAATGTGCAAGTGATGAAGACTTGTAATTTTACTTTGATTGAGATGTTAGATTTTTATTATGATGATCTTAGACTTGGTTTTAATGATGTTTATTTAATTCCCGCATTTGAATGATTGTAATTAAAGGTTAGATAACCTGGGAGATTTTATTATGTAACCCTTTAATGGGAAAGGTTTTATTTATCCAGTTTTATTGTGATTGGGTAGTTAGATATGAATGTTTGATTAAGTGAACATCAGATCCTATGGGAATGAAGTACCTGGATTTTGGGGGTGTCACAGAGCCATGTCAAAACTTACTTGATAACTATTGTTGTAGGAGAATTCCACCAATGGTAAGAACTTGTCCCAACTTCCTTTGAAGTCAAGGACACAGAGTCTTAATAAATCTTCAAGAGTTTGAATAGTCCTCTTCGATTGCCCGTCTGTTTGAGGATAATATACCGAACTGAATCTTAAATCTGTGCCCATAGCTTTTTGCAAACTAACCCAAAATCGTGAAGTGAATCTTGGGTCTCGATCAGAAACTATGGATACTGGCATACCATGCAGTCTTACAATCTCATTTATGTACATACGAGCAAGATGTTCAAGTGAATAAGTTTCTCGTATAGGTAAGAAATGAGCAGACTTGGTCAATCTATCAACAATGACCCAAATCGCATCTATACCTTAAGAAACCTTGGGAAGACCAGTAACAAAATCTATGGTAATGTGCTCCCACTTCCATTCTAGAATTTCAAGTGGTTGCAATGGAAATTTTGGCACTTGATGCTCCGCCTTGATACGTTGACAAGTTAAACACCTTGAGATAAACTCCACTATCTCTCTCTTCATATTTCTCCACCAAAATGTATGTTAAAGATAACAATACATTTTGGTACTCCCAGGATGGATTACAAACGGTGTGTTGTGCGCCTCCATCATAATTTTATACTTCAAGTCAGAGTCGTTAGGAACACAAATTCTTGAGTTGACTCGAAGTATTCCTTCTTCATTGATTCTTTCTTCTGGAATAACACCTTCTTGTACTTTCTTCCTCATACGCATCAGTTTCAGGTCTGTAGCTTGAGCAGGTTTAACTTTATCGATTATAGTCAGTTCTACTCTTATATTTGCCATCATCACATGGGTCCCTGGAGTCTTTTACTTTATCTCCATCTTTTATAAGTCATACAAAATGCGCCTTTGCGTTGACAATATCGCACTCATACTCGCATATGATCTTCTACCCAATGCGTCAGCTACTACGTTCGCTTTTCCAAGATGGTATTGAATTGTATGATCATAATCTTTCAACAGCTCAAGCCAACATCGTTGCCACATTTTGAGCTCCTTTTGGGTGAAGAAATATTTGAGGCCTTTATGATCTGTATAGATCTCCACTTTCTCCCCATACAGGTAATGCCTCCAGATTTGAAGTGCAAAAACGATAGCTGCCAACTCTAAATCATGAGTAGGATAATTCCTCTCATATTCTTTAAGTTGTCGTGAGGCATAGGCTATGACTTTCCCATGTTGCATGAGAACACATCCTAACCCTCTGCCTAAAGCATCATTGTAGATGACAAATCTCTTCGAACCAGATGGTATTATCAGAACAGGTGCTGAAATGAGCCTCCTCTTGAGTTCTTGAAAACTATTCTCACATTCCTCACTCCAACCGAATTTTGTATCTTTTTGAGTCAACTGAGTTAATGGATTAGCAATTTGAGAAAATCCTTCCACAAATCTTCGATAATAACCAGCTAAGCCCAAAAAGCTACGTACTTCGGTCACTGACTTAGGTTGCTCCCAGCTTTGTATTGCTTCAATCTTTGTTGGGTCAACAGATATTCTGTGATTTGATATCACGTGCCCAAGGAATGCTACTTCCTCAAGCTAGAACTCGTATTTCTTCAACTTGGCATATAGCTTATTTTCACGAAGCTTTTGGAGTATCAGCCTCAAGTGTTGCTCATGATCTTCATGACTTTTTGAGTATATGAGGATGTCATCAATAAAGACGGCCTCAAAATGATCTAAATATTCCTTAAATACTCGGTTCATCATATCAATGAAGGCAAAAGGAGCATTAGTCAATCCAAAAGACATGACTAGAAATTCGTAATATTCGTACCGTGTTCTGAAAGTAGTCTTTGGAATGTCATCAGTTTTAATCTTTAACTAGTGATATCCGGAATGAAGATCGATCTTTGAAAATAATTTGGCGCCTTGCAACTGGTCAAAAAGGTCATCAATGCGAGGCAACGGGTACCTATTTTTGATTGTGACATGATTCAACTCCCGATAGTCAATACAAAGTCGCATACTTCCATCTTTCTTCTTCACAAATAGAACAGGAACACCCCAAGGAGACGTACTAGGATGAATGAAACTGATATCTAACAATTCCTGTAGTTGGGTTTTTAACTCCTGAAGTTCAATAGGAGCTATTCGATATAAGGCTTTGGAAATGGGTTTTGTACCAGGTTCAAGGCCAATACCAAACTGGATTTCAAGCTCTGGGGGAAGGCCAGGAAGTTCTTCAGGGAATACGTTAGGAAATTTATTAACAATAGAAATATCATTCAAATCTGACGTATTTTTGTTTAAATCCATGACATGTGCTATGAAAGCTTGACATTCGTTTTTCAATAAATGAATAGCTTTATGGCTTGATATGACAGTGATTTACTTTAGTGGTTTGGTTGCTTGAATTCACATAATAGGTTGGTTAGGAATATGAAAACTAACAACCTTACGAAAACAATCAATTTTAGCATAATGAGTGGTCAATCAATTTTAGCCTTTTATTGGCAGTTATTATTACTATACTCCTGTTGATTTAATATTGTATCCAGTGAACAATTTTTTTGCTCACTCTTGCATATTTTAAAACTCATTGCAGCTAAAGAAGAGAAGGTAGATGAACCTTCGTCTAGCAAAGGAAAAGGAAAAATGTGCAAGTGATGAAGACTTGTAATTTTACTTTGATTGAGATGTTAGATTTTTATTATAATGATCTTAGACTTAGTTTTAATGAAGTTTATTTAATTTCAGCATTTTAATGATTGTAATTAAAGGTTAGATAACCTGGGAGATTCTATTATGTAACCCTTTAGTGGGAAAGATTTTATTTATCCAGTTTTATTGTTATTGGGTAGTTAGATATGAATGTTTGATTAAGTGAACACCAGATCCTATGGGAATGAAGTACCTGGATTTGGGGGTGTCACATGTTGGTATCAAAGCCTTAGGTTATGAACCTTAGGTGGGGGAAAAGCCTTAGGAAGTAACCTTCGAGAAGATAGTGATGATAAACTATTATCGAGTTTCAAGGAGTAATAAAACACTTATATGCATATGTGTTTACAACTTATGTGCTCGTGAGAGTCGAGTAGTGATGATTAATAACTAAAACTTAAAAATCTTGTTGTCAGGATGACTAATGTCAGAGAATCCAGTTAGGCTAGGGAGGAAGGACCTCAGATGCCTAGAGAGGAGGAATCTCGTGATATTCAAGTGGTTTGGGAACAACTACTTCCACGAGAGTCAGCTCCATTACTCGCAGTGGTCGAGGATGATGATGATGATGATGTAGAAATAGATGAGGAAGAACCCGTGGAGCTGCCGCAGACGGGTGAAGAGGACGAGGAGGAAAGGATTCCACTTAACTCGATAGCTGGCCGTATATACGATGAGGTGCATGACCGCAACGTGGAACTTCAAGATACTGTCGAGGAATTGCAAGAGATAGTAGCGAAACAATAGACCTTGATGGCATGTATGACTGACGAGATTCGGGATCGAGAAGAACGATCAAAAAATGTTGAAGAGAAGTTGGTTCACATCAAGAAGAGAAACGATCAAATGCGCAGCAGAGGTTGCGAGTTGAAGAGCAAGTTGAGAGAAGAATCGCAAAAAGGGCAAGAGCGAAGACCCGTCTGATGAAGCTTATCAACAAGCCAAAATAGCAAAGGGAGACGACAAGCAAAGAGAAGGAAGATGGAAGAAATGGATAACGTGTTCAACACCGCGATCAATCGAGCTCAAGATCGGGTCATGGGTTATCCAATTCGATTCGAGACGCTACCCTTGTTCATCTCGGGACCGTCGGACCATGTTCCGAAGTTATGGAAGAAGAGCGTCGTAAGGCCTTGCAATATCTTAATAGGACATCGTAGGGAGTGTACTTGAGTTATGTTATGATAAATAATTTGTTAATCCCAAGTGTTATGCAACCTATGGGATATGATGATGATGTCCTGAAACTTTAGTAGTTCAGAAAAATAATGTAAATAACAGTGATACTATTGATATGATGTTTTCAAAGAAGTTTTGAATAAAAGATATTATTTTCTTTATCCAAAGTGTTATGTGTTATGGAATGATTACTTTCATGGGGGCAAGCTAAGTAGAAATTACTTGAAAAGAATAGAGTAATAATCTAATGAATGTATTCTTTTTAATGTAAAATGCCTCCAGACGTCCAACCACCCGTCGAGAGAACCACCGAAGGAACCAACATCGATAATCTCAAACTAACTCCATTCAAAGATTGGTGACGTTACTAACAAAAAACCTTGCAAAATCAATCACAGAATCAACCTCAGAACCAAGGTGTTACGTTTAAGGACTTCAAGGCGGTTGGACCACCAGAATTCCGTGGATCCATGAATCCAGTTGAAGCACAGACTTGGATTATGGAAATTGAGAAGGTTTTTGATGTGGCTAAGGTATAGGAGAATCAGAAGACTACTTTTGCAACGTTTATGTTGAAGGAGGAGGCTAGATATTGGTGGCGGGCCAACAAGACTCGGGAAGGACCAGGAGTAATGACCTGGGATAGGTTTAAGGAGCTGTTCTTCGAGACTTATTTCCCTGAGAGTTCGAAGAGTCAGCTAGAGGTCCAGTTTTTGGAGTTGAAGCAAGGAACAATGTCTGTGTCGGAGCATTAGTCAATCCAAAAGATCCAAATATTCCTTAAATACTCGGTTCATCATATCAATGAAGGCAAAAGGAGCATTAGTCAATCCAAAAGACATGACTAGAAATTTGTAATATTCGTACTGAGTTCTGAAAGTAGTCTTTGGAATGTCATCGATTTTAACTTTAACTGGTGATATCCGGAACGAAGATCGATCTTTGAAAATAATTTGGCGCCTTGCAACTGGTCAAAAGGGTCATCAATGCAAGGCAACGGGTACCTATTTTTTATGGTGACATGATTCAACTCCCGATAGTCAATACAAAGTCGCATACTTCCATCTTTCTTCTTCACAAATAGAACAGGAACACCCCAAGGAGACGTACTGGGATGAATGAAACTGATATCTAACAATTCCTGTAGTTGGGTTTTTAACTCCTGAAGTTCAATAGGAGCCATTCGATATAAGGCTTTGGAAATGGGTTTTGTACCAGGTTCAAGGCCAATACCAAACTAGATTTCACGCTCTGGGGGAAGGCCAGGAAGTTCTTCAGGGAATACATTAGGAAATTTATTAACAATAGAAATATCATTCAAATCTGACGTATTTTTGTTTAAATCCATGACATGGGCTATGAAAGCTTGACATTCATTTTTCAATAAATGAATAGCTTTATGGCTTGATATGACAGTGATTTACTTTAGTGGTTTGGTTGCTTGAATTCACATAATAGGTTGGTTAGGAATATGAAAACTAACAACCTTACGAAAACAATCAATTTTAGCATGATGAGTGGTCAACCAATCAATCCTAAAATCACATCAAATGCAAGTATTTTCAAAGAGATAAGATCGACACGTAACGTGCGGTTGCCGATTTGAATCAAAAAAGACTTATAAACAGTGGATGTAATGAAGGTTTCTCCCAATGTAGTTTCAACAGATAAGTCAAAGTCTAATTTCTCCGGAGTTAAATTTAAACGTTGAGCGGAAGTAGGAGAAATAAAAGATGGGTAGAACCGGTATCAAATAAGGTATAGACTTCGCTAGAGTTTATGATTAGCTTACCCGTGATCCCCTCGTTTTGATTCTTCACTTTTTGGGAGGTTACGACAAACGCTCTCCCTTGAACTACCAATTTTGTCTTATCTGGGACAGCCTTTGATGCCTCCATCCCAACTGGACTTGACTTCGGTGCACGACAAAATCGGGCTAGGTGACCTTCTCTTCTATAATTATAACATGTTTTGGACTGCTGCGTACAGTTTGGACTGATGTGTCCCTCCCCTCTGCATTTGTAAAATACGACCGGTGGTCGTTCTCCTTCCGTAACAACAGGTGTTGGTGTTGACGTTTTTCCATCATTGTTGAACCTTCTCTTCTTAAAATTTCCACTTCTATTGTCTTGGCCATGATTACCACCGAAGTGGTTACCATTTCTGGCATGTTGATTCCCTCCACGTTTGTTGTCACCGCTTCGATAACTGCTACCACTGGTATTATCATTTTGTCGATTTTTCTCTCTTGGTTGGGTTGACTCATTATCGCGCTCCAATAACTGAGCCTTATTCACAACATCTGAATACGAGCAAAGTTTGTGAGAAATAAGATATTGACGTATCTCGAGTTTCAAACCTCTTAGAAACATTCGTGTTATTCTCTCTTCATTATTAACCAAGTGGGACACAAACCGGGACAACTCGGCAAACTTAGCTTCGTATTATGACACGGTCATATTGTTTTGCTCCAGCTTGATGAATTCCACCTCTTTCATGTGACGAATATTTTTGGGAAAGTACTTGTCGTTGAACAGTTCTTAAAACTTTTCCCAAGGCATTTTGAGTGAGGCAGTGTAACGCCCCCAAATTCGGGTATCTTCCAACCTGGAAGATGGTGCATCACGGTACTACCATTCATACATTCATTCAATTGAAAAGCCCCAAAGAACGAACATAACTTCTATAAATTCAAAGTATTATTTACATTTCCCAAGTTCTATACCCATTACAAAGGTTCTTTGTCATAATATCAAATACATTACAACAATAGACCTATACTATTACAAGACAGCTTAATAATCTGCCTTAGCCTTTCCTTTATCTTTATTCGATCCTTCGGGACGTTCAGTCTTAGCTGCATTCATATGGTTCAAGCAAGAGTGAGCATAACTAGCTCAGCAAGTATAACAATTTCAATAACAACATGCTTGATACATATATGAATCGATATCTTCGATAATCGAACAATAGTTATGAAGTACTATTGATGATTCAAAATAGCACTTCATCTTTATTTCAAAATGTTTTACAATAATCACAATATTTAGTAAAACATTCACTCCGGTCAAAGACCTCGAGTATTCATTCTTTCTTTAAAAAGAACAACCTGAAACTCAGTCCATAATCCCGGTATTACTTACGAGCACTTCTAGGTGATTAGCCTATTGTACTCTATGTTGATCAACACTACATCCATTAAACGTATGTACGTTTAATCATTTGGAAACCTCACGTGCCTATCGTTTACCGACAAAACATTTGTTTAACATTTCAGTCTTCTTTTGAAAACCATATCAAGTAGTTGACAAAAGATAACAACATTTGATAACAGATGAACAGATTATTAATAATCCATTTAATATATCAAGTCTAGCCAAAGGAATTGGCTTAACTTCAACATACTTCAATTCATGCGTAAGGATACATGAACTTCAAAAACTTGTTCAGATTGAACTGAGACAAGAGTTAGAATACTTGCCTTTAGCGTCTGCTACGGTATATTTACTTTATGATTGAATCTTTCAAGTCTCTACAACACATGATCATATAACGCCTTACATTAGGTCATATATAATCAAGTATGTATATGACTATATCTTACCCTTCATCTCAATCTAATTATGTATTAAATTTGATTACCATCAATTCTGGTTTATCATTCTACTTGCATTCATAGTTGAATAGGTTATTACCAACCTTTACACATTACTCTTAAGGTTTAACAATGTTACTTCAAGTTTCTTAAGGTAGGTTTACTTTAAACTAATCATATTCTCTTACTTTACATTCATGTCTATTCTCACCATCTTTCATCAAGGACTGACGTTATACGCCAAATATATGTGCTTACATCTCGCAACAAGCACAAGACAATTTAATAAGTAAAGGTGTCCTGACTTGGCTCATGCAACATGAAGTCCTTACTCAATTGGGCACATACCGCACACCACTTTCAAGTATGCTTGGGTCCTGTACATGGCGCTATGGTATGAACAATTGCCTTGGTTTTGCTCTCAGGCCAAAACTCTATGCACCAGAAAATTTTTCAAGCTTAAAATTTTTGTGAACTTCCCAGACGCATAACTTCTTCGTTATAAGTCCGAATTGGCTCGTTCAAAAGCCTATGGTTCACAAAGTACGTAATCTACGCGTTCATGCAAGAATTTTATCTATTTGACTTCGTTTTCTAAAAATTCACCTATTGGTTCATTTTTAACGAAAACGATAAACGTTCGTGAACGTTCAACGCTCGTTTCTTCGTTCTAAGTCGGAATCCGGTCATTTTCGATTTCGCAACTCTAGAATGCCAAATATGACTTGTCTCCATCGAAAAACAACATTTTTGAGTTCAAACACAAAATTTGACTTCAAATCCGAGAATTTTACGAATTCGACGATTAATCGTGCAATTTCCGACAAATCTTCATTCTTATGATTTGTCCAACATCACAAATGACTTTCATTCATTGTGTGAACATCTCAACATACTTATTACAACAACTTATATTCATTATTGGATTTTGACTTATTTCTTTGTGAGCTTATAACTTATTAAATTATAAACTACTTATGACATCATTGCCCATAACTTATGATAATTAGAGTTTCTTAATCATCATATTTATATGTTCTTAACATATCATATCATTCATGTTTACATGATATAAATTCATATAAACCCTTAACTTTTCATACTAACATTCATGGTTAACTTATAATAAGTTCGTAACTTTTATAAGTTCAAATGACTTATTTCCAACTTATATGGTTTAAGTTCATTGCTTACTCATTCATCTTACTTCTTCACATTCATGTTCCTTAATCCAAGCTTTTCTTATCAACCTATCATGATAGAGATAGAAGATAATTGAAGAAGGGATCTTACTTTTGAAGTTCTTGATAAGTAGCTTCTTCTTCTTCTTGACTTATGGAAGTTAACTTATTTGTAACTTAAACTCTCTACCAATTAAGCACTTTGAAATAGCTAACTTGTTTGAACAAGTGTTAAATGGCCAGCAAGGCTTCTCTATTTATAGAACTTGCAAGTTTAGGGTAGATTAGTCTTAACACTAAGCCACCTCCTTACTATTCATTGCTTAGCTAACACAAAACTTATCCTTTGCTTGATCATTAATCATTTAACTTGGTCATTACATAACTTGGTCACCACTTATATATCTTGATAACCACACATTAATCACATTAATAAGGTTTACCCCATGGGTTTGTCAACTCATGGATTCTAGCTTGGGCTTGGATTAAATAAATCCTTGGGCTTTGCTTTAACAAACACTCACATGTTTAGTAATTCAATAGTTGGGCCTTAACCTTAATTGACTTGGGTTTGTACAAAATCCTAACCAATTCATTACAATTCCATTAATATTACATAATACATATACATATAGTTTATGCATTTATTCTCGTACTCCAATTCATATAGAATTTATATACGATAATTCATCCTTCATACAACTCGTATAATACATCGATTATACTTGTTTTCATTCCTTTGCACAATACCAAAGTATCATACAATTATTACTTTACTCATTCCTACTTCGCTTTTACTTAACGTTTATAACTTAAGTCCGCAAGCGAAATATTACGTTTTTCATAACTAGATTATTATTATATAATCCGTCTTACCTTAATATTCTATCATTACTTATTTCTCGGAACTTCAAAAATAAATCCCGAGCAAATGCCAATGAATAGTGTTTTTCGGAAAATTTCTCGAAAAACTCTCATTTTCGTCTTAGAAATTCAAACACTTTAATTCCTTCACGTAGCTCAAATACTACGACATTCCAATATCAATAGGTTATAGAATGACAACCATCTTGATAACATATAGAATATAATTTTATTATTATTTAATTTAATAAAAATTATTTTACAATAAGATCCGAATTTCTCAATCGTTACAGGCAGGTTGAGTACGTTTTACTGATTCCCACCAGTAATCTACCTCTCCTCTCAACATGAAGGTGTCAAAGGGAACCTTTTGCTACTTGAAGCATCCCAAGACATCAAAAATCTTGGTGATCTGATTTATCCACGTCTCCGCCTTAAGTAGTTTTGGCTCTCCCAAAAACTCTGGTG
Organism: Panax ginseng; assembly: GCA_020205605.1. Taxonomy (NCBI): domain Eukaryota; kingdom Viridiplantae; phylum Streptophyta; class Magnoliopsida; order Apiales; family Araliaceae; genus Panax; species Panax ginseng. The sequence goes on from CM035139.1 coordinate 136,507,744, forward strand.
GTCCCATCTCCTTAAACTGCTTAGCAGTGACCATCCGAGAGTTGCTAGTGTTTCTACCTGCATTTTGAACAGGAGTCTCTCTTGCTTGATGTTGCATGAATTGCATAAATCCTCTTAACATCCCATCGTTCATCATCTGGTCGGTGTTGTTGTTTTCTTGAGGATTATTTCCTTCTTTATGCACATTATCCTGGGTATTGATTGTTGGTGACTCAACGGTCTCATGTACTTCATTGCTTATCTCGATATTTTCAGATGTCATTTTCAAACACTGCCACAAAACAAGGGTTAATTGACATGCCACATATTATCCCTATACTCTGACCGACCAATTAAATAACAAATAAGCTTAGGTAGGTTATACTAGTTAAGGAATTACCCGTCTCTCCCCTCCTAGTTCTAGTCTCACATCTCAGCCATGGATCATATCCCTAAGCTTTGATACCAACTGTGACGCTCCCAAAATAGGTATACATCACCCATACTGAGTCGCCAAATACTTGGTACATAAATCAAATACAAATTTCATTTATACAATACGACAAAAGCGTAGCTGAGAGTTTTTACACGAATATTGTCTTCTAGACAATATCCAAACTCAAATAGAGTCCTCATTACATTTATTATCACACTATTTCATAGAATAGCGAGGACTACTATAGCCACCATTTTGGACCATCACTCTGTTCCTCGACTAGTCCCGGCTACATTCTCATTTCCTTAAGAGAACAATGAAAGCAAAAGGGTGAGCTCAACTAGCCCAGTAAGAAATATTATGACTAAGATAATGCAGAATAAATTATCATTAGCCTTCAACAGTGTTAAACTAATAAACAACAAGTTTAACTGCAGCAGAACAAGAAATCCATTAGAAGAGTCAAGTAGAGCATGATATTAACTATCTTCTATGATTTAAAAAGTTTTTCATCAACTTTATCGCTGAGACTCAGCTTAATAAATAAACCACATCATCGAATCATCCCTGCACTATGGGCCAAGGATATTCATGTAATCATCAATGGTCATGATCATACCAACAACTGTCCATCAATGCACTACGGGCCAATGAGGACTTTTACCACATCATTTGTAACATTACAGGTCATGATTATATCGAATGATCCCTGGTTATAATCATACCAATCAACTGTCCATCTATGCACGTAAGCCAAAGATGACTTTCATCACAATATAAGCATAAGGATAATGACAATGATATAAGAATTCAATTAAAAGAAAACAAAGGATAACTTTTTAAAGATTTATAAATTAATTTATCCAGAATTCAATAATGTCCAAATTGTCAACATGATACTGCTTTGTGGAGTAAAATTCAAGAATAATATTATAACAAAAATGATTTGAACAGAAATGAAATCAATTTTTGTTATGAATTGTACCCTGGGTGAATAGTACTTTGTGAATAGTACTCCATGAATAGTACTTCATGAATAGTACCCGTGAATAGTACTTTATGAATAGTACCCGTGAATAGTACTTTGTGAATAGTACTTTGTGAATAGTACCCATGAATAGTACTTCGTGAATAGTACTTTGTGAATAGTATTTCGTGAACAGTACTCCGGCATGAAAAGCTTAAAATTTTATAAGAATGTTCAGAAAAATATCCTTGTGAAACGATACTAGAAGAAGCATAAATTTCAAGGATATTCTTCTAATTTCACGGAGTATAGAATTAATACTTTAACAGAATGAGTGTAGAATTAGGAATACGAAATGAAATAATATTACTCACATACTACAGAGTATGGAAGAAAATATTATTTCTTACGAATACTGAAAAAAATAATATCTCTTACCTTAGAAGAAGACTGGATATTGGAATAGTGAAGTAGCAGAATTCTCTTCTTCTTTCTCACTATAGCTTCTCTCTCTATAGCTTTTCTCTCTATAATTGCTCTTGTGAGTCTTAGTGAATTGGTGAGAATGAAAGAAGAATGAGCTTCTATTTATAGAAAAATATAATTTTGATAATTGCACATTTTGGGGCTCAGAATATTACAATATAATACCTTCATCTTTTCCTTCATTTTTAATTTAGTCCTACAAGTATTATCAAACTTGCACCACCTCCCCTAATAGTACATGCATGTGAATCAATAGTACATTCATGTGAATCAATAGTTCTATACATGTGAAAAAATAGTTACAATATAGTACATTCATCTATACCTCTATTTTTAATTTAGTCATCCAAGTATTATCAATCTTGCATCACCTCCCCTAATAGTATATGCATGTGAATCAATACTACATACATGTGAACAAATAGTTATAAGCATGTGAATTAATAGCAATTAATTGCTCATTTATCCGATTAATTACCCAATTGGTCACTTTAACCTCTAGAAATCAATTATTATCGAACTAAATGTCGATTTCCATTAACACTAATAATCCCAACACAATGGAAATATCGATTTAATCTTTAATCAACACGAACTTATTCATCATTAATATTATAACTCACAATATTTAACAACCAGATCATTCCCAGGAAAGAGGGGGCTTTCCGATAAGGATTTCTCCCTATTGGCTCGCAATTAGGTGACCAAACCTCTCCTCGACAGAACATTCTAGACATCGTTAATATTGCAAATAATAATATGAATAACTTTGTCATCTCAATTAATTATTTAATAATATAAAATATTATGCAGATGATACTGTGACAATAATTGAATCAATAATATGAGAGATATTATGCAGTAATTACTGTAGCAATAATTTAGTATAACTGAGTGACTTCTCACGTAAGTATCAATAATCAAAGATACTGTACAATACCGTGTGTTACTATGCAACCACACGTATTACTGTACTTTTACTACCGGGTAGTTCAACGGTTTAACGGTAAAAATTTCGCCGTTATTTTTATAAAACATATTTCTGTCATTTTCTAACTCCAACAATACTTCCGTTGTGGGGTCCACCAATGATTATGTCATCGTATGAATATTCCTTGTTAAAACGAATATTTCCTGACCAATCGAATATTTTTATAACCACTTGCTTACTTGCAAAATTTGTAAATATTATCCACAACTATAACATTATATCAAATCCACACCATAATATGAAAAAAAAATATTTCGAGAAAAAATCATCTTTATTCATAAAAGTTGGGGTCTTACAATTAGCACCCATAAATAGTACACAGAATCAAAGCTATTAGCAAAACAAAACTGTTGACTGACCATGACTTTCATTTCTGGGAAACCTAGAAATGCAAGAACAGTCTTAGGTGCTTGATTAGATTCTTACTATCTTTTGATTGTGACATAGTTTAACACCAAAATTGTTGTAGACTTGTACTACTACATCAAGGCTACAAATTGATTACATTGATCAACCCAGAAACTTAAAAGATTGAAAATTAATCCTGGTCAAAGTAGAGAGGTAAAGGCTAGTCATCAGACCTCAAGAACACTTTTAGCCACACTTCTGTCACCAAAGCCTTTAGCGACGATTTTTAATAAAAATTAATAATATTAAATAAAATAATAGTAATAAATCTAAATAATTCCTAAATAATTATTATTATTTAATTATTAATTTCTAATATACATTTTTAGTTATAAAAATAATTTTTAATATTTTGACATAAAATTTCATTAATATTTAATTTATTTAAATATTAATGATAACAAAATTATTTAATAATTTTATTAAATAAATTAGTTAAAAATGGTATTAATATTTTAAAAATCATAATAAATGATAATAAATTATTAAAATCGATACTAATGATTTAAAAATCATTATCATTAATAATAAATTATTTAAAATAATAATTTGATGATTTAAAAATTATTATGAATGATTAATAATTATATTAATAATTTTAAAATCATTTTAATTGATAATAAATTTGTTAAAATTGATATTAATCATTAAGTAATTATTTTAAGCTTATGGAAATTATTAAAAATAATTTTTAAATTATCCAAAGGAATATTTAAACTTCTAAATAAAGTTTATTGGAGAAATAAATCGATAATTAACCGATAAAGCTATAAAACACCGAAAAGATATCTAAATCAACCCAAACACTAGTAGATTGATTAGATATCAACTGTTATTGTTTCTAATTACTACAATGGACATATTTAGGTTGTGTAGACAGTTTCAAATATTATAAATTAGCTGATCGTCGAACATGCAAGTTTTTTTGCACTTTGTGCAAACTTTATATTTCAAATACAAGTTTTCTAGCTTCATTTAATTTATTTATTAAATGCAAGTCTTCTATTTATCAGATATGATCTTTTGATATACAGTATTTATGATATACTTATTGTTAAAAAGGTTATGATTTATTGTTCAAACATAACCAAGACATATGAACTATTATTTGCGTAAAATGCGTTTGATTTGATATCAAAGCATAGATTATGAGAAACCAATGTTGTTTGGTACAAACATATATATTGACACTATTATGACCAGCAGTAACAGGTTGACCGGAGTTTATGTACCGGCATTTATAGCAATGACCGGGGGTTATTAAGAAAGGATGATATGCATACTCCTAGGTTGTTTGGTTGAGCGGATCAACTCAGGTTGTTAAGTCTATATGACTGACAGAAACTCGTAATGTGCGGGGTTTGGCAGATAAACCTCAGTATAAACATAAGTACAAAAAAATCTGAACTTTATGTTCATTCATTCCAGATTTGGTGTGGGTATAATATTATTACTTGTTCAAAACTTGCTGCGCTTTCTATAGCTCATCCTTGCAAATATTTTTCATTTACAGATAGAAATGATGTATCCGGTAGCTCCAGTATATGTGGATAGAAAGACTTAAGATATGGTTATCCTTTTTGAGGACTATGATGTAATACTTAACTACATTTAGAGTCTATGTAAATATATATTAAGTTGTGTAATGTATTATTAGTTTTTAGTGTTTAGTTTATATTCTAAAGAAATTAGAAAAGAGTAAAGTATCTATATGAACTATACATCTTAATGATAGTATTAACAGACATTGGGAATTCTCTGATGCACTGAGGTAGCGTTTCTCAGTTCCAAGAACCCTACCCTTAATAATATGAATGTCAGATAGATAGGAATTATTGATATGGAAGAAATATCTGTAAGATACTAAACCTATACATCCAAGTGAGGGTACTCAAATACAATAATTATTCTGACGAGAACTACTATCTACTGAGTACTGTGAATCTTAGATTTATGGGAATTATTATCTTATGGAATATTTACGTGAGCACCAAATCTGTTACAGGAAATGTAGAGAATTTGGGGGCGTCACATTTCTTGCATTTGCGTCTTGTTCTTAATGCTTGTTGATTGCTTGAGTTACAGAGTTAGCATGTTGGTTATTACAATCGACAATGTGAACTTATATTGGCTATGATTAGTTAGGATGGTTGGTCTACACACACACATAGAATGGATCAAATACAGTCTTATACTTGAAAATTGACATTGAACCCTCATTCATATCAGTGTTTGTCATGTTCTTTGAGAGTGACTATAATTGTGCTTAGAAGCCATGATGCTAGTATATAGTATTAGATTTCATTCGCGTCTTACATTACTATGGATGTGAATGTTTAGATAGTTTGCTTGAGGACAAGCAAAAGCTTAAGTTTAGGAGTATTTGATGAGTGGGATTTATACTCACGAATTGGATCCTATATGGCTTAAGAGGTTACATGTTCTTTGTTATTTATATAGCTTTTATATTATTTTGTTATTATTTTGCTTAATCTTTTTGTTGCAAGGCTTATTACGTTATTTCCAGTTTTATAGGAGCAAAAAGGTCATTTTATCCATACCGGCGCTGCTACCAGGCCTAAAACTGGCGTTAAAACGCCATCACCTGACCAACTATGATAGCATCTATGCATCAAGCGTCCCAGCCTTTGTTAATCAAGGCGCACAAAATACCATCTCCGTCTTTTTAGAAGGACACGGTAATGCAAATACCATTCTAAAAAGCTAAACTTGGCGCCATAAATACGGCAAGCTTCAAATGTTCTCGCGCAGAGATTAGGTTTTAATGATCTAAAAAGAAAAGGATAAAACATCTTATCATTAAGCAGCAGCCTCCAACTTCTCTGGAGCATAGATTAGGGTTATTTTTAGAGTTTCTTAGCTTAGAAGATAAAGAAGTTGATCTTCAAGGAAGAAAAGGCCATTGCATCCTTCATAGTTCGGAATCTACACGGAGAAGAGAAGACTTGGAGCCAAAAAACTTCATAAAAGGAGTTTTTCTTTATCCAAATCTTTCATTTATTAGTGTATTTTAGAGCATGTTGAACACTTTGAAAAAGTGTATTAGTCCCATAGTTATGAACTAATTATATTTCTAGGATTGCAATGTAACCTATTGTTTATCTTAATTAAGTTTCTCTTCTATTTATTATAATGAATCATTTTAGAATGGGTTATTGTATTTCATGCTTATTTATTAATTGCTTGACAAAGAAATTGATATATATATATATATATATATATATATATATATATTAATGGATATTGAAAAATGGATATTAATGTCTAACCCTAAAATATAAGAACACTTGTTATGACCATGCCTATGGAAATGTATGCATAATTTGCATAATAGGATAGACATATCTCTATTTTCCTTGTGTAACCATTGAGTTAAGCTTAAAGACCCTAGTCTAGTTATTTTCACCATAGAAATATTATGATTCTTCTAGCTAGGGATGTTCATTTGACTTTCGAAAGAAGCTTATGTGTAATTACTATTCTCAGTTGGCCATTCCTTTGATTTGTTTGTAATGTGGAGAGTTAGGAGATTAGGCAACGCATTAGGGGAGTTGTGATCCTAGCTTGACTTTCTTGTGCAACTCAATCTCTTATTTCTACTATTTTTACGCATATAGTTTAACACACCATCTTTTATTACTTGTTTAAATAAGACTGTATTGAAACCAATTTTAGTATTTGATTAGTTATAACACTTTGTCCTCATGGGTACGACACTCTACTTATCATATATTACTTGTTGACCACGTATACTTGCGCGTATTTTATTGATCGTGAAAATGACCAACAATGCTCTTCTTGAGTCTAGTAATCAGCCACTGACGGGTTTGCCTCCTAGTGGAGGAATCACACAACATACATTTACATACATTCATCGCGTCTCACCGAATGCATTATGAAGACATTGTGCAATGCACTAATATAAAGCATTGTAAATAAGCATTCATTCACAAGTATTGAAAAGAAAGCATTCATCACACACATGCAGATAAAAGGGAATTAAAAAGATTGGAATGCGACTTAAGCCCTCTATTGTCCCCAGCAGAGTCGTCACATGTCGACACTGGGAAAAATTTTTGATTCCTAAGTTTGTTTCTACCCTTTTTATTTCTCTAAGTTGATTAATTTATTTTAAGGGTGAGGTTTAGGAAAGGACCGACATATATGTCGACAATTTTGAAAAGATTGATTTTAATTATTGGACCAAATTAGATAGAACCTCCAATTGGTATGAGTTCAAAAGGATGTACCAACACATCTAAGTTTGAAAAGTTTAGCAATATGCCCCAATATATGACTCCGTTTAATTGGTCTGGAATCCGAGATTCATAGAGTTCGAGGGCTTGCTTAAGCAAGGAGATGGTGTTAGGCACCTCCCCCAGACTTTCATGAAACACGATTACCACTACTTTTTCATTCCCTAAATATATGTTGTGTGTGTGTGTGATTTGATATGTAAAAGTGCTTAAGTGTTTTACTTTGAAAGTAGTGATGTGCCTCTTTGGACCTGTGTACAAAGGGTTTGATTTATATAAAAGTATATTTTTTCATATAAAGCATATGAAAGTGATATTTTGAAAAAATGTTTTCAAACTCCTTCGCCAAATAGGAATCGAGGCTCTTTGATACTTCCAATTTTATTCTAAAAGCTACTTTATTTAATTTTATTTAAGATGCGAGGCATCCTTGATGGCATTGACACTATTATCTACAAGGGTCGGGCTCCTTGTGGGCATTGTCGACGTCGGGATTTTTATTTGTCCCTTTTCTGTTCTTATTCTTTGGTGTTCTCATGTTATGTGAGATTTGTTTAAAAACACAAGTGAAAAAGGTCCGACATGTATATGTCGACGATTTGACTATAAAAGTCGTCAGTTGGTGTTTTTAATTGATTGCACCAACGCAACCGAGAAAAGGTTTGCACATTGACCGAGTGATATGACACTGCTAAACGGGTCTGTGAAACCAAGATTCATTTGGGTTCGGGGGCTTGATTATGCGGAGGGAAGGTGTTAGGCACCCCTCGACATCCGCTAAGCTACTACTTGACCGCCACTTTTCAAGAAACTGTTATATGAATGTGTGTGTGTGTGTGTGTGGATCAATGTGCAATTTTATTTGGAAGTAGTGCGAGGCCTCGTTCGCACCTATATACAAAGGGTTTGAATTTGTATGAAAATTTAGTTTTAAACATGATATAGCAGTGAAGTTTTGTAAAAGAGGTTTTTCAAACCCTATGCTCAATAGTAATTGAGACCTTTTCATACTTCTATTTTATTATTAAATGTTCAGCTTGATTGCTTTTATTTTTGAGATACGAAGCATCTTTGAGAAAATAATATATAGCAGTGCCGAACTCCTCATGGGCATAAAAGTCATCTAAGGAAACTCAAACACCGTGAATAATTTACAAGCTGCTTACAGCCAAAAATGTCCATCACGGGAACCGAATCTAGATTTAGTAGACTGAATCTTTGATCATATGATTCCTAGGCTCACATGATGCCGCAGTTTATATGAAAAATAGTAAGCAATTATATATATAAAAGCTGTAAATATATATATATACAGATATGATTAACCACCACGAAGCACCTCCATGGGGGATCAAAAATATAAATATATAAAAGCGGTAAATATATATATATATATATATAGACATGATCAACCACCACAAAGCACCTCCATGGGGGATCAGAAATGTAAATAAAGCAATAAATGCGATCAACCGCCACGAAGTAAACTCCAGGCGGGACTGAATGTAAAGAAAGTAATAAAAAATGATCAACCGCAACGAAGTAAACTCCAAGCGGGACGGAATGTAAAAAAAGCAGTAAAAGACGATCAACCGCCATGAAGAAAACTCCAGGCGGGATGGAATGTAACTAAATATATATATATAAGCGGTAAACGCACAAGATGTTTCTTAATTCCGGCTCAGTTTGTCATTTCAGCGATTTGTCGCTATATATAAATATATATATATATATGAAGTAAACACACCGGATATAAAATCCAGGCTCATCGAACAAAGTTCGACAACAGTTCATATATATAAATATATATATATATAGATAAAAGCAGTAAACGCTCCGGATGTAAAATTCAGGCTCATCAGACATAATCTGACAACAGTTCATATATATATATATATATATATATATATATATATAAAGCAAATAAATGCTCCAGATATAAGTCTAGGCTCAATCGAGGCATAACTTGATAATGTTAGTCCATATATATAAATATATACATATATAAGTATATATATACAGACAAAAATGAAAACCACGGACGTAAGTCTGGGCATACACACACAACACGACTCTCAATGTGAAGAATAATGTGTGCAAAGATGAAAAGAAAGGCTTTATAGAGTGTAAGAAGGCTTACAGTGGGCTGCCAAAGAAGACTTCTATGACTCTAAGTGAATGAACACCCGACTCCCGTCAGTAAAAATATAGCTATATATGAGCTAACAAGTGTTTAAAATGAGAAAGTACTCAATATGGGGTGTGTACAAAGCAAATTTGACATGGCTTCCTCGCCTTTTCCTCTTGAATTATGGCCACCCTAAGCTCTATATTTATAGAGCTAGTGGCCGCAGGTGTACCTGCGGCTGCCGCAGATGCACTTGCGGCTACTCGGGGTACCACGGGCTCCGTGGGTCCCATCGTCTTGAAGTACGTGCACTGTGATGTCCGCTCAAACTTGTAAAACTTCAATCCGAGCATCTAATTCAGGTGTACAAGACCTTTTTCGAATTGCCATTGTCGAGAGTTACGCAATGACATGGGATTAGAGGTTGTAAGAAGTTAGGAAGAGGGGACCATGCCCATGGTCTTCAAGCTTCAAATTCTATCCGGTGTGCTGCCCTGCGTAATAGTCACTTGGGATTGGAACTCCTTGGCTCTTATGGGACATTGTTGTGTATAAATGTATGTATGAGATGTTGAGACGGCGCGATGTGGGGTTGAGGTAGCAAGATAACCATTTTGCCCCTCACCGGGGTTATCTCCGATTTGGGATGATAAAGCAGACATTGCTCAGGGTTATCTCTGAGATTGGACTGCTGCAAGTGTTTGAATTCCTTAGGGTCATCTTTAAATGTGCCTATCTTCTCGGTGTTATCTCCGGGTCTTTGGAATGAGTGCCTTGGCGGGAGTTCTGAGGTTGAAGCTGATTGCATGCATTTGAAACAAGCATTTTCGGGGTTATCGTCAAAACTACAATGGCATTCCTTGGGGTTATCTCCAAGGATGAAACTTGGGGTTATCTCCGAGGTTGGAACTGATACTCCCGGTGAGTGTGCCGGGGTTGAGACTGAACTTCCGATGGTATCCGGATTGGATATGAGTTGTCTTTCAGGGTTATCTCTGAAAGACGAATATGCCCTCCTTCAATGTTAGTAACAGGTGTGCAAAAACTTTTGAGTGTCTACAGATGCCCCTCTTTATCATATTCATGTAATGCAATGCATGGATAGGATAAAGAATCCTAGACATTTAAAATGCAACAAGATAAACATGATGCCATGTGCAGCAACATGATGCAAATGCATGATGGATGTATGTTTTTGGATTATTTTCCAACATGATGGGATGATTGTCGGTTCCCTGTTAATCCTACCGGGGATGATAATCAGTGATGTCTTAGACGTGTAATCCAAGCCTTCCAGGATGTTGACATTGGGGTTATCACCAAAGTCCTGAATCCTTGATACAGACTTTACCTTGAAGATGTGCCTCTCGTGTGTAAGAGATCTGTGGGGATAAAGTTTTGTCTATTTGAGGATGTGTATAACATATTCCATCATCGGTCCTCTCCGATGAGGATGGTCTTCTCTGGTTTTTGTCACCAGCATATACCACAGTCTAGTTAGAGTTACTGCCAACAGTATGTATTGTCAGGGCTGCCTGACCTTCACTGATGTGTGTATCACCGGATAGATCCCTGCTGGGCAAACTGTCAAGGCTTCTTGACCTTCATTGATGTGTGTATCAATGGATAGATCCCTGTTGGGTGAACTGTCAAGGCTGCTTGACCTTCATTGATGTGTGTATCAATGGATAGATACGCGTTGTAACCCCCGTCGGGGAACATGTCAAGGCTTTTTGACCTTTATTGACGCGTATATCAATGGTTAAATTGCGTTGTAACCCCCGTCGGGGAAGGTTTTAGGATGAAGAATGTGTTGTAACCCCCGCCGGGGAAGGTTATCAATGAATGAAATCTACGTTGTGACCCCCGTTGGGGAAGGTTTTAGGGTTACGACCTTGTATTTGGAGGCATCAGACCTGTGTGAGGCATTACCGAGTATAATTTGCAGAAGTTGAGATCATCGGTATAATGTACCTTGTATTTAGGCGAATACCAATGAGTGACATGAAAAGCCATAATTTGACTTGTGACAACCAGGATTCCAAGCTATTCCGCTTAGTCGCGTAGCATTTTTATTCCTGATTTGGCCTTTTCAGCTTTTGAGACCTCCTTTGCAACTTGAACTAAACTGAGCCGGAGGGGTGGGATCCATGTAGGGGTGCCGCAGGTACACCTACGGCAACTATATGTGGACCTGCGGCCAACCGTGAGTATATAATGCCTGCAGGTTGCTTTCATAAGTCATTTTTAATTGGCGCTACAAAGGAAATCTGAGAGCTCTTCTTCAGATCTGCTAAGTTTGGATGACTTTCTTCAAATTCTGCCATCGTACAAGTGTTCTACACTATCATGGTAACGTATGCATGTATTCTTTTCCAGTTTTTATCCATTGGAAAATGACTTATCGCATGAAATGCATATAAACACATAGTAGTGAATATGCATGCTGATAGGACTTTATAAAAAATATTCAACATAGTAAATGTTAGTATTAAACCATGTTGAACGTAATGATGTGAAAATATTTGACTTTTGAAACAGTCAAATTGGCACCTTTTACTGTCATTTCTTATCCTATTTGAGGACAAATGAGTAAAGGTAGAAAAGCAAAATAATCCTGGTAATTAGACTACACTTAAAGATTTTTTTACTATGATGTATTAATGCATGTAAGATGTATATGACTGTGGGTAGGTGTGCTACTGAATGGCCACCTAATCATGCCTATGTGCATGTGGATAGTCCTATTTACAAAGGCGACTATGGCAAAAATTTTCCAAAATGTAGGCATTAGGTAGTCATGCATTTTTAACTCTACTGTAGATGTATGTTAAAATAATGCATGCATGCATGTAGTCATAAAATGCATTTTGAAAAGCTCCAGGTTAAACATTACCACACCCCTTCTGAGGTAATTTGGAGACTTATTGTCTAGATATTATGGATTCGAATCAGCCGAGTAGTTCCCGCAGGACCACTTCTGGTGTACAAAGAAGGGCTTCTGAAGTGCCTCGACCCCGTTCTGTTAGACAGCCTCATCGTTTGGTGGAGGTAGTGATACGTCCAGTCCAGGTTGATGTGTCAGACTTCGAGGATGAGGAGGAGGATGTACCTGTTAAGGCTCCCACTCCTGCTGAACATGTTCCTCGTAGGAATTTGCCAGGCATTCAGGTGGCGAACCCAGAGCTTATGGGTGATTTGAGTCGACACCCTTCAGTTTACCTGCATGCAAATGAGGTATAAAGTTAGATCTTAATCTTCCTTCTTTCCTATTGATGAGGATTAAAGGATTCTGATGTTGATCTGCATTTGATGTAGGTTCCCGGCTTTACACAAACCTTCGAGGAACTGTTCAAGATCCACTCTATGTATCAGGCTCTGCATGATGACTATAGAGCGATTGTACATGGCTGGGGATTCAGGAAGTTCTTTTCCATCCTTCCCCGTCATTGTCCCTGGGGTTACCTCAGGGCATTGTCTGAGCGTTGGTTTCACCAGACTCAATCACTCCATTTGCTGGATTGTGAGGTGATGATGACACCGATGGATTGGCGGTTTATCATAGTAATGGAGTTTGGAGGGGTACCAGTGCCTTGTATGGCGGATATTACCCTTACTACCATCAGATCCTTGCTAGGAGTTCTGGTGGAGGCGCTCAAGGGCAGGACTGTTCGTATAGGTCCTTTGAGCGTAGATGTTATGAGCGGGCTGTTAAGCGAGCCCATACCCAATGATGTGAGAGTCAGGGATCGCATTCTTCGGCGATTGTTCCTGATGATCATTAGGGGCTGCTTCATAGCAGATAACTCTTCTATGGTGTCCTTCGCTTTGATCAGCACCACTCCACACTTGGACCGTATTGGAGATTATGATTGGGGTTCATACACCTTCGCCTATTTCCTCAGGGAAATGCACATGCGCTCGCAGGGCTTGACCAAGGCTTGGTTAGGATTCTACCCATTTCTACTAGTGAGTATTTCTCTTGTCTTTTCCCATGTACAGGTTAAGAGTGTTAACTAACAGCAGATGTTTATCTTTACATTGACAGTTCTGGGCCTATGAGAGGCTCCCATGTTTACGTCCTGTGAGTGTGTTAGGCTTACATACCTATCCACGAGGACGGAGATGGCATCATTCCATACTGGCAGAGGTCCCTGTTGCGGAGGGTTTCACTCATTGCCGCCTATAGCTGGAGTTGTTGACAGTAGATGTCATCACGTGGATTCCCTATTCAGGGGAGCATTTGAGCATTGGATTTGAGAATGGGTACCCAACTGGTGTCGAGCACGTGATTTCCACCCGTAGGATTCCTCTCTTCACAAATGGAAGATGGGAGCTCTACTTAGGAGAGCGTCGTATCAAGAGCACTACAGGAGAGATTCGTATACCGATTTTGCCTCCTACCAGGCGTTATTGGCTTGTTTCACAGTCACCCATCATTGATATCCCATTGTTGGGTGTTGACGATTTTATATTATCAAAGGGTCCCTACACTCAGGAGATATTCCAGCATTGGTGGTTCCCTCGTACCATTGGAGCCCAGACCCGCGCCACTCAGTTCATGGGGAATATGGTTCCAAGATCTGTGATGATGACGGATTGGTTAGCATGTGTCCGAGATCCAACTCATTTAACACAGATTGACAGTTTGACCCGGCAGTTGGACCAGGCACATTTCTTTATCTGGCACTTGGGCAAAGATCCTTTAGAGGCAAATACTTTTGATCCTTCCAGCTCTGGCGCTGGCCCATCAGGTGACCCATATGGTTTTTCCGATACAGATCCTCCCTTATATAGGCCTGACATTCTTGTGGATAGAGATCCAGTGACTCAGGAGGAGTTACATCAGGTGGACAGGATTGATGATGTAGACATTGACACCATTGTCTTCTTCTGATGTATTCTCATTATTTCTTTTAATAGGCCTCTATTAGACATTGGGTATCTTTGCCCCATTCTTGATATCTCTTTTGGTAGGCCGATGTTAGTTGTAGGGCAGTTTTGCCCCATTTCCCTGTATTTTAGCTATACAGAGATGTATTAGATGATGATATACTTAGGAATGTATATATAGTTTTCCATTCCCTATATCATATTGCCATCTATTGTATCATGCATATTATTATGTTATGCATATGTATGTATATCCAGAGATATTCAAATTGACCTGGATGGTCTTATGACACTACCAGACATGATGTCTTCTTCGACGCTTAGTCAGATTGATCATACCCCACCATTATTGGTGGTATCTGGTATTTGATCGTGGTATGATAGTATGTCACCATCAGATATGGTGAGTGTAGATCAGCTGTTGGAGCATACTATGACCATCTTGATGTTTCAGGTTCCCGCATGATTCGTGGAGGGCATGCTGGAGCACTGGGTATCGGCGAGGTAAGTTTTCTGATTTGGGACCCAGGAGTTGACTCCTACTCTGGAGGAGTATGCACGTTTGATGATGCTGCCATTGGACAGACCTTGCGTGCATATGGTGATTAGAGACATGAGTCGGCAGTTCATGACCCTCACTGGATTGAGGCGTAGGGTGGTGCAGGATGAGCTCACATCTGTCCACATGATATCCCAGCATTTTCTGTTTGACAGATTTGGCTCGGAGGACAGTTATACACGGCATTCCAGGGATTTCACCACACTGGAGGATCATTGGCATTTGGCCAGAGTGGATGTACTGCTATTGTGCATATTGTCGTATGTCTACATGCCATGGTACATAAATGAGTTGGATATAGGAGTTATCATGGCAGTGAGAGCTCTCGGGGAGGGTCACACCATCGTACCGATGATTATCGTAGAGACTTTGAGGTCGGCCACATACTGTTGCACTTATCTGACGGGAGTGTTTATAGGCAGCTTGGTCATGTTGTATGTGTGGTTTATATCACACTTGAGACCGATTAGCACTTTTAGACGGCATGGGTATTGTTTCACCCATGATATAGCCATGTCATACTCCTTTTAGCCTATGGAGTGCATAGATACTGCATCTTGGTCAGTTTTCCTGGAAGGAATCGGAGATCCGTTTGTTATATTACCGTGTTCAGGGCTTAGCTCACCCTAAAGCTTCATCACTCATGCTCCGGGCATAGATTATCTTCCTCTAGATGGTTTGAGGGGCATGATTACTTACCACCCACTGGCCGTGATGTGTTAGTTTGACCAGTTCCAGGACTTTCATCCTTTTTGAGGGGGCATTGAGTTAACGCTTCGCTTCTTGCCACTTATCAGCAGAGGATAGATCCAGGTTGTATGCCTGTTGGGATCAGCGTGAGCTAGCCGAAGCTTTCCGTCGACCATCTCAGGTTGTTCCATGAGTATTCCGCATGGATGGAGACAGAGACTGCATCAGCTGCGGTAGTATCCACAGTGCAGGGGATTGATTCCGACGATGAGGAGCCTATGGAGGAGACTGATATTCCCATCAAAGAGGATTTGACTCTCAAGGTTGCCAAAGATTTATGATGGATTCTCCCACTACGAAAAGCTCTCGCGATTCAAAGATTCAAAGACAATGATTCGGAGTAGAGTCTACATCTGATGACCTTTAAGAGAGATCAGGCTAGGACCTTGATGTTGATAGCTCTTGATGGGAGAAACGCAGCTCTATTAGAGAAAGATGAGGCTAGATCAGCCAGAGATTCCTTTATTAAAGAGCAGGATGATGCTCTATCCTCCCAGGATGTGGCCATCACAGACAGTACTTCAGTGAGATCCCTTACGTCTGGCATCCTTGCCGATATGAGTGTATACATGGATGAGCATCATGCCACCATGCAGTTAGCCTTGGATCTGCTAGCTCGTGTAGATACCATTGGGCGTGAGAGTCATGGCGTTACCTCCTTTTCTAGAGGATGCTATGTTAGATCTGATAGTCCGCATACACACAGATCAGTAGATAGACTTGTATTTTCCTGCAGAGACTAGCTTAGCCATTTTGTCATGTACAGCACATATATATATATATATATATATATATATATCAAACAATATTATATATGGCAGGGAAATATATTTTGATTTACTTCCTTTTCAGTTATGCCTTAATACTTGCTTGATATTTGCCTGTTTCTTCAGGGCTTGTGATCTTGATGCATTCTGAACTCATCCTTGATGTGTGGACATTGAGACGTCATAGGATCTTCCAAAATGGACCATTGCTCTGTGTGTATCCCTACCATCTTTGGTGTCTTGGGACTGGTTTCTATATGTAGATGTGGAGAGGAGTGTGGCTTTTCCTCTCTGAGATTTGCCACACCACAGATGGTCGTCAGTACTCCTATTTAAGAGGAGCCTAGTTAATTCCATCTATTATGGATTGGTGTTGCTCTTTGAGGCACAACCGCAGCTTAGATGGTCGCCAAATCTCCTATTTGTGAGGAGAGGTTAGGTAGTTCCATCCCTTTGGTCTGAAGCCGATGAAATGTGGTGGATTGAAATTTGATCCCAGTACCTTGTGACAAGTTTTGTATTTTGATAGGGGGTTATACCAAACCATAAATGGATGCCTACGTACTCCTATTGAAGAGGAGATCAGGTCTGCATAGTTCGAACCTGGTGTAAGAGGTTCAACGCTGAATGTGAAAGGTGTAAATGGGTGTAGAAGCTTTATTGATGAAGAAGGGTGTAGAAGTGTTTTTATTGTTTTTGTTTTTGTAAAGAAAGGGCAAAAATGTTTTTTTTGTTTTTATTTTTTTTTATTACGATCGGTCCATATAGAATATGGTTGCCTACGTACTCCCGGGTATTAGGGAGATCAGGTCGACGTAGTTCGCCCCTCAGGACGATTTGTAACTAAAGAGAAGACTGAATCCCATGTGCAGGCTATACTGTGGGGAAAGAAAGTTTGATCCCGTGCTTGGGACAAACTGTAGGTGTGAAAAGTTTAATCCCGTCTTCAGGATAAACTGCAGGTATGAAAAGTTTAATCTCGTCTTCAAGATAAACTGCAGGTATGAAAGGTTCAATCCTTGATGGGATAACCGGAGTGTATGAAGTGAAACCAGGCTGCTGGTTTGAAAAGTGTGTTTTTCCCTGAGGGGCAAATGGATAAAAAAGGAAAGGTTGTGTGTAATGAGGGTTAAAGGACCTGAAATGAACGGTGATCTGATGATCCAAAACTAGGATGTTCATTTGATGATGACCTCAGACATAGTACCGTTTCACGGTGTCCGAGTTGATAAGCTGTGGAAATTCATCGTCGTCCATTTCCTGCAATCTGAGAGCGCCTCCTGTCAATATCTCCTTGACAACAAACGGGCCTTCCCAGTTAGGAGCGAATTTTCCCTTGGATTGATCTTGGTTGTCAATAATCTTTTTCAAAACCAAGTCGTGTTATTTAAACTGCCATAGCTGGACTTTCTTGTTATAGGATCTGGCGATCCTTTGTTGATATAACTGACCATGGAAGATAACCGCGATTCGCCTTTCGTCTATTAAAGATAATTGGTGATGTATGTCTTGTACCCATTGGTCTTCATCCAGCTGAGCGTCCATCAACACTCTAAGGGACTCCATTTCCACTTCTATGGGGAGTACTGCTTCCATCCCATAGGCTAATGAGTAGGGGGTTGCCCCAGTGAAGTACACACTGAAGTTTTATAGGCTAATAAAGTCAGAGGCAAGAGGTCGGGCCATCCTTTGTTATTGGCGGACATCTTCTGCATGATCTTCTTGATGTTTTTATTATCCGCTTCAACAGCACCATTCATCTTTGGACGGTAGATGACGGAGTTAAGGTGTTTGATGTGGAATTTATTGCATAACTCCTCCATCATTTTGTTGTTGAGGTTCTTAGCATTGTCTGACACAATTACCACTTGTTGTCCATAAGACAAATGACATTATTTCTGATGAAAGAAATGATGACTTCTTTAGTAACCCTGGGGAAGGAGGCTGCTTCTACCCACTTGGTGAAGTAGTTGATCATGGTGAAGATAAACCGATGTCCATTACTGGCTTTGGGCTCGATGAGCCCGATCACGTCCATTCCCCAAATTAAGAAGGGCCATGGCGAACTCATATTTTGGAGTTCCCTTGGAGGGGCGTGGATGGCATTTCCATGAATTTGGCATTGATAGCACCTCTTGACGTGATCATCACAGTCAGCTTTAAACGTAAGCCAATAATGTCTTGTTCTGAGGATCTTCTTAACAAGTAGAGGGTCGCTCATGTGTGGGCCACATACTCCACCATGGATCTCATCCATGAGCCTCTGAGCTTGGTCCTTGTCCAGACATCCGAGGAGACCTAATCCTATATCTCTCTTGTAGAGTGCATCTCCGCTCAGGTAAAATTTATAGCCATTCGATGGATCCGTCTCTTTTCAATCAGGCTCGCCTCAGTGGGTGTAGATCCATCTTGCAGATACTCCTTGATATGTTGATACCAAGGGTTATGGATGGGAAGTATCTCATCCGATACTTCTCCAACATAGTTCCCATAGATTGGGGCCTTTCGTAGGGTAAATGTGATGTTTGGCATATTTTCCTTGTCAGGTATGTGAATCAAAGAGGGCAATGTTGTAACGCATCCGCAAAATCATTCCTATTATAAGGAATGTGTAGAAAGGAGATTTCTTCAAACTCCAAAGCCATCTGTCAAACCTGCCGATGGTAAGGCAGCAAATGTAGTTCTTTGGTTTAATAGATTTCTATGGATTGTTTGATTACCAATTTGGAATCCCCAAAGACAGTTAACCGTCTGATGCCCATTGAACGGGCAAGTTTTAGCCCCATGATACAGCCTTCATACTCAGCTGTGTTGTTGGTGTTGATAAACTGCAATTTAACGACGACGGATATCGCTCCCGTGACGTATACTAGAATCGCTCCAGCTCCAGAGCCTTCGTGTTAATGACCCCATCAAAATACATTTTCCACGTACGGCATGTATCGTACTGATGGTGTTGCTGAACTGCCATTACCCATTCATCGGGGAAGTGTGTTTCTAAGGGTTTGAAATCCCCTGCAGGTGTGGCGGCCAGTTGATCTGTAATTCCTTGACCTTTGATAGACTTTTGCATCACGTAGAAGATGTCAAATTGTTATAGAATCAACTGCCATCTAGACAGTTAACAATTCAGTATGGGTTTACTGAACACGTACTTGAGAGGATCCACGTGGGATATGAGATGGGTTGTATGACCATGGAGGTAATGTTGTAGCCTCATGGAAGCCCATGCTAAAGCACAACAAGTCTTCTCAATCAGAGTGTACTTGTGTTCACTGCGGCTGAATCTTTTGCTGAGGTAATAGATAGCTCGTTCTTGGCATCTATCGTCTTTCTGTCCTAGTATGCAGCCCACAGTGGAACACCATCCCTGGGTGGTACCAATACAGGAGCATTAACCAACTGCTCTTTGATTGTAAGGAAGGTTTTCTGACACTCATCGTTCTATTTCATGGAGGAGTTCTTCCTTAACATCTTGAAGATGGGCTCACAGGTTACTCGAGTTGAGAAATAAACCTGCTAATGAAGTTGATTCTTCCCAAAAATCCTCGTATTTCCTTCTCTGTCTGAGGAAGGGGCATTTCCTTGATGGCCTAGATTTTAGTGGGATCCAGATCAATCCCTTTGTGGCTGACTAGGAATCCTAGAAACTTTCCTGATTTAACGCCAAAGGCTCATTTAGCTGGATTCAACTTCAAGTTGTATTTACGCAACCTGTTGAAAAGCTTTTTGAGATGGTCTAGGTGGTCTTCCTCCCTTTGGGACTTGACAATGATGTCATCCACATAGATCTCTATCTCTTTATGCATTAAGTCATGGAAAAGAGCCATCATAGCTCGCTGATAGGTTGCTCTGGCATTGATGAGGCCAAATGACAACCGCCTATAACAAAAGGTTCCCCAAGGCATGATGAAAGTAGTTTTCTCACGATCATCCTCAGCGACCATAATTTGATGGTACCCCGTAAAGCAATCAGCAAAGGAGTACATGTCGTATTGAGCAATATTATCAATAAGAATGTGGATAAAGGGCACGGGAAAGCTATCTTTAAGGCAAGCTTTGTTCAAATCCCGGTAATCCACGCAAAGTAGCACCTTTCCTCCCGGTTTAAGCACGGGGACTATGTTGGATATCCATTCAGGATATGTAGACACCATGATAATGCCAACTTGAAATTGTTTCACAATTTCTTTTTTCACCTTTAAACTCCACTCAAGTTTTAATCGCCTGAGCTTCTGCCTGACTGGCTTAAATCCCTCTTTAATGGGAAGGCGATGAAGGACAATGTTAGTGGATAAACCCACCATGTCTTTATGAGACCATGCAAACACATCCTAGAATTGAGTTAGTAATGTAACCATGTCATTCCGTTGGTTTGGGGTGAGGTCTGAACCAATCTGGATTAGCTTAGGGTTTTCTAAGGTTCCAAGATTGAAAGAAGTGGTTTGATCAAGGTTGGCTTTAGGTTTGTCTTCAACCCATTATTTAATCTCCTGAGGTATCTCAATATCTTCTTATATTTCCATCAAGTTTGAGTTCAACTTTTCATCAAAGTTATAGTCCTTGTGGAGAAAAGGCACCTCATCAGCAAGTACAAGCACATCTAATTCAGAGTCCTGAAACAAAATATGCTTTCACTTAATATATAAAACTGCTTAATCATACAAAGTGTCAGCCTGTACTGATAAAATAACTGCTAATTCTGTACAGAAAAGTAAGTAATTAAAGTTATCTACAGGGCAGAGGTATTTTCTGCCCATTTTACCCTCGTCAACAAATGCATGGAGTGCTGCTCTAATTGTCGAGGGTAAAGTCCTGATGGACTGCAGTGATGGAGGGGCTATCATCGTCCTCCTTCTCCCGAATGATGACCATAACATCTGGGCAATCATCGTCTGGGATGTATCTGTTTGTATGTTCATCATGGACAATGATGTGCATGCCTAACATCATCAGGGCGATATCATGTTTACGTTTTTGTTCCCTCTCTTCCACTTCGGGATTAAGAATCAACACTTCTTTTGCTTTAACCGGTACTGGTTTGGGAAATAACATAGCCATAATATGGGTTGGCACCTTTATCGGAGATTGTCTAGAATCAGGAGTGGCAGGTGGAGATAATCGCCGTGTGGCAGGAGTTTGAGGAATTTGTTTGTGCTTATGAGGATTCCTATGATCGAATCGCGTAATAGCCTTTATCCTACCGTCCCATTGATCGACATTTGAATTGGGTGCTTAATACCCTGATGATTTTTACCCAGCCCTTGTCTAGGTTGATGACCCAATGACATCATTTCTTGTATAGCTGCCATCACTTCGGCAGAAATCTTAGGTATGGGAAGTGGTGCTCCAATAGGATGGTATTGCGTGTTGCTCACTTCCAAAGTATGAAAACTGGCCGGTTCAACTTCTGAATTGAAGCTGATGAGTGGTATGTCTCCTTGTTCAGGATATTCTGGCTCAGCGTTGACAGTGACTAGGCTATTGTTAACAATGTATTTAAGTTATTGATGAAGTGTAGAAGGGACGGCTCCAGCCATGTGGATCCATGGTCTCCCCAATAGAAAGTTGTATCCTAAATCTATCTTGAGGACGTGAAAACATACGCAAAATGTATGAGGACCAATCTCAATTGGCAGCTCAAGCTCTCCGACAGAATTTTGTCGGGATCCATCAAAAGCTTTGATAACCATATGGCTACTTCGGATCCGTTTGAGATTGACGTTCATCTTCACCAAAGTGGCATAAGGACAGATATTCAGAGACGAACCTCCATCTATCAAAACTCCAGCTAACATATACCCGGAGGAAAAAACTGCAATGTGCAATGGCTTGCAATGACCGGTCCCTTTGGGCGGTATGTCGTCATCAGTGAAAGATATCACATTTCTGTTAAAAATGTGATCAACCAGATGTTGAAACTTTTCCACATCCACTGATTTCGACAAGTAGGCTTCTTCCAAAACCTTTAATAAGATCTTCCTGTGATCCTCGGAAGAGAAAACCAAGTCCAGTACTGAGATTTGATGTGGAGCTTCTCTTAAGCTTAAAACCACCTTGGCTTCATTATGGCCCATAGTGAAACAGGATACTATGGTCTGAAGGGTAACGAAATTGGATCTGGTGCAGCCACTTTCAAAGGATTGTCAGCTCCTTTGAGTTGAATTGCTTGTATTGTGAATGGTTCGACAGTCTCATCAGCCTTAGCAGATATAACTGCTACTAATCCCTTCCATTTGGTAGGATAGGTATTCCCACTCGAAAGCGCAAAGAAAGTGTGTCATAGTCCGCCAGCCAGGGACACCACCATCAATTAGATTCGAATAAGGTGGCGAGTACCCAAAGATTCTTCCGTGTTGTGACCATGAGAATGTGAATGATATTGACATACTCCATCAGAGTTGAACCGTCTTGAATGAGGATTAATTGGAGGTAGAAGGGAGGTGATTCTTCCTTCGTTGATTAGCATCTGAAATATCTCCTCCATAGGTTGGCCCAGGTATGTAAATTCCCTTCTATTAGCAAAATCCCTACGGGCTTTAGCACTTTCTCTCTTCGCAACCTTGTCCTCTAGTGCGTCACTTTCTGAAGGTGATGATGGAGCATTCATAACAAAAGGAATGAGACAGGCATGCTTCTGGCTGACTAACTGGCGTGTGACTTGATGCTGATGGATCACCAGTTCTTCTAATTATTCAACTTGTTTACAAAGAGTTTTCATCTTTCGTTCCATAGCAAATTGGAATTTTGTGTAATCCCATCTATCAACACCGTCTTTGATGGTCTAGGATGATTCATCATTAAAATTGGAACTCTGTCCACTGCTCCAACTAATCATATTGACCTCTTCTTCTTTGTGTTGAGGAAGAGGGTTTTCTTGCACATGAGGTTGATCTCGTTTGGTAACCACGATCTCACCGTTGTCTATTAAATCTTGGATCTTGTGTTTCAAGGCCCAACAATCTTGAGTATCATGTCCAGGTGCCCTGGAATGATAAGAACACTTTCGAATAGCATTGAAACCCCTCCCATTAGGGTTGGCTGGTGGAAGAAGATGCGTGATTTTCTTCTGAGTAGTCAGAAGAGCAAGAATATTCTCGAGCGAGTCCCCTAAGGGTGTGAACGTTCAAGGGTGCTTTACTTCCCCAGCTTTAGGCAATGGAGGGTTTGAAGACTGTGCTTGAAAAGGGGAGTAGTTTCTCCTTTGTATAGGCATATTCTGATTGCCTTTTTTGACCTTGTAGTATCAAGGAAACATCCTCCTCTTTCTTTTTATGGACCCTCCGGGGGTTGTTTCCATAAGTTTCGGACTGGATGTGCTCAGAAACTGCCTTAAAAGCGGCTAGGTCTTGAATCTTTTCTGACTTCAACCTCATCTCAGCCATCTCTCCGTGTTTGATCATTTTAGAAAATGGTTTGCCAATACCAGCTAAGACTCTCTCACAGAAAGGAGCTTCTTGTATGTCTATGAAATTCATGACCATTTATGATTCCGTCATAGAGGGAATAACTTGAGCAGCAAGGCGCCTCCACCTTTGAGTATACTCTCTAAAAGACTCATTGGACTATTTCTTGACCTTGGCAATCTGATACCGATCAGATCTGAGACTGGAAGCTGTACTAAGTAAGGAAGGCGTGAGCTAGCTCTTCCCAGCTATGGATCTTTGAGTTGTCTAATCTGGTATACCATAAACGGGATTCTCTAGTCAGACTCTTCTGAAACAGCTGCATTCTAAGCTTCTCGTTTTTTACATAAGATCTAAGTTCTCCAATAAACACCTTCAAATGTGTGTAAGGATCCCCTAATCCGTCATACTTTTCAAAGTCAGGGGTTTTAAATTTCTCTGGATAATGAACACCAGGGAATATGCAAAGGTCAGCATATGAAACACTCTCATGTGCTCCAATCCCTTTGAGAGAACGGATGGTTTCTTCCATTTGAAGGACCTTCTTCCTGATATCACCTGTGTCTGGATCTCCTTTGAGATGGGTGTTTTTAGGGTCTTTGTTGGTCGTATCCAACTGAGGTTCTGGATTTATTTTATCCAAACCTTGAATTCCTCCTTGTGCAGAGGATTCTGTATGTGTAGGCATCTTTGAGCTCTGAGTAGACTGATGCAATTCTTTAAGCAGAACAGCCAAATCTGTAATTTGTTTACTTAATCCGTCAAATTCTTCTTGAGAAACGAGATTAGACTGGTCAGAAGAAGACATGACTGGATGTAGTCTCGTGGCCTTTTTGGATTTTGAGTGGGTAACAGGCCCAATTGTTTCCCTACAAAAAACTTATGTAGTTTAGTTTTTATGGAAAATGTAAATGTTTACATGCTATGTGATGTATCCGTGTTAGGGATATTATCCTGCAAAATGGATGTTAGCTGTTTTGTAATACAGGATAGTATGCTAATTTTAAATATGCATGGGAACATATTTCTTTATATTTTCCATTACGATGGATTGACATGAAATGATATTTACAAGTAAATGCTTTTACAAGTATGAAAATGGAAAGCATGAAGAGACTTTCCTCCGCGTTTGGTTTATCAGAGGCTGACCTATCTTAGGTTTACTCTCTCGGCTTTTTGGCATGAAGGTTCCCAGATCATCGCAATCTACTTGACGGAAGTTAATCCTGGTCTTTTCAACTGAGCGAAACTGGTGGTGCCTTTCCTAAGCCTCGTTGAATTAGTCTCCCTACGAGTCCAAAGAATCAAACACCGACAGATAGCCTCCCTCGGTGGAGGAACCACACAACATACATTCACATACAACGTATCTCACCGTTTATGAAAATGATGACATGTGCAAAGCACTAATATCACAGATAGATACATTGTAGTGCAGTAAGTAAAATGCATTCGTAGAAATTCATCAAAAATTTAAATGCAACATTCACACACAAGCATATAACAGTTTTTGAGAAAGAGGGGAAAATCTAGAATTTTTGAGAAAGCGATGACATTTTGATAAATAAGTTGAAGTTGGATGATGGGGCTTCCATTTGGAAGCCTGGGATTCCAAGAGCAGAAAGTTTGAAGGGTTAATTTATAGCTATAAATTTTTGGTGATTCCTAGTAGGGTTTGGATTCCTTTAAGCCTAACTTTGAGAGGGAAACTTCACATATTAAAGGAAGGATCTTAAGACTAATGAAGACACGTATTTTTTGAGACAGAGACTAGAGATTGGATTGAAGATTGTAGAGGAGCACTTAAGGATTGCAATTGGAGACTAGAGACTGGAGCCCATATCTGAGTTTTTATTCTTCTTCTCTATTTGTAATTTAATTGAGATGATTTCTTTGGGATTCTTGATTTTAATTTTTAGTATGAACTAATCTTTTAATTAAGGCTACAATGGAACCTTTTATGAGTATGAATTGATTATCTTTATTAATCCAATTATTTATTCAAAATGAGTTGTCTATCATATTTTGTGCTTATTGAATAATTATTTGGCCAATAATTACCATGTTATACTAGATAAATTCGGGAGATGAAATCTAGGGTTAGAACTGAATGTGATAGCATGTATTCTTAATTATTTGCATGAGATGAATAATTAGGGTTGTGAATTGATTATGAATATTTCTTTTACTACATGTAACAATTGGGAATTGAAACTTAATGAATTTAATTCTTTTATTTTGCATAGGAATATCGCATAATTAATTGAATTGAATATTTTTATTTGATCACTTGGAAAACGGCTTATAAATACTTCGAATTTCTATTAACAACTCATGTGGATATAATAATTAGAAATTTTGGATAATTGATTTAATTGCATAATTGGGGATATTGTAGTCTTAAATATTTATCATTTGAATCAAATCTTTGTGTTCAAATTAATTTTAGTTAATTTAATTTAGTTTTAATTGGAAAATCACTCTAATCACTTGTTTAAATAAAATTAATTTGGTTAAGAGTTAGTACTTGGTAATTTTTATTAATTAATTCCTCATGGGATCGACAACTCTTTTATCATTATATTACTTGTTGACCATGTATACTTACATGTTTTTATTGATTGCAAAATCAACCAACAAAGAGCTGCTGACAATAAGAAGGAATCAAGATTCAATAACAAAATTCAACACGCATCAAAAAGAAGATCAACAATGTTGTTGTCAACGATGGGAAAGTTGTGTCCCTTTCTGTGCTAGCCCTTTGGTGTTCTCATTTGGTTGAGTTTTTTTCTTAAAAGGCGAGTTTGAAAAGGTCCGACATGTGAATGTCGACGATTTGAAAATAGAGCCGCCAGTTGGTAATTTAGAAATGGTTGTACCAACTCAACCGATTTTGAAAAGGTTTACACAAAGGCCTAATGGTTGGACACTGTTTAACTAGCCTTGGAAACCGAGATTCGTTGGGTCCGGACACTTGATTAAGCAGGAAGAAGGTGTTAGGCACCCCCTGACTTTCGTGAAAACACGATTACCGTAACTTTTTTAATTACCTTAATTTATCTACATGTGTGTGTATATTGAGCCTATGTGCAATTATCTGGAAGTAGTGTTATGCCTTGTTTACACCTATATACAAAGGGTTTGACTTGTATAAAAGTTTATTTTTAGCAAGATATAGTAGTGATATTTTGGAAAACAAGTTTTCAAACCCTTATATTCAATAATAATTGAGGTCTTTGATACTTCCATTTTATTCTATATTCTGCTTGATTGATTTTATTTTCGAGATGCGAAGCATCTTTGAGAAAATAAGATACATAGCAGTGTTGAACTCCTTATGGGCATGAAAGTTGTGACACCCCCAAATTCGGGTCCCTTCGAACCTCGGATCCGGTCCGCCACGATACTACTATCGTCCAACTATTTATATCTTTTATTCATAACTTAATGAATATAACTTTGCTTAATACAATTTAGAATATAAATTCTTTCCATTTCCCGGATCTGTATAATGACCCAAACTTTTATAAGTTTCAAATCTTGGTCATTTACTATTCCTGTCTTACATCATATTCGATGTTATAAAAATATGCGGAATAATTTAAACTTTTTCAACCTCCTTTGAAAAAAATCTTTTATTGATTTCTTAACTTGAATCAATTACATATCCTTGAATCAAATTAAGTTATGATTCATTCTATTCAAATTACTGTATAAATTTTTACATCTCGATTAGAATTCCTCTATGCATCACGTAGTATAACTTTACAACTTAACATGTATTACACATCGTAAACTACTATCATGTACATCTCCTAGAACCTAAACATGGCTTAAGAGTATATATTTAAATAAATAAATCAATCTCCTTCGATACTATTGAACTCTAACAATCAAGTAGCACGTAATCTTTACCGTGAGTCCTTAACCTATAAAAATGGTTATTTGCAAGAGTGAGCTCGATAGCTCAGCAATTCTAACAATTTTCATGCATCATATAGCATATAATAACATACTCAGTTCATGCATTCATAATCAATTAATATTTACTACGTATGTTACTTCTCACATAACAGGCATAGAGATTTACTTCATAAGCATATCATCAAAGATCAACTTTCAAATTTCATACATATCTCATATGCATTTCATATATATACATCAACATTCTCATAGCATAATATGGCTCAACTAACAGTTATCGAATTCATATATCAAATAAGAACTGAAAGACTTGTCTGGCTCGTAGATTATCAACTACGACTTAACTGCTTATACTTATCTGCACTTCATGTATTCCTACACAGTTATATAATCATCGATTCATATCCATCAGTCATATATTTCATACACTCTTAATATAATAATAAATATTACATCGTTTCCTAACTAGGTTTGTAAAACCTTCATTTCACTTTCTCATCATACTCTTAGAATAACTAGGTATGTATAGGTATACCTTAACCACCCGTACTTGACATCAACATTCATATACATCTATCACACACTAGACTCGCTATGTGTTCGACACATATTTAAAGTTTATAGATGTGTGATCTACGTCATTCATACATTTTTGCAAACCTTAACAAATCTGGGTTTTATATAACAATCATACCAATGAATATTTAAAACAGCATTGAGACTCTGTCTTATAGCTTAGAATAGTACTATAAGTAAGCAGCCAAAATCATAAAGCAATTAAAATATCTAGACCAATCTACCCTGTAACGCAGCTGCGCTGAGGTTAGGCGTGGGACTAGCGTAGGTACGCTGTCCCCTGGCCAGACCAAACTTGAGCTTTTGTTTTCTTGGTTTCATTCCACTTTTTAGTATACCATAGTATTAACACATAGCAAGCATACATCTTAAGAGGTCTTGGACTTTCTTAGAGTCATATTAAGTCCACATTTACATAATATGTCTCTAGTTGGAAATTTCCATGAAATTAAGGCCAACTAAGTTCATGAAATCATGATGCCAACTATGTTATCCATATATTCATATGACAAGGTCATTTAATCTGTAATATACACGCTCGCAAGTATTCACATCATTTACACATAACTAGTGTCGTTCATCACTTGAAACTCATTTAAAATCATGCTCCAATAACTTATATTGTCTCAAACTATGTGTGTGAACTTATAGGCCATGTTTAAAGACGTAACATAATACTAGCATGCCATCCTACAAGTTCAGAGGGTAGGCAACACAATGCTCATAAGTATTAGTTTGCAAGGCGTTCAAGTTCACTTTTAAAAGTCATTTTAGGCCAAGTTAAAGCAACTTGGTGCAACTTTAAATCTCATTTCATAGTTAACTAAGACATGTGCGTATGTTATCATGTTTGGAACTTTAAGTACCGAAGTTCCTTTAAGTTCGTTCTCAAAGTTTCAAGTTTTCTTTAGAAATCGTTTTCAACTAAGCTATTGTAAGTTGATAATAAGTAAAGAAACTTTAAATCACTTCTCATTCTTATGTATACTCATAACTCAACAATATGTATGTGTTAAAATATCAGAACTTCAAAGACTTAAGGTTCGTCAATATTTTTTTCAAAACTCCAAGTTTTCTTTTCAAAACACATATTAAATCATGCTAAAGCATTCCATTATGAGTAAAGTAATCTTAGTTATATGTTATGTCTATTATCATGCATATTTATGTTTTATAACTTAGAATAACATATTTTATTGTCGGAAGCACTACAATTCTGTATGTGCATGTCCGACGCCCTCTAATTGCCTTCGAATACGTAGCAGTCACAAAGATGGACATTTTTACCCTTCCTAACAACTTCAGATCGAAACACTTAAAGAATGAAATTTGTAGGTCTACTCGTTATCTTTTTTTAATCATCTTGAATCGCCTCAATCGGAGTTCTTATGAAGAAGTTATGCCTAATTTACTATAGCAGGTCAAAACAGTCCTACCTGACTCTATTTCGGCGAAGCTGCGCCCCAAATGGCCTTGGGGGAAGTGCAGCTGCACCCAGATTCTGATCTTTGTGATTTTTAGACCAATTCTCCTTCCGATGTTCATAACGCGAGTTATACACATCCAAATTAGTCCGTTTTTGATTCTATGGATATGTAATTCATAAAACTACAACATACCAAAGAATCAAAAATTAACATAAACATTAACTAACCCAAATATTAATCCAAAACTCATGTTCATACTAAATTTTCATGTTTTAACAAATTTAGCTAATTTCATCACTGCGGATTCATTTCTAAACCAAATTGGTCCGTTTAACTTCCGTTGTTTTTGTATTTAACTGTATTATCAATATCTAGCAACGATTCACATATTACAACAAGTTTTAGTCATCAATTTTTGACTCACTTAGCAAGTATTTCTAACATTTCTAAGAAATTCAAAACATAGGAATCAATAGCATATATATTAGAATTATTACCTCTTGATTGCTCCAATTTGCTAACTATAGCTCTCCAAACCTCTGATCATCCACACTCATCTTCCAATTCTACTAACTTTCTCTATCAAATACTCAGACACTCAACCAATGGGAAAGAGGAGGAGAAGTCTCTAATTATAGAGAATTCTTTACACAGACAAAGCCTATACACAATGTTTTGATTTATCAGGAAGAAGAAGAAACCAATGGGAAATAAAGAGTTGGTTACCTACTCTCTCTTCCTCCATTCCATTAGTCATGATCATCAGCTATCTAGCCATCATCAGCTATATTACTTAGTGAATAAGGAATAGGATAGGCCAATGGCCTATCACACGGCTGGTATAATTAGAGAGACACTGATATTGGGACAAACTACATTACTTTTTTACTTATTAGTAAAATGATCCTTATTCTACTAAAGTTAATTACTTTTAGGCTTATTAAATCAATTATAATGACTCAACATTACTACATTAAATTAAGTTATGGGCACGTATATACACATATATATGTACCTACCTACATATAGGAAGTATACTTATATTTTAAATATACACACATATAATCATATATCCCATGTACACTGGACTAGTCCAATTTATATTTTATTTGGGTTAAATATAATTCAGTTGGGTACTCTCAATCCCTTATTTTTCATAAAATTTATTATCTCAAATACACTCAATAATGATCATTATTATCAAATATCTATTAACTTTCTTCCATACTTTTAACATACACGTTTAATTGATTCACCATGAATCATTGTCACACAAGTCTCATTTATATTTGCTTAATAATTTACACCATTCAAGCTTATAGCCTTGTATATAACTATTCACATCATATTATGTTATTCTTAACATCTCATCTTATTTTTATACATGAAGCAAATTTTATTGCATTACTTTGTATGCTCTTACAACACATGTAATTGCATATAATAATTAATAATAATAATCCTTAGTCCATCATTATGCCACACTTGGCATATCCCACAAGCTTACTTTAAGCTTATTGCCCCATTTTAATATTCCTTTAATATAAAGTTTGTGTAACACACTTTACCTTAATGTTAAATTATTTAGCTTGCTTAAATAATTATCCACTTATAATATGTATAACCTTTACACTTAGAATAATTAATATCTATTCTATTAATTTATTTAAATTATACATTATACGTATAATTATTCGATTGTCCCAAGACAACTTTTTCAATCTTTACATTTAGTCATATCTTAAGTACTAATATAATCCCTCCATCTCTAACCAATATTCATTTATAATTATATTGGTTCTCTTCTTTTATTAATCACTTATCTTTCAAACATTAACCCTTTTATATATTGCAATACTATGTAATATATTAATATCAAATATTAATTAACATATTTCTTTCATCCTCTTGTGTTAAACACATATATTAATTCACTGTCTTATGTAAGTGAATCAACTCTTTCTCATTCCACACTACTGCCACACAAGGCTATATAATATTCTATAATATAAGTTGATTAACCAATATTCATTCTAGGTTAATAAACTAATGCGTATTCAAATCATGATTTGCTAACTTAATCCATTCATAGACAACTTAATCATCCATTATGACTTTTATTAACCATATACATGCATTGAAATTCAAATTTCACAAGCTTGCTCAGAACCTTCTGCAAACCGGCGCAGCTGCGCTAGTCATAAGCTTGGAAGTGGCACAGCTGCGCCATCTCAAGTCCAGAGGCAGACAAGTTCTACATTAGCAGAAATAAAACCTTCATTTCTAAATACTTTGAACATATTTCTTTTAAGTGTTAACTCGTCTAACATCAATTCCCTCTTTGATTTCACATCATCAATTACTATTTTCTTTAATAATTTAAAAATCAACTTTAAGTTTTAAAACACTATCTTTCCTTAATAGTTTATCCAACTATAAAATCTCATTTGTGGGTTTCTTTCCACCAATAACACAAAATTCAAAATATAGCACATATATATTTTTATTCAAACCCGACATATTTTATAATAAGAATTCTATTTACTAAATTCTTTTTTTTAATAATTTTTGAAAATTTGGGTTATCACAAGAGTCATCTAAGGATATCCAGACACAATAAATAATTTACAAGCTGGCTGCAGCTGAAAATGTCCAACGTGGGAACTGAATCTAGATTCACAGGCTGAATCTTGGATCACATGATTCATAGGCTCACATGATTCATATGCTTACATGATAAATAAATATGTACAAAAGCTAGAAAGAGAACTTGATTTTTAAGCTTTCTACTTTTTCGTGTGTGTGTGTGTGTGTGTGTATATATATATATATATATATATATATATATATATATATATATATATATATATATATATATATAGTAAAACCCCTATTTAGGAATACTACTATATAAGAATAACATCTACAATATTATAAAAAAATCTGGTCCCAATTTGGGCCAGCTTATAAATAGGAATAACTTCTAAATTATAATGTGTTATATACTTTTTAAGTCCCGTATTAAGAAACTATACCTCTATATAGTAATAATTTCATATATATATATATATATATATATATATATATATATATATATATAGAGAGAGAGAGAGAGACAATATTAATTTTAAAAGACTACATTTTCCTATAAAAGACTACATTTCCTATAAAGGACTATATTTTCCTATAAAAGACTACATTTCCTATAAAAGACCACATTTTCCTATAAAAGGCTAAATTTTCTATAAAAGACTACATTTTCCTAGTTTGAAAATCTAAATAATTTATGTTTTCTTTAATTTTTGTTATAAAATTTATAAAATTTATATTTTTGTTAAAGTGGATATTTTTGGGTGTTCGAAAAATATTTTGTACCAATACCTCTATTTAGCAATAACCTCTCAATTAGAATACAAATAGTTTGGTCCTAAGTCTATTCCTAAATAGAGGTTTTACTGTATATATACACACGAAAAGTAGAAAGCTTAAAAATCTGAAAAATCTTATAGTGGGCTGCCAAGAAGACTTCAGATAGCTTTTGGGGCCTGAAAACTAAGTTTCCACCGGTTAAATTTCAGTATGTTGTAGAACACGAGCTTACAAGTGTTTAAAAAGAAGAATCACTCAGTTTGGAGCACTTTAGCTGAGGTTAAGGGCTAAAATTGGTAGAGTTTTCTCTCTTTACTTCCTTTTTTCTTACATTTTATGGCTGATGAGAGGTCTATTTATAGACTAAAATGGCCACGGGTCAACCCGCAACTGCCGCGGGTCCCTGGGTTGCCCCAGGCCTCGCGGGTCCTATTGTCTCGAAGTACGTGCACCTAAACAACACGTTGTTCGCTGGAACCTTCATAACTTTTAATCCGGGAGTTCAATGGAAGCGTGTCATACCATTCCGGAAAGCTCTTTTCGAGAGCTATGCAAGGACATAGAGTTTGCCATTTTCTGAATCCGGGAAGATGAGTCCATGACCGAAATGGCTTCTCTGGGTCTCCATAGGCAGTCTGTTGAGCTGTTTTGCGTAGTTTGCGCTCGAAAGTTAAGCTATGGTTCTTGTGGGATTTCTTTTGAAGCTATGTGGGTTGAAATGAGTTGCTTTGAGTTGAGTTGAGTTGAAGTTGAGTTGGCAAAATGACCATTTTTCCCCTCCCGGGGTTATCTCCGGGGATGAAACTGGATCTCCCGAGGTTTTCTTCGGAGTTGGAACTGATGTTGTAATCCTCCAGGATTATCTCTAGAGTATGAAAAAGACGCTTTTGCCCTCCTATATAGTTAGTAACAGGAAAATAAAATTTCGAGTGTCTACAGCTGCTGAGTACCATGAGATGAAGAGCATTCAAGTTATCTTAGCAGCACCTCAAACACATCTCTACAACAAGAAGAAGGGTCGATGGATACTGGTCTAAGTGACCGAAGTAGGGTCAGTGGATCCTGGTTTGTGTGAGAGGATCCTTGTCCTAGGGACTAAATATCTAAGTCTGTTAGACTTGAAAAGGTCTTTGTATCCTTGTCTGTTGAGATTAAAATAATCAAATCTATTGGGTTTGATGAGGACAGTATATCCTAATATTAGTGGCCGAATCCTTTAATAGAATTCCTATTTGTTAGTAGAAGAATGAAATAAGATTTGCTTAGTCTCCGAAGCACTTAGAAGTCTTTTACATTCGTACACTTATTTCCGCATTTTACTTTTACATTGCGCACTTTGGGCCCAGATGCTTAATTATCATTAGTCAAACATTACTCTACTCTTGTGGATCCAAACCAAGCTGTTGATCCAAATACAGGACTGTACACCTCTGTATATACGGAATACTATCCGTATTATCTTCTCTCTAGCCTTGATTTCATCGAAGGGATTTCTCTCTCCCTCCTATTTTCTCTTTCAAAATCTTTGAGCAAAAATGGCCTCTGCCTCTGCCTCTGCCTCTGCCAAAACTACCCCCAATATCTCCTATTATTTGCCACTCTACCGTCGCCATTACTATCTTTCTCCTTCCAAGCTGTCATTTTGTGTCTCTCATAAACCCACTCTGCGCCTCTCCACCCAGGTAAATATCTGTTACGAAATCTCTTGCTATATATATGTGAGCATGTATATTAATTGAGGTTTATATGGGAAGATCTGATTTAAAGGATTTGAAATGTGATGTTATAAGATTTTTACCTTATGAAAGTTAATTGAAAATGGGTTATTTCTGGTTCGATTTTAAAGTTTTACTTTTTTGTTTAGGCAAATACCACGTATTATTGGATAAACTATCGGACAAAAACGACGTTTTTTGTGTGATTGAATACATAAACAATATATACATTCCCTCCTATGTGGTGCACAAAAGGATGTTTTGTAATTATTCGAAGTAGGGTTAATTTGGGGAAACTTGCACAGAAACGTGAGGTGTCTCTCACCTGCCGTGACCTCTATTGAAATTTGTGACTCATGACTATTGAAAAAGGCTAGTGCAGAGCGAGGGGCGAAGGAAAGTACTAGCCCATCAGGGTCGAACCAAAGGTTGCGGGGGGTGCGGAATCCCCCACGTAACGGTACAGAAACCTGCAAGGGTAGCGCTGGCCGCGCTTGTGCAAAGCTAGGAGGCTAGGAGTGGCGCGGGGCGCTGCGGCGCCGCCAGCCTCAAGTCTGAGTTCTGCATAAGTGGCGCGGCGCTTAGGGGCGCTTTGGAAGCAACATTTAGGCGCGCCCAATCGGCCGGATCTGAGTTTTAATGATTCGTTTTTGGGAAGGACATTATAGGTATTTGAGTCAAGTAGGGTTGAAATATAATTAGTAGCTATAAATACTATCTATTTGTAAAGTTCTATGTAATTAAAATTATCAATAAAACAACCAAGCCGCCTGTGGAGTACCCAAATTAGAAATTAGGGTTGTGTGATCCTAATTCTAACCACCTCTTTTTTTATATATTTAAAAAAAAAATATTCTCATGAACCAAATGTAAGATTATTTAGGATGTGTTGGGTGAATTTGGGTTGCATGGTTTTATTTGGATATGAATTCAACTTTTATAATTTGTTTGAAACTACGTAAATGAATTTGCCTAAATTGTGACCTGTAGTATGCATTTTATTAGGGTCATGATGCAATCAATTGTTTCATTTTGCTGCATTATTTTCAATTGGTAGAACTAAATGAAAATTGATGTGATCAATTGTTTCATTTATGTTGTAGTGGACTCAAAATTAACGATGAAAGGTCTTTTGGAGCCTCGAGTCTAGCCAATTTTCATGAGTCCCACTTGAAATTATTTTGCATCGAGTTTCTCGCCCCCTTTTATTTTTGATAAATTTATTTCGCAAAGAATTTCTTGCGTCCTTGTGTCATTTGTTCAATTTTCTGATAGGTTGAACAGCTGTTGACCTGACAATTCTTTTACAAATTCGCACATTAAATTTGTGCAAGGAACATCTTCTCTATGATCCAGATTTTTGTTTCATCTCCCATGAGATTCTACTATACATATGTAACAAATAAACATCATCTAGGAATATTTTACATCATAAAAACATTTTAGAGCCAGTGTTGAATGAGAAATTTTATATTTTGCCTAATTATTATAGGATAGGACCTATCATTACAGTACATTCAAATGAAGTTCAATCAATATTGGAAAAAATGAAAATAAAATCCTAGTATTTAAATGTTTACTATGCACATACGTAATTATGGAACTTCAAGGGAATTTAATGAATACTGTTAGAAAATATATTGGTAGTAAAATGTGGCATTAGTATACTAAAGACAACAATGATGGCAGTGATATATGCAATGATTGCTGCCAGTGACTGTGGGAATGACATTTTGGTGGGGTGGGTGATATTGGTCTCACTGGTAGACCGGTGGTTTTTCAGTGGCAGTGCCGTCAAAGTGGTGGTACAAGTATGGTGTTGTGATGTGGTGATGGTAACATTGACAGTGAAAACAGTGCCATTTCCATTGAGAGTGGGTTGGGGATGAAAGTGGTTAAACTTGCATCTGGGTTGAGAAATATTATCTTTTGAGGTCTTATTTGATCATAAAAGTTGGGCCTGTAGGTATCCCATCTGCCCAATACATCTTCTAACTGAGAAGCCCTTCCTCATTCATAGTCTTAATTAATGATGCAAGGCTTTTGACAAAACCCCGTACTGAATTGATGTCTCTGCTGTACTCTATGCACAAAAACACCTTTTTTTTAAAAAAAAATTTGCTTTCCCTGAACTTAACTTCACAATTATCAGAAATAAAAAGCTTGGAATTGTGAAATTCTCATGGAGGTTATAACTTTCTTTTTTGATGAAGGGTGGGGCTTGAGCCAATCCATCTGCATGTTGTGCAGTGGTCTTATTTTCTTATAGTATGATACCTTATTGATTTATTCTCATGCTTCCAGTGTGAGATACTTTCGTAATACTTTGATCAACTTTTTCCTTCTTTTATTTGAAAGGTTGTAACTTTTTCCAAGAGATCATTTTCATTGATGCGACTATATGAAACCAGCAATATTATATTATATCTGCAGCTACAAAGAAGGAAATGTTATTCTGTTTTATTTTGATCGAAGTCATTTGAACAATTAAGTTATTTTGTTGCATTGTAGGGTTTGCAGTCCAGTTGGAAACATTCCAGTGTGGTGAAAGCTCAACTGAATGAGGTAAGCACTCAGTAGTTTTCAGTAGAGGATCTTCTTTCCAATTTTCATTTCTTCATGAACACATTTTTGGAGCCATTTGTTCCGTTCAAGGTTGTGGTCGATGGATCCTCACATTCTGCAGCAACTTCTTCAACCAAATCAAAAGTACCTGCAACAGAAGCTAAGGACGTTAAGCCATCAAGTGAGCCTTCTCCTGCAACTTTGGCTTTAGAAGAATCAATATCTGAGTTTATTGCCCAAGTTGCAAATCTTGTCAAGTATGTCTACCAATTTATTAAATATTTGCACCGTCTTTTTCAATCGTGGTTTTCAGATGCCCAAGCGGTGATCATGTTTCTTGTCACCCAGACTAGTTGATTCTAGGGATATTGTAGAGTTGCAGTTGAAACAGTTTGAGTGTGAACTCTTTATCCGTAAAAAGGAGGCTATGCTTCCACCACCAGCTTTTGCTCCAGTTATGATGCAAGCACCTGCTCCACCAGCTTATCTACCAGCGGCTCCCTTAGCATCTTCTGCCCCATCACCTTCTTCTGCTGCAGTACCAACAGCTTCTCCACCTGCATCTAAGTCATCCCATCCACCTCTTAAATGCCCTATGGCGGGGACATTTTATCGAAATCCAGCACCAGGAGAACCAGCATTTGTGAAGGTAATTATCTCCGTATTATGATTCATACGACTCTGATCGGAAAACCTTTATGATGAGCACTGCCTGTTTAACTGTGCAGCATTAATGTCTAACCAATACTCTTCTTTATTATCTATATTTTACTTTGTGCTTAACTTGAGAGTCATTCTCTTTAGGCTGGAGATAAAGTACAGAAGGGTCAGGTTCTGTGTATCATTGAGGCCATGAAGTTGATGAATGAGATAGAAGTAAGGGATTCTGCATTTCTATCAAAATTTTACTGAATATGATTTCCGCTGAATTATTTCTTCCAATATTCTTCCTTATTTGGACTTTATTTTGAAGATTGTTTTTACTGTCAACTGATTATCCTAACTAGATAATGAAGATTTGACATGTATATAAATCTCGTATATGGAATATGTATTGTTGTGTCAAATTCTAGGTAACCAAGTAAATTTCTGTTTTGAAGTCCCTGCCTAGTGACAATATTGGGGTAATCAAATTTTAGATTCTTATACTAGTTGAAAGGCATGGTTACAATCTTACCAGACCTCTATGCACGATGCTGCGTGAAATATAAGGACTATTAGCTGGATATTTCAACAAATTGGGGTAACTGCAGAGAAAAGTTAATAAAACAGCAACTATTCAACATTGTTGGAGGTACATAGTGGTCTTATACGATTATTTTATAGTTTAGTGTGATAGTGAGGCAGAATTTAGCTGAGTTCATTTATAAATGTGGTAAACCAAACACAAAAAACAATGCTGAAAGCACTTCAGAAAATATGTACAATTAGCTCATGTAGGGTATAATTTTTGAGAACTCCAATTAATAAAAAGGTAAGAGAATTGGAGTTCAAATCAGGACATTCTAGTTTTGTATATGGTACGGAAGAACAGTAAGAATGGCAGAATTAAGTCTCTTTGGGCTTTTGGTTGAAGTATTTGATGTGTTGATGCTTAAGCTTGTTTGTTAGTATGTGAAACCAGGATTTGCATGGTTGGATTTATTCTCCTGTAGCTTAAGTTATTAGAAGATTTTGTCTTGATATAGTATCAGAGTTCTGGTTATATGCATAGTTGGGGTTCAGGTCTTCCATGCCGTGTTTGTCTCCCCGTTATTTTAGTGCAACAATAACACTGCACATAATGATGCACTTTGGTTCGTATCCTTACGTGCAAGTAGAAATTCAACTTAAGGGGTACGCTGGTGGTCCTTTCTTCTAGTACATTAAGCATTTAGAGCTTGGCCTTATGTTTTGTTAATTCTTTCTCTTGTTCGTTTCCACTATACAGGACACGTGTCCTCTTCCATTCTAATCTTTCCTGTCTAAAATAAAATTATAATTTTTATCTTGAGAAAATTAGATTACAAGCAGTGGTCGACACAATTTTTTTCCTGTGGGAGCTTCATGTATTAACAACTAACTTCTAATCATAATAAAAATATGTGGAATATGGGGTGAGGGCTTCCACATATAACAAGGTGTGACAGCCTCTTACTGAGTACTAAACGACATCGTCAGACTTAAAAAAACCCAAACCTGCTATTGTTGTTTAGGGTTTAGGGCAAAATCAACAATGATAGAAATTAATCTATATATATATATATATAATAAATAGCACAAAATCGTCGTTCAACCCTTCTTTTTAGGAGTGACCCCTAAAATTTAGCAATAAATTCTAACTATAAATAAAATTCTATTTATCCTTAGGCAAAAAAATTATATATATAATTAATAGCATAAAATCGTCTCTCAACCCCCTAAAATTTAGGAGGATGATCTTCTAATCCTTTAGGAATAGAAACCTAAAATTTAGGAAAAGAAGCTATTTTTCATTTATATTTGATTTCAAAATCTTTTTATCTACATACTATCATAATTATCAACCTACCACTATATCCTATTCTCATATATTTTTTAATTTAGTTAGTGTTATTTAAAATTCATATTCTTGATAACAATATTATTCAATTATACAATAATATTTTATTATTAAATTATATAAGTATATCTATCAGATTTCAAATAAGATATTACCTAATACATAAATAAATGAATATATAAGCAAATAAATAATTAATTTAAAGATGACTACTGTCATTTATTTTATATAAATAGATGAACTATTATTGTAGATTTCTAAATTTATTTAATTTTTCATCAATAATTAGTTATACATTATGAGTTAAATAATATATTTTAGAAGGAAATATATTTTTATATAAAAATCATATTACACAATATTAATATATTATTCCTATAATTAATATATTAGTATAGTATAATACAATAAAATATAAACAATACAATAATTTTATTAAAAAAACCTGTCTTTTGCACAAGATCATGAATTAGCTAGGGTTAAATTAGGGCAAAATTCCAAATATAAAAATGGGTATTAATTATAGAAATTAGGACAAAATCATAACTAAATTGTGTTCAAACATAAAGTTTGATACCTTTTAATTTACAATGGAGATGGAGAGATGAAGGGAACAAAGAAACCGATTTGGATGGAGACAACGGATCTGGAACACATAAATGACGAGAAGTGAGATAGTGAGAAAACGTACTTCAACAGAGATGGTGAGCAAGGAGATGGAGAGAAGACGAATTGAAGGAGAGGGAGAGAAACTGAGAAATCGATGTAGGGATTGGGTGAAGAAGGAGAATGAGGTGAAAAAGCTTTTTTTTTTATGTCAAGGCGTACAACGTCATTTACTTAGGCTACCATACACAGTAGTGTGCGGTGATCCTTACGCCACGCTGCCTCTAAAAATATATATAGATGTGAAAGAATTCTTAAGTTTTGCTAGTCAATATATATTTTCTAACTTAATAATAGTTTGAAAATGAACATGATATGTTTTAAAAGAAAAATAAATGAAAGAATAAGAAAGGTGGGGTGGGGTGGGGTGGGGTGGGGTGGGGGGTGAAGCTCAATCTATTATAATTTGTGTAAGGATAAAAAGAAAACATATTAGAGGACTTGATAATAATTGAAATG
The DNA here is from genome assembly GCA_020205605.1 of Panax ginseng. Classification (NCBI taxonomy): domain Eukaryota; kingdom Viridiplantae; phylum Streptophyta; class Magnoliopsida; order Apiales; family Araliaceae; genus Panax; species Panax ginseng. The sequence continues at coordinate 136,549,013 of CM035139.1, forward strand.
ATAGGGATTCATTAGACTGTTCTTGTATCTGCTCTATCCCAATCATAAGGGGTCCCAGTTCTGATCACAGATTAAAACAAACTTATCTATATAAACAAAATAAAAAAATTAAAGCAGATTAAAACAAACTTACCTATTTAAACAAAATTTAAAATTAAAAAAATTGGAGAAATACAAAGTATGAGGAAGCAAATGGAAGAGAAGAAATCTGTCCTCATTCCTACATCCCATAAGCATTACAACAAGATTTAGAATTGTATCACAGAATCCTCAAACAACTGCATACCTGCTATTATATTTTTTAGAATTTATCTGAATTGAGGTAAAAGTCGCATGATTTATGTACGGTTTAACTACTAATTTCCGCTAGGAATCTTGGAGAATTGGTTAAAGTCTCAGGCTTCCACGCATGGAAAACATGTCTTCAATTCTGAGAGATTAGTATTTAATCCAAATCCAGTCCAATAGCCCAAACACCAAGTGCAAGATGGACCATAATTGGGTAATGGCCTTTTACATTAGTAGAGTATTGTTGTGCCATTAGGCTTACTAGTTAGGGCTGACAGACAACCACCCTAGTCATGCTAGATTCAACTACCCTCTAGAGAATTTGCAATAAATTTGTAAAATTCCCGCTCCGTGCACATTTATTGGGCCTTATTCTCATAATTCTGGTTTTAGAAGTATTTTGGAGTTCTCGTGCATTGATGTTCTCATGTCTAGCAAATATATACCCAAGTAAACGACCTGTCGGCAAACTTGTCCCTATTTCTCTGTCTTTCTATCCATCTCAGTCTTTGAAACATTGTTACGTTAAATTTTTTATCAAGTTGTTCAATTGTCTGCACTGAAAGTTGATTGCTAATATTACCATTTCCTATCTGCAAGAGTAATAGTGCTGTAATAACTAATTTAAGCCTCCTTGTGATATCTTTGTATTTTAATTTTCTACTAGGCTGATCAATCAGGAACCGTAGGCGAGATCCTTGTTGGAGATGGCAAGCATGTCAGTGTTGATATGGTGAGGTTCTGTTAAATAACTCTTCTATCAAATGATTATTCCATACATATGCCCCTTCCCATAAACTTTTATTTTTCTTTAATTTTGTTAACTTAACCTCTTCTTTGTTGCAGCCTCTATTTGTGATTGAACCTTAAAGAAAATTGAGTAATGTCTGTAAATGTATTAGCGAAGATTAGAAGGGTGTTTATTTTTTTACCCGGGAAGGATTAGAAAGGTGTTTCACTAGGTACTGTGGCAAGATGCAGCTTTAATTTGTTGACTAGGAATTTTTTTATTTTTTTGTAAGATGATAGTTAGAAATGGAAAGTCAAATTTTTTTTCTTTTAATTTAAATTTTCTTTTATTTACTTGTCATTTTTATTAAGTAGGGTTTGATGTAATAATTAGAATTTTTTCCTGCCAAGTTTAGGGAATGAAATGCTTTGGGTTTATGATTAAAAAAATAAAATAAAAAGGTAATAAAATAACGGTCCAATTTATCTCGCGCAGCTATTCAAAAGATATGCTTGGTCTCAAAATTTGCAAGCTTCAAAGATTATATTCATGTATTTTGTAAAAATAAACAGGATTGAAGAGTGCAACTGAAAACTCGGAAAGAGAGAACATTTGTACACTCCAGCAAATAACTCATATTTTACAAATCCACAAGTTTTCCAAACTGGAAAATTGTCTACCCGCCACACCAAAAATTTCCAAAAAAAATAAAAAATCGGCCATTCATGCAGAGCCTAAAAGTCTGCTTAACTTGAAAAGTAAGAAAACAAATGAAATACAAAGCAGAACAAAAAGGTGTATATTTACAATCAGTAACTTCTTAACTTGTTGTGTGGGATTTATATCAGCTCTGATATATTGTAATGAAGCAAATACAACATAACTTACTAGTCTCGTTCCACACCAAGAATCAACTGCGCAAGATGAGTCAGATATGGCTCTGCTTGGGCACTGCTACTCAAAATTGGTCTCAAACTCCGAAGCTCTGCCGTAAATTCCCTCTCAAATTTCCTGCAGATCACTTGTTAAATGTGTGACAGACGGGGAGAAACAGAAACACACAAACATATACAATTCTACTCCCTTTCTTCCTTTTTTTGTCTTTTTAGAGAGAAAAATTTGTTCCTTTTAATCTGTCGTAGATTTCAAGGAAGAATATTACTTGGTTCTTCCCATATTATCCCTATACATTAAATAATATTTTTTTCATCTTTCCAATGAATTTTAAAAGGGTAATGTAGAGATTTTATACCTAACTTAATTGTATTAAACAAAGCATTAATTACATTTCTTTATTTATGTGTTTTGGCAATTAAAAAAGAACGGAGGAATTAACTTACATAATAGGTTCAATGATTGATTTGTCTTCAGCAGCCAATTTTAACTTCAGAGACGGGGTCCTTCGTCTTACATGCTTCGTGTTCTTCACCTCAGGTGCAGCTTCTGACTGTGTTCCTGTCTTGGGAATATCAATGGAGGATGTAATCAACCACTGCGTTACTGCTGCATATTGAAGGCATATCGATTTCAGCTTCTCCATCTTCTGCACTTGAAGAATTCACTTAATTATTAGTGCATAAAAGGTCGGTCAATGCAAAATGGCAAGCAAAATCCGTATCAGGCTACTTCAATTAGTATTCCTGGTCAATAGCTCAAAGATCGACAAAAAATTAAAATTGAGTTCAAAAGGAAATGCTTAATATAAAAAAATTAAATATTAAAAAGGTATATATGTTGTACAATGCAAAATTTTAAGAGGAGGTCTGTGTGCACAAACTATACATAAACAGTTGTGTACAAAGAGAAAAAGTAGTATGTAAGTTCTTCCATTCAAATTATAGACAAGTTTTATTAACTTTTTACTATTCACTACATGGGATTATAGTGTTTGGACACTACTTTTTGTGCACATAGAATTACTCTAATTTTAATCAACCCTGAAAAGTAGGGTTCCAAATTTAGTATTCACTAAAAAGTTAGTATTCACAATAACTGAAGAAATAAAAAAGCGCTATCAAAATCTTGGAACAAAATTAAGATTGAAATGTTTACTGTAAAACATCAAACCCAAGAAAAAGAAATATATCAGACAAATTACCATAACTACCTTGAGAAGGACAGGGGAAAGCAGCAAACATTCTCTGAGACACTTCTCTAGAAAAAAGTCATGATACTGGATAACCTGCCATGTAAAGAGTCATGTTATAAATAAGTATCAAACAAAACCTTCGGGGACATACAAAAAGAGATTTAGCTGTAGGCTTCTATCACTTACTTGAATTGGAGAAGATATAAAGTAGGTTCTTCTTTATTGAACTTTTCTTTTTAAGATTTCAATGTTTGTCAATCTATTTATCCTCAACTATTCAAGATTGAGCAACTAAAGAATATCAAGTCCAATACGAGAATGGGTCCTTACCTCATCTATGCTCTTTGCAGTTTGAAGTCTATTGTGCATCACATGCCAATTGGGTTCAAGAACCTGGAACAAGGATTACTTGAAAATATTGCCATACCAGTGAAAACCACTAAACTAATAATATATTTACACGTCATAAAGAGACTGGAAAATATTATGCAGATTTGCATTCTCCAACCAACAGAGCCATTTTACAATAGGATAAGGCAAAGAATGTTTGAAGTCTCAAAGCACAGAGAAGGCGACACCAATATAAGAAAGACAAATAAATTCTACCTACACATTAAGAAAAAGGATAAGGCAAAAAGAAGTCGATGACATAAACCAATATAAGAAATAAAAATAAATGTACTCAAACGAAAAAGAAGAAGATGATAAAGTTGAGAACAGTGAAAAGGCCCTGTTTATATAGCGTTTTCAAATATGTATTATGTTTCCTCTCTTAAAATTCAAGAAAAAAAATGTTTGGGCAGCATTATGGTTTCCTGTTTTCAGGATTTCTTTTCAGAAACATCCTCAAACTTTAACTCTTTTTCAGTTGTTCCTGAAATAAATACGATCACAAGTAAAATGTTGGGAAAATATAATACAACTTAAATGTTTTGGAAATTATTATGTACTTTTGATACATAGAGAGAAAAAACAAGACAAAATTTGTTTTCAACTTTTTCTATAATTTCACCTTGAAAAAAGAATTTGAGAATGGTTTCCAAAATCAAAAACATGTACTCAATTACTTAAAATATGGAAATAAAAGTTGAAAAATAAGAAAAAAAATTAAATATCAAAACAAAAACTAGAGATGTAACCAAGCATGTACAAGTAAAAGGAGAACATTATGTTTTTTTTTTTTTTTTTTTTTTTTGGGGGGGGGGGGTGTTGTTGAAAGCTTGCCTCAAATGTTAGATAGTGTAGAAGGCTATTAATAAATTTAAGCATACTGCGACACAACAACGATGATACAGAGACTGCTGTTCCTTTCATGTCAAGTGCACGAACACCCTACAAGAATAAATTGGAGTTACTTCCCAAACACAGGAGGGACAATAGAACAATAGCTAATAGCCACTTAAATTAGTTTACCGAATAAGAAAGAAAAAGACAATACTTAATGCAAGAGATTCAGCAGCATACTTGATGAATTTGCCACGCCGCACAAAGCTGCCGATTTACGTGTTTACAATGAAATAAGAAGTGGAAGATCAGCTGGTATTTTGTTATGGCTTTTCTTGATATGACTAAAGATAATGGCCATTGAACCTGAAACACAATTGATTTGACGGTGTCCATGAACTCAGCTATAACAAAGTTGTCAATAATGAACAGACCAGAATTTCTCAATTTGTAGAAAAAGGAAAAATAAACCCAGCGTCAGCTGAATGAAACCATAAATATCACTTCTACAGTATTGTACCCATACGAAAAAATTACTCATCTAAAAAAATTCTGTTCAGGACTGGTAAAAAGGAAACTAAATTGATCTACAACTACTAGATACAATAAACAAGATATTCGGATAATGCCATACTGTCACAACACATTACAGGTAATAGAGCCTCATTAGCAATTATCTTACCAAAAAAATTGAAATAAAGAAATAATAATAAGTATACTCAAGGTATCCAAAAATCAATACAGACAAAATAATAACGCTGTATATCTGAAGTCCAAGGTATGTTACCCAAAAATTGAGGTGAATTAAACTAGCTTTACTAGAAGATTAACAACAGGAAAGATTGTACATGTGTGTGTTTGATTGGAAGATGCACAAGCAAAACTGACCTTATAGCTTAAAGAAAATGTTTCCATCCCAGTAATGCTCGCTGGTTCATCCAAGTCATTATGCTCAGAAACAGACTGGCTAATTTCAAGATCTTTCAGCATGCTCAACCTCTTAAGCAAAATAGTTCTTTCCTGAAAGTTATAGTAAATACATAAGGAAAGAATTGCGAATGAAACTCCAAATCTTTTCGGATGAGTACATCAGAAAGGTTACTGACCACACAACATGTTAAGTCCTCATTAAAGGGATCTGCTGCAGCTGCTGTGGTGCGCAAAGCAAGGTCCAGGAGCGACTAATCAAGTAAAATGGGAAATATCGAAAAAGATTGCACTTGTAAAACCTCTTAGTTACACTATGATCCAAGTCATTTGTATAGGAAAAGAAATAATAATAATACCTGAAGCTTTTCTACAGAAATCTCATCTGGCCTTTTGACAAGCTCATCTCGAGCTATATCCATAAAGTGAACCAAGAAGTCACCCTGGATTAATATTTTAGATGAACATTGAAATGAGGTGCGCACTAGACAAATAAACATCCAAAAAGGTTATCTTAATGCTTGTTCTAAATTAAGCAGAAGCCATCCTATTCTAACACACCATGTGATGATCTGTATTCTACAAATAATTTGAATCATTTTACAAGGTTGATGAATCCATAAGGGAACTACAGCTAAACTATTCTTAGCCCATTACTGATAGTTAGAATGGGGATGTAGTCTCAAATTTAACCTTATAAAAACCACATAACTGCTTAAATTCCATCTATGAGTCACAGTGACCAACCCATACCTGATCAAGAAGAAGATAATGCTTGATAGACTGCAGCTTTCCCAACAGGTCATACTACCAATAGCAACAATAGAATTAGAAGAAAGAGTTTGACCCGAAAAAGGAAAGCAGTTGGCATAATGTCAAACATCGGACCCTTAAGGATAGTCACGCAAGATATTTTTGAAAAAATAATATAAATATTTATTCTTAATCACACCTTATCTTTTATGAGATTTAAGAGCTCGCCACTGGCAAAATCATAAGCAGCCTTGATGCACTCAAGATAATGATGACTTGATCCAGAGCTCATCAATTTTGTGTTTTCTGACATGGGGGCCTTCAAAAATTAATCTGGTCAAAGACATAAACTAACACCACCACATAGACATTGGAGAAAGGCCATTGTTTTAAATTTTAATATTTTTCATATAAACTGTAAAGAATCATGACAATACCTGAATATTGTGACCACATTCTCTCATGACATTTAAATATTTTCCTGTGGTCAATATTGTTTCAGCAGCATTTGCAAGGAAACTAGGAATTTCATCCTTGAGGCTGTACCGTTGTCGCCAGTACTTAGCATCATAATCTCGAGTGAGACTTTCCTATTGAAAACAAGATTTCAGCATCTGAAGCACACTTACAGTGCACCATAGTCATTGATAAAGCCGTACCTTCTGAAGAGATTTATCCTCGGCAATGAAAAATTCACCATGAGGATCATCAATCACTCCTTCATACACCCACCTAAAAAAAAAGATAATATCAACGATAGAGGTTGGAAATCGAGAGCACGTCAGAATACACAAGTAGATACTGAAACTTCATCATCCAACATGGCAGAAGAGCCGAGAGAAGAGCATAGAGCCTTAAGGGATTATTCAATGCCCAAGATTAATGAGTTGCAGTCGAGCATTGTAAGGCCAGCTATAGCAGCAAATACCTTTGAAATTAAACCAGGCACGATATAAATAGTGCAGAATTCAGTCCAATTTGGGGGTGCTGCTACAAATGACCCGAACGAGCATTTGTTGAGCTTCATAGAGATATGTGACATCTTTAAGTATAATGGGGTGTCAAAAGATGAAATTAGGCTCAGGCTGTTTCCATTTTCCTTAAGGGATAAGGCGATAACCTGGCTCCACTCATTGCCATCGGGGTCTATCACTATATGGGAGGACTTAGCACAGAAGTTCTTAGCCAAATTTTTCCCTAAGGCTAAGACTGCAAAAATGAGGACTGCGATTTCCCAATTTGAACAGCAACAGGGTGAGTCATTATATGAAGCCTGGGAACGCTACAAAGAGATGCTAAGGAAACGCCCCATCATGGAATGTCTGATTGGATGGTTATAAACACTTTTTATAATGGATTGGGTTGGCAGTCTAGGCCAATAGTAGATGTTGCTGCGGGAGGAGCCTTGTGGGCCAAAAGTTATGAAGAAGCATATGATCTCATTGAGACTATGGCAGCAAATGATTTTCAGAATCCTACAGTCAGGATGCCACAACCTAAAGTTGCAAGGATGTTAGAAGTGGATGTCATTACACAATTGTCAGCTCAAATGGCAGCCATGGCAAAGAAGATTGATTCATTGACGGAGAGTAAAGTCAAGTCAGTTGCTTATGTATGCGAGATATGTGCGGGGTCACATTAGACAGATTAGTGCAGAATCAGTGCAATTTGTGAGCAACTACCAAAAGAACCAGAATCAGTTATAGAATTCTTATAACCCCAACAACCGCAACCATCCCAATTCAAACTGGAATAACAACCAACAACCACAACAATTTCAGTCTCAACATCAATACAAATCACAACCATCTCACCAACAATATGCACCCAAACCACCTTACCCTCCTGGATTCCAACAACAACAGCAACATCATCCACCACCTGCACCTCAACCAGAAAAGAAATCAGAAATGGAGGAGATGATGCTCAAGTACATGGCAAATACAGAAGTTATGATAAAGAGTTAGGCTGTGGCTATAAAGAATGTGGAGACTCAGATGGGTCAAATGGCCAGTATGTTGAATAGTAGACCACAAGGGACTTTGCCAAGTACTACGGAAACCAATCCAAGAAGGGAAGGTAAGGAGCAGGCCATTACACTAAGGTCAGGAAAACAGATGACAGATACACAGGCTGGCGTGCCCGGGCCAAATATACAAGAGGAGACTGCGCGGCCGCGCCATGAGGAAAATGGCTTTGATGATAGTTTGATAAAAGAAGGTTCTGAGCAGAGGGTAGTGGAGAAGAATAATGAAGAGTTACTTGAGAAACCAGTAACTAAACCACCACTTGTACACCCTCCTATTCCATATCCACAAAGATTGCAGAAACAAAGGGAAGATAAGCAATTTGCCAAGTTTTTGGAGGTATTCAAGAAGCTACAAATAAATATACCCTTCGCAGAGGCATTAGAACAAATGCCAAGCTACGCAAAATTCATGAAGGGAATTTTGTCAAGGAAGAAACGACTAGAGGACTTTGAGACAGTAGCCTTGACAGAAGAGTGTAGTGCAGTGCTACAGCGCAAGTTACCTCCAAAACTAAAGGATCCGGGCAGCTTCACAATACCCTGCACAATTGGAAAAATGTTCTTCAATAAATGCTTGTGTGATTTAGGGGCGAGCATCAACTTGATGCCTCTGTCAGTGTTTAATCAATTGGGATTGCTGGCTCCAAGGCCGACGAATATAACTCTACAGCTTGCTGACAAATACATTACTTATCCACGGGGTATTGTGGAAGATGTGTTTGTCAAAGTGGATAAATTTATTTTCCCAACTGACTTCATCATCTTGGATTACAAAGAAGATAGAAGTATACCAATCATCCTTGGGAGACCCTTCTTAGCCACGGGACGGACTTTGATAGATGTTCAGAAAGGTGAGTTGACAAAGGGAGTTCATGATCAAGAAATCACCTTCAACATGTTCAAGGCTATGAAGTTTCCTACCGACGAGGAAGAATGTTTTCAGATTGATATGGTAGACAGGGTGTTAAATGAAGAAGTTGGAAATCTGGTGGATAATGAGCCTTTGAAGAGTGCTATATTGGGGGATTCAGAAATGGAAGATAATGAGATTGCAGAATATGTACAGATTCTTGACACAACGCCACAGTTTCGAAGATTCAAGACTCTTATCGAGCCACTCAAGCTTTCTGGGGAGACATCAGCACGACTCAAGCCATCTCTTTAGATGCCTCGAGCTCTTGAACTTAAACCTCTTCCTGACCACTTAAGGTATGCATTTTTAAATGATTTTTCAAAGTTACGTGTTATTATTTCTTCTGCACTAACATCTTGCCAGGAAGAAAAACTGCTACGAGTTTTAAGAGAGTTCAAATCAACGATAGGATGGACCATAGTAGACATTAAAGGGATCAACACATCATTCTGTATACATAAGATCCTGCTGGAAGATGATAGTAAACCTTCAGTGGAGCAACAACGAAGACTAAATCCAATTATGAAGGAAGTGGTTAAGAAGGAGGTTCTGAAGTGGTTACATGCAGGAATAATATATTTGATATCAGACAGTCCTTGGATGAGCCCGGTACAGTGTGTGCCGAAAAAAGGGGGAATGACCGTGGTTTCAAACGAGAACAACGAATCGACAATCACCAAAAACCGAGCATCTGACCGTAATAAATGACGGGTGGAGAGTTTGTATGGATTACCGCAAACTTAATAAGGCTACAAGGAAAGACCATTTTCCACTCTCGTTCATTGATCAGATGTTGGACAGGCTGGCAGGTCATGAATACTATTGCCTTCTGAATGGGTACTCAGGTTATAATCAGATTGTGATAGCTCTAGAAGACCAGGAAAAGACTACTTTTACTTGTCCGTACTCAGGCTATGAAGTTTCATACATTAGAGGTGTATGATGGCTATTTTTTCGGATATGGTCGAGCGCAATGTTGAAGTATTTATGGATGACTTCTCAGTTTTTGGAGATTCATTTGATCTGTCTCTAGAAAATTTGGTGATGTGTTGAAGAGATCTGTCGAGACGAATTTGGGAAAAGTGCCATTTTATGGTACAAAAAGGTATAATACTGGGACACAGAGTTTCTAAGAAAGGATTAGAGGTGGACAGGGCTAAGTTGGAGACTATTGAGAATTTGCCTCCACCTACTTCTGTTAAAGGTGTTAGTAGTTTTCTGGGACATGCAGGCTTCTACCGTAGGTTTATAAAAGACTTCTCGAAGATCACAAAGCCACTTTGCAGTTTGTTAGAGAAGGATGTACAGTTTAAATTTGATGAAGAATGCCTGACTACATTTGAACATTTGAAGAAAAAGTTGACTACAACACCTGTTATCACAGCACCAGATTGGGACCTCCCTTTTGAATTGATGCGTGACGCAAGTGACTTTGCTGTGGGAGTTGTTTTGGGCCAGCGTAGGGAAAAAGTTTTCCATGTGATCTATTATGCAAGCAAGACCCTCACTGATGCTCAGTTAAACTACACGACCACATAAAAGGAACTTTTAGCAGTGGTGTACGCATTTGATAAGTTTCGTGCGTATTTGATTGGGACTAGAGTAATTGTGTACACAGACCATGCAGCAATCCGGTATTTGGTGGCGAAGAAAGATGCTAAACCTCGTCGATAAGGTGGATACTTCTTTTGCAAGAATTTGATCTAGAAATTAAGGACAGAAAAGGGACTGAGAATCAAGTGGCGGGCCACTTATCTCGATTGGAAAATCCGGGAAGGGATGTAAATGACAAGGTTATGATCAATGAATCCTTCCCAAATGAGCAATTGTTCGTGGTGAAAGGCGAAGTGTAATGGTTCGCAGACTATGCAAATTACTTAGTGAGCAACATAATCCCTTCTGACTTGACTGAGCATCAAAAGAAGAAGTTTTTACACGATGTGAAATGGTTTATGTGGGATGAGTCGTACTTGTTCAAACAGTGTTCTGATCAAAGGATAAGAAGGTGCATTCCATACAGCGAGACAGAGGGTTTATTGCAGGATTGCCACGCATTATTGTATGGAGGTCATTATGGAGGTGAAAGGACAGCGGCCAGGGTTCTACAAGCAGATTTCTATTGGCCGACTATTTTTAAAGATGCTTATAGTTTTGTTCAGAAATGTGACAGATGCCAGAAAGTAAGGAACATATCTAAGCAGAATGAAATACACTTGAATACGATCCTTGAGGTGGAGATATTCAATGTGTGGGGGATATGGGGCCCTTCGTTTCATCATGTGGGAATTTGTACATTTTATTGGCAGTCGACTACGTATCCAAGTGGGTGGAAGTGGAAGCTCTTCCAACGAATGATGCTAAGGTGGTCCTAAGGTTTTTACAAAGGAGCATTTTCACAATGTTTGGGACTCCCAGGGCAATCATTAGTGATAAAGGAAGCCATTTTTGTAATCGTCAGTTCACAGCTTTGTTGGCCAAATATGGGGTGAGTCATCGAATTGCTACAGCTTACCACTCCCAGGCTAATGGCCAAGCAGAGGTATCGAATCGTGAGGTGAAGAAAATACTGGAAAAAATTGTGAATCCCACAAGGAAGGATTACTCGTTGAAGTTAGAAGATGCGGTATGGGCATACAGGACGGCTTATAAAACACCGTTGGGAATGTCACCATTTCAGCTTGTGTATGGAAAGGCTTGTCACCTTCTCATGGAGCTCGAACACAAGGCATATTGGGCAATAAAGAAGCTGAATTTTGACTTGAAGGCTGCAGGAAAAAAACGCCTACTCCAACTCAATGAGTTGGACGAATTCAGATTGCAAGCCTATGAAAATTCTAAACTGTACAAGGAAAAGGTGAAGAGATGGCATGACCGCAAGATTATGGAAAAAGTGTTTGAACCGGGGCAAAGAGTGTTGTTATTTAATTCAAGACTAAAACTCTTTCCAGGGAAGCTGAAGTCATGGTGGTCAGGGCCTTTCACTATGAAGACAGTATATCCCCATAGTGCGATAGAAATTTTCGATAAGTTCCCAAACAAGCCCTTCAAGGTCAATGGACATCGGCTTAAACATTATTATGGTGGTGAGGTTGACAGGCAGAAGGTCACCTCAATTCTTTTTACAACTTAATCAGAGCAGAGATAGTCAAGCTAACCGACTTAAACATTATTATTTGATTGTATGTCGTTATGTCTGTAGCTTGGTTTGATGCTCTGTTCTTGAATCTGGATATTTCTCTGAGGCACATTTGATTGGAATTCTAGTATGGCTGGAAATCTTGAGAATCACTTGCATGATAGTGTAGTTTGCATAGCATGTAGTTTGCATTGTCTAATTTAATTTTTGTGTTGATTGCTTGAGGGCAAGCAATAGTTCAAGTTTGAGGGTATTTGATAAGTAAGTTTTATACCTACTTATTGGTTACCAACTCACTGGAATTTTGCTCAACTCAAGTATTTCTGGTATGTTTTTATGGTTTTTCGTGTTTGTTTTGCAGTGTGCATAGTTGGAACTCCTAAGGCATTGTATGGCATGGAAATGGCATAGAAATGGAAATGGCAAGACAAGGCATGGTGGCTTGTGCAAGAATGAAGATGGCAACTAGACTCAAGCATTTGAGGAGGACAGCTAGAAGAGCTTTGATGTGACCAAATGAAGAAGAAAGAAGTGAAGAATAGAAAAAGAAGCAAGTAGCAAGTAGCAAAGCACAAAGAGACAAAGAATTGAAGACCAAATATGGCCACACTGCTTTATAAAGGTGATACATGGCGGCGCCAAATACTAAGCACTCTAAGAAGAAGACATGTTACAAGGTCTGCCACCGAATCAGATCTCTGATAATATGCGTCACCGCCAAATAAGCTTAATTTAAGAAGCTGACTTTCCATTTTGAAATGTTGGAGCGTGTTTGCTTTTTTGAGATATATTAGATGGTTTGAAAAGACATTATTAAGCAGTTATTATTTCTACTTTTAGGATTTGGTATTCTAGAGAGGATTCATAGCATTTCAATATTTCTTTGTGCTTCTCTCTCTAGATTATTGCTTGTAAATATTGGTTTTCATTCTGGTGACAATTGTGGACCTGAATTAGCTTGGAATCAGACTTTCAAGCAGGGTTTATCAGATTTGATTCCTCATTTCCCTTATATCTCTTGCTTTCATTGCTTATTTCAATGTTTGGTTTAAATCCCATAATGGATGTTGATTCAGTAATGAACTAACTTCCATTATGGGATTTTAATGGAGTTTAATGTGTAGTCCATACTTGTATGCCTATTTGTGAATGCTTGTATGTTTAATACTGGATTGCCTGAAATGGTTGTGCTAAATTATTGAATGCTTGATCACCATTCACCCTAATTACTTACATGGAATTGAAAAAGGAAGTATAGGTACAGATTTAATCATGTTGGCATATGTTCATGAGACTTATATATGTTAGGTTTTGTGATTCGTGACCCGGATAGGCATATACCGGTTCACCACGTGTAGTCATTGAGAGAGCTCGTGCTTAAATCATTATTACTTTTAATTCACAGACATATAGTGGGTTAGGTAATTTTGATGCTTACATAAATTCTATCAATTTGTGGATTTTGTGTAATTTGAACATAGTACATCGAAAGATGGTTATGTTTCATTTTTGTGCTCTCGACTAGCTGTCCATATTAAACAATTAGGCATAACAAGAGGCGTGCATGTTGGATAAAACATTAAATGACATTAGGATCCCATTTATCTCCAATTTGATTACCTTACTTTTAGTAATTAGTATTTTTGTGCCGATAATTAATTTAGATATAAATTTACTTGTTAATTGATCGTTTGAGCATGCAGAAATAGTGATAAGGTTGTTGCATGATAGCATAGATTTATTCATCTTTCTCCGTGGGATCGATACTTTCTTACTCTGTAGTACTTGTTGACCCGTGTATACTTGCATGAGTTAGAATCTGTTTTGTTAAACCGAAACGGAGACAACAATACTCGGCCAGACATTGTTTTCCCTATAATGTGGTCAGTCAATTATTATCTTCCCCTAGGTCCCTCACATTGGGATGCAATTGTGAGGATACTAAAATACCGCTCCAGGTCGCGGATTAGTATTTAGAGATCCTAATCACTAGTAGAAGGATTTTGTTATGCTAACTGGGCAGGGAGTTCAACTGATAAGATATCTACTACAGGATATTGTGTATTTGTTGGATGTAATCTTGTATCGTGGAAAAGTAAGAAGCAGAATTAGAATATCGAGCAATGGCTTATGTCTTTTGTGAATTAATATAGTTAAAGTATTTGTTTACTGAGTTGGGTTTCAACAAGATAGTTCCTATGCAACTTTGGTGTGATAATGCAGTTGCACTCTACATTGCTTCTAATCAGGTGTTCCACGAGAGAACTAAGCACATCGAGGTTGACTGTCATTTTGTTCGAGAGAAAATACAAGGGATTATTTCTACAAGTCATGTGAAGACTGATAATCAACTTGCGAATGTGTTTACTAAAGATTTAGGGGCTACTATAATCCGTTATATTTGTAACAAGATGGGCATGATTGATATACATGCTCCAACTTTAGGGGGAGTGTTAGATTTAATTTAGAGGATTCTAGGAATGATTTGATTAGGAGTGATTAGTGGTAGGATTATTCTATAAGCATGATTAGTGGTAATCATTGATCACTATGCTTTACTTTTCATATTTAGCTTTAACACTTTGACCTATATAAAAGCTCTCTATTGTACATATTATGATATGGAATAATATTGTCATCTAGCATTCACACACATCAAAAATGAAAAGTTTAAGTAGTTGACACTATTTTAGTAAGGAAACTACGATATCTCTCCCTGGACCAAATGGATAGAACAAATGAGTGTTTTACTGTAGAAAATATCTATGGTGGGTTGGTACCAATTAGGCAATTAGAATTGCCAGAGTTGTGAAATTAAAACATATCCTTACATTTATAATTTGCTTATGAGGATTTCTCAATATTATAAAAAAGTAGTCTGATAGTCTCAGGACCACCGATGCACAGATTGAAGGGGAAATGCTTTGTATGATGTGTATACAAGAGCTAGAATAAATATAACCCTGCTACTAAAATTTTGAGAATATAATCTAACAATATCACCTCACCAGTAACTTATAGCAAGTAGGTTTTCTCTTCTTCAGACCTTTAAATGCAAGTCTTACTGACAATAAGGACCACGATATTGCTCCTAAACATATTTAAGAAACTAAGATCCTCCTACCATCATTAAAAACTTACTTTGAACTTACAAAAATGTACCTTATTGTACTTCAAGTCAATGTATGTTTTATTAAGTACCTTTCCAGTATGCCAAGATAAGCGGAGCTTGCAGATTGTCTCATCTTTTCCAGTAATGACCTCACTACATGATCACCAGCCATGGCCTTAGCCTGGAAACAGACAATATAGTTAGTTAACTACTACCATACGGTTGAGTAATTAAGGAAATAAATTGGATTTTAAATTCAAAAAGTTATGTCACCCCCTTGCTATTATACCTGACTTTGCAAGAGGTTAAGAACTGCTGAACCCACAATACTATTGGCTGAAGCCTTCTTTATCACTATGGAAAGCGCCTGCATCGATCCCATCATTGGCTGCAGTACATATTTAAGACAGGTACAGAAATGAGTTCTAAAAGACATAATGAGAAAGGGGTTTCACTGATTTTACAAAGTCATACCTGACAATAAAACCATAATCCTTGTATAGAAAGTCTTCCAAGTCGGAATTGATGTTCAAGTTGTGCCACCATGGCCTGGTAATCCTGACATACATAATAGTGAGGTAATATTAGTTGATTTAGTACTACGACGGAAGTTTACATCTACAATGTATGAGCACTTGCACGTAAAAAATTAACAGAGCCAGTGCAATACAAATATCAATCAGAAGGAACTTGCAGTAGTTGACCTGATACAAATGCAAATGATAGACACACCCGATATGACAAACCATGAACTAGGAAACGAGGGGACACAGTTAAAGGTTATAAGCATTGAACTATTATGAAATATACAAAATAGATATTGTCAATAACTGAAGTATAAAAAACAGATATTGTCATAACAAGTAGATTTATCGCTATATGATTCAAACACTACATGTTCATCTATGTAACATAAAATATACATCAATAATGATGTGTGTGCACGTGCTTATATGAACGTAGATCTGTAATTATCCATAGGTAAGATAAGTATAAACACATAAGTTAAGGGCTTCTGCCCTCATATGACCCTCCATTTAATATAATTTTACCCCGTCATATTTTCATTATAACAAATCCTTCAACTATTTTCCTATGACAACAATAAACTTCCTTTGTCTGCTATCCCAACATCCCAAGTTGGTTGAAATAGGTCTGTCCTATCTAATGTTAAAAAATAAGAATTTTCTTATTAAATTACAGACACGGCAATTTTTATCATGGAAAGTTATGCTCCCCTTCAGAATTGCACCTTACTCATCCCTAAATCCATACAATTCCTAATATCACGCGCAACACATAATATAATAAGAGTTTGGGATATAGCATATAATTACAAGGAAAGGAAAACAAAGAAGAATTGGATAGTATGCACCTGAGCTTATAAAAGAACTTATAACATTGAAAAACCTACTAGAAGGAGTGTTCTTAGGGCAGCAGCAAAGGCATGATTAACTAGACCAGTCTTGAACTGGGACCTTGACTCAACAAATTGATTAATCAGCATATAGCTCTCACACAAAGGGAACATCCGTTTTGCTGATTCCTGCAACAAACACCATGATCATTTCAATCAAAAGCTAAAACTTAGTGAGGCATGCGCATGCTGAGATTCAAACCTATTCATATTTTAAATTGCTAGATAATCAGATCTTTCACTCACAAGGTACAATATTTCTTATGTTCCGGCACCTTTCAGGAAAAGTTTTCAGGTACTCTTCTTAGATGCTTAATGACTCCACAATGTTCTTTGGAACATAATGTGATTCCATAAGAAACATTCTTGTTTTGATGTCCAGAAATATTACATGATTCAAAACAAATCCTCATGTACCACCAAATTTTAGACCTTGGCCAGCCTAATTTTCTAAATATACCTTTCACAAATTAATTCAACTTTCAAATGGCATAGCAGGAAAACTTGAAGTGTAAAACACGGCCATAATGGCCGTTTTCACAATGACGCTTCATTCAAGCTTTTAGTTATTCACTTATTCTACCAAGTTGAAATACAAACATGATAAAATGATTAACCACACAAGAAACTACAAAATAAAACACCTTAGCCAATGATCTACTCTGATATGTGAGCAACAGTTACCATGGAACTCTTATTATTGAGCATTCCACGAACCAAGTGCTATCATTCCAAATCGTGATACAAGAACTTAGGTGCCTTGTGGATTTCACCATAGGTAGTGTTCCTCATACCCGTTTTCGTTTCGCATACCCAATCAATACGTATCACACAATATGTGATACCTATCTCACAATGTGCGATACAATATAGAAGTAATTAGAATATTAGATCTGTTTTCGCCTATGTCCATGTACAATTGGTTTACGCAGTGTACTGATATTGCAAAATGTCTTATAACACGATTTGTGTTAATGATATGTTTTTTAAGTAAAAGACAGACCTGAGAACTGTTAAAATAACAGCTTAACTGATTAAAGCCTTTGTTTTCACGAGTTGTTCACTTGTTCTATATAACAAGCCTTAAAATGCTTTTTAGGGTTTCTTATCTTCTTTTAAAGACTTAGCCTCCACTTTCTTTTTCGTGTCCCTTTCTCACATGAATACATAGTACGTGGCTTTGGAGTTGAATTTTGCTCTCCACTTTGCAATTTAGGGTTTCTTATCTTCTAGACTTCTTCTAAAGACTAGACACTGTGGGCAACTACAATCAACCGAACAATAAAAAAAAGAAGATCAATCTTGTCAGTCACTTGAACACTTTGGAAAAAAATTGATACCTGAAGTGCTAAATCCATAGATGCATCAACAAGGAAGTTGATACTGTCCTCTTTCCCTCGGACTCTTTTGATTGATATATATCTTCCTTCAATTCCAACCAAAGCAGACAGGAGATCATCTATAACAATCAGTTCCTGCATGACATAAATACTCACCGATTTAACCAAGCTTATAAATCGATTTCAATACACACAGATTTAACCAAGCTTATAAACTGATGACCAAGTTCAGAAAAGCTTTAAAGCATAAGGTATTATATAATTATAGAGTTTGTTAACTTTAATCTTGCTCTTTTGTTGATATAAACTATATGAAGGGTTTCAACACTTCAAAAGATCAATTTGTATTCTAGAAATAACTTAAAGGTCAAATAGGGCACAGCAGAAGAAAGTAATTAATTGAAAACAAAAATTAACTAAATCAAAAACAAAAATTAACTAAATCACAAGCCAAGAGTCAATAATAAACCAAGTGCTAGGTTTTTCATGGTTTTTATGACATGTAAAAAGCCAATTTTAGATAGTTGCTTTTAAAATGAGACCAGCCCTTAAATCCACCATCTCTAAACAGAGGAAAACTTGAAGGACCACAAAAAGTCTAGCTAAATCAGAAATAACAGTTACACATCCCATCCTTCCGGTCAATAATTAATTAAAATTTTAAAAAAAATAACCCGTTTTAAGGTCATCACATACAAAAGTTTAATTAACCCAGCAGAGCCACCCTAACCTCCTATTTGACAGGTCAATAACATGAACAAATTTGACTATAAATATATATATATATATACATATATATATATATATATAGAGAGAGAGAGAGAGAGAGAGAGATTAGCACTAAAAATTGTTTTAATTGAGCAAGATAAGACTGTTAATTCGTTTAAGAAATTTATTGTAAAAAAATCAGTTAGATAAACAAACAAAGATCTTAGACTCATCAGACTTTAATGTAGCAATAAGTTTTATCTAACACGACTGCTCAACAAATCCATCATTTACACGGATTTCACTTAAATTCATATATCCTCAAAAATCAACTCACAACAAAACTTGCAAACAGTAAACACATAACCAAAATAGAAGATATACATTTATATACCTATATAGAGATATGGGCAATGATTATTACTCAGAGGGACAATATTATACCACCCATTATCACTTCTGGCAGATTGATAAAAAAAACCCAATCGATTTCCTTACAAGTGACCACACCCCACCTCAAAAAAAATCAAATTTTACAGGCCAACATCCCAAAA
This sequence comes from Panax ginseng, assembly GCA_020205605.1. Classification (NCBI taxonomy): domain Eukaryota; kingdom Viridiplantae; phylum Streptophyta; class Magnoliopsida; order Apiales; family Araliaceae; genus Panax; species Panax ginseng. The sequence goes on from CM035139.1 coordinate 136,568,233, forward strand.
ATAATAAATATATGCACCAAATACCTGAACTGAAGCATGGTAGCAACCGATAGCCTGGTCCAATCCAGGACTGTGTAATAAAAACAACATTTACATAAATATCAATATTATTACTGCAATTGTAGCATAAAATCAAAACAAGGCTAAATATAGAATACATTAGAAGAAAAAACCAAGCTCAAATATACCTAAATGAGTCCATAGAAAATCCCTTCGATTCAGCCAGCCCAGATGTCAACTTTGTTTCCTGAATTGAAATTTTGCAGCAAAATTAAACAATGTGCATCCATAAGAGGAAGAAATGTTTTTTTTTTAAAAAAATACTAGAAAAGTGAAATATTGCGTATGAAAAAGCGAGAGAAACCTGGTAGAATCGGCCGGTGAGAAAGGGTCTTTCGACATTCCATCGAGGAGTCGAAGGACATGAAGGGGTTGAATCCATTTCAGCGAACCTATATTTGAATTTTGAAATCGGATTTCAAACTTAAATTGCAAAAACAGCTGCAGGAATTTAACACAGCTAGAGAGAGGTGTATCTAATCTGTGAAAAAATGATTGTACTGGAAGCTGACACTGTTTAACGGGTCGGGTGTCCCTCAACCTTTTTCATCACGGGTATGGTATTACAAACTAGGGATGAACATGGTGCGGTTTGGTGCGGTTTGAAGTCCAAATCACACCCGAAACCGCTTAGTTGCGGTTTGAAAAATTCAAAACCGCACACGAAACCGCTTATGATTGGTGCGATGCAGTTTTAAAGTGTGCGATACGATTTTAATTGGTGCGATTTCGGTTCCAAAATCAATTGAAACAACAAAAAAATATAAGCCTTCAATAAAATTTAACATAGAACTTACATCGAGTAATTAACTTAGTGACAGAGTCAGCGATGAGAATTATATCAAGTATAGAACCAAAGTTTTTTCTGCCAAACATGTTAAATTCACCATCAAATCATAGAACAGTGAGACACGTAAAATAATTTTAGTTTATAATAAAGCAATGATGCTTTAAAACTAAAACATACGCTATATAAAACAACGGAGATCATATATTCGATAACAAGCAAGAAGGTTTATCGAGTTCCCCAAAAATTAACAGTATATACTGGAGTATCTTATGTAACAACCCGATATTTTCTATATAAATAAATCATAAATTTTGCATATAATTTTTTTTTTTTTTTATTTATTAAAAATAAATATGAATGATATGTGCCAAGGTAATGTGTAATTATAATTATATGTTTGATAAATAAAATTTAAGTATTACATTATTAATTGTAAATAATTTTATTTTAGAAATATTGGTTATTATAAGTGATATTTTTATAGTAATTAATTCTATATTAGAAATGTTTTATTAATTATTTTTCCATGAAATTATATGTTTATATTATTCAAATAATATATGAAATGATTTTAGAATAATTATAATAATTATTTCATTATATAAATTTGTTCGGGATATTAAGTTAATTATTTTAACTTAATGATAACAGATAAATCGAGATATGGAATCCAAACCCTAATTTTGGGTTTTGATCAAGGAATGATAATAATATTATAATATTATAATATTTTGATTTTTCGATTATATATAATAATGTCTTTGTAAAAATTGTCTTTGTTGATGGTTGGTCAATTATGGTATATTGACTAAACCCTAAAGATTAATTGATTTAACTCATTTATCAATTTAAATGGGAAACTTACTGATTATTAAATATCCGGGTTATATGATATATGTTATGTGTTACTTGAGGATATGCTAATTAGAAAACCCTACTTATTAAATTAAAACCCTAATTATATCTCAATTTTTAATAAACCCTAATCCTAAATTTAAACCGGAGGTATGATTTGTCAAGAATTGTGTTACTGTGATTAAAGGTCATGTATAATATGTTTTATATCACTTAATAAATAAACCTAATTAGTGATTTAAAAACATAATGATTAAAACCCTAATTTTGTCGCTGAAACCCTAATTGCTATAATTAGTAACCCTAATTTGAAATTAGAGTTTGAGATTGTTGGTGGTATTGATAATGTGATCAATTAACAAATATTGTGGTTATAATTATTAAATTTAGAAACCCTAAATTGTTAAACCTTAATTACTAAACTAAAACCCTAATTTAGTAATTAAAAACCCTAATAGTAATTTGGTAACCCTAATTACCAAAAGAATAAACCCTAATTGCTAAATTAGCAAAGTTAATGATAATTATATGATCTAAACCCTAATGTTATCAGATAAAGTAATTAGAAAATTAATCTAATTAACAAACCTAAATTGTCAAATTTTAGAACAAAAATTTAGTTATTTTATATTATTATTTTTGTAAATAAACCATAATTGTTAAATCCTAAATTTGGAATCCTAGACTTTTTGCTAAAATTGGCTCAAACCCTAAACCTAAACCAAACCCTAACCCTAAGGGTTTGGCAATTACCAAAAAATGCCATTAATTTGTCATGCCAAATGACCATTTTGCCCCTAAGTGTATTATTTTGGCTAAATTAGTAGGTTTTGACAATAGGTTGGAGTTGGTAACCAACTATGTTGACAAATGGTGACATACAATCTCAGCAACCAGCTACAAATCTCAGCATACATGCATCCAACACATTATATATATAGTATTGGAGAGAGAAAATCTCATTTGCTCACTTATTTTTGCAATAACACTCCACTTATTTCTCTCAACTTAAAACCTACGAAATTCTCTCCTAAAATCAGTCAAGAAACAAGCCCCACGATCAGCCATACCAAATCAGCAACACAAAATCAGAATTTGGACATCAAAGGTATAAAAACCTTAGCTTGAATCTGTCCAAAATTTTGTTGTTAGATGTTAGAATTTATTGTTAAAACATGTTGTTTATAAGTTATTATGACGATATGGGTTGGTTTTAGATAGATCCATATCATCAAAATCTTCAGATTTGAGTTTTTGAAAAATCTGGAAAATTTTTGTTGTCGACTGACAAGCAAATGTCAGGCCTATTTAATCTTTGTATGTTAACTGCTTTTGTTGATTAAAGCTTGAATCTTGTAGCCTGTTATGTTCCCTGTAATCTGGAACTTTTAGCTAGCTCAGATCGTGCTCAGAATGAAAGTTATGGGTGGTCAAACCTCATTGATGAGCCATGACTTTCAATTTCTGAAAAACCGAGATCATGCCTGTAGGTCGACAAGATCTTCGTGGCCTTAGATCTGACGTTATTATGATTTTATGTAATGATCTATGTATCTATGATATAGTCTGTTGTTTGACCGCAATATTATTGCACTATATTACTAATATATAGATCGAGTTAGAATCTCGATGGTGAATCCAGCTAAGTAGGACGTTCATGAAATGTATTTTCTGGGTAACCCAGAAAACGCATGATCATGACGTCTGACAAGGTTTGACCGGTCTAGATCTGTCGATTGTGTTGTTATTTAGTTAATGTTTTGGGATAAATATATTCTCTTACATGTTGGCTACACACTTCACGCATTATATCACAAAAATATCTCTCGATCTGCAAGTTGTGGAAGCCCAAAGTAGCCATCAGGAACTGTTCTTCATTTCTGGGAAACCCAGAAATGAAGAACATGTCTGACAGCCACTTTGAGGCTTTATATCTTCGGATTGTGATGTTATTTGATCATATTTCTTGTTGAATGGTGTAGTGTTGCATGTATACTACATAATCTGTACAAAATCATACCCTCCAAACATCATGATCCGGTCTGTGTGCTTGGTCAAAGTAGGCAAGTTGGAACTGGTTATGAATGTTCTTGAAGGCTCAAGAACACCTATAGCGACAGAAAGTGTCGCTATAGCCCTTTAGCGACAATTTTATTTATAATTTTCGAAAATTAATAAAAAAATTGATAAAAAGGGTTTTTAATTATTAAAAATACAAAATAAATTATTAAAAATTATTTTAAATTAAAAAATTATATTTTAATTATTTTAAATATATTTCATAAATATTTAATATTTTTGGAATATTAAAAGTATTTAATTTATTTAATTATAATATTAAATAAATTATTTAAAAATGATTTAAATACATGAAAAATCATTAAAAATTATATTATGATATATGAAAATATTTTAAGTTATCTACAATGACTTTTAATATTTTATGATAATTTTCATTAATAAATTAATATTAATGATAGTTAAGTTATTTAGTAAATGAATTAAATAAATAAATTAAAAATGATTTTATTATATTAAAAATCATTTTAAATAATAATAAGGTATTTAAGAATATTTTAAGTCATAAAATATAACTTTTAATATGTAATGGTTAATTTCATTAATTAATAATGATATTAAAAATTATTTAATTATATTAAATAAATTAGTTTAAAAATGATTTTATTATTTTAAAAATTATTTTAAATGAAAATAAAGTGTTTAAAAATATTTTAAGTTATAAAATATAACTTTTAATATTTAAAAGAATAATTTCATTAATAATTTAATATTAATGATATTTATTTAATAATTAATGATATTAAATTTATTTAATAATTATATTAAATAAATAGTTTTAAAATGGTTTTATTAATTTAAAAATTATTTAAAAGGGATAAAAATGAATTAAAAGTATTTTAAGTTATAATTAATGACTTTTAATATTTAGATAAATAGTTCATTAATATTTAAATATTAATGGTAATTATTTAATAATGATCTTAAATGTTTTAAAAATCATTTAAAGGTAATATAAATGTTTTAAAAAAAATAGTTTAAGTTATAACTTAATATTTTGGCAATGGTTTCATTAATAATTTATTATTAATTAAATATTAATGATAATAGAATTGTTTATTATTTAAATTATTTAATAATGATTACGATATTTCAAAATTATGATAAATGGTAATAATTGTTTAAAATTTTTATAAGGCAATGAAAAATAGTCTTGGTGGTGTTTGAAATATCCAAATGAATATTGAACAACCTGTTTAGAGTCTTAGACTCGATAATTACCCGATAAGGTTGTCGGTGAGAATAGATATATTTCGAAATTGATCTGGATTTAGATAGATTGACTTGATAAGTGAATTATTTGTGATTCATGGTGTTAAAATTATGTGACAATGTGATTAGGAATGTCTTTGATCGCAATAAGCGATATTATATGATATATTATTCTAATCGAATATGATCTATTTAATGATAGGACTTGATAGAAAAGATATATCTATGTTGTGTAAGCGGCAGAAGAAAGCAAGTATCTAAACCTTTGCATTTACTTTATCTTAAGGACATGCGTAAGATAATATCTAAACTATTCATTTCAATTGTTCAAATATTTCAACCTTTGTATATACTTATGCAATGATTACGTATAAGTAAACTATTAAACAATAATTGTTGTACAATTTCCTTTATTACATTAATAGTGATCAAGTTATTTATTACATTAGTTAATTTCTATAACATGATTAAGCAAGTGTCCTCACTTGGATAATCATTATATTTTATCACATGTTGATACATACTTATAGTTGCTTAGTATGTATACCTTGAAATAAAGGTTAAATCTAAGCTATTTGATCCAATTAGACATATATTTAAAGTTGTTGTTGAACAAGATAAAACTTATCCAACCGAATTGTTTTGGTATGGATTCAAGATCATATGAACATCCCAATCATGGGAAATATTTATGCTTATTCTGGCGGACCAAGGATGAAACGATAATATCGTTCTAGCAATGTAGTATTGATCAATCAGGCATAACAGGTTTGATCACCCCGTGCGTAAAGTAAGTAATGACGGTTTCTGAGATGAAGTTCTGCTTAAACCTTTTCAAAAATATAAAACAATGTTCATAGATCATCCAAATGATCATCATTTATAGATGCATACGTAGTTTCAAAAATTTAAAATTTAAAATGACATGTTATTGATTATTGGTCCGATTTACTTCCACAACTATTGATCCGTTGTAGAAGTTTAGTTCAAAGAAAATATTTAATCTTTTAAATTTAATGATATTGTTGATATTACTTGATTGGGCACTCAAATGCTCATTCTTGCTTAATTTAAATGTTTTCGACTAAGTGTGAACAAACCAAGGATCTTGCGAAAAAGGGAAAGGAAAGTTCTTTGAATAAATGTTTAAGCTATTACATGTAATAGTCTAACTTTATGATAAGGATGATAAGTACTATTATTATTATCATGTAACGAATGTTTAAAGGTTTCGTACTTGGGAACTAAACTACGATAATATGTAAATAAAATTTGAAAATCTATATTATTATTAATATTATTAGTATTATTCCGCTTCATAGAAATGGTATCGTGAAATCTGGAGTTCGGGTTTCAAGTATCCGGATTAGGGACTTTGAGAAATGGTATCGAGCTATAGGGTTAGAAACCTTAGGTGGGATAGACTTTAGGCTATAACCTTAGAACATAGGGAAATGTTGAAAATATAAATAACTCATATAGAGTTTAAAAGTAGATGAATCGAGATAAATTCATCGTCAAACAAACTAAAAGATAACTTATATAAAACCCTTATGTGTTATGTGTATATAATTTATGCTAATCGGGATAATTTATATGTGTAGATGTCGGTGAAAAGGATTAGGATACCCTTGGATCATAAAGAAGAAGCCGATATCAAAGCCAATAGGCAAAATAAAGGCTCAAAGTGAAAGCAACCTCGATGAGGTGGTTATAGTGGAGAATATCGTACGGATCCTAAATGGTGGAACTAACAAGCGATGATTGAACACAATCAAAGTTGGGCCGATCAAGCATCAACCAAGTCACGAGAATCATGGGGACCGAGTTTCCTCTTTGGAACATTGTGGGAAATAGAAAAATTATTAAATAGTCAATGCAGAAAGCATTAATTGAAACCATGGAAGAACAAGATAAGCTTAAAATCCAAATTGACCAACTAGGAGCTAAAAACAACAAGTCATATGCGACTCCAAACCAAAAGGAAAAAGAAAAATAAATGATCGTGATCCCGATAAAAACCAAAGGAACTTTAAACACATAGAAAAGTGTACAAATTGTGACAAAGAAGCATGAAGGCGTGTGCGGGAAAGGGAAAATGTTTGCTACTGATTGCGGTCATGGGGACATTTTTCTCTCTTGATGTCCCCAATCCAAAGCGATTAGGTATACTTTTATTTGTGGAATAGAAGGTCATCGAGCAAAGGGATGTCCACACTCAAGAAAAAGGCGTAGTGAATAGGTAGTATAGGTTACGTGGTGTAGGTTTGTTTAATATTATATGTGTGCTTAGTATGTTTGTGTAATATAATATTCTCCCTTTTGTGTTAATCAAAGTTGTAAATCCCGACTCTTGTGGTCACAAAGGGATAGTATTGTGGGCTATATTATGTAAATTACTTTGAATTAATGAAAATGAACTCATTTTTGGGTAATGAAACAAGTTTAATATATTAAACTTATATGATAAGGTTTAGAATGTAAGTTAAATTATGTTTTATTTAACTGAGATAATGCCGCCTCGACGACAAACTCGAAATCAAAGGGCGAAAGAATATCATCAACAACGTTGAAGGACAACCACAACCGGATCCATGCGTGATTCGCAAACATGGTAGCTCAAGCCATGCAACGAGGAACGACAATACATTGGGGAACCAACAGACAATCGCTTAGCAAACTTCAAGGACTTTAAAGGCAGTAGGACCTCCGAATTTAGAGGTACAATTGACCTGTAGAAGACCAAACTTGGGTTAAAGAAATAGAAAAGGCGTTTGTAATAGCTAGGGTAGTGAGAGGGCAAAAGACCTCTTTTGCCACCTACATGATGAAGGAGAGAGCAAATTTTTTGGTGGGAAGCGAATCGTGCAGAAATTTGGGGAAGGTGTAGTTGCTTGGGAAAGGTTTAAAACATTTTTTTAGAAAACTACTTTTCATCTAGCATGCAAAGCTAGGATGGAAGTAAAATTTCTTGAATTAAAACAAGAGAATATGGTATTGCGGAATATCCGCAAAATTTAATGAATTAGCTAGGTTACTTAGCATCAAGTCGTCACGGAGGCTAGAAAAGCGCCAAGGTTTGAAATGGGATTAAAACCACAGCTCTACTGACAAGGTGGCGATGTTGCAAATCCCTACATTTGCAAAGACTCATGGAGAAAGCACTTATCATTTGAGGAGGAAGTGAGGCCATGAGCCTTTACAACAAAGAAAGGAGGAACAAGGGAAAAGTTGAGGGAACTGGGAAGGTGGAAGCAAATACTGGGAATAGGAGGGATAAGAGGAAGGTGAACAACTTTGGTGGGGTGCAGGTAAAACAAGAAGGTGTAAATAAGAAGTCGTTGGTGCAATGTGGGAATTGTGGGAAAAATCATTTAGGGGAATGTCTAAAGGGAAAATTCGCATGTTTCAAGTGTGGGCAGGAGGGCCATATCTCTCCCAACTGCCCCAATTCTAAGACAATTGGTGGGTGTTTTCTGTGCGGATCAAAGGATCATAGGGTGAAAGACTGTCCGAAAAGGAAAGCGGAGGTAGCAAGTGTGAACATGGGGAAAAGCGGCGGAACTTTGGCAATCACAGGACCAACTTCATCCAACAAGCCGACGAAATCTACTGCAAGGGTCATCAACATGATGATCCAAGACACGGTGGCGGTGGCGGTGGGAATTCAGTACTTTTCAGATAACTTTTATTTTCATATATATGATTTTTCTAGTTATAGTAAATAATTTTATAATAAAATTTGAAGGAAGAATTTGAGTTCTTTTAGAAATCAAATTTTCAGTATATCGAAAAACCAAGCTTTACGTAAATAGTTAAAAATGGATCGATCGAGTGATCAAGATCTACTTGCAATGATTGAGAATGTCATGTACCCTCGTAGGTATAGGTTTTAAAGTGGTGATTAGGGGATGGAATCTTTATAAGGAGGTGAATGTAACAACTTGGATATTTTCTATATAAATAAATCATAAATTTTGCATATAAATTTTTTTTTTTATTTATTTATTAAAAATAAATATGAATGATATATGCCAAGGTAATGTGTAATTATAATTATATGTTTGATAAATAAAATTTAAGTATTACATTATTAATTGTAAATAATTTTATTTTAGAAATATTGGTTATTATAAGTGATATTTTTATAGTAATTAATTCTATATTAGAAATGTTTTATTAATTATTTTTCCATGAAATTATATGTTTATATTATTCAAATAATATATGAAATGATTTTAGAATAATTATAATAATTATTTCATTATATAAATTTGTTCGGGATATTAAGTTAATTATTTTAACTTAATGATATGAATAAATCGGATATGGAATCCAAACCCTAATTTTGGGTTTTGATCGAGGAATGATAATAATATTATAATATTATAATATTTTGATTTTTCGATTATTTATAATAATGTCTTTGTAAAAATTGTCTTTTGTTGATGGTTGAGTCGATTATGGTATATTGACGAACCCTAACGATTAATTGATTTAACTCTGTTTATCAATTTAAATGGGAAACTTCTGTTGTTAAATATTTGGGTTATATGATATATGTTATGTGTTACTTGAGGATATGCTAATTAGAAAACCTACTTATTAAATTAAAACCCTAATTATATACGAATTTTTTTATAAACCTAATCAGGAAATTTAATAGGAGGTATGATTTGTCGAATTGTATTCTTTGTGATTAAAGGTCATGTATAATATGTTTTATATCACTTAATAAATAAACCTAATTAGTGATTTAAAACCATAATGATTAAAACCCTAATTTTGTCATGAAACCACAATTGCTATAATTAGTAACCCTAATTTGAAATTAGAGTTTGAGATTGTTGGTGAGTATCGATAATGTGATCAATTAACAAATATTGTGGTTATAATTATTAAATTTAGAAACCCTAAATTGTTAAACCTAATTACTAAACTAAAACCCTAATTTAGTAATTAAAAACCACAATAGTAATTTGGTAACCCTAATTACCAAAAGAATAAACCCTAATTGCTAAATTAGCAAAAGTCGATGATAATTATATGATCTAAACCCTAATGTTCTTTGTATAAAGTAATTAGAAAATTAATCTAATTAACAAACCTAAATTGTCAAATTTTAGAAACAAAAATTTAGTTATTTTATATTATTATTTTTGTAATAAACCATAATTGTTAAATCCTAAATTTGGAATCCTAGACTTTTGCTAAAATTGGCTCAAACCTAAACCCTAAACCAAACCCTAACCCTAAGGGTTTGGCAATTACCAAAATGCCATTAATTTGTCATGCCAAATGACCATTTTGCCCCTAAGTGTATTATTTTGGCTACATTAGTAGGTTTTGACAATAGGTTGGAGTTGGTAACCAACTATGTTGACAAATGGTGACATCTGATCTCGACAACCATTACAAATCTCGGCATACATGCATCCAACACATTATATATATAGTATTGGAGAGAAAATCTCATTTGCCCTTATTTTTTTGCAATAACACTCCACTTATCTCTCTCACTTAAAACCTCTGAAAATTCTCTCCTAAAATCGATCGAAAACAAGCCCCACGATCGGCCATACCAAATCGAAGAACACCAAAATCGAATTTGGACATTAAAGGTATAAAACCTTAGCTTGAATCATCGAAAATTTTGTTGTTAGATGTTAGAATTTATTGTTAGAACATGTTGTTTATAAGTTATTATGACGATGCAGGTTGGTTTTAGATAGATCCATATCATCAAAATCTTGATTTGAGTTTTGAAAAATCTGGAAATTTTTTGTTGTCATTGACAAGCAAATGTCGAGCCTCTTTAATCTTTATATAGTAACTTGTTTTTGTTGATTAAAGCTTGAATCTTGTAGCATGTTATGTTCCTGTAATCTGGAACTTTTAGCTAGCTTTCGGATCGTTACTCGAATGAAAGTTATGGGTGGTCGAACCTCATTGGTGACCATGACTTTCAATTCTGAAAAAACCGAGATCATGCCGGAAGGCTCGACAAGATCTTACGTGGCCTTAGATCTGATTGTGTTATGATTTTATGTAATGATCTATGTATCTATGATATAGATACATTGTTTGGACTACAATATTATTGCACTATATTACTAATATATAGATCGGGTAGATCTCGATGGGCGGTCGAACTAAATAGGACGTTAATGAAATGCATTTTACGGGTAACCCGAAAAACGCGTGATCATGACGTCGACAAGGTTTAATAGGTCTAAATCTGTCGATTGTGTTGTTATTTAGTTAATGTTTTGGGATAAATATATTCTCTTACATGTTGGCTACACACTTCACGCATTATATCACAAAAAATATCTCGCGATCTGCAAGTTGTGGAAGCCCAAGTAGCCATCGAGAATCTGTTCTTCATTTACGGGAAACCCGAAATGAAGAACATGTCTGACGACCACTTTGAGGCTTTATATCTTCGGATTGTGATGTTATTTGATCATATTTCTTGTTGAATGGTGTAGTGTTGCATGTATACTACATAATATGTCTGTACAAAATCATACCCTCGAACATCATGATCCGATTACGTGTGCTTGGTCAAAGTAAGTAAGTTGGGCCCGGTTATGAATGTTCTTGAAGGCTCAAGAACACCTATATGACGACGAAAAAGTCGTCATATATAGCCCTTAGCGACGATTTTATTTATAATTTAGAAAAATTAAAAAAAAAATTGATAAAAAGGGTTTTTAATTATTAAAAATACAAAATAAATTATTAAAAATAATTTTAAATTACGAAAATTATATTTTAATTATTTTAAATATATTTCATAAATATTTAATATTTTGGAATATTAAAAGTATTTAATTTATTTAATTATAATATTAAATAAATTATTTAAAAATGATTTAAATACATGAAAAATCATTAAAAATTATATTATGATATATGAAAATATTTTAAGTTATCTACAATGACTTTTAATATTTTATGATAATTTTCATTAATAAATTAATATTAATGATAGTTAAGTTATTTAGTAAATGAATTAAATAAATAAATTAAAAATGATTTTATTATATTAAAAATCATTTTAAATAATAATAAGGTATTTAAGAATATTTTAAGTCATAAAATATAACTTTTAATATGTAATGGTTAATTTCATTAATTAATAATGATATTAAAAATTATTTAATTATATTAAATAAATTAGTTTAAAAATGATTTTATTATTTTAAAAATTATTTTAAATGAAAATAAAGTGTTTAAAAATATTTTAAGTTATAAAATATAACTTTTAATATTTAAAAGAATAATTTCATTAATAATTTAATATTAATGATATTTATTTAATAATTAATGATATTAAATTTATTTAATAATTATATTAAATAAATAGTTTTAAAATGGTTTTATTAATTTAAAAATTATTTAAAAGGGATAAAAATGAATTAAAAGTATTTTAAGTTATAATTAATGACTTTTAATATTTAGATAAATAGTTCATTAATATTTAAATATTAATGGTAATTATTTAATAATGATTTTAAATGTTTTAAAAATCATTTAAAGGTAATATAAATGTTTTAAAAAAATAGTTTAAGTTATAACTTAATATTTTGGCAATGGTTTCATTAATAATTTATTATTAATTAAATATTAATGATAATAGAATTGTTTATTATTTAAATCATTTAATAATGATTACGATATTTCAAAATTATGATAAATGGTAATAATTGTTTAAAAATTTTTATAAAGCGATGAAAAATAGTCTTGTGGTGTTTGAAATATCCAAATGAATATTGAACAATTGTTTAGAGTCTTAGACTCGATAATTACCCGAAATAAGGTTGTCGGTGAAATAGATATATTTAAATTGATCTGGATTTAGATAGATTGACTTGATAAGTGAATTATTTGTGATTGATGGTGTTAAAATTATGTGACAATGTGATTAGGAATGTCTTTGTTGCAATAAGCGTTATTATATGATATATTATTCTAATCGAATGATGATCTATTTAATGATAGGACTTGATAGAAAAGATATATCTAAGTTGTGTAAGCGTGCAGAACAAGACAATGAAGTATCTAAACCTTTGCATTTACTTTATCTTAAGGACATCGCGTGAATAATATCTAAACTATTCATTTCAATTGTTCAAATATTTCAACCTTTGTATATACTTATGCAATGATTACGTATAAGTAAACTATTAAACAATAATTGTTGTACAATTTCCTTTATTACATTAATAGTGATCAAGTTATTTATTACATTAGTTAATTTCTATAACATGGTTAGGCAAGTGTCCTCACTTGGATAATCATTATATTTTATCACATGTTGATACATACTTATAGTTGCTTAGTATGTATACCTTGAAATAAAGGTAAATCTAAGCTATTTGATCCATTAGACATATATTTAAAGTTGTTGTTGAACAAGATAAAACTTATCCAACCGAATTGTTTTGGTATGGATTCAAGATATTATGAACATCCCAATCATGGGAAATATTTATGCTTATTCTGGCGGACAAAGGATGAAACGATAATATCGTTCTAGCAATATAGTATTGATCGTCTACGGGGCATAACAGGTGATCACCCGTGCCGTAAGAAATGACGGTTTCTGAGATGAAGTTACCTTAAACCTTTTCAAAAATATAAAACAATGTTCACGATCATCAAATGATCATCATTTATATTACATGCGTAGTTTTCAAAATTTAAAATTTAAAATGACATGTTATTGATTATCGGTCCGATTTACTTCACAACTATTGATCCGTTGTAGAAGTTTAGTTCAAAAAAATATTTAATCTTTTAAATTAAGCGATATTGTTGATATTACTTCTTTGGGCACTCAAATGCTCATTCTTGCTTAATTTAAATGTTTTCGACTAAGTGTGAACAAACCAGAAGGATCTGCGCGAAAACAAGGGAAAGGGAAAGTTCTTTGAATGAATGTTTAAGCTATTCATGTAATAGTCTAACTTTATGATAAGGATGATAAGTACTATTATTATTATCATGTAACGAATGTTTAAAGGTTTACGTACTTGGGAATTAAACTACGATAATATGTAAATAAAATTTGAAAATCTATATTATTGTTAATATTATTAGTATTATTCCGCTCATAGAAATGGTATCGTGAAATCTGAGTTCGGGTTTCAAGTATCCGGATTAGGGGACTTTCTGAGAATAGTATCGAGCTATAGGGTTAGAAACCTTAGGTGGGATAGACTTTAGGCTATAACCTTAGAACATAGGGAAATGTTGAAAATATAAATAACTCATATAGAGTTTAAAAGTAGATGAATCAGATAAATTCATCGTCAAACAAACTAAAAGATAACTTATATAAAACCCTTATGTGTTATGTGTATATAATTTATGCTAATCAGGATAATTTATATGTGTAGATGTCAGGTGAAAAAGGATTAGGATACCCTTGGATCATAAAGAAGAAGCCGATATCAAAGCCAATAAATTTGAAATAGAGGCTCAAAGTGAAAGCAACCTCGATGAGGTGGTTATAGTGGAGAATATCGTGCGGATCCGAAATGGTGGAACTAGCAAGCGTGATTCGACACACTAAAGTTGGGTGATCAAGCATCAATAGAAGTCTGAATCTCTGCGGGACCGAGTTTCCTCTTTGGAGCAGTTGTGGGAAATAGAAAAATTATTAAATAGTCAACTGCGAAAAGCATTAATTGAAACCATGGAAGAACAAGATAAGCTTAAAATCCAAATTGACCAACTAGGAGCTAAAAAAACAACAAGTCATATGCGACTCTAAACCAAAAGGAAAAAGAAAAATAAATGATCGTGATCCACGATAACAACCAAAGGAACTTTAAACACATAGAAAAGTGTACAATTGTGACAAGAAGCATGAAGGCGTGTATGCGGAAAAGGGAAAATGTTTGCTACAATTTGCGGTCATGGGGACATTTTTCTCTTGATGTCCCAATCAAAAGCGATGTATACATTTTTATTTGTGGAATAGAAGGTCATCGAGCAAAGGGATGTCCACAATCAAGAAAAGGCGTAGTGAATAGGTAGTATAGGTTACGTGGTGTAGGTTTGTTTAATATTATATGTGTGTGCTTAGTATGTTTGTGTAATATAATATTCTCCCTTTTGTGTTAATCAAAGTTGTAAATCCAGACTCTTGTGGTCACAAAGGATAGTATTGTGGGCTATATTATGTAAATTACTTTGAATTAATGAAAATGAACTCATTTTTTGGGTAATGAAACAAGTTTAATATATTAAACTTATATGATAAGGTTTAGAATGTAAGTTAAATTATGTTTTATTTAACGAGATAATGCATACCTCGACGACAAACTCGAAATCAAAGGGCGGAAGAGAATGCATCGACAACGTTGAAGGACAACCACAACGGATCGAATCGTGATTACATAAACATGGTAGCTCGAAGCCATGCAACGAGAGGGAGCGACGGTACCGGGAACCAACGGACAATCGCTTAGCAAACTTCAAGGACTTTAAAGGCATAGGACCTCCGAATTTAGAGGTACAATGACCACCTAGAAAGCCAAACTTGGGTTAAAGAAATAGAAAAGGCGTTTGTAATAGCTAGGGTAGGTGAGGGGCAAAAGACCTCTTTTGCCACCTACATGATGAAGGAGAGAGCAAATTTTTTGGTGGGAAGCGAATCGAGGCGAGAAATTTGGGAAGGTGTAGTTGCTTGGGAAGGTTTAAAACAACATTTTTGAAAACTACTTTTCATCTAGCATGCAGAGCTAGGATGGAAGTAAAATTTCTTGAATTAAAACAAGAGAATATATTTGTTGCGGAATATCTTGCAAAATTTAATGAATTAGCTAGGTTCGCCCCCATCAAGTCGTCTGGAGGCTAGAAAAGCCTGAAGGTTTGAGTGGGATTAAAACCACAGCTCTACAACAAGGTGGCGATGTTGCAAATCCTACATTTGCAACACTCATGGAGAAAGCACTTATCGGCGAGGAGGAAGTGAGGCCATGAGCCTTTACAACAAAGAAAGGAGGAACAAGGGAAAGTTGAGGGAACTGGGAAGGTGGAAGCAAATCTTTGGGAATAGGAGGGATAAGAGGAAGGTGAACAACTTTGGAAGGGTGCGGGTAAAACAAGAAGGTGTAAATAAGAAGTCGTTGGTGCAATGTGGGAATTGTGGGAAAAAATCATTTGGGGAATGTCTAAAGGAAAAATTCGCATGTTTCAAGTGTGGGCGGGAGGGCCATATCTCTCCCAATGCCCCAATTCTAAGACAATTGGTGGGTGTTTTACATGCGGATCAAAGGATCATAGGGTGAAAGAGCGTCCAGAAAAGGAAAGCGGAGGTAGCAAGTGTGAACATGGGGAAAAGGCGGAACTTTGGCAATCACAGGACCAACTTCATCCAATGGCCGATGAAATCTCTGCAAGGGTCTTCAACATGACAGGATCCAAGACACGGTGGCGGTTTGGCGGTGGGACTCAGTACTTTTTCAGATAACTTTTATTTTCATATATATGATTTTTCTAGTTATAGTAAATAATTTTATAATAAAATTTGAAGGAAGAATTTGAGTTCTTTTAGAAATCAAATTTCCAGTATAATCGAAAAAAACACAAGCTTTACGTAAATAGTTAAAAAACGATCGATTAAAGTGATCAAGATCTACTTTGCAATGATTGAGAATGTCATGTACCCTCGTAGGTATAGGTTTTAAAGTGGTGATTAGGGGCGGAATCTTTATAAAGGAGGTGAATGTAACAACTTGAGATATTTTCTATATAAATAAATCATAAATTTTGCATATAATTTTTTTTTTTATTTATTTATTAAAAAATAAATATGAATGATATGTGCCAGTAGGTAATGTGTAATTATAATTATATGTTTGATAAATAAAATTTAAGTATTACATTATTAATTGTAAATAATTTTATTTTAGAAATATTGGTTATTATAAGTGATATTTTTATAGTAATTAATTCTATATTAGAAATGTTTTATTAATTATTTTTCCATGAAATTATATGTTTATATTATTCAAATAATATATGAAATGATTTTAGAATAATTATAATAATTATTTCATTATATAAATTTGTTCGAGGATATTAAGTTAATTATTTTAACTTAATGATAACAATCAATCGGATATGGAATCCAAACCCTAATTTTGGGTTTTGATCGAGGAATGATAATAATATTATAATATTATAATATTTTGATTTTTCGATTGCTATAATAATGTCTTTGTAAAAATTATCTTTGTTGATGGTTGGTCGATTATGGTATATTGACCAAACCACAACGATTAATTGATTTAACTCATTTATCAATTTAAATGGGAAACTTCTGTTTATTAAATATTTGGGTTATATGATATATGTTATGTGTTACTTGAGGATATGCTAATTAGAAAACCCTACTTATTAAATTAAAACCTAATTATATCTGAATTTTTTATAAACCCTAATCAGGAAATTTAAGCCGGAGGTATGATTTGTCGAGAATTGTGTTCTTTGTGATTAAAGGTCATGTATAATATGTTTTATATCACTTAATAAATAAACCTAATTAGTGATTTAAAACCATAATGATTAAAACCCTAATTTTGTCATGAAACCTAATTGCTATAATTAGTAACCCTAATTTGAAATTAGAGTTTGAGATTGTTGGTGAGTATCGATAATGTGATCAATTAACAAATATTGTGGTTATAATTATTAAATTTAGAAACCCTAAATTGTTAAACCTAATTACTAAACTAAAACCCTAATTTAGTAATTAAAAACCACAATAGTAATTTGGTAACCCTAATTACCAAAAGAATAAACCCTAATTGCTAAATTAGCAAAGTCGAATGATAATTATATGATCTAAACCCTAATGTTCTTGTATATAAAGTAATTAGAAAATTAATCTAATTAACAAACCTAAATTGTCAAATTTTAGAAACAAAAATTTAGTTATTTTATATTATTATTTTTGTAATAAACCATAATTGTTAAATCCTAAATTTGGAATCCTAGACTTTTTTGCTAAAATTGGCTCAAACCCTAAACCCTAAACCAAACCCCAACCACAAGGGTTTGGCATTACCAAAATGCCATTAATTTGTCATGCCAAATGACCATTTTGCCCCTAAGTGTATTATTTTGGCTACATTAGTAGGTTTTGACAATAGGTTGGAGTTGGTAACCAACTATGTTGACAAATGGTGACATACAATCTCGAAAACCCATTTCTACAAATCTCAGCATACATGCATCCAACACATTATATATATAGTATTGGAGAGAGAAAATCTCATTTGCTCACTTATTTTTGCAATAACACTCCACTTATCTCTCTCAACTTAAAACCTACGAAATTCTCTCCTAAAATCAGTCAAGAAACAAGCCCCACGATCAGCCATACCAAATCGACAAACACAAAATCGAAATTTGGACATTAAAGGTATAAAACCTTAGCTTGAATCATCCAAAAATTTTGTTGTTAGATGTTAGAATTTATTGTTAAAACATGTTGTTTATAAGTTATTATGACGATCTGGGTTGGTTTTAGATAGATCCATATCATCAAAATCTTCAGATTTGAGTTTTTGAAAAATCTGGAAATTTTTTGTTGTCGACTGACAAGCAAATGTCAGGCCTCTTTAATCTTTGTATGGTAACTGTTTTTGTTGATTAAAGCTTGAATCTTGTAGCATGTTATGTTCCTGTGTCTGGAACTTTTAGCTAGCTCGGATCGTGCTTTCGAATGAAAGTTATGGGTGGTCAAACCTTATTGGCTGACCATGACTTTCAATTTCTGAAAAAACCCAGATCATGCCCAGAAGGCTCTGACAAGATCTTCGTGGCCTTAGATCTGACTGTGTTATGATTTTATGTAATGATCTATGTATCTATGATATAGTCTGTTGTTTGGACTACAATATTATTGCACTATATTACTAATATATAGATCAGGTAGATCTCAGTGGGCGGTCGAACTAGGTGGACGTTCATGAAATGTATTTTACGGGTAACCCGAAAATGCATGATCATAACGTCGACAAGGTTTAATAGGTCTAAATCTGTCGATTGTGTTGTTATTTAGTTAATGTTTTGGGATAAATATATTCTCTTACATGTTGGCTACACACTTCACGCATTATATCACAAAAATATCTCTCGATCTGCAAGAGTTGTGGAAGCCCAAAGTAGCCATCGGAAGCTGTTCTTCATTTAGGAAACCGAGAAATGAAGAACATCTCCTGACGACCACTTTGAGGCTTTATATCTTCGGATTGTGATGTTATTTGATCATATTTCTTGTTGAATGGTGTAGTGTTGCATGTATCTTACTACATAATATGTACAAAAATCATACCCTCGAAACATCATGATCCGATGCGTGTGCTTGGTGGTCAAAGTAGGCAAGTTGGGCCCGGTTATGAATGTTCTTGAAGGCTCAAGAACACACTATAGCGACAGAAAGTGTCGCTATAGCCCTTCTTGACAATTTTATTTATAATTTTGAAAATTAAAAAAAAAATTGATAAAAAGGGTTTTTAATTATTAAAAATACAAAATAAATTATTAAAAATTATTTTAAATTAAAAAAATTATATTTTAATTATTTTAAATATATTTCATAAATATTTAATATTTTTGGAATATTAAAAGTATTTAATTTATTTAATTATAATATTAAATAAATTATTTAAAAATAATTTAAATACATGAAAAATCATTAAAAATTATATTATGATATATGAAAATATTTTAAGTTATCTACAATGACTTTTAATATTTTATGATAATTTTCATTAATAAATTAATATTAATGATAGTTAAGTTATTTAGTAAATGAATTAAATAAATAAATTAAAAATGATTTTATTATATTAAAAATCATTTTAAATAATAATAAGGTATTTAAGAATATTTTAAGTCATAAAATATAACTTTTAATATGTAATGGTTAATTTCATTAATTAATAATGATATTAAAAATTATTTAATTATATTAAATAAATTAGTTTAAAAATGATTTTATTATTTTAAAAATTATTTTAAATGAAAATAAAGTGTTTAAAAATATTTTAAGTTATAAAATATAACTTTTAATATTTAAAAGAATAATTTCATTAATAATTTAATATTAATGATATTTATTTAATAATTAATGATATTAAATTTATTTAATAATTATATTAAATAAATAGTTTTAAAATGGTTTTATTAATTTAAAATTATTTAAAAGGGATAAAAATGAATTAAAAGTATTTTAAGTTATAATTAATGACTTTTAATATTTAGATAAATAGTTCATTAATATTTAAATATTAATGGTAATTATTTAATAATGATTTTAAATGTTTTAAAAATCATTTAAAGGTAATATAAATGTTTTAAAAAAATAGTTTAAGTTATAACTTAATATTTTGGCAATGGTTTCATTAATAATTTATTATTAATTAAATATTAATGATAATAGAATTGTTTATTATTTAAATCATTTAATAATGATTACGATATTTCAAAAATTATGATAAATGGTAATAATTGTTTAAAAATTTTTATAAAGGCAATGAAAAATAGTCTGGGTGGTGTGTTTGAAATATCCAATGAATATTGAACAATTGTTTAGAGTCTTAGACTCGATAATTACCCGAATAAGGTTGTCGGTGAAATAGATATATTTAGAAATTGATCTGGATTTAGATAGATTGACTTGATAAGTGAATTATTTGTGATTCATGGTGTTAAAATTATGTGACAATGTGATTAGGAATGTCTTGGTGCGCAATAAGCGATATTATATGATATATTATTCTAATCGAACATGATCTATTTAATGATAGGACTTGATAGAAAAGATATATCTAAGTTGTGTAGCGTGAACAAGATAATGAAGTATCTAAACCTTTGCATTTACTTTATCTTAAGGACATGCGTAAGATAATATCTAAACTATTCATTTCAATTGTTCAAATATTTCAACCTTTGTATATACTTATGCAATGATTACGTATAAATGTAAACTATTAAACAATAATTGTTGTACAATTTCCTTTATTACATTAATAGTGATCAAGTTATTTATTACATTAGTTAATTTCTATAACATGGTTAGGCAAGTGTCCTCACTTGGATAATCATTATATTTTATCACATGTTGATACATACTTATAGTTGCTTAGTATGTATACCTTGAAATAAAAATTAAATCTAAGCTATTTGATCCATTAGACATATATTTAAAGTTGTTGTTGAACAAGATAAAACTTATCCAATAGAATTGTTTTGGTATGGATTCAAGATCATTATGAACATCCCAATCATGGGAAATATTTATGCTTATTCTGGCGGACAAAGGATGAACGATAATATCGTTCTAGCAATGATATAGTATTGATCGTCTGAGGGCATAACGGTGATCACCCCGTGCGTAGAAGTAATGACGGTTTCTGAGATGAAGTTACTGCTTAAACCTTTTCAAAATATAAAACAATGTTCACGATCATCAAATGATCATCATTTATATTACATACGTAGTTTCAAAAATTTAAAATTTAAAATGACATGTTATTGATTATTGGTCCGGTTTACTTCACAACTATTGATCCGTTGTAGAAGTTTAGTTCAAAGAAAATATTTAATCTTTTAAATTAAGCGATATTGTTGATATTACTTCTTTGGGCACTCAAATGCTCATTCTTGCTTAATTTAAATGTTTTCGACTAAGTGTGAACAAACCGAAGGATCTGCCAAAACAAGGGAAAGGGAAAGTTCTTTGAATAAATGTTTAAGCTATTCTATGTAATAGTCTAACTTTATGATAAGGATGATAAGTACTATTATTATTATCATGTAACGAATGTTTAAAGGTTTAGTACTTGGGAACTAAACACACGATAATATGTAAATAAAATTTGAAAATCTATATTATTATTAATATTATTAGTATTATTCCGCTCATAGAAATGGTATCGTGAAGTACCGAGTTCGGGTTTCAAGTATCCGGATTCGGGGACTTTACATCTTAAATATTGCAGGGAGGACTTATAGAATATAATCCTAACTATACCCAATCTATTAGACTATTACTACTATAGTATTGACCTTAACCAATGCATCAAGTTCTCGAACCAACGAATTTGGCCCCTCAACTTTAAGCCCCTCCAATAACGCATCAAACAAATTCGAAATTCCAAAACCCAATTGCTTAATTTTTGACTGTATAACCTCTAACAATCTTCTTTCAATTGAAAATGACAATGCTACTCTCTGAGCGTGTTCAAGTGAAAAGTAACTTTAAAATTTACTAGAGATAATACATACATACACACACATGGTGTGGTTTCGGTTTTATACGTGTGGTTTTGGCTAGTAACCAAACCGGAACCGTAAATTTGGTTATTCAACCCACCTAAAATCGCCATATCTACTAGGAACCAATTGGTGCGATTTTAATTAGTCTTGATTAAATCTGGGTTTTACGATTTCGGTTCCAATTTGGTTACTTGCTCAGCCCTATTACAAACATAGTTCATACAGTACTTGGATTGCTTGTTATTATTAAAAATAACATATTATTACCCCATGATTGACTCTCTAAAAATTAATTTGAGAAATTTTTAAATTTAAAACAACAATACTATTATCACATAAAAAAAACTCGCATACATGTATACTGTGGACCCCGCCTAACATGTATGACTCACAGTATGCATATGTGTATGTGAACATTATGTGATCTTTTTTATGTGATAGTAGCATTATTTAATTTAAAATTAATACGATTGATTTAAGTTTCAAAATAATAAATTTTATAAGTAATAGTACTTTTAGGTAGTTTATAATATTCATAATTATTATTAACATAAACTAAATAATTATCTCAATTTTGAGTTTGAAAATATTTGAAATTGACTTTTTAAAAGTCTATATTAATCTTATAATTTAAAATAGGGGGAGTATTTGTTATTCCTTTCGTTCTAAAAAAAAATTAGAAATACAATTTAATTTTTGAGATCAAACGATAACATATTAAACTTTAAAACTGGTATGACTCATAAAAGTTTATTGTGACACCCCCAAAACAGGTATACATCACCCATCTTGGGTCGTCAGATACATGTTACAAAATTCAAATACAACTTAATTATACAACTGTCGTGTAAAATACGACAAAACATATTATATGAGTTTTAATACAAATATTGTCATCTAGACAATATCCACACTCAATGGAGTCCTCATTACATTTATTATCACACTATTTTATAGAATAGTGATGACATTATGACACCATCTCGGACCATCACTCCATTCCCCGAGTAGTCCCGGCTACATTCTCATTTTCTAAAGAGAACAATGAAAGAAAAGGGTGAGCTCAACTAGCCCAGTAAGAAATGTTATGACTAAGATAATGCAGAATAAATTATCATTAGCCTTCAACAGTATAACACTGATAGAATATAATAGACAACAAGTTTTAGATCAACAACTGCAGCGGAAATAAGCAATCCATTAGAAGAGTCAAGTAGAGCATAAAATCTACTATCATCTATGATTTAAAAAGTTTTTCATTAACTTTATCGCTGACACTCAGCTTAATAAATAAATCATATCATCGATTCTTCCCTGCACTACGGGCCAAGGATATTCATTAAATCATCAATGGTCATGACTATATCGAATAATCCCTGGTCATAATCATACCAAAAACTGTCCATCAATGCACTACAGGCCACTGAGGACTTTCACCACATCATTCGTCACATTACGGTCATAATTGTACCGAATAATCCTTGGTCATAATCATACCAAGTTCATCTATGCACGTAAGCCAAAGATGACTTTCATCATAATATAAGCATGAGGATGATGACAATGACATAATAATTCAATAAAACAAGTTCAAGGATAAATTTTAAAGATTTATAATTTAATTTATCTAGAAATCAATAACGTCCAAATTTTCAACATGATACTGCTTTGTGGAGTAAAATTCAAGAATAATATTCATGTACCAAAAATAATTTGGACAGAAAAAAATATATTTTTTGGGTGAATAGTACCTCGTGAATAGTACTTTGGGAATAGTACCCCATGAATAGTACCCCAACATGAAAAGTGCCTCAAATATCCGAGTGAATGATACTAGAGTGAATAGTAATCGGGTGAATAGTAACCCGTGAATAGTAACTCGTGAATAGTACTCCGACACGAAAAGTACCCCGAATACCCGAGTGAATAATACTAGAGTGAATAGTATCCCGTGAATAGTAACTCGTAAAAGAAAAATACCAAAGAAAATGATATTCCATGACGAGTACAAAAGAAATGATATTTCATACGAGTATAATAGAATATACGAAACTGCAAATGGATTTTCACCCGCCATACAGTAATCCACGTAGACAAATCATTTCCACAATTTAATAAAGAATGAATACGAAAGGTCATTCATCATGTATGCGGTAATCCACATAGACAGGTTATTCCAACAGAATAATAAAGAATGGAATAACAGAAGAATTCACCAAGCATGCGATAGACCGCACAGACAGGTTATTCCCAACAGAATTATAAAGAATGAAACCAGGTCATGTGAAATCCGTACAAATAGGATATTCCAACAGAATAATAAAGAATGGAACCAGGTCATGCGTAATCCGCACAGACAGGATATTCCAAAAGAATAATAAAGAATGGAATAACAACAGAATTCACCAGGCATGTGATAGACCAAGCATGCATAAAAGTTATTCCAATGAAATAATAAAGAATGGAATAATAGAAGAATTTCACCATGTATGCGATTACTTGCGCATGCATGTTATTCCAACATAATAATAAAGAATGGAATAACAACCCTTACGAGTATTGAAAGAAAATAACTCTCTTCATGAATACGAAAGAATAATACCCCTTACTATAATAATAATATCCCTTACCTTAGAAGAAAACTGGATACTGGAATAATGAGCTAGTAGAATTCTCTTCTTCTTTCTCTCTATAATTTCTCTCTATAATAATTGCTCTATAGCTTTAGTGAATTGGTGAGAAATGAAGGAACAATGAGCTTCTATTTATAGGAAAATATAGTTTCGATAATTGCACATTTTGGGGCTCAAAATATTACAGTATAATACCTTTCTCTTTTCCTTCATTTTTAATTTAGTCCTGCAAGTATTATCAAACTTGCACCACCTCCCCTAATAGTGAATCATGTGAATCAATAGTAAATCATGTGACTCAATAGTTCTACACATGTGAAAAAAATTAATTATTGTATAGTACCTTCAACTATACCTCTATTTTTAATTTAGTCATGCAAGTATTATTAATCTTGCACCACCTCCCCTAATAGTACAAGAATGTGAATCAATAGTACACACATGTGAACAAATAGTTATAATCATGTGAATTAATAGCAATTAATTGCTCATTTATCCGGTTAATTACCCGATTGGTCAATATAACCTCCAGATATCAATTATTATCGAAATAAATGTCGATCTTCACTAACACTAATAATTCCAACACAATGGAACTATCAATTTCATCTTTAATCAATACGAACTTATTCATCATTAATATTATAACTCACTATATTTAACAACCAAGTCGTTCCTAGGAAAGAGGGGGCTTTCCAATAAGGATTTCTCCCTATTAGCGCACAATTAGATTGTCTAACCTCTCCTTGACAGAACTTTTAGACATTGTCAATATTGTAATTAATAATATGAATAACTTTGTCGTCTCAATTATTGATTTAATAATATATCATATTATGCAGATGATACTGTGACCATAATTGAATAAATAATATGAGAGATATGATGTAGCAATTACTGTAGCAATAATTGAGTATAATTGAGTGACTTCTCACGTAAGCATCAATAATCAATATCTTGTGCTACTATGCAACCGCGCGTATTACTATACTTTTATCACCGATTATTTTATGACAACTTGTTTACTTTGAAAAAATTTTCACATATCACCCTTAACCTTAACCTTTTATCAATTTAACCATTTACTAAATAGAATAATTATAAGAAAATTGAATACTTTTATTTCATAAAATTTGAGGTCTCACATTTATAATGAAATAAATTTTATGATTAATATTTTTTATTATATAATATACAATTATAATAATTGTATAAACTAAAATTAAATAAATTCACATCAATTTGAAATTTAATATGTCATTGTTTGACTTTAAAAATCAAATTATATCTTTAATTTTGGATCGGAGGGAGTATTATTACTTAAATTTTGAAAATGTAGTTATGTGTGGTAAAAATGTAAAACTGATTGTTATTAAATAAAATATAGATTGTGATTTAAAAAAACTTTACTTTTGCTATATATTTTTTTAAAAAATCTATCGAGATACATTAGTTAATATAATTATAAGATTCACCCAATATTACATATCAATTTATCTAACAAAATACAACTGATTTTGAATTTCTCGCTCACCCTAATAAATCATATGGGTCATCCAAAATTTGGGATAAATTCCACCGTCCATGTAGTGCTGGAGGCACGAGACACATCTAGTACTAATATACACCAAACTACCAATTTAAATCTACCAACTAACACACAATATATACACCAAACTACCAGTTTAACGATAAACAAATGTTAGACGCTGGGATCATATACCCTATTTAAGACAGTTCATGGGTGAGCCCTGTGTAATGTGTGCCCAAGAAAGGGGGGATGACAGTGGTGAAGAATGAAAACAATGAGTTGATACCAACACAAACAATGACTGGTTGGAGAGTGTGTATGGACTACAGGAAGCTCAATAAAGCAACCAGAAAGGATCATTTTCCGTTACCATTTATTGACTAGATGTTGGACAGACTTGCAAGCCATGAATACTACTGTTTGCTAGATGGATATTCAGGGTACAACCAAATTGTCATCGCTCTAGATAACCAAGAAAAGACGATATTTACTTGTCCCTACGGTACCTTTGCATTCAGACGGATGTCCTTTGGGCTTTGTAATGCTCCTGCCACGTTTCAAAGCTACATGATGGCTATTTTCTCAGACATGGTTGAGAAAAATGTTGAGGTTTTAATGGATGACTTCTCCATTTTCGGAGACTCTTTTGATAGTTGTCTTGAGAATCTGATCATGGTGCTAAGGCGTTGTGTGGGAACCAACCTTGTACTAAAATGGAAAAAGTACCATTTCATGGTGTAGGAGGGAATTATACTAGGGCACAAAGTTTTAGCAAAGGGGTTAGAAGTTGATAAAGCCAAATTGGAGACCATTAAGAATTTGCCACCACCTACATCAGTCAAGGGGGTGCGTAGTTTTTTGGGACATGCAGGGTTTTAACGAAGATTCATTAAGGACTTCTCCAAGATTACAAAACCATTATGCATTTTATTGGAGAAGGATGTTCTGTTTAGATTTGATGAGGATTGCTTGGCTGCATTTCACCTACTCAAGAAGAAGCACACATCAGCACCAGTGATTGTGGTACCTGATTGGTCTCTACCATTTGAGTTGATGTGTGATGCCAGCGATTATGCAGTAGGGGTTGTGTTGGGTCAGCAAAAGGAAAAGATCTTGTTAGTTCCCAGAGGCACACAAGTTATCTAGAAGGGGGGTTGAATAGATATTTTAGATTTTCTTTTCAAAGAGTAACTTAACAGGTTTGTTAATTAAAAGGATAAGCTTAGCACAATGGGATATATGATTTAATTATCCCCCTTAAGATAAAATAAAGGTTATAAATCAAGCAATAGTTATAGCAGATAAAACGGTTAAAGAGACTGAAAGTAAATGACACAGTGTTTTTAAGTGGTTCAAAGCACTCAAGACTCCTAGTCCACTCTTCTACTCCACGAGTAGGAAATCCACTAAGGATGTTGATACAATCTTCAAATCACTGAGATTCCTTCAAGACCAGCAGTCTTGGAAAGCTAGTTCACGAAGAACTCTTCAAGCCCAGCAGACTTGGAAAGATAGTACACTAAGTACTCTTCAAACCTAGCAGGTTTGACAGTTCTACAATGAGTGTAGTTGATGTTGTTGTTGTGCTACTAAGTTGCCTTCAACTCAAGTTCTGATAAACTTAGTAGCGAAGCAAGATATAGCTGAATCGTGGAGTGAAGATGTGTCAGATGTTTTGTGATCTTTTTGTTCTTATTTCTTGCTTACTGACATCTTCAATCTGATGTCCTTATATAGGAGCCTTTGAAATCTTTCAGAGACTTCCCTTTGAGCATTTAATGCTTTGAGTTTTCTAAGCATTTTGATGTTGACATCTTGATGATGTGAAAGCTTCTTTTTGACTTGCCTAACACAGCCGTCTGCTTTCTCATCTAACACCTTTGAAACGTCACTATCAGCAAACTAGTTGGTAGATATATTTCTCCTTAATTTTTGATTCTTCGATTTAACCAAGGTTATTGGTGAGAGCATTAGGTTTCTCAATCATATCAACGTTCAAGTTTCAGTTGATGATGTCAAACATTTTTGTTTATTAGACTTAATCTTCACGGATTTTGATGCTTACTAAAGAGCACTACGATCGTGGTCTGATGATAAGAGCTTGCACTCTATGATTCTTCCTTAGCTTTGATAGTGCTTAACTGACTAAGATCTTGATGGTTTTGGAATACCTCGATTTAGATCAGTGCCTACGATTTTGACTTAGCTTGACATGTATTCACTAAATTTGCTTCACGATTCTGATAGGCTTGCCCAACATACTATGATTCTTGTTTTTAAAATCTCCACGATTTGTTCTGCCTATCTATTACAACTTATAAATCATCCTAACAAGTTTTTGATCTTTCTATTACAAGAGATTTCACAAAAAGAAAAACATTAAGCTCGGATTAACTTAACAACTTTGATCTTTAATCTAAGTCCTTGCACATATGATCTAAAAAGGACTTTACAGCTTGTGAAAGGCATGCTTATGTATATATTCCAACATCAAATTTAAATATGCAATTCCCAACAATCTCCCCCTATTTGATGTTGACATAACCAAGTGGATTTGCATCAATATCTAATGCAAGTGCTTGAAAGTAAACATGACTTAATGATCAATGAGAAACTAAATCTCTAGAAGATAATCATGAATTTATTGATGTTTTAAGAGATAATTACAGTTCAAAATCAATACATCAAATAAAGACAAAGACTTATCTTCTAGATTTCTTGAATCTTGGAGGATGCACATGTTTGTATTCCCTCTTTTTCCTACTAGCTTCATTTTGCCTTGCAATTTCTTGCACCTCATGTTGTTCTAGAGGTTCATTATAATCATGTCTATTCATGAAGGCAGGATTGCCAATGGGCATGCTCATACCCGTGAGAGATACTCCTTGCTGATTGAACGGATTGGAATCTTGACTCGCCATTAGAACAGTTGATGTTCTACAGCTCTTGGAGGCTGATTGCGAGACTGCGAATTAAGTCTTTGGGAGTGAACAACCTACTTCCCTTTACTTTTCTCAGTATTCCCCCCTTTATGCCAGCATCTAGGGTTCGAATATCTTGAGACAAATGATTCATTCCCTGTATCAGTTCGTGGAGTTGATTTCGTGACTGAGAAATATCTTCTCGATTTTCTTGTACTAGAGCATCAGTGTGGGATTTGTGTTTTTGCAAAATGGCCACGACATCGTCCGTTTGTTTCATCTGATTTAAAGAATTTTCTTGAAATTCAGTCAGAGAGGCTTGTAAATTAGTAAAATTTCCTAAAATGAGCATGTTTTGAGCCTTCTAAGTCTCCTAAAGAATGAGAACTGCTTCTTTATGCTTTCTAGCAGATTAGAAATGAATTTGATCCCTTTCATTCATGCTTTGGATCATTTCCTTGATGATCTCCTGTAGCTTCTTTGTGAGCTCATAACTTGGGTTGCTAGGAAGAGTGTTTGTAGAATCAATCAAATGATTTAATCATTGATGAACGAGTAGAGAGTGAGTTTCTAGATCTTTTTGAATTTTTGTGGCCATCTTTTGTGATACGCTAGACAGCTCAGTTTTAGTAGGAAGAGCCAAAAGAAGTTTAAGTATTTTCTGAGTGTTTGAAGAAAAATCTCTTGAATTTTGTTCTTGCAGATTAGAGAGAGCAAGAGAAAGATTGAAATAATTGTTTTTTGATGATGAAGGAATGTCAGAATGAGATGAAGGAATAAAGGTTTGATGTATGGGAGAGGAGGCTGCTTCATTGAGTTGAGTAGGTGACTCCACAATTTGGGTAGGAATGATGTTCGTGGTGTCACGTTGTGCGATTATCGTGGAATCAATGGTATTTGAAGGTGTTACAAGTATGAAGTTTGGTGCATTTGGTTCATCAGTTATAGAGTGTTGGGACTCTGTAGCTGGAAATTGGTTTAGTGGGTTGGAGATAACCTTGATCCATTTAGGCAATTCATCAAATTGATGGAAATTTGATGAAGGAGAGTGATTTAACTTGAAGCTTGAAGGAATGAAATATACCTTTTCCTCATGAACAGAAGTTGCATGATTTGTGATCAATTTTTGAGCAAAGGTGAGGTTACTTGGAAATCCCTGGGCAAGCACAGATACTACTGGATATGCTTTGAATGTCCAGAACATATGATCTCAAGAACGTAGAATTAGAGCTCTATGAAAGGGCATCATGCGTAGATAAGAGAACATCCAGTTATAATTGATGCTCCTTTCTTCTTTTCTGTACTCAACAATAATTTCAACTTCTTCCTCTTCTTTTTCATCATCAAGAATCTCTAACATTTCTTGAGGCACAGAGGGAGCTCTATAATGATCTCCTGATTTCTTCCCCTCAGTTGGAGCACAAGTTGGCTCAAGGTCTTCGAAAAACTCCCCCTCAATGTGATCATCTCTTTGATCATCATTTTTTGGTTGATCCTCTTCAGCGTTAATACATGCTTGGTCCGATGCAGTTGGACTAACTATATAGTCGATGTTGGCAATTACAGTCTCAATGATCCTGGTTTGATTGTGGGAACTAGAGTCTGGAGACTTAGTCCTTTTCACATGTTCCATTATTTTTATTTCTTCCTCTTTAATCTTTAGCATAGTTTCTTGGAGCTCAAGATCAGCCTTCTTGATTAGCCTTCTCTGTGATCTTCTTGATTTAGGGTTTGCAGATTCTTCGGTATGCTGTTCATCCTCAGCAACATTTACTTGTTCATGCTGAGTCGTTGTCCCAATGTTTACTTCACTTTGTCTGGCAACTCTTGACTCTACGATCGACATACTTGATTTCTCTACGATCGTGGTCAAGGATACTTTAAGCAAACGCCTGTTGCATTTTCCTTTCTTAAGAAGTTGAGAGATTGTGGTTCTATCTTCATCTTCTTCTTCAATCTGCTTCTTTTTCTTTTTCTGGAGATGTACTTCAGCTTGAGAAATCTCTTTTGCAATAAATTGGCCAGAGAGTTTAGGATCAGATCCTTGAGGAACTTCAGTTGTTGATCCCTGAGGCTCTTCTGCTATCAGAACAGTCAGCAGCTTCCTCTTTCCCTTGTTTCTCCTGACCAGAGCAGAGGGCTCCCAGTTTACTTCTTATTCAACCTCCTTACAACAGATAGGTTTCCTTAAAGGAAAGGTTTCATAACCTCCCCAATCCTTTCACTAGACTCAAAATAATAATTCTTCACATTCTTAGCAGGATTCCTTTTCCAGTTTACAAAGTGCTGTTGGGTCATTCTCTTATTGGCATTCAGAGGTTCACCTTCACGATCTTCAATATTGTCTCCCAAAGCTGCTTGGAGAATAATGTTAATAAATCTTCTATAGAACATTTTTCTCGTGCTCTGTACTTTCTTAGAGCTAAGGATCCACTTCCTAATCCACTCCAGAAGGAGGGCTCCATAGTTTAGCTGAGACTTCAAATAGATTGATGTCATAAGTTTCAGTTACACCTCGTTGACATAGTCATAACCAGTGTTCTTGCAACAAATGCATTTCCAAACAATATCTGCCAAAAACTCATACTTTTGAGGAAACTACTTCTTTTTGTAACCTTTAAGATTTTGGTTCTTTTCGTGATGCATCCTCTTTAGTCCCTCATTGATGTTGATGAAGCTTGAAGAAGTAAGGCCCTTAGATTTAAAACCTAAGGCCTGATTTATGTCAGCACCTTCTAGTCAAATCGATACTCCTTTAACCTTCATAGTGAGGACGTCATCTTTGTAGACTCTATTGGTGTAAAATTCCCTCACCAATTTGGGATAAATCCTCGTACTAGTTCCTAGAGCTTCTTGTAGTCCTGCTTTCTTTAGAAGAGAGAGGATTCTATGATATTTTGGCTCGACATCCTTGAATTCTTTGAAGCATAGTTGGTGTCCAGGAATCATGGTTGAAGATGCAATTGATTTCTTTGATTTTCTTGATACAACCGAGATTAACTTAGTGTTCTGTAACTCAAATCTAGGGTTTTAGAGAGAGGGAGAGAGAGAAAGTGTTTGAAATTTAGATGAGGGTTTGGAGTAGAGAAACGGGGGTTTATTTGAAACTTCCTTTTTAAAATTTTTGCTGAGTGGGGCCATGAGCTTTTAATCAGGAGGATAAGACTATTTTACCCTTAGCTTCCCTTGAGATTGTGTTCCTTTCTGAAATTTACGATCGATGAGTATTACTCTACGATCGATTAATAGCTTTCTTCCTACAAAGTTAGTATATTCAAGAGCACAAAATTATGGTTGAAAATTAAGCATCCCTAACTCACTTACCAATTTATTAAATCTGGATTCATCTAAAGGTTTTGTAAACACATCAGCAAATAGATTTTCAGTTGGGATATAGTGAAGAGAGATATTCCCATTTTGAACATGATCCCTAATGAAATGATATCTTATCTCAATATGCTTTATCCTAGAATGCATGATAGGATTATGAGTTATAACTATAGCACTTGTATTATCACAATGAACAAGAATAGATTTGAAATTAAACCCATAGTCAACTAGTTATTTTTTCATCCATAGGATTTGGACACAATAACTGCCAGCTGCTATATATTCAGCTTCTGTTATGGATGTTGATACAGAGTTTTGCTTATTTCTAAACTAGGACACGAGCCTATTTTCTAGCAATTGACAAGTACCACTTGTACTCTTTCTATCAATTTTACATCCTGCAAAATCAACATCTGAGTATCCTATTAATTCAAATGAGGATTCCGTTGGATACCAAAGCCCCAAATGTGGTGTGCCTCTGAGATATCTGAAAATTCATTTTACAACAGTTAAATGTGATTTTTTAGGGTTAGCTTGAAATCTAGCACATATACATGTAGCAAGCATGATTTCTGGTCTACTGGCAGTTATATAAAGGAAAGAGCCTATTATACCTCTGTATTGAGAAATATCAATACTTTTACCTTTCTCATCTTTGTCAAGCTTAGTTGTTGGTGCAATTAGGGTTTTCATGGGGGAAGCTGATTCCATGCCATACTTTTTAAGTAAGTCATTGATATATTTGGCTTAGTTTATGATGATACCTTCATCAGTTTGCTTCACTTGGAGTCTAAGGAAGAAATTTAGTTCACCCATCATGCTCATTTCAAATTTACTCTGCATAAGCTTGGCAAATCTCTCATATAGATTTTTATCAGTAGAGCAAAAAATAATGTCATCTGCATATATTTGTACTAATTGATCTTTATCTTTGTGATTTCTAAGAAATAGTGTGGTGTCTACTCTTCCTCTAGAGAATCCCTTTTCAATAAAAAAGTTTGTTAGAGTTTCATACCATGCTCTAGGTGCTTGTTTTAGACCATATATTACTTTATATAATCTATAAACATAATTGGAGAAGGTTAGATTGATAAAACCTGGGGGTTGTTCCATATAGACTTCTTCTTGAAGTTCTCCATTCATAAATGCACTTTTGACATCCATTTGAAAGACTTTGAACTTCACATGTGCAGTGAAGGCAAGAAATATTTTGATTGCTTCTAGTCTGGCGACATGAGCAAAGGTCTCGTTATAGTCGATGCCTTCTTCTTGAGAGTAACCTTTTGACACAAGTTTTTCCTTGTTCCTTGTGATCACTCCATCTTCATCCATCTTGTTTCTAAATACCCATTTGGTGCCAATGATTTGTTGGTGATTTGGTCTTGGAACAAATCTCCACACTTTGCTTCTTTTAAATTGATTCAATTCCTCTTGTATAGCTTCAATCTGGCTTGAATCTTCCAAGGCTTCCTCTATATTCTTATGTAAGACCCCAACTTTTTAATAAAGATGATTTTTCTATAAATATCATTTTTAAATATTATGGAATGAATTTGATATAATGTTATAGTTGTGGGTAATATTTATAAATTTTACAAAGTATGCAAGTTGTTATATAATATTCGATTGGTGGGAATATTCATTTTAACGGGAAATATTCAATGCGACATCACAATCATTAATGGACCTCTATTAAACGGAATTATTATCGGATTGAGAAAAACGACAAAATATTTTTATGAAAATAACGACGTAAGTTTTACAATTAAAACCGTTGAACTACTCTTTAGTAAAAAATACGATGTCTACGCGTGGTTGCATAGTAGCACACGGTATTGATTATTGATGCTTACGTGAGAAGTCACTCAGTTTTGTTCAATTAATATTGTAAATTATAATAATAATGATAAATGTTGTTAGATATATTGAGGTGTCTTTTTATGAAGTCACGGAAGTTTATATATATATATATTATATATAAATTTTGTTTTATTAGTATTATTAATGTAATAAAATGCGGAAAAGCTTTTTATATAAAATGAATACTTTTAAAAAGTTATTTGTTTTATTAGACAATAATTAGAATATATTATATTCTATTATACATAGTGTTTTGCATAGTAAAATCTTTTTATATAAAATGAATACTTTTATAAAGTTATTTGTTTTATTAGATAATAATTAGAATATATTATATTTTATGCATAGTGTTTGCATAGTAAAATCTTTTTATATAAAACAAATACTTTTTATAAAGTTTTATTTTTTTGATTATAAATAGAATATATTATATTTTATTGCATAGTGCAAAGACATAGTATCCTTTCTATTTTCTTATTAATAGGATGCTTAGTTAGAATTGAAAACCACACCAGAAGTTCAGAGAATTCTTCTATAATCTTGAGCGTATTTCTTTAGAGTTTTAAGAAGCTTTGAGCGTAGTGCACGTTTTCTTCAAGAATATCCTCACCCTACCAGTCGGAATACTCTTCTTTTACGGTGAAGGGTATTATTTCTTTCTTTCGTCTTTATGAAGAGAAACTTACATTATTCTATTCTTTGTTATTATGTTGGAATAACTCATTTCTATCTGAAAGTACCGCATACTTGGTGAAAATCTTCCATTATTCCATTCTTTATTATTATGTTGGAATAACTTTGTCTCACGCTGGTCTGACATGAGACGCCCCCAAAATAGGTATACATCATCCATCTTGGGTGCATGAGAGTCATGGTCTGAATACAAATACAAACTAATTATACAACAATTAAATGCAAATATCGACAAAATATATCTTTGTGAGTTTTAATACAAATATTATCATCTAGACAATATCCACACTCAAAATAAGTCCTCAATACATTTATTAACACACTATTTCATAGAATAGTGAGGACTACTAATGCTATCCTCTGGACCATCACTCGCTCCCCGACTAGTCCTCGCTACGTTCTCATTTCACGAGAACGGTTGAAAGAAAGGGTGAGCTCAACTAGCCCAGTAAGAAATATTATGACTAAGATAATGCAGGATAAATTATCATTAGCCTTCAACAATGTTAAACTGATAAAATACAATAGACATCAAGTTTAACTGCAGCGGAATAAGAAATCCATTAAAAGAGTCAAGTAGAGAATAAAATCTACTATCTTTTATGATTTAAAACATTTTTTCATCACTTTTATCATCATTTGAGACTCGACAATAAATAATCCACATCATCCACCGCACTTCTGACCAAGGATATTCATTAGGGTCACGACCATAAATTATCCATGCACTACGGGCCAAGGATATTCGTGTATTCATCAATGGTCATGATCATGCCAACAACTGTCCATCAATGCACTACGGGCCAATGAAGACTTTTACCACATCATTTGTAATATTATGGTCATGATTATACCGAATAATCCCTGATCATAATCATACCAAGTCCATCTATGCCCTACAGGCCACAGATGACTTTCAACAAAATATAACATAAGGATGATGACAATGATATAAGAATTCAATAAAACAAGTTCAAGAATTAATTTGTCCAGGAACTAATAACGTCCAAATTGTCAACATGATACTTCTTTGTAGAGTAAAATTCAAGAATGCTCAGAAGAATATTTTCATGAAAAGATACTGGATGAAGCGCAAATATCAAGGATATTCCACTAATTTCATGGAGTATAGAAGTCAAAACTTTAACCAACTGAGTATAATAAAGAATGGAATAACAAAAGAAATCTCCAGGCATGTGATAGATCGCTCGCATGCAAAGTTATTCCAATAGAATAATAAATCTAAACTGGTCCCACAGAAACGCATACAGAATAAGATATTCCAAAAGAATAATAAATAATAGAACCCGAAGTCCCAAAGAACGCATGCAGACGAGATATTCTCGAGAATAATAAAGAACGGAATAATAAATAATGGAACCAGTTCATGCGAAATTCACACCGACAGGATATTCCAACAGAATAATAAAGAATGGAATAACAACAGAAATCATCATGCATGCGATAGATCGCACAGACAGGTTATTCCAACAAAATAATAAATAATGGAACCCGTGTCAAAGCGTAATACGCACAAGCGAGATATTCTCGACGAATAATAAAGAACGGAATAATAGAAGAATTTCACCATGTATGCGGTACTTCGCATAAACAGGTTATTCCAACATAATAATAAGGAATGGAATAACAAAAGAATTTCACCAAGTATAGGGGAGTCCGCGTATACAGGTTATTCCAACAGAATAATAAAGAATGGAATAATAGAAGGATTTCACCAAGTATAGGGGAGTCCGCGTATACAGGTTATTCTAACAGAATAATAAAGAATGGAATAAAAGAAGGATTTCACCAAGTATAGGGGAGTCCGCGTATACAGGTTATTTCAATAGAATAATAAAGAATGGAATAACAGGAGTTCTCTTCATGAATACAAAAGAAATAATACCCCTTACCATAAAAGAAACTGGATATAGAAGTAGTGAAGTAGTAGAATACTCTTCTTCTTTCTCTCTATAATTTCTCTCTCTAGAGTTTTAGTGAATTCGTAAGAAATAATGAAGGAATGAGCTTCTATTTATAGGAGAATGGATTGAATAGTAACTAATTTATGAACGGTCTATATTGATTTACTTTTAAATAGGCGGTCCATACTGATTCACTATTAAAACTTAAGGCAACGGTCCATATTGATTCACTATTAAAACTTTAAATCGGCGATCCATATTAATTTACTATTAAAACTTTAAACCAGCGATCCATACTAATTCATTATTAAAACTTTAAACCAGTGATCCATATTGATTCACTATTAAAACTTCAACCAACGGTCTGAAAAATTAGCACATCTCCTCATGGAATAATATTGTACCCAAAAATAATTTGGACCGGAAAGAAATATATTGTTCGGGTGAATAGTAACTTATGAATAGTAACTCGTGAATAGTAACCCCGACACGAAAAGTTTCTTGAATACCCGATTGAACAATATAACCTCCAGACATCAATTATCATCGGAATAGATGTCGATTTCTACTAACACAAATAATTTGACACAATGGAACTATCAAATTCATCTTTAATTAACATGAACTTATTCAGAATTAATATTATAACTCACAATATTTAACAACTAGGTCGTTCCCAGGAAAGAGGGGGCTTTCCAATAAGGATTTCTCCCTATTGGCGCGCAATTAGGTGACCAAACCTCTCCTTGACAAAACTTCTAGACATTGTAAATATTTCAATTTAATAATATGAATAACTTTGTTGTCTCAATTATTAATTTAATAATATAACATATAATGCAGATGATACTGACAATAATCGAATTAATAATATGAGAGATATGATCAAAGAATTCTCGTAGTAATAATTGAGTATAACCGAGTGATTTCTCACGTAAGCATCAATAATCAATACCGGTGTACTACGCAACAACGCCAGACATTCTTTGTACTTTTACTACCGAGTAGTTCAACAAATTAATTGGTAAAACTTCCGCCGTTATTTTCATAAAAATATTTTTGTCGTTTTCTCAATCCGAATAATAATTTCGTTAATGGGGTCCACAAATGATTGTCTTGCCGTCGTCTGAAAATTCCTGTTAAAACGAATATTCCCGACCAATCGAATATTATATAACAACTTGCATACTTTGCAAAATTTATAAATACTGCCCACAACTATAATATTATCTCAAATTCACACCATGATTTAAAAAAAATATTTCTAGAAAATTAAATCTTTATTCGTAAAATTTGGGATTTTACAATCTCCCTTCCTTTTGAAATTTCACCCTCGAAATTTACATGCATGTACTGTATCTTAGAAGAGATGAGGATACCTTGACTTCATTTCGATTCTAACTCTTGAGGTATAACCTTTGAGTGTTGAATACGATCCTTCTTATCCAAGATTTTAACACGTATCGCCTCATACGTTAAATCTTCTGCTATCTCATCTAGTTCTAATTTAATAACGTGGTTCGGGTCGTCCACATATTTACGTAACATCGATACGTTAAAAATGTTATGAACACGCGACATACTTGGCGGTAAAACGAGTCTATAGGTCACAGTTCCTACTCGATCGAGGATTTTAAATGGGCCAATTAAATCGAGGGTTGAGATTTTCTCTCTTCGTTGATTCTTGCTTCTAGAATAACGCCCTCTTAAACCTTCTTCAGTCATCAGCTCCGGGTGTGTAGCTTGAGCGGCTTTAACTTTATCGATTAAAGTCGATTCTACTCGTATATTCGTTATCTTTACGTGGGTTCGTATATTTGCAATTATAATCGCATACGATCTTCTACTCAACGCGTCAGCTACCATGTTCGCTCTTCCACAATGATATTGAATGGTACGATCGTAATCTTCAACAGCTCGAGCCAACGTCTTTGGCATATGTTACGTTCGTTTTAGTTGAAGAAATATTTAAGGATTTTAGAAATGGGGTTTTGTACTAGGGTCAGTACAAAATTCGATTTCACGCTCTGGGGTAGGTTAAGAAGTCTTCAAGAATACGTTAGAAAATTTATTAACAATTAAAAAATATCATTCAAAACTGTGACCCTCATCCAAGACTTGGATAGCACGTCACATTGATTGTGATGCCCCCAAAATAGGTATACAACACCCATTCTGAGTCACCAAATACATGGTACAGAAAATAACTACAACTTTATTATTAAAATTGTCGTGCAAAATACGACAACATATACTGTGAGTTTAAATACAAATATTGTCTTCTAGACAATATCCACACCCAGATAAAGTCCTCATTACAATTATTGACACACTTATTTTACAAAATAGTGAGGATCATTAAACAACCTGCTAGAACCATCATTCCACACCCCAACTACTTCCCGCTATGTTCTCGCTTCCTGAGAAAAAAAATGGAACAAAAAGGAAAAGGGTGAGCTCAACTAGCCCAGTAAAGAATATTATGACTAAGATAATATAAAACAAATTATCCTTAGTCTTCAACAGGGAAAAATTTGATAGAATACAATAGACAACAAGTTTTAGATCAACAACTGCAGCGGAAACAACAATTCATTAGAAGAATTAAGTAGAGAATGCAATCTACTATCATCTATGAATTTAAAAGTCCATCATCAATATTTTTTTCCTGTACCATCAATCAATATACATCTTTCATCAAATATTTATCTTTGCACTACGGGCCAAAGATATTCATTTGTATCACCAGTTGCTCATGTTCATCTCAACACCTCTTCATCTTTGCACTACGGGCCAAAGATATTCATCAGGTAATCATTCATCTTTACACTACAGGCCAAAGATATTCATCAAGTATCACCATTAAGGACTAAGGATGATGAAAAATATTTAAGAGAACGAATCCAGTGAGACAGAAGGAAAAATATTAGGGATTCGTATTTCGGTTTATCCAAATTCAATAAATCTCCATAATAACCAAGTGTGAAGTAGAATAAAGATCAAAACATGGATACAATCAAGGATAGTAACCATAAAAGACATCTGGGATGAAAAAGAGAAAATTTCATTTTTTGGTTAATAGTGTCGTATTTGTGAATAGTGTTGTATACGTGAATAGTGCCGTATACGTGAATAGTAACCCCGACATAAAAGTTCCAAATTTGATGAAAAAGTTCAAACTAACATTTTGGCATAATGATATTGAAGAAAATAATATCATTTAAGAAGAAAATAACATCCCTTACCTCAACGAAACAGTACTTCGAAATGAAAGGTCGGAAGTGATGCTAAATGAAACTTGTATTGAACAACAACTCTCAAAGTATCTAAATACTCACCAAATACGCTCGATAATATAGAGAGAGAAAGAGAGAAAACTTATATTTCTAGTGTGATTTTCAATTCTAACTTAGCCCTCTATTTATAGGAAAATGTTAGCCCGCCGAAGAACACTTGACTTGCTACCTGATGGCTTTACCTGCTACTATTGCTACCTACCACATTTGAAATAAAATTCATCACATTTCTTCACCAACCACAAGTGGGGCCCACTCAATTCTAGAATTTTCCACCAAAATCAATTATTACCCTAATTTTCGAATCTATCACCTCTTAAAATTCATAACAAATCATTCGTTCATTTTTAACGGTTCAAATTTTGTGGACATATACTCAACTTATATATGTATAACATGTCCAAAAATCACAACGATTCAACGGTCAGATTAAAAATTATAACTCACACAATATATCTCAAGAATAGTGATTTAATTTTTAATACTTCCATTCCGACAAAAACACCTCAACATTAATTCCTTCAATTATATCCACATAAAATAAATATAACCATCAAAAATAAATATTTCCTTATCATATAAATCAATAATTAATTATTCACAAATAATATTACAGAATCACAATTATGACAACCAGGTCGTTCCCAGGAAAGAGGGGGCTTTCCGATAAGGATTTCTCCTTACTGGCGCGCAATTAGGAGACCAAACCTCTCCTTAGACAGAACTTTTTAGACATTGCCAATAATGCTATTTAATAATATTATTCAAATAATATGAATTATTGATCTGATAATGGGGAATACTGTGTAGTGACATTTATTAAAATAACAATAATATAAAATATCAACGCAGCAATTATTGAATCAATAAAATAAAATATTAAAAAGTAATTACTGTAATAATTATTGAGTAGTGCCTTCTTACGCAAGAATCAATAATTCAAAAATATTATGCAATCTGCAGGTATTCTTTCTTGCAACCACGCGACATCAGATTTTAACCACCGGTAATCCAACAATATTCACAAATAATAACTATGTCGTTATTTATAAAAACTCAAACTTGTCGTTTTCTTCATCCGATGCTTATTCTCATTATGAGGCCCACGAATGGTCACTACCATCGTCACGAATATTCCCACACAAAATGAATATTTTATAACCACTTGCTTATTTTGTAAAATTTGCACATTTCACCCATAACCAAAGTATTATATCAAATTAACTCCTAATTATTTCAAGATAATAAATAGAGAAAATTTAATTTTATTCATAATAAGTTGGGGTCTTACAACTTCCCCTCCTTATGAAATTTCATCCTCGAAATTGACGTACGTACCTGGTGTTTCGAAAAGGTGAGGGTACCTCGTTTTCATTTCCGATTCCAACTCCCAAGTCATTTCTTCAATAGCATGGTTCCTCCACAAGACCTTAACTTGTGGTATAATCTTGGTGCGCAGGACATGCTCTTTCCTATCCAAGATCTTAACAGGTACCTCCTCGTAAGTTAAATCTTCGACTATCTCGTCTAGTTCTAACTCAATAATGTGGTTTGGGTCTTTCACATATTTACGAAGCATAGATATGTGAAAAACATTATAAACACGAGACATGCTTGGAGGTAACGCGAGTCTATAGGCCACATTTCCTACTCAGTCAAGATTCTAAAATGGACCAATAAATCGTGGATTGAGCTTTCCTCTCTTCCTGAATCTTGTAACTCCCTTCCATGGACCAATACATAATAGTACATGATCCCCAATATCAAATTCCACGTCCTTTCGATTAAGATCCGCACAACTATTTTGTCGATCATGTGCCGTTTGTATACGTTGTCTAATCATTTGGATCTTTTCCGTAGTCATACGTACCAACTCTGGTCTCAACAATGTTGCTTCTCCTACCTCGTCCCAACATACTGGAGAACGACACTTTCGTCCATACAACACCTCGAATGGAGCCATGCCTATACTTGCTTGATAACTGTTGTTGTAAGAGAATTCCACCAATGGTAAGTACTTATCCCAACTTCCTTTGAAATCAAGGACATAGAGTCTTAATAGATCTTCAAGAGTTTGAATAGTCCTCTCTGATTGTCCTTCTATTTGAGGATGATATGCTGAACTGAATCATAAATCCGTGCCCATAGCTTTCTGCAAGCTAACCCAAAATTGTGAAGTGAATCTTGGATCACGATCTGAAACTTTGGATACTGGCTTGCCATGCAATCTCACAATCTCATTCACATATATATGAGCAAGACGTTCAAGGGAATAAGTCTCACGTATAGGCAAGAAATAAGCAGACTTGGTTAATCTATCAACAATAACCCAAATCGCATCTATACCTTGAGAAACCTTGGGAAGACCCGTAACGAAATCCATAGTAATGTGTTCCCACTTCCATTTTAGAATCTCAAGTGGTTGCAATGGACCCTTTGGCATTTGATGCTCCGCCTTTACACGTTGACAGATTAAACACCTCGAGATAAACTCCGCGATCTCTCTCTTCATATTATTGCACCAAAATGTATGTCAAAGATTATGATACATTTTGGTACTCCCAAGATGGATTGCAAATGGTGTGTTGTGTGCCTCCATCATGATTCTATGCTTCAAGTCAGAATTGTTAGGAACGCAAAGTTTGGAGTTGACTCGAAGTATTCCTTCTTCATCGATTCCTGCTTCTGGAATAACACCTTCTTATACTTTCTTCTTCATATGCATCATTGGTCCGTAGCTTGAGCGAATTTTTTAACTTTATCGATTAAAGTTGGTTCTACTCGTATGTTTGATATCATCACGTGGGTACTTGGAGCCTTTAACTCTATCTCCATCCTTTGCAAGTCATACAAAATGGGCCTTTGTGTTAACAACATTGCACTTTCGTGCCGCATATGATCTTCTACTCAATGCGTCATCGCCTACTGACGTTTGCTTTTCCAGGATGATATTGAATGCTATGGTCGTAATCCTTCAACAGCTCGAGCCAACGTCGTTGCCGCATATTGAGTTCCTTTTGGGTGAAGAAATATTTGAGGCTTTTATGATCCGTATAAATCTCCACTTTCTCTCCATACAGGTAATGTCTCCAGATTTTCAACGCAAAAATAATTGATGCCAACTCCAGATCATGAGTAGGATAATTCCTCTCATATTCTTTGAGTTGTCGCGAGGTATAGGCTATGACTTTCCCATGTTGCATGAGAACACATCCTAACCCTTTGCATGAAGCATCGCTGTAGATAACAAATCCATCCGAACCAGATGGTATTGTCAGAACAGGTGCCGAAATGAGTCTCCTCTTGAGCTCTTAGAAACCCTTCTCGCATTCCTCGCTCCATACGAATTTTGCATCTTTCCGAGTCAGCTGAGTTAACGGAGTAGCGATTCGAGAAAATCCTTCCACGAATCTCCGATAATAACCAGCTAAGCCCAGAAAGCTACGCACTTCAGTTACCGACTTCGGCTGCTCCCAACTTTGGATTGCTTCAATCTTTGCCGGGTTAACATATACTCCATATTTTGACACCACGTGCCCAAGGAATGCTACTTCCTTAAGCCAGAACCCGCATTTCTTCAGCTTGGCATATAGCTTGTTGTCACGAAGTCTTTGAAGTACCAGCTTCAAATGGTGCTCATGATCTTCACGGCTTTTGGAATAGATGAGGATGTCATCAATAAAGACGATAACGAACTGATCCAAATATTCC
This sequence comes from Panax ginseng, assembly GCA_020205605.1. NCBI lineage: Eukaryota > Viridiplantae > Streptophyta > Magnoliopsida > Apiales > Araliaceae > Panax > Panax ginseng. Next base: position 136,612,436 of record CM035139.1, read on the forward strand.
TTGAATACACAATTCATCATATCCATGAAAGCAGCAGGAGCATTAGTCAATCCAAAAGACATGACTAAGAATTCATAATGCCCGTACCGAGTTTTAGAAGGCGTCTTGGAATATCCCTCGTTTTAATCTTCAGCTGATGATATTCCGAACGAAGATCGATCTTTGAAAAGTATTGTGCTCCTTGCAACTGGTCAAACAGGTCATCAATGCGAGGTAGTGGATACCTATTCTTGATGGTGACATGCTCGATAGTCAATACAAAGTGGCATACTCCCGTCTTTCTTCTTTACAAATAAAACAGGAGCACCCTAAGGAGATGTACTAGGACGAATGAAACCGATGTGTAACAATTCCTATAGTTGGACTTTTAACTCCTGAAGTTCAATAGGAGCCATTCAATATGGGGTTTTAGAAATGGGTTTTGTACCCGGTTCAAGATCAATAAAGAATTCAACTTCACGCTCCGGGGTAGACCAGAAGTTCTTCAGAAATACGTCGAAATTCATTAACAACAGAATATTATTCAAATCGGCGTGTTTTTGTTCAAGTCCATAATATGGGCTAAGAAAGCTTGACATCCGTTTTTCAATAAACGAATAGCTTTATGGCTTGATATGATAGTGACTGATTTTAGTGGTTTAGTTGCTTGTATTCATATAACAGGTTGGTTAGGAATATAAAAACTAACAACCTTACGAAAACAATCAATTTTGGCATAATGAGTGGTTAACCAATCAATCCCTAAAATCACATCAAATGCAAGTATCTTTAAAGAAATAAGATCAACAGGTAATTTGATTGTGCCAACTTGGATCAAGCAAGATTTATAAACTGTAGATGTAACGAAGGTTTCACCCAATGGAGTTTCAACAGATAAGCTAAAGTCCAATTTCTCCGGAGTCAAGTTTAAACGTTGAGCACAAGTAGGAGAGATAAAAGAATGGGTAGAACTGGTATCTAGTAAGGTATAACTTCGCAAGAGTTCAAGATTAGCTTACCCGTGATCACCTCATTCGGGTTTCTCGCGTTTTGGCCAGTCACGACAAACGCCCTTCCTTGAACCACCGCCTTTGTTTTGTCCGTAGTCGCCTTTGGTGCCGCCATCCTAGTTGGACTTGACTTTGCTATAGGACAGAATCGGGCTATGTGACCGTCTTTTCCACAATTGAAACACACCTTGGAAGGCTGTGAACATTTTGGACTTATGTGTCCCTCCTCTCCGCATCTGTAGCATCTAACTGGCGGTCATTCTCCTCCCCTAGGATTTGTTATTGGTGCTGGTGCTGATGTCTTTCCGTCATTATTGAATCTCCTCCTTTTGAAATTTCCACTTGACTCACATCTCCTATTGTCATGGCCACGATGACCACCCGAGTGGTTACCGCTTTTGTCCATATTCTTCCCTCCTCGCTGGTTATCATCGCTCTGATGACTGCTGTCACCGTTATGACCCTGGTTGTGGTCCCTCGGTTGAACATACTCATTATCACGCTCTAATAATTGAGCCCTATTTACAACATCTGAATATAAAGAAACTTTATGAGAGATAAGGTATTGTCGAATCTCGGGTTTTAGACCTCTCAGAAACATCCGCGTCATACGTTCCTCATTTTCTACCAAATGAGGTGCAAAACTGGATAACTCCGCGAACTTCGCCTCGTACTGGGACACCGTCATGTTGTTCTGTTCCAGTCTAATAAACTCTACCTCCTTCATATGATGAATACTTTTAGGAAAGTACTTGTCATTGAACAGTTTCTGAAATTTTTCCTAAGACATGTCGAGTGCGGCTGGCTGGGTACGCTTCACAGATTCCCACCAGTAATCTGCCTCACCACGGAACATAAAGGTTGCGAATGGAACCTTTTGTTCCTCCGTGCAGCCCAAGACATCGAATATCTTGATTATTTGCTTAACCCACGTTTTCGCCTTAATCGGATCGGGCTTTCCCCAGAAATCTGGTGGTCCCAAATCCTTGAACTGCTTGGCTGTGACAGACCGCGCATTGCTATCATTTCCACCAGTATTTTGTACACGAGTCTCCCTCGTCTAATTTTGCATGAACTGCAAAAAGCTTCTAAACATCGCATCATTCATCGTTTTCTCGGTAGTGTTGTTTACAGGAGGAATATTGCCTTCCTGTTGCACGTTCCCTTGGTTAGTAATCAAAGGTTGTTCCACAGTCTCATAGACTCCATTGTTAACGTTCTCAGCTGCCATTCTTAAAACTGCCATAAAACAGGGGTTAATTAAACAAATTAACATATCACATAATATCCCTATATTATGACTGACCAACAAGTAAGCTTAGGTAGGACACACTAGCGAATGATTTACTCATCTCTGCCCTCCTAGTTCTATTCCCCAATCTCCGCCAGAGACCATATCCCTAAGCTCTGATACCAACTGTGACGCCCCAAAAATAGGTATACAACACCCATTCTGAGTCGCCAAATACATGGTACAGAAAATAACTACAACTTTATTATTACAATTGTCGTGCAAAATACAACAACACATACTGTGAGTTTAAATACAAATATTGTCTTCTAGACAATATCCACACCCAGATAAAGTCCTCATTATAATTATTGACACACTATTTTACAAAATAGTGAGGACTGTTAAATAACTGTCTAGAACCATCATTCCACACCCCGACTACTTCCCGCTATGTTCTCGCTTCCTGAGAAGAAAAATGGAACAAAAAGGAAAAGGGTGAGCTCAACTAGCCCAGTACAAAATATTATGACTAAGATAATATACAACAAATTATCCTTAGTCTTCAACAGGGAAAATATGATAGAATACAATAGACAACATGTTTTAGATCAACAATTGCAGCGGAAACAACAATTCATTAGAAGAGTTAATTAGAGAATGCAATCTACTATCATCTATGAATTTAAAAGTCCATCATCAATATTTTATTCCTATAACATCAATCAATATACATCTTGCATCAAATATTCATCCCAAAGATATTTATCTGGTAATCATTTATCTTTGCACTACAGCCCAAAGATATTCATTAAGTATCACCATTAAGGACAGAGGATGATGAAAAACATTTAAGAGAACGAATCCAGTGAGACAAAAGGACAAATATTAGGGATTCGTATTTCGGTTTATCCAAATTAAATAAATCTCCATAATAACCAAGTGTGAAGTAGAATAAAGATCAAAACATGTATACAATCAAGGATAGTAACCATAAAAGACATCTGGGACGAAAAACAGAAAATTTTATTTTTTGGTGAATAGTGCCGTATTTGTGAATAGTGCTGTATACGTGAATAATAACCTCGACACAAAAGTTCCAAATTTGATTAAAAAGTTCAAACCAACATTTCGGCATAATGATATTGAAGAAAATAATATCATTTAAGAAGAAAATAACATCCCTTACCTCAAAGAAACAGTACTTCGGAATGAAAAGTCGGAAGTGATGCTGAATGAAACTTGTACTAAACAACAACTCTTAAAGTATCTAAATACTCATAAAATACGCTCAATAATATAGAGAGAGAAAGAGAGAAAGCTTATGTTTCTGGTGTGATTTTCAATTCTAACTTAGCCCTCTATTTATAGAAAATGTTAGCCCTACCAAGCGAGACTTGACTTCACCACTGATGGCTTTACTCGCTACTATTGCCACCCACCACATTTGAAATAAAATTCAGCACATTTCTTCACCAACCACAAGTGGGGCCCACTCAATTCTAGAATTTTCCACCAAAATCAATTATAACCCTAATTTCCGAATCAGGCACCTCTTAAAATTCATAACAAATCATTCGTTCATTTTTAACGGTTCAAAATTTGTGGACATATACTTAACTTATATATGTATAACATGTCCAAAAATAACAACGATCCAACGGTCAGATTAAAAATTATAACTCACATAATATATCTCAAGAATAGTGATTTATTTTTAATACTTCCATTCCGACAAAAATACCTCAACATTAATTCCTTCAATTATATCCACATAAAATAAATATAACCATCAAAAATAAATATTTCTTTATCATATAAATCAATAATTAATTATTCACAAATAATATAACAGAATCACAATTATGACAACCAGGCCGTTCCCAGGAAAGAGGGGGCTTTCCGATAAGGATTTCTCTTTACAGGCGCGCAATTAGGTGACCAAACCTCTCCTTAGACAGAACTTTCTAGACATCGCCAATAATGTTATCTAATAATATTATTCAAATAATATGAATTATTGATCTGATAATGGGGAATACCGTAAAAGGATACAATTATTAAAACAACAATAATATAAAATATTAACGCAAAGAATTATTGAATCAATAAAATAGAATATTGAAAAATAATTATCAGTAACAATTATTGAGTAGTGCCTTCTTACGTAAGAATCAATAATTCAAAATACTATGCAATATCAGTGTGCTATCTTAACAACCACGCAGACATCATGTATTTTAACCAATAAGGTAATCCAACAAGATTCACAAAGAATAACTTCTGCCGTTATTTATAAAAATTCAAACTTGTCGCTTTTCTTCATCCGATGCGGTTATTCTCATTATGAGGCCCACGAATGGTCATACTACGTCATCACATTTAATATTCCCCACCACAAGAATATTCCACGACCAAACGAATATTTCCCGACAAAAATGAATATTTTATAACCACTTGCTTATTTTATAAAATTTACACATTTCACTCATAACCAAAGTATTATATCAAATTAACTCCTAATTATTTCAAGATAATAAATAGAGAAAATTTAATTTTATTCATAATAAGTTGGGGTCTTACATTGATTCCTATCAACTTGCCATCATCATTCACGACGCCGCCTACAGAAAGTCTGGCCTCGGTGCATTCCACACAAGGAAGTCAACAACAAAAAGATCGGGGCTCTTTACTTATGGCTTGATATAACAGTGATTGACTTTAGTGGTTTGGTTGCTTGAATTCGCATAACAGGTTGGTTAGGAATATGAAAGCTAACAACCTTACGAAAAGCATGATGAGTAGTTAACCAATCGATTCCTAAAATCACATCAAAGGAAAGTATTTTCAAAGAGATAAGATCGACAGGTAACGTGAAAGTGTCGATTTAATCAACAAGATTTATAAACAGTGGAGGTAACGAAGGTTTCTACTAACGAAGTTTTAACCAATAAGTCAAAGTCTAACTTCTCCGGAGTCAAATTTAAACATTGAGCGCAAGCAAGAGAGATAAAAGAATGGGTAGAATCGGTATCTAATAAGGTATAGACTTCGCAAAAATTTATAATCAACTAACCCGTGATAACTTCGTTCGGGTTACTCACTTTTTGAGAAGTCACGAAAAACGCTCTTCCTTGCACTACCGATTTTGACTTTTCTAGACTGACCTTTGGTGCCTCCATCCTAAATTGAACTTGTCTTCTGGTGAACGACAAAATCGGCCAGGTGACCTTTTTTCCAATTATAACATGCTTTGACTCAAGATCGCCAGCTTTGGTGATGTGTCCCTCCCTCCGCATTTGAAGCATATGATAGGTGATCGTTCTCCTTCCTTAACAACAGTCTTTGGTCTTGGACGCCATTCCATCATTGTTGAATCTCCTCTTCTTGAAATATCCATTCTTATTGTTTTGGCCATGATTACCACCGAAGTGGTTACCATTCTTGGCATGATAATTTTCCCTACGATGGTTATCATTGTTCCGATGGCCGTTGCCACCGGTATGATTATTATCGTGTTGTTGGTCATTACCTTTTGCTTGAGCTGAATCAACGCTCTCATGTGCTTCATTGCTTATCTCAGCATTTTTAGATGCCATTCTTGTAAGACCCCGAATTTTATGAAATAAAATTATTCAATTTTTCTTATAATTATTATTCAGTAAATGTTAAAATTGATAAAAGTTTAAAGTTATGGGTGAAATATGCAAATTTTACAAAATAAGCAAGTGACTATAAAATACTTATTGTTGTCAGGAATATTCGTTTGGTCGTGGAATATTCTTTCCGCTTGGGAATAATCGTATTTACGCCAAGCAATAAACCATTTGTGGGCCCTATAATGTAATAACCGCATTGATGAAGAAAACGACAAAATTAAGTTTTTATAAATAACTCATGAATCAAGCATCAAGTAACAATCGTTGGAATATCCGTGGTTAAAATACAATAATATTCGTTATTGCACAGTAGCACACGGTATTGCACAGTATTTTTTAAATTATTTATTCTTACGTAAGAAGGCACTACTCAATAATTGTTATAGTAATTACTGTTCAATATTTTATTTTATTGATTCAATAATTGCTGCATTGATATTTTATATTATTGTTGTTTCAATAATTATCACTGCACAATATTTCTCATTATCAGATCAATAATTCGTATTATTTGAATAATATTATTAGATAGCATTATTGGTAATGTCTAGAAAGTTCTGTCAAGGAGAGGTTTGGTCACCTAATTGCGCGCCAGTAAGGAGAAATTCTTATTGGAAAGCCCCCTCTATCCTCGAAACTACACGTCACAAGATCTTTGTGATTCTGTAATATTATTTTAAAATAATTAATTATTGATTATTATGATAAAGAAAATATTTATTTTATGTGGATATAGAAGGAGGAAAATTTTAATGTGACAATTGTTGAAAATTAATATTTTATCTTTTTCTGATAAAATAATTTATTTAAATAATTTATTTTAATAATATATTAATGGTGATATTTTTATAATGAATGTGGGATATATAAGTATATGAGGAGGAAGAGTATTTTTGTGGCATTAAATGTTTAACACATATTTTGTGTGTCGGTGGACACAATTCTTGACCGAAAATTTATTATAGACTGTAAAATCGTCCGTTTGTGGATTTCGGATAATTTCTGTTTGGAATTTGGAAAACTTTTCTTCTTCCAAGTTGTAGAGAATGGAATTTCCCATAGAAAGTCGCGCGTTTCAAATTTTTCTGATAAACGGGCTATTTTCTATGAATTATTGAAGTTTCAAAAAATAAAATAATTTTTATTAAGTTATGGGTGGGACCCACTTTTGGTGGGTGTTGAATACAACACATGGGTCAACGATTTTGGTTCAAAGAAGGTCGCCTAAATTGATCAAGAGAGGTGGCGAGGAAATTTGAATAAAATATAATATTAATTTATTATTTTAGTCTCCTTTGGCGCTTCTAAAGATTTTTCTATAAATAGAAGCTTAAGTTAGAATTGAAAATCACACCGTAAACTCAAGTTTTCTCTATTTCTCTCTCTATATTATTAAGTGTATTCTTGTATCTTGAGTGTTGCTATATACGGTGCAAGTATCGTCTCAAATAAGTTATTCCAAATGTAAATACCGCTTTTTGAGGTAAGGGATTTTAAGGGTTGTGTTTTCGTGTTTTGTAACTTTTTAGACCTTCAAAAATTCTGGAAAAATTTGAAATAATAATTTGATGAGTTTTGTTGATTGTATCCAAAAATGGCGATTTTTGGATGTATAAGTTAAGAGTTATGAATTTTACGGGAAAAGACTATTTTAAAAGTAACCGCTTATAACTCCTTGAGGTTAACTCCAAAATTGATGAAATTTTTATTGGGAGTACATCTATATAATATCAAGATATACCTCTGTGAATTTCGGAATTTTTGGATAAAAGTACAATTTATGATAAATGTTTAAATATTCAAAGGGTTTTGGCCATGTGAAAAATAGTAAATGACTTTTAAAAATTTTGAGAAAAATATATGTTCAATATAGGACTATATTCGCTAAATCCTTAAAAGAAATATTTTTGGAACTGATTTGTTATTTTTCATGAAAATGGACTAGTTATGAGTAAATGAATTAAATATGTTATGTGAGGTAAGAAAATTAGAAAATATGATTTTATGGCTTGAGAATCCTACATGAGGTATATGCAGATTTTTGATGAGGATTTTGGTTATTGGTGATGAAATCTTATGAGTTTGGCATTTTAGAATGATTAAATGCATTATTTAGTAAAGTGTAAACAATTAAAATAAATTGTTTATAAACTTAAAAAAATATTATTCTTTCAATATCATTATACCGAAATATTGGTATGGATTTTATTGTGGAATTTCTACCTTTTTGAGTCGGGTTTACTATTCATGAGATACTATTCACGAGTTTACTATTCACGAGTTACTATTCATGAGTTACTATTCATGACAAAATTGGTTTCTTTTTCTAACCAAATTATAGTTGATTTATGAATATTACTCTGGAGATTAAAACTATATATTGATTATATTGATTTTATTATCATATATAACATTTTTATAATCCTGGTGATGAAATTTCTCTTTGACTTGAGTGTAAAGATGGGTAGATTATTGGTATGATCGTGACTATGAGTTCTCTTTGGCCAGTAGTGCAAAGTTGAATCATTGATTGGTATGATCATGACCATTGAATTTACAATTGAATATTTTTAGCTTAAGTGCAAAGGTGAATTGATCAACATGGTTATAATTATTGTTATATAACTTCTGAAATGATTATGTATTTCTTTGAGATAAAGATGAACAGGTGTTGAGGTGAACATGACTTGTTGATGAATATCTTTAGCCTGTAGTGCAAAGATGAATTGTTGATGAATATCTTTAGCCTGTAGTGCAAAGATGAATTATTGATGAATATCTTAGCCTGTAGTGCAAAGATGAGTTATTGATGAATATCTTTGGTCTGTAGTGCAAAGATGACATGTTGTTGAATATCTTTGGTCAGTAGTCTGAAGATGACTTGTTGTTGAATATCTTTGGCATGTAGTGCAAAGATGAACTATTGATGAATATCTTTGGCCTGTAGTGCAAAGATGAACTGTTGATGAATATCTTTGGCCCGTAGTGCAAAGATGAATTTATTAGTATGATTATGAACAGGAACTGTGATTTGGTATAACCATGATCTTTGATATTTCGTAAAGACAAGTGATGAAAATTATCTTCGTCTGAATGAGAAAAGGAATTTAGAACAACAATTACGATTATGAGTTATACATGTGATTGTGGGCGAATTGTTGATTGATGTTACGAGGATAAAACATTGTTGGTGGACTTTTAACATGGAGAAGATAATAGACTTTATAGTCTATTTGACTCTTCTAATGGATTGCTTCGTTCACGCAACTATATGGTTGAAAAGTTTTATCATCTACCATATGTTCTAAATCTCGATTTATTCTTGATGAAGACTATTGATAATTTATTTATCTTTAGTCATAATATTCTTTATCGAGCTAGTTGTGCTCACCCTTTTTGCTTCACAATTCCTTTCGTGTAATAAAAGTGTAGCCGGGGACAAGCGGGGAAGTAACAGGGAATAGAATCGGTGGTCATCTTTTAGTAGTTATATTTGGTGAATCATATAGGTCGTCGCAAACTCAACGTTGGAAGGGTGTTTTGCCACTATCATACAAGATGTCTAAAGACATACAACCTCGTGTCATCATAAGATAGGGTTGTGCACATCCACTTCTTCGAGTATATCTCTACGCCAAGACTACCTATATGATCTTGGTGTTTGTTTGAAGTATAATTCTCAATTAGAGACAAAGGAGATAATGATATGTCAAGAGAAGACTCACCATTGGGAAGAATATGATAGTAATCTTCTCATTTTTCTTTGGGGTCTATTGGGTCAACCAAGGATAATTACGGGCCATATGATATCTATCATAACCTGCACGCATGGCCTCCCATGTACGAAGGTTTCCTTGAGCACTTCCCAAAGATTTTAGTTTCTAAAACAGTCTTTGACTATACCTTTATGTAAGGTGTCACTGTGAGGTGTTGTCCACGGTTGGGACATGTGTCACATTTGGTATATATTTTTATCCAAACTCACAGTATATGTGTGGTTGTATTTTGCACGACAATTGTTGTAATAAAGTTGTAGTTGTATTTTGTACCATGTATTTGGCGACTCAGAATGGGCTGGATTGAATGGACCTATTTTGGGGTCGTTACATTTGGTATCAGAGCTTAGGGATATGATCTCTGGCAGAGATCGGGGAATAGAACTAGGAGGGGAGAGATGAGTAAATCCTCCGTTAGTGTATCCTACCTAAGCTTATTTGTTGGTTAGTCATAATATCGGGATATTATTTGATATGTTAATTTATTCAATTAACCCTTGTTTTGAAGCGGTATTCTAGAATGATATCTGAAATATAGGAGATGAGCAATGGAGAAATCATGAGGACAGGAAAGATGGACTCTGAAATGAAAGCAAGGTATTCTCAACTCTTTGAAATACCAGGTACGTAAATTTCGGGGACGAAATTTCATAAGGAGGGGAGATTGTAAGACCCCGAATTTTATGAAATAAAATTATTCAATTTTTCTTATAATTATTATTCAGTAAATGTTAAAATTGATAAAAGTTTAAAGTTATGGGTGAAATATGCAAATTTTACAAAATAAGCAAGTGACTATAAAATACTTATTGTTGTCGGGGAATATTCGTTTGGTCGTAGAATATTCTTTCTGTCGGGGAATAATCGTATTTACCATAGCGACATTTGTGGGCCCCATAATGTAATAATCATTGGATGAAGAAAACGACAAAATTAAGTTTTATAAATAACTACAGAATCGCTATCAAGTAACACTGTTGAAATACACGGTGGTTAAAATACAATAATACGCCGTTATTGCACGCGAAGCATTACGGTATTGCACGATATTTTTAAATTATTGATTCTTACGTAAGAAGGCACTACTCAATAATTGTTACGGTAATTCTTCGCTCAATATTTTATTTTATTGATTCAATAATTCTTCATGCGTTGATATTTTATATTATTGTTGTTTCAATAATTATCAACGCACAATATTTCTCATTATCGGATCAATAATTCAGTATTATTTGAATAATATTATTAGATAGCATTATTGGTAATGTCTAGAAAGTTCTCACAAGGAGAGGTTTGGTCACCTAATCACTTGCCAAGAAGAGAGAAATTCTTATTGGAAAGCCCCTCTCTATCCTCGGGAACTACACGGTTGTCAAGATCTGTGATTACGTAATATTATTTTAAAATAATTAATTATTGATTATTATGATAAAGAAAATATTTATTTTATGTGGATATAGAAGGAGGAAAATTTTAATGTGACAATTGTTGAAAATTAATATTTTATCTTTTTCGATAAAATAATTTATTTAACTATATTATTTTAATAATATATTAATGGTGATATTTTTATAATAAATATGGGATATATAAGTATATGAGGAGGAAGAGTATTTTTGTGACATTAAATGTTTAACACATATTTTGTGTGTCATGGACACAATTCTTGATTTAAAATTTATTATAGATCGTAAAATCGTCTGCTTTGTGGATTTCTTTGATAATTTACTTTGGAATTTGGAAAAATTTTCTTCCGCAAAGTTGTAGAGAATGGAATTTCCCATGGAAAGCCGTGAGTTTCGAATTTTTCTGATAAACGAGCTATTTTCTATGAATTATTGAAGTTTCAAAAAATAAAATGATTTTTATTAAGTTATGGGTGGGACCCACTTTTGGTGGGTGTTGAATACAACACATGGGTCATTTGCTGATTTTGGTTCAAAGAAGGTCGCCTAAATTGATCAAGAGAGGTGGCGTGGGAAATTTGAATAAAAATAATATTAATTTATTATTTTAGTCTCCTTTGGCGTTCTAGCATTTTTCTATAAATAGAAGCTTAAGTTAGAATTGAAAATCACACCGTAAACTGAAGTTTTCTCTATTTCTCTCTCTATATTATTAAGTGTATTCTTGTATCTTGAGTGTTGCTATACTCTGGTGTTCGTTCAAATATTATTCCATTCGTAAATACCGCTTTTTTTTGAGGTAAGGGATTTTAAGGGTTGTTGTGTTTTCAGGTTTTGTAACTTTTTAGACCTTCAAAATTTCTGGACAAATTTGAAATGATAATTTGATGAGTTTTGTTGATTGTGTCCAAAAATGGCGATTTTTGGATGTATAAGTTAAGAGTTATGAATTTTACGGGAAAAGAATATTTTAAAAGTAACCGCTTATAACTCCTTGTGGTTAACTCCAAAATTGATGAAATTTTTATTGGGAGTACATCTATATAATATCAGTATACCCTGTGAATTTCGGAATTTTTGGATAAAAGTACAATTTATGATAAATGTTTAAATATTCGGTGGTTTTGGCCATGTGAAAAATAGTAAATGACTTTTAAAAATTCTGAGAAAAATATATGTTCAATATAGGACTATATTCTCGCTAAATCCCGGAAAAGAAATATTTTTGGAACCGATTTGTTATTTTTCATGAAAATGGACTAGTTATGAGTAAATGAATTAAATATGTTATGTGAGGTAAGAAAATTAGAAAATATGATTTTATGGCTTGAGAATCCTACATGAGGTATATGCAGATTTTTGATGAGGATTTTGGTTATTGGTGATGAAATCTTATGAGTTTGGCATTTTAGAATGATTAAATGCATTATTTAGTAAAGTGTAAACAATTAAAATAAATTGTTTATAAACTTAAAAAAATATTATTCTTTCAATATCATTATACCGAAATATTGGTATGGATTTTATTGTGGAATTTCTACCTTTTTGAGTCGAGTTTACTATTCATGAGATACTATTCACGAGTTACTATTCACGAAGTTACTATTCATGAGTTTCTATTCATGACAAAATTGGTTTCTTTTTCTAACCAAATTATAGTTGATTTATGAATATTACTCTGGAGATTAAAACTATATATTGATTATATTGATTTTATTATCATATATAACATTTTTATAATCCTGGTGATGAAATTTCTCTTTGACTTGAGTGTAAAGATGGATAGATTATTGGTATGATCGTGACTATGAGTTCTCTTTGTCCAGTAGTGCAAAGTTGAATCATTGATTGGTATGATCATGACCATTGAATTTACAATTGAATATTTTTAGCTTAAGTGCAAAGGTGAATTGATCAACATGGTTATAATTATTGTTATATAACTTCTGAAATGATTATGTATTTCTTTGAGATAAAGATGAACAGGTATTGAGGTGAACATGACTTGTTGATGAATATCTTTAGCATGTAGTGTAAAGATGAATTGTTGATGAATATCTTTAGCCTGTAGTGCAAAGATGAATTATTGATGAATATCTTAGCCTGTAGTGCAAAGATGAGTTATTGATGAATATCTTTGGTCTGTAGTGCAAAGATGACCTGTTGTTGAATATCTTTGGCCGTAGTGCAAAGATGACTTGTTGTTGAATATCTTTGGCATGTAGTGCAAAGATGAACTATTGATGAATATCTTTGGCCTGTAGTGCAAAGATGAACTGTTGATGAATATCTTTGGCCTGTAGTGCAAAGATAATGAATTTAGAACAACAATTACGATTATGAGTTATACATGTGATTGTGGACAGGAATTGTTGATTGATGTTACAGGGATAAAACATTGTTGGTGGACTTTTAACATGGAGAAGATAATAGACTTTATAGTCTATTTGACTCTTCTAATGGATTGCTCGTTCCGCTGCAACTATGGTTGAAAAGTTTTATCATCTACCATATGTTCTAAATCTACGATTTATTCTTGATGAAGACTATTGATAATTTATTTATCTTTAGTCATAATATTCTTTATCGAGCTAGTTGTGCTCACCCTTTTGCTTCACAATTCCTTTCGTAATAAAAGTGTAGCCGGGACAAGCGGGTAAAAAAGGGAATAGAATCTATGGTCATCTTTTAGTAGTTATATTTGGTGAATCATATAGGTCGTGCAAACTCAACGTTGGAAGGGTGTTTTGCCACTATCATACAAGATGTCTAAAGACATACAACCTCGTGTCATCATAAGATAGGGTTGTGCACATCCACTTCATCGAGTATATCTACGCCACTACTACCTATATGATCTTGGTGTTTGTTTGAAGTATAATTCTCAATTAGAGACAAAGGAGATAATGATATGTCAAGAGAAGACTCACCATTGGGAAGAATATGATAGTAATCTTCTCATTTTTCTTTGGGGGTCTATTGGGTCAACCAAGGATAATTCTGCAGGCCATATGATATCTATCATAACCTAGACGCATGGCCTCCCATGTACGAAGGTTTCCTTGAGCACTTCCCAAAGATTTTAGTTTCTAAAATGCATCTTTGACTATACCTTTATGTAAGGTGTCATCCGTGAGATGTTGTCCACTTTGGGACATGTGTCACATTTGGTATATATTTGTATCCAAACTCACAAATATATGTGTGGTTGTATTTTGCCACGACAATTGTTGTAATAAAGTTGTAGTTGTATTCTACATACCATGTATTTGGCGACTCGAATGGGTTGGATTGAATGGACCTATTTTGGGGTCGTTATAATTCTCAAACACTCACCACAAAACAAGGGTTAATTAACATATCACATATTATCCCTATACTCTGACCGACCAATTAAATACCAAATAAACTTAGGTAGGTCATACTAGCGGAAGAATTCCCGCCTCTCCCTCCTAGTTCTTATCTCACATCTCACCAGGATCATATCCTCAAGCTTTGATACTAACCGCGACGCCCCAAAATAGGTATACATCACCCATATTGGGTTGCCAGATACATGGTACTGAATACAAATACAAACTAATTATACAACAGTCGTGTAAAATACGACAAAATATATGCAGTGAGTTTTAATACAAATATTGTCATCTAGACAATATCCACACTCAAAATAAGTCCTCAATACATTTATTAACACACTATTTCATAGAATAGTGAGGACTACTAATGCTATCCTCTGGACCATCACTCCGTTCCCCGACTAGTCCCTGCTACGTTCTCATTTCCTGAAGAGAACAGTGAAAGAAAGGGTGAGCTCAACTAGCCCAGTAAGAAATATTATGACTAAGATAATGCAGGATAAATTATCATTAGCCTTCAACAATGTTAAACTGATAAAATACAATAGACATCAAGTTTAACTGCAGCAGATAAGCTATCCATTAAAAGAGTCAAGTAGAGAATAAAATCTACTATCTTTTATGATTTAAAATGTTTTTTCATCTCTTTTATCACGAGACTCGACAATAAATAATCCACATCATCCTCAGATTACTACCAACGATATATTGATGAGTAGGTTTTATACCTATGAGTCCGATATTATTAAACTTAATTATTGTTATCTTTAATTATTTTTTTAGTACCTTTTTATGTGTTTTGTGTTTATTTCTTGTAGGTTGGAGCTGGTGGGACAAATTGGTCATTTCGGAGAAGAAAAAGGTCAAAAATATGAAAATTAGAGCTGAGTGGCATTTTTGTAATTATGCTGTCCTGGGCAAGCGCCTAGGCGCTTGGAAATGGCTTGTGATGAGCGCCTAGGCGCTCATGTGCGGAAAAAGAAGAGATTTTCTACTGCCAAGTGGGTTTTTGAAGCCAAAAAGGAATCTGAATGAGGTGGGAGACTAATACAAATAGGAGAAGACTTTAGAAAAGACGTATCACTCAATTTTTCAAGGGATTCGCAGAGAGAACAACGAAGGAAAACACGAAGGAGAATTGTAAGGGCTGAAGATCAAAGAGAGAGTATTGGATCAAATTCAGAGTTTCTTCTTCTCTTCTCTACTTTTATCTTTTGTTATTATCTGGGATGTTTGGATTATTAATTTGGATGATGTTTTTCTTTATTATTAGCATGAACTAAATTTTCATTAAGATTGCAACGGAACTTGGTATGTAGTTTAAATTGATCCTTCCCATTGAATGAAAGTTGGTTTTTATTGAATTGTTTATCATATCTTATGTTTATTGATTAATTGTTTGGCCAACAATTACTATGATAATCTATATAAAATTGGAAGATGGAGTATAGGTTGAGATCTGGATATGATAACATCTGTTCATATAATCTGAATAGGGTTAATATGATTAGCATGTAGGATAGGAATATACCTATGTGTCTTTTGTATCCATTGAAAGAATTTGTGCGTAAAACTTTCATTAATTTGATTCGCATAGGAATATAGTGAGTTGATTAACTCAAAGTTCCTTGTAATTCCGTCTTAAAGATTGGATTTAGGAGGATTTGTTCATGTGTCTTTGGAAGAAGTGCGTGAATTTTATAAAGCATTCTTGGATAATGATTTATATTAATTAATTGATTTAAATGGGAAGTAATTGGTTTAAATGAAATACCAAGGGAAGTTGTAATCTTAACCTGTTAAATCTGCAGTTATTCTTGTGAAATTCTGATTTTAGTTATTAGTTTTGTTAAGTTTATTTTTTTTTAAATCACAAACAATATTTCGTAGTTTAAAATAGGATTAATTGCATTGGAATTAGTAATTGATAAATATTAGTCTATTTCTTCGTGAGAACGATATCCTTGCTTGCTGAATATTACAATTGAACGCATATACTTGCGTGTTAAAGTGCTATTAAGAAATTATGCAACATATATTCATTAGGGTCATGACCACAAATTATCCGTGCACTACGGGCCAGCGATATTCGTGTATTCATCAATAGTCATGATCATTCCAATAACTGTCCATCAATGTACTACGGGCCAATGAGGACTTTTACCACATCATTTGTAACATTACGGTCATGATTATACCGAATAATCCCTGGTCATAATCATACCAAGTCCATCTATGCCCTACAGGCCACAGATGACTTTCAACAAAATATAACATAAGGATGATGACAATGATATAAGAATTCAATAAAACAAGTTCAAGAATTAATTTATCCAGGAACTAATAACGTCTAAATTGTCAACATGATACTTCTTTGTAGAGTAAAATTCAAGAATGCTCAGAAGAATATTTTCATGAAAAGATACTGGATGAAGCGCAAATATCAAGGATATTCCACTAATTTCATGGAGTATAGAAGTCAAAACTTTAACCAATCGAGTATAATAAAGAATGGAATAACAAAAGAAATCACTAGGCATGTGATAGATCGCATTGACGGCGAGTTATTCCAATAGAATAATAAATACTGAACCAGTCCGACGTAAAATGCATGCATGTGATATTCCAATGTAATAATAAATAATAGAACCAGTCCTGTAAACACACGTATGTGATATTCTGACGTAATAATAAAGAACGGAATAATAAATAATGGAACCGGGTTAAGCGAAATTCACATCGACGGATGATATTCCAACGAATAATAAAGAATGGAATAACAATGTAAATCAACATGCATGGGATAGACCGCATGCATGAGTTATTCCAACGTAATAATAAATAATGGAACTAGGTCAGCGTAATGTCACACCTGCCGGCGATATATTCTACGTAATAATAAAGAAAGCGGAATAATAGAAGAATTTCACCATGTATGCGATTTGATGAGATAAACAAGTTATTCAACATAATAATAAGGAATGGAATAATGTAAGAATTTCACCAAGTATAGGGGAGTCCACAGATACAAAGTTATTCCAATGAATAATAAAGAATGGAATAATAGAAGGATTTCACCAAGTATAGAAGTCCACGATACAAAGTTATTCCAACGTAATAATAAAGAATGGAATAAAAGAAGGATTTCACCAAGTATAGGGGAGTCCACAGATACAAAGTTATTCCAATGAATAATAAAGAATGGAATAATGAAGGATTTCACCAAGTATAGGGGAGTCCACAGATACGAAGTGTTATTCCAATGTAATAATAAAGAATGGAATAAAGAGAAGGATTTCACCAAGTATAGGGAGTCCATGTGATACAAAAGTTATTCCTACTGTAATAATAAAGAATGGAATAACAGAGTTCTCTTCATGAATACAAAAGAAATAATACCCTCACTTAAAAAAAACTGGATATAGAAGTAGTGAAGTAGTAGAATACTCTTCTTCTTTCTCTCTATAATTTCTCTCTAGAGTTTCAAAGAATTAAGTAAGAAATAATGAAGGAATGAACTTCTATTTATTGGAGAATGGATTGAATAGTAACTAATTCATGAACGGTCAGTTGATTTACTTTTAAACGACTGGTCCATACTTTCATTCACTATTAAAACTTAAAGCGGTTCCCATACCGATTCACTATTAAAACTTTAAACCGTGATCCATATTGATTTACTATTAAAACTTTAAACCAAATGATCCATACCGATTCACTATTAAAACTTTAAACCAAATGATCCGAAAAATTAGCACATCTCCTCATAGAATAATATTGTACCCAAAAATAATTTGGACCGAAAAAAAAATATATTGTTCGGTGAATAGTAACTCGTGAATAGTAAATCATGAATAAGAACTCATGAATAGTAACTCCGAACCTAAAAAGTGTCCCGAATACCGATTGAACAATATAACCTCCGGACATCAATTATCATCTAATAGATGTCGATTTCTACTAACACAAATAATCCCACACATGGAACTATCAAATTCATCTTTAATTAACACGAACTTATTCATCATTAATATCATAACTCATAATATTTAACAACCGTGTCGCTCCCAGAAAGAGAGGGCTTTCCATAAGGATTTCTCCTTATATTGGCGCAAGAATTAGGTGACCATACCTCTCCTCGATGTAACTTCTAGACATTGTAAATATTGCAATTTAATAATATGAATAACTTTGTTGTCTCAATTATTGATTTAATAATATAACATATAATGCGCATGATAATCGACAATAATCGAATCAATAATATGAGATATGATGCGCAATTATTGTAGTAATAATTGAGTATAATGAGTGATTTCTCACGTAAGCATCAATAATCAATACTGTAGTACTACTATGCAAACACGTGTATTCTTTGTATTTTACTAATGAGTAGTTCAACAAAGATAATCTTGTGAAAACTTCCGCCGTTATTTTCATAAAAATATTTTTGTCTTTTTCTCAATCCGACAATAATTCCGTTGCGGGGTCCACCAATGATTGTGCCATCGTACGAAAATTCCCTGTTAAAACGAATATTCCCCGACAAATCGAATATTATATAATAACTTGCATACTTTGCAAAATTTATAAATACTACCCACAACTATAATATTATCTCAAATTCACACCATAATTTTAAAAAAATATTTTGAGAAAATTAAATCTTTATTCATAAAATTTGGGATTTTACAATCTCCCCTCCTTATGAAATTTCGCCCTCGAAATTTACGTACGTACCTGGTATGCCGAAGAGATGAGGATACCTTGACTTCATTTCAGATTCTAACTCTTGAGGTATAACTTTTGAGTGTTGAATACGATCCTTCTTATTAAAGATTTTAACATGTATCTCCTCATACGTTAAATCTTCTGCTATCTCGTCTAGTTCTAATTTAATAACGTGGTTTGAGTCGTCCACATATTTACGTAACATCGATACGTTAAAAATGTTATGAACACGCGATATACTTGGTGGTAAAACGAGTCTATAGGTCACAGTTCCTACTCGATCGAGGATTTCAAATGGGCCCATTAAATCGAGGGTTGAGATTTTCTCTCTTTGTTGATTCTTGCTTCTAGAATAACGCCCTCTTGAACCTTCTTCAGTCATCAGCTCCGGGTGTGTAGCTTGAGCGGCTTTAACTTTATCGATTAAAGTCGATTCTACTCGTATATTCGTTATCTTTACGTGGGTTCGTATATTCGCACTTGTAATCGCATACGACCTTCTACTCAATGCGTCAGCTACCATGGTCGCTCTTCCACAATGATATTGAATGGTACAATTGTAATCTTCAACAGCTCGAGCCAACGTCTTTGGCGCATGCTACATTCATTTTAGTTGAAGAAATATTTAAGGATTTTAGAAATGGGGTTTTGTACTGGGGTCAGTACAAATTCGATTTCATGCTCTGGGGTAGGCTAAGAAGTCTTCAAGAATACGTCAGGAAATTTATTAACAATAAAAAATATCATTCAAAATTGTGACCCTCATCCAAGACTTGGATAGCATGTCACATTGATTCCTATCAACTTGCCATCGTCATTCACGACGTCGCCTACAGAAAATCTGGCTTCGGTGCATTCCACACAAGGAAGTCAACAACAAAAAGATCGGGGATCTTTACTTATGGCTTGATATAACAGTGATTGACTTTAGTAGTTTGGTTGCTTGAATTCGTATAACAGGTTGGTTAGGAATATGAAAGCTAACAACCTTACGAAAAGCATGATGAGTAGTTAACCAATCGATTCCTAAAATCTCATCAGAGGAAAGTATTTTCAAAGAGATAAGATCGACAGGTAACGTGAAAGTGTCAATTTAATCAACAAGATTTATAAACAGTGGAGGTAACGAAGGTTTCTACTATCAAAGTTTCAACCAATAAGTCAAAGTCTAACTTCTCCGGAGTCAAATTTCAACGTTGAGCGCAAGCAAGAGAGATAAATGAATGGATAGAATCGATATCTAATAAGGTATAGACTTCATAAAAATTTATAATTAACTAACCCGTGCTTACTTCGTTCGGGTTACTCACTTTTTGAGATGTCATGAAAAACGCTCTTCCTTGCACTACCGATTTTGACTTTTTTGGGACGGCCTTTGGTGCCTCCATCCTAGCTGAACTTGTCTTTGGTGAATGACAAAATCGGGCTAGGTGACCTTCTTTTCCACAATTATAACATGCTTTGGATGGCATCACGGAGTTTGGACTGATGTGTCCCTCCCTTCCGCATTTGAAGCATATGATAGGTGGTCGTTCTCCATCCTTAACAACAGGTGCTGGTGCTGACGTCATTTCATCATTGTTGAATCTCCTCTTCTTGAAATATCCATTCTTATTATTTAGGCCATGATTACCACCGAAGTGGTTACCATTCTTGGCATGATAATTTCCCCCACGATGGTTATCATTGTAACGATGGCCGTTGCCACCGGTATGATTATTATCGTGTTGTTGGTCGTTACCTTTTTCTTAAGCTGAATCAACGCTCTCATGTTCTTCATTGCTTATCTCAGCATTTTCAGATGCCATTCTCAAACACTGTCACAAAACAAGGGTTAATTAACATATCATATATTATCCCTATACTCTGACCGACCAATTAAATACTAAATAAACTTAGGTAGGTCATACTAGCGAAGGAATTCCCCGCCTCTCCTCCTAGTTCTTATCTCACATCTCACCAGTGGATCATATCCTAAGCTTTGATACCAACCGGCGCCCAAAAAATAGGTATACATCACCCATATTGGGTTGCGGATCAGATACATATCTTGAATACAAATACAAACTAATTATACAACAGTCGTGTAAAATACGACAAAATATATGCAGTGAGTTTTAATACAAATATTGTCATCTAGACAATATCCACACTCAAAATAAGTCCTCAATACATTTATTAACACACTATTTCATAGAATAGTGAAGACTACTAATGCTATCCTCTCGGACCATCACTCCGCTCCCGATTAGTCCTCGCTTTCGTTCTCATTTCACGAAGAGAACAAAGGAAAGAAAGGGTGAGCTCAACTAGCCCAAGAAGAAATATTATGACTAAGATAATGCAGGATAAATTATCATTAGCCTTCAACAATGTTAAACTGATAAAATACAATAGACATCAAGTTTAACTGCAGCGGAATAAGCTATCCATTAAAAGAGTCAAGTAGAGAATAAAATCTACTATCTTTTATGATTTAAAACGTTTTTTCATCTCTTTTATCGCTGAGACTCAGCTTAATAAATAATCCACATTATCCCGGCACTACGGCCAAGGATATTCATTAGGGTCACGACCATAAATTATCCATGCACTACGGGCCAAGGATATTCGTGTATTCATCAATGGTCATGATCATGCCAACAACTGTCCATCAATGCACTACGGGCCAATGAGGACTTTTACCACATCATTTATAACATTACGGTCATGATTATACCGAATAATCCCTGATCATAATCATACCAAGTCCATCTATGCCCTACAGGCCACAGATGATTTTCAACAAAATATAACATAAGGATGATGACAATGATATAAGAATTCAATAAAAACAAATTCAAGAATTAATTTGTCTAGAACTAATAATGTCCAAATTGTCAACATAATACTTCTTTGTAGAGTAAAATTCAAGAATGCTCAGAAGAATATTTTCATGAAAAGATACTGGATGAAGCGCAAATATTAAGGATATTCCACTAATTTCATGGAGTATAGAAGTCAAAACTTTAACCAACTAAGTATAATAAAGAATGGAATAACAAAATAATTCACCAGGCATGTGATAGACTGCACAGACAGGTTATTCCAACAAAATAATAAATACGGAACTAGGTCCGGCGTAAACGCACAGACAGGATATTCCGACAGAATAATAAAGAACGGAATAATAAATAATGGAACTAGGTCAGGCGAAATTCGCACTGACAGGATATTCCAACAGAATAATAAAGAATGGAATAACAACAAAAATCACCATGCATGCGATAGACCGCACAGATAGGTTATTCCAACAGAATAATAAATAATGGAACCAGGTCAGGCGTAATACGCACCGACCGGATTTTCCGACAGAATAATAAAGAACGGAATAATAGAAGAATTTCACCATGTATGCGGTACTTCGCATAAACAGGTTATTCCAACATAATAATAAGGAATGGAATAACAGAAGAATTTCACCAAGTATAGAAGTCCACAGATACAAGTTATTCTAATTGAATAATAAAGAATGGAATAATGTAAGGATTTCACCAAGTATAGGGGTCCACAGATATCTGAGTTATTCCAATGAATAATAAAGAATGGAATAATGTAAGGATTTCACCAAGTATAGGGGAGTCCACAGATACAAAAGTTATTCTAACGAATAATAAAGAATGGAATAACAGAGTTCTCTTTATGAATACAAAAGAAATAATACCCTCACCGTAAAAGAAACCGGATATAGAAGTAGTGAAGTAGTAGAATACTCTTCTTCTTTCTCTCATAATTTCTCTCTCTAGAGTTTCAAAGTTGAATTAAAAGAAATAATAAAGGAATGAGCTTCTATTTATAGAAGAATGGATTGAATAGTAACTAATTCATGAACGGTCCAGATTGATTTACTTTTAAACGGACGGTCCATACTGATTCACTATTAAAACTTAAAGCAACGGTCTATACTGATTCACTATTAAAACTTTAAACCGGCGATCCATATTGATTTACTATTAAAACTTTAAATCAGCGATCCATACTGATTCACTATTAAAACTTTAAACCAACATTCTATATTGATTCACTATTAAAACTTCAACCAATGGTCAGAAAAATTAGCATATCTCCTTATGGAATAATATTGTACCCAAAAATAATTTGGACCGAAAAGAAATATATTATTCGGGTGAATAGTAATTCGTGAATAGTAACTCGTGAATAGTAACTCCGACACAAAAAATGTCCTGAATACCCGATTGAACAATATAACCTCCAAACATCAATTATCATCAGAATAGATGTCGATTTCTACTAACACAAATAATACCACACAATGGAACTATCAAATTCATCTTTAATCAACACGAACTTATTTATCATTAATATTATAACTCACAATATTTAACAACCAGGTCGTTCCCAGGAAAGAGGGGGCTTTCCAATAAGGATTTCTCCCTATTGACGCGAAATTAGGTGACCAAACCTCTCCTTGACAGAACTTCTAGACACTGTAAATATTGCAATTTAATAATATGAATAACTTTGTCGTCTCGATTATTGATTTAATAATATAACATATACTGCAGATGATACTGACAATAATCGAATCAATAATACGAGAGATATGATGCAGCAATTACTGTAGCATTAATTGCGTATAACTGAGTGATTTCTCACGTAAGCATCAATAATCAATACCGTGTGTTACTATGCAACCACGCGTATTAATGTACTTTTACTACCGAGTAGTTCAACAGTATTAACGGTAAAACTTCTGTCGTTATTTTTATAAAAATATTTTTGTCATTTTCTCAATCCGATAATAATTCCGTTGCGGGGTTCACCAATGATTGTGTCGTCATACGAATATTCCCTGTTAAAACAAATATTCCTCGATCAATCGAATATTATATAACAACTTGCATACTTTACAAAATTTATAAATACTACCCACAACTATAATATTATCTCAAATTCACACCATAATTTAAAAAAAAATATTTCGAGAAAATTAAATCTTTATTCGTAAAATTTTGGATTTTACATCGCATATATGGTGAAATTCTTCTGTTATTCCATTCTTTATTATTCTGTTGGAACATCCTGTCTGTGCGTTACACATGACCTGGTTCCGTTATTTATTATTCTGTTGGAACATCCTCATGCAATGCGTTTATGCACGACTGTTTTGTTATTTATTATTCTCGCTGGAACATCCTGCTTCTGCAAGGCTTTACGCACGACCGGTTCCGTTGTTTATTATTCTGGAATATCCGTCATCGTAAGTTCTTACGCACGACCGTTCCATTATTTATTATTCGTGGAATATCCTGCGTCTGCGTTCTGCACGACCGGTTCCATTATTTATTATTATGTTGGAATAACCTATCTGTGCGGTCTATCGCATGCCTGGTGATTTCTTTTGTTATTCCATTCCTTATTATACTCAATTGGTTAAAGTTTTGGCTTTTATACTCCATGAAATTAGTGGAATATCCTTGATATTTGCGCTTCATCCAGTATCTTTTCATGGAAATATTCTTCTGAGCATTCTTGAGTTTTACCCCACAAAGCAGTATCATGTTGACAATTTGGACGTTATTGGTTCCTTGATAAATTAATTCTTGAACTTGTTTTATTGAATTCTTCTATCATTGTCATTATTCTCATGTTTATATTATGTTGAAAGTCATCTATGGCCTGTAGTGCATAGATGGACTTGGTATGATTATGACCAGGGATTATTCGGTATAATCATGACCGTAATGTTACAAATGATGTGGTAAAAGTCCTCATTGGCCCGTGTAGTGCATTGATGGACGATTGTTGGCATGATCATGACCATTGATGAATACACGAATATCCTTGGCCCGTAGTGCATGGATAATTTGTGGTTGTGATACTAATGAATATCCTTGGCCGTAGTATAGGGATAATGTGGTTTATTTATTAAGCTGAGTCTCACCGATAAAAAGTGATGAAAAACCTTTTT
The DNA here is from genome assembly GCA_020205605.1 of Panax ginseng. NCBI lineage: Eukaryota > Viridiplantae > Streptophyta > Magnoliopsida > Apiales > Araliaceae > Panax > Panax ginseng. Next base: position 136,637,558 of record CM035139.1, read on the forward strand.
AAATCATAAAAGATAGTAGATTTTATTCTCTACTTGACTATTTTAATGGATTGCTTGTTTCGCTGCAGTTAAACTTGATGTCTATTGTATTTTATCAATTTAACATTGTTGAAGGCTAATGATAATTTATCCTGCATTATCTTAGTCATAATATTTTTTACTGGGCTAGTTGAGCTCACCTTTTTACTTTCATTGTTCTCTTCAGGAAATGAGAACGTAGCAGGGACTAGTCGAGGAACGGAGTGACGGTCCAGAGGATAGCATTAGTAGTCCTCACTATTCTATGAAATAGTGTGTTAATAAATGTATTGAGGACTTATTTTGAGTTTTAATCATTATACCTAGAAGATAATATTTGTATTAAAACTCACAAATTTCATGTTGTATATTTAAGATTGTATTTGTATTCTGTACCATGTATTTGGCGACTCAGAATAGGTGATGTATACCTATTTTGGGGGCGTCACATCTTAGGTTCCATCTGGGACAAAAAGCTTAGATAGAAACACTCATTTTGAGTAGTCGATCTAGTCTTGATTCTTGCATTTGGATATCCAATAATCAAATCTTATTTGTGATCTTTCGCCCATCTACTTACTGTTGGAATATCAGTTCTTGTGCCTTCTTGTCTGAATTCTTCAAGATTGACTTCAGCTTCTTGTTGTAGATGATCATTGTCTAGAGCATTGTCTTCTATAATTGTTTCTTCATTCACTACGATTCCTTCTTCTAAGCCTACGATAATGGGGACTGGCTTATCTACTTTGATTGTAGTGTCTAGTTCATCGGTCGTGGAGTCTAGTGATACGAACTTGCTTGATGAGTCTGTTTCATCAAAGATAACATGAATGGAGACTTCGACACTTAGAGTTCTCTTATTAAACATGTTGTAGGCTTTGCTATCTGTGGCATTCCCAAGAAATATTCCCTCATCCGACTTTGGTCGGAACTTAGTCAAATATTGTTTTTCATTATTGAGAATGTAGCAAGTGCAACCAAAAACATGAAATTAGCTGACATTTGGCTTCCTTTCTTTCTATAGCTCATAGGGGGGGGGGTCTTTTTGAGCGTATGATGAATAAGAGTGTTCTGGGTGTAGCAAACTATGTTGATAGCTTCTGCCCAGAAGTATTCAGGTAGAAGAGCTACTGCCAGAAGTGTTCTTCCTGCTTCAATTAGTGTTCTGTTTTTTCTCTCAGCTACCCCATTTTGTTGAGTTCTTGGAGCTGAGAAGTTGTGGTTAATACCATTATTTTTACAAAACTTGTCAATCTCTGAAAAGTCGAATTCTCTACCATGATCACTTTTGATTGCCTTAATCTTTTCTCCTTTCTCATTCATAACTAATTTGAACAGTTTGATAAGTTGAGAGAAAGTTTCGTCTTTAGAGCTCAGAAAGAATACCCATGTGTATCTTGTTAGGTTTGTAATATTCATGAACGCAATCAAATTGCATAAAATAAGCGGAAACATAGAAAATTAGAGTTTTAAAATTTATAAACCATATACCCGGATCATCCTTTATGCACAATTATTAATTAAACGAAAAGATAAAGAACAAGAATCACACTCTTGAAGGTTCGAGCTTCCTTAGGTACAAGTTCACCTCCAAAAATTCTTTTCGCGTTCAACTTGAATCCACCGGGTTTGGTTCCTTCCTTTGATCAATGTTAGCCACCCAAGTGTTTGGCCTCTAGAGGTGATCCACTAAGGAAGAAGAAAGATTCAAGATGATGGGTGTTTGGCAAAACCCTAGTTTTTTTATCTCTCATAGAAAAGAGCGTACTCTCCAACAATTGGAATCACGTAAGTTAGATATCTGATATAAGACTCCTCTTATAAACATATCAGTTAACCCTTCTAATCTAATTAGAAAATAGGGTATTATTTAATTAATTAAATTTATTTAATTAATTAAAATTAAGCTCCCTAATCTTATTAGGGATAATTAATTAAACTCTTTTAATTAATTTGCCTCCTAATCTTATTAGGAATAAATGAGAGTACTTTTATTAATTAATTCCCAAAACCCTTTAGGAATTAAATAATAATAATAGTAGTAATAATAATAATAAGACTCCTCTTATTAATTTATATTTAATATTTTCAAAATATTAAATAATAAATTTTAAGCTATTTAATTTATTTTATCACCATAGAATAAATTAAATATACTTAACTTATTATTATGATTATGCCATTAATTTATTAAATAATTATTTTTCCTTTTATGGTATGACCCTTTAGGTTCTCCATATTAAACCTATTTGTGGATAAATCAATTAGAACAATTCTAATCTTATTTAAATAAATAAATTAAACTATTAATATATTTAAATAAATAATATTTATTCTACAATAGGGATAAGCCTCCCTAGCGATTAATGACTTTCCAGATAATATAGATTTCAACATTAATCATAAATGAACCTTTGAGTAAATAGTTACCGTACAATTCAATCATTCCACCATACAATGTCCCAATTAAATATAAGATATGGAATTACTGTCAAGTCTTATTTTATTTAATTATATGTATTTCGATTCTTAAATGCACAACTCCAAATAATGCAAATTAGAAACTCCTTTCTAATTTCATTACTCGCCTTTGGCCAAGGACTCTTCAAGTTGTGATTTATCGAATCACATATGACATTTCTCTTCTTTTACTAGAAGTGGTAGATTCTTTATTGATTATACATTATCTCCATGTACGACTTATTATACCCAAGCATACCATTTGATATACCCTAAGGGTCTTAAGGAATAAGTCAAAGTATAACTCATCATACACAAGATACTATGATGATCTCAAGTCCAAGGATCACTTGTACTACTATCATTACATGAATTCCTATTAACAGGCAAGTAAAACTCCATTAGGTATTCCTTAGCGAGCCACGTTCAGTGAACTTATTCTCTAATAGGCACCTACATACTTGCTTTAGTGTCTCCACACAAATGATCATGAGATCAATCATCCTCATCCAATGAGCAAGCAACGTATGTACCAATCTATCCGGACTCACTAATCCCCAATTTAGTATCCAACGATTGGGAAATATTTTAGTTTTAAGCTTTCTAAGAATTTAGATCTCATTAGAATGATCATCATCATTATTCTAAAAGCATTGCTTAAAACTATGGGTTTATCACATATTATAAAACAAAATCATGTAGATAATTAAAAGCCTTTAATAAATTAATATTTTTTTTATTAATAAATGAATAAGATTGTTACAAAGTATATGCTTTATCATCAAACATGATTGGCTTGTGTGCATAATACTTTCAATCTTCCACTTTCACTAAAGCCAATCGCTATGGTATCCCATACCCTTCTTCTCTAAGTGACGATTATCCTGCTGTTGGATAAGCTTTAGTTAATGGATATGTAATGTTGTTCTTGAGAGTTCACTATCTCTATAGTAATTTCCCATCTTTCAATGATTCCTATAATCAAATAAAAGTGCCACAACACATGTTTAGATCCAAAATGAGACTTAAGAACTATTCCTAGTTCTGTAATAAACTTTCATCCAAACAATCAACTTGCAGCTTCATTTACAGCTATATACTTTGTCTTTATCACTAAACCATCAACTCTTTTCTGTTTGAAACCTTTCCAATTCACTGCACCACCGTTCAAGGTAACGCTTTACCTTAAAGTGGATTTTTCTATCATCTTGGTCTGTCTGAAAAACTTGAGTCTGTTAAGCCCTCTAGTTTTAATTTAGACCCACCATAAATTTTAATCACATCCTTAGTGCTAGTTAAGTACTTTAAGATGTTTTTCACTGTCTTACAATGATCTTCTCCAGAATATGACCGATCAACATCAGGTCTCGTATATTTTATTGTATACATGATTTTCACTCATGCGATCTCTCTTTTCAGGAGTCTATGGGGACTATTAATTGAGATACACTCCATGGCTCATCAATATGAGACAACTCTTGGAGTTTGCCATGCTAAACGACTTTAGCATCAAATGAATATACGTTCCTTGGGTTAAGTCGAGCATCCTCTTGAATCTATCTATATAGATTTGTATCCCAATTAAGATACTCTTCCCAAATCATTCATGGAGGAATGTTTAGACAACTTTATCTTTACTGGTTGTAGAATTAGTATGTCATTCCTTATCCATAGTATATCAACATATAATATTAGGAATGTCACGGTGCTCCCACTGACCCTTTTGTACACATTAGTTTCATTTTTATTTGTGATAAAATCAAACTCTTTTGATTTGTTTCATCAAAACGAATGTTCCATTTTTGAGAAGCTTGTTTCAATTCATTTCTCTGAGTGTCTACAACTCTTACCTCATCGTATGTAACTGGATCATCATCATCTATGATGCGTACCTCATCATCATTATCTATGATGAATCCATAACTCCTAGGTATCTTCGGTAATATTCCAGATTTACGATTTGGTTGTGGTACAATAGGTCTATCTACAGGTTCCTCTTATTTAACTTATAGTGATTTATGGATCTTGAACTCTTCAAGATCTATTATCCTCCCATTAGCCCCTTCAATTATAAACATCTTTATCTTAGAAGGCAGTATGTTTCGCAACAAACACCTTTTGCTAAGTAGGATTATAGAACATATACCCTAAACTTACTTTAGGATGTCCCACAAATCTGTACTTCTCAAATCTTGTCCCAAGCTTATCCTTTGAAACTTTTTCACATAAGCTGGACAACCCCTTGTCTTAACTTACTTAAAATTAGGGATCCTTCCTGTCCATAACTTTTATGGAGTTATGTGGCCGGATTTTGAGGTTACCTTTTCGTAGATATGCAACCATTTCTAGGACATTACCCCAGAAGGATACTGGAATGTTAGTAAAATCATTATAGACCGTACCATGTCCAATAAGGTATGATTTTTCCTTTCAGATACATTAATCAATTATTGCGTATCAGGAGGCGTCCATTGTGAGAAAAGCATTTGAGATGATCTAGAAACTTATTGCACAAGTATTTATTCGTTCCTTGATCCGATCAAAGAATCCTAATACTTTGCCAATTTGTTTCATTTCTGAATTCTTTGAACCTTTCAAATAATTCACAATTGTATTTCAGCAAATACACACATTTAACTTTTTGAATGATCATCTCCTTTTTCTTATACTAGTTTGTTCAATTTGAAAATTAATTTTTCATGTAAGTCAAGTATACAAAATCCATTAAGTAATATTCCAGATCTAAACAAAACATTATTATTATAAATAGAACAACAATTGTTCTTAAATATAATACCAAAGATTTCATTGTCCAACAATAAAATGGAAATAATGTTTCTAACAAGAACTGGAATACAATAACAACTTATTGACTTAATAGATTTACCCGTAGGCATTGCTAAATTATAAGTTTCTATGGCTAATGTAGCAATCTTTGCTTCATTTCCCACACATAGGATTACTTATCTTTGTTTAGCTTTCTACTTCTGCTTGGTCCCTTCATAAATCTATATTTATGATAACCAAAGCCGGTATCCAATACCCAAGTAGAATCTTGACTTAAAGAAAAATTTATTTTAAATCATGAACAAAATTGTATTTATAACCAAAACTTCACTAAGCTTCTTCTAGTTAGCCTCTGCAAGATGCTTCTTGTAGTTTCCTTTCCAGTGTCCAGGCTTATTGCAGTGGAAGCAAACTCTTTTGCTATCCGTATCAGTTTTGTTCTTATTATCCTTTGTTTTTGCCTTTCTATTTACCTTCTTAGAATCGTTCTTCCTTTTAAAAGATCCTTTGGCCGCTACTAGTAAGACTTGGTCTTTCTTGGTTGAAAAGTGACTCTCTACATTTTTTAACATGATAAGCTAGTCAGCGAGGCTGATATCTAGTTTGTTCATATGAAAAATTCACAACAATTGTGAAAGAAGTCCGGGAGTGAGTGCAAGATCAAATCTTGACTCAACTCTCCATCCATGACAAAACCTATTATCCTAATTGTTCAATCAAATTGATCATGTTAAGGACTTTTGTCTTTACTGTAGTGTCATCGGTCATTCTAGATCAGAAGAGCTCCTTTGATATCTGATATCTATCAGTCCTACTTTTCTCACTATCAACTACTTGATATGCAAGAATATAGTAGGAGCATCCATAGTTTTATGCTGACGCTGAAGCTGAAGCACGTTACTCATGGATGCGAGAATGATGCATTAAGCCAACTGTTCATCATCTTGTCACTTTCTAAAAGTAGCAATCTTTTTCTCAAAGGCATTGTCTGCAACCATTGCAGGGATAGGCGTATTAAGGACATAAGATAACTTTTCAGCCGTGAGAAATTTTCTCAATTTCCTTAACCAATTTGTTTAATACGGTCCGGTTAAATAACATCTAATATGGTTCGCAGTGATAGTAATTTAGACATTGTAAAATTCTGTAAATGAATTTATAATTAACAACATTTTAGCATACATTATTTTATTAATTACCAAAATAAATTAGGTCTTGTTTTAAATTGGTATCTCCCATTATTTCTTCAAACTGTATTACCCTCAATATATATAGTTCGGCAATATCTAATTAAAGATATGCTAGTGAGAATAAGTATCCCATTTCAAATGTATATAGCCTTGTGTGTGCACAATAAACTATATATAAATAAATAGGTAGACAACTTTAGTCAATTACATCAACTATGTAACTCCTTGTATTTTGCCTCTTAAATCATAATGGTCAAGTGTGTGCACATCCGAACTAAAATGATTTAAGTTAAGTCAGACCCAACATTTTCATATAAGTGAAGAGAAAACTACAACCCTTGTGTGTGCACAACAAAGCAGTAATGTTCAATTCCTCATAAACATCAAATGTAATAAAAACAACATCTTAAATATTTAATACTTACCTTGTGTGTGCACAACAAACTCATATTAAATATTCAATACTCTATTGTTTCTATCATGCTAGAAGGCGACGTTCGATATTCTAAATATTTTTGAATGTTACAACTTAATATAAAATATTTGAGGGGTTTGTTATTAATTTGTCTCATCTTGTTTAGCGCGCATGCAAATATATATATAAAATACGCATATTAATTAACATGCGAAGCATGTTTGCATAATATATAATATATATAATATAAGCATGCACATATAGAATACTATATTCTACCCGAATTGATTATGGACTTTTATTCTAGTTTGGTTCACTAGAGCCACCAAGTGAACCAAAAGGTCAAACCCTAGGGGTGCAAGAATTAATATTTAAATATAACTATTACATTTAAACCCGGGCTCCATTATAAACGAGTCTTCAAGCGCTCTTTGCTCCTTGATCTCTAATTTTTCAAAATAATTCTAATTATTCCTAATACAAAACTATTTAAAATAAATAGAAACCTTGATCAATAGTCAAGGGGAAGTACATAGGAGGGAGATATAATTTACATTAAGAAAAAATTAGAGAAGACGAGGTACACAGACCTCATTTAATAAAACCCATACATTCAAGCATTCAACTAAAATAAAATCCAATCACATTGGTCAATAGTCCATAATCAATCCCATTTATTATCATACACATTACCATATGCATCAATTAATAACATTCATCTTATGAATAATAAACATTCAATATATATATTGATATCATTTAATAGGCAAATTTAGTTAGCATAAAATCTAATTTTTGAATCAAAATAAACTCCTTTATTTTAATCCAAATTTAAATCAAAATAAACTATTTTATTTTAATCAAATTCTTTAATCAAAATAAACTCATTTATTTTAATTAATTATGGAATCCAATTCCAAGTAAAAAAAAACTTTTATTAAAGGAAACACGAATTCTCTTTTCTATTCACAAATAAACTTTTTTATTCTGAATAATATGAAATCTTATTCCATATATAAATAAACTCCATTATTTAAGGAAATACAGTTTCTCTTTCCTATTCACAAATAAACTCTTTTATTTTGAATAATATGAAATCTTATTTCATATCTAAATAAACTCCTTTATTTAAGGAAACATAGAATCCAATTCCAACTCTAATTAGTTAGCATGAAATCCAATTTTAAGATTAAAATAAACTCTTTTTTTTAATATTAAAATAAACCTTTAATTTTAAGATTAAAATAAACCTTTAATTTTAAGATTAAAATAAACCTTTTTATTTTAATTATAAAATAATTGAGAATATTATATATATATATATATATATATATCATATATATAGTTACATTATATATATATATATATATATGTTGTAACCTTATATATATATATATACCAAGCGTGATTACTTATATATAATATATAATATATGATATGATTCTATGAATTCTATTTTCAGCACCTCAAGTTAACCTTGTTTTGCGAGTATATACAATTATTATCATATATATATATATATATATATATATATATATATATATATATATATATATATATATATATATATAATAACCGTAAATAATCTGGAGAATCTGTTAACAATTATATATATATAATAGGAATCACGTGAATCACATAAACAGAATCACATATTCCCACTTTTGCGAGGTAATCATATATAAATATAAAGTTATCCTAACTTAATGATTACACTTAATGATTGCTACGGTTATTATAATATGTATATAACTATTATATCATATGATAATAACATAGGAACCTTACGCGTGAAAATTTGCGGAAAGCTTCATTTTTTTTAAAATTTTATACAACAAAATTATGCCCAATTAAATTGTTCTAAACATATCAATATACACATTAAATTTGAACAATTAATAATTTGCATAAAGGTTTGCTCTAATGCTACTGTTAGGTTTGTAATATTCATAAACGCAATCAAATTGCATAAAATAAGCGAAAACGTGGAAAATTAGAGTTTTAAAATTTTACAAACCTTATACCCGGATCATCCTTTATGCACAATTATTAATTAAACGAAAAGATAAAGAACAAGAATCATACCCTTGAAGGTTCGAGCTTCCTCAGGTACAAGTTCACCTCTAAATCCTTTTCGCGTTCAACTTGAATCCACCGGGTTTGGTTCCTTCGTTTGATCAATGTTAGCCACCCAAGTGTTTGGCCTCTAGAGGTGATCCACGAAGGAAGAAGAAAGATTCAAGAAGATGGGTGTTTGGCAAAACCCTAATTTTTCTATCTCTCATAAAAAATAGCGTACTCTCCAACAATTGGAATCACGTATGTTAGATATCTGATATAAGACTCCTCTTATAAAGATATCAGTTAACCCTTCTAATCTAATTAGAAAATAGGGTATTATTTAATTAATTAATTTTTTTTAATTAATTAAGCTCCCTAATCTTATTAGGGATAATTAATTAAACTCTTTAAATTAATTTGCCTCCTAATCTTATTAGGATAAATGAGAGTACTTTTATTAATTAATTCTCAAACTCTTTTAGGAATTAAATAATAATAATATTATTAATAATAATAAGACTCCTCTTATTAATTTATATTTAATATTTCCAAAATATTAAATAATAAATATTAAGCTATTTAATTTATTCTATCATCATAGATTAAATTAAATATACTTAACTTATTATTACGATTATTCCATTAACTTTTTAAATAATTATTCTTCCTTTTATGGTGTGACCCTTTAGGTTCTCCATATTAAACCGGTTGTGAATAAATCAATTAGAACAATTCTAATCTTATTTAATAAATAAATTAAACTATTAATTTATATAAATAAATAATATTTATTCTACAATAGGGATAAGCCTCTCTATAGATTAACGACTTTTCAGATAATATAGATGTGACGCCCCCAAAATAAGTATACATCACCCATCTTGAGTCGCCAGATACATGGTACAAAATTTAAATACAACTTAATTATACAATAGCGTGCAAAATACGACGACATATATACTGTGAGTTTTAATACAAATATTGTAACGTATATAATACGACAATATTCATACTCAAATTAATACATGCCATATAAAGTACAAAGAAGAAATATTTCAAGTCTCCAAAGGGACACGAGAAGATTTACTGTTCTCTCGATTTTTTACTGTGGTGAACTTTTGACGCTTTCGTGGCTCTGCTCTCATCACCCTAATGTTGTTCACCAAAATCAATTATTAAGTGACGATAAAATATCGACACACACATCTTTAGGTCCTCAATACAATTATATATTGCATGTCATGCCATAGTAAGGACTACTAATGCTATTATCTCGACCGGCCACTCCATTTCCCGACTAGTCTCAGCTATATTCTCATATCCTGAAGAGAATAGTGAAAGAAAGGGGTGAGCTCAACTAGCCTAGTAAGAAATATTATGACTAAAATAATGTAGAATAAATTATACTTAGCCTTCAACAATGTTAAACTGATAAAATACAATAGACATAAAGTTTAACTGCAACGGAATAAGCAATCCATTAGAAGAGTCAAGTAAAGCATGATATCTACTATCTTCTATGATTTAAAATATTTTCATCAATTTTTTTCGCTGAGACTCAGCTTAATAAATAAACCACATCATCGAGTCATCCCTGCACTACGGGCCAAGGATATTCATTAAATCATCAATGGTCTTGATTATACCAAATAATCTCTGGTTATAATTATACCAAAAACTCTTCATCAATGCACTACAGGCCACTGAGGACTTTTACCACATCATTTATAACATTACAGGTCATGATTATACCGAATAATCCCTGGTCATAATCATACCAAGTCCATCTCTGCACGTAAGCCAAAGATGACTTTCATCACAATATAAGCATGAGGATAATGACAAAAATATAAGCATTAATCAAACGAAAACAATGATAAATATTAAAAACTTTAAATTTATCCAAATATTATCCATCACTTAAATAACTCATAATCTAATATTGTTAATATTATGACAATATTTTAATCACTTCTTAAACTTATAAACAATTTAATTTAATTGTTTACACTTTACCAAATAATGCATTTAATCATTTAAAAATGCCATACTCATAAGATTTCATCACCAATGATCAAATCACTCATCAAAAATCTGTATATACCTTATATAGGATTTTCAAGCCCTAAAATTCTATTTACCAATTCTTTAACTTCACATAACATATTTAACTCATATGTTTGTAACTAAACCATTTTCAAAAAAAATTACCAAATCAACTTATTATTTTTCTATCCTTTTTCCAAACATATATACATATATTTCATACACAACAAGTATTTTTTTATAATTTTTCAACTCCCTTAAGTATTTTTCAAAAATCAATTTCTAATTAATTCCTTAAGAAATTTGCTACCTCAAGTTTAACTCCTGAAATTCCCAAATCTTAGTAGGATCTTACACATGTTAATGTGAGCTTCCAGTTTAAATTTCATGGTCATCGGAGTTATAGAACTCCGGTTATAGCGTTTTTCGTCGGAAAAACCTAAATATTGAAATGGTCATAACTTGCTCATTTTAAGTCGGAATGAGCTCATTTTTGGACAGGAGGTACTTTATACCATATATTTCCATGTCCCAAAAGGCCAAAATTTTTCTCACAAATTAAGTGGCCGAAAATGCCTTTTTAAATTTATGGGCAGTAGCTTTTTGGTACTTTGCAGTTTTTGACTACTTTGCTAAAAGTAGTCCACACAAAAATCTACAACACTTTTTCCAGTGATTCCACTTGGATAAGTTAGAAAACTTATAGATCTAAATCTAGAACTTGACCACACTAAAAAAATTCAAAATATAATAAGAGATATGGTCAATTGAATTTCATGTTCCATTTTCACCAAAAATCTGATTTTCAACTCTTTGTGATTTCTAATAAACTTACATGTTTTCACATAATAACCAACATAACTCATCATAACATTTACTAATACTACATATACCCATGATTTTCATCAGTCCAATGCTTTTATTATGACTTTCACCATAATCCACATAAACCGATCATTTCTATAATTTAATAAGGAATGAATACAAAGGATCATTCACCATGCATGTGGTAATTCACATAGACAGGTTATTCTAACAGAATAATAAAGAATGGAATAATAGAAGGATTCACCATGCGTGCGATAGACTGCACAGACAGGTTATTCCCAACAAAAATACTAAAGAATGGAACCAGGTCATGCGTAAATGCACAGACAGGATATTTCGACAGAATAATAAAGAACGAAACTAGGTCAGGCGAAATTCGCACCGACAGGATATTCCAACAGAATAATAAAGAATGGAATAACAAAAGACTTCACTAGGCATGCGATAGTCCGCACGGACATGTTATTCCAACAGAATAATAAATAATGGAACCAGGTAATGCGTAAACGCACATACATGATATTCCAACAGAATGATAACGAATGGAATAACAGAAGAATTTCACCATGTATGCGGTACTTTGCATAGACAGGTTATTCCAACATAATAATAGGAAATGGAATAACAGAAAAATTTCACCATGTATGCGGTACTTCGCATATACAGGTTATTCCAACAGAATAATAAGGAATGGAATAACAGAAGTTCTCTTCATGAATACGAAAGAAATAATACCCCTTACCTTATAAAGAAGAGTACTTCACTAGGTAGGGGGGGGATATACTTGAATAAAACTTGCACTACGCTCAAAGCTTCTTAAAACTCTAAAGAAATACGCTCAAGATTATAGAAGAGAATTCTCTTGAATTTCGGTGTGATTTCAATTCTAACTAAGCATCCTATTTATAGGAAAATAGAAAGGATACTATGCAATAAAATATAATATATATATATATATATATATATATTTTAAAATCTAATAAAATAATTAACTTTATAAAAGTATTCTATTTTATATAAAAAGATTTTACTATGCAAACACTATGTAGGTACTATGCAAACACTATGCATAATAAAATATATTATATTCTAATTATTGTCTAATAAAACAAATAACTTTATTAAAGTATTCTTTTATATAAAAACTTTTCTGCTTTTATTACTTAATAAAACTAATAAAACAAAATTCATATATATATATATATATATATATAAACTTCGTGACTTCATAAAAAGATAACTCAATATAATTAACAATATTTATCATCATTATTATAATTCACAATATTAATTGACTGTGTCGTCGTTCCCAAGAAAGAGGGGCTTTCCAATAAGGATTTCTCCTATTGCGCTTGATTAGGTGACCAAACCTCTCCTCGCGTAACTTCTAGACATCGTTAATATTGCAAATAATAATATTAATAACTTCGTCGCCTCAATTATTAATTTAATAATATATAAAATATCAACAATAATTGAATCAAATAACATGAGATACTATGCAACAATTATCAGAAGTAATAATTGAACAAAACCGAGTGACTTCTCACGTAAGCATCAATAATCAATACCGTGTAACCACGCGCCAGACATCGCACTTTTTACTAATGAGTAGTTCAACAGCTTTTAACTTGTAAAACTTTCGCCGTTATTTTCATAAAAATATTTTCGTCGTTTTCTCAATCCTACAATAATTCCGTTGTAGGGTCCACCAATGATTGTACCGTCGTACGGATATTCCCCGACAAAAAGAATATTCCCCGACCAATCGAATATTATATAACAACTTGCATACTTTGCAAAATTTATAAATACTACCCACAACTATAACATTATCTCAAATCCACACCATAATATTAAAAAAATATTTCGAGAAAATTAAATCTTTATTCGTAAAATTTGGGATTTTACAATCTCCCCTCCTTATAAAATTTCGCCCTCGAAATTTACGTACGTACCTGGTATGCCGAAGAGGTGAGGATACCTTGACTTCATTTCAAATTCTAAATCTTGAGGTATAACCTTTGAGTGTTGATTACGATCCATCTTTTTCAAGATTTTAACACGTATTTCCTCATACGTTAAATCTTCCGCTATCTCGTTCGGTTCTAAATCAATAATGTGGTTCGGGTTGTCCACATATTTACATAACATCGGTACGTGATAGACGTTATGAACAAGCAACATATTTGGCGGTAAAATGAGTCTATAGGCCACAGTTCCTACTCGATCAAGGATTTCAAATGGGCCAATAAAATCGAGGGTTGAGATAACGCCTTCTTGAACCTTCTTCTTCACATTCATTAGCTCCAGTTGTATAGTTTGAGCGGCTTTAACTTTATCGATTAAAGTCGATTCTACTCATATATTCGTTATCTTCACGTGGGTCCCTAGAGTTTTTAACTGTATCTTCATCATTTGTAAGTTATACGAAATGAGTTTTTGTGTTAACAACATCGCACTCGTAAACGCATACAATCTTCTACTCAACACGTCAGCTACCACGTTCTCTCTTCCACGATGATATTGAATGGTATGATCATAATCTTCAACAGCTCGAGCCAACGTCTTTGGCGCACGTTACATTCGTTGTGGGCGAAGAAAAATATTTGAGGACTTTAAAAATGGGTTTTGTACTGGGGTCAATACAAAATTCGATTTCACGCTCTAAATAGGCTAAGAAGTCTTCAAGAATACGTCAGGAAATTATTAACAATAGAAATATCATTCAAAACTGTGACTCTCATCCAAGACTTGGATAGCACATGTAATGAAGGTTTCTTTTAACAGAGCTTCAACTGATAAGTCAAAGTCTAACTTCTCTGGGGTCAAATTTTAACGTTGAACGCAACACAAGAGAGATAAAAGAATGGGTAGAACCAGTATTTAATAAGGTATAGACTTTGCAAAAATTTATAATTAACTAACCCGTGCTAACTTCGTTCGGGTTACTCGCTTTTTGAGAAGTCACGAAAAATGCTCTTCCTGAAACCACCGACTTTGTTTTGTCCGTATCCGCCTTTGGTGCCACCGTCCCAGCTGGACTTGATTTTGGTGCATGACAAAATCGGGCTAGGTGACCTTCTTTTCCAAAATTATAACATGCTTTGGATCAGATCATGCGCTTGGATGATATATCCTCCTCCTCCATTTAAAATATACGACCGACTACGTTTCTTTTTTCTTTGAAACGGGTCTTTGGTTCTCATTGTTTTCCACACGAGGCCACGCCAAGCTTAGCCAAGCCTCATGGGGCCAAACCAAGCTTGGTTGTTAGGGGGCAGTTAAGCCAAAATAGATAAAGGTTAGGAACCTGTTAGTGCAACATGAGAAGGTAACTAGACACACTTGGTCAATAAAGAGACTATTTTGACTATAACAGAAAAACAAGGGTATTTAACACTTATGTATACAAGAATAAAGCTACAAAATGTTATAAAAGCTATAAATTGCTCAACCAAGTTGTGACTATCCCAAAACATAAAAGATTATAGAAGGGACCGTGAGGGGTATAATCTTAAAACATGTTAGGCACCTTAGCACACTAGTTGATATGAATGAATCTCCAAGATACTCAAAAGTTGTATAAATGAGTTTGCAAACTCTGATATAAAGCTAGCATGAATGAAATACCTTACGTATTCACTTACGATAAACAATAAAAACAAATTTAAAACAAATTAAAATAAAATAACATGATATAATATAACTATTAAACTAAGTAGCATTTACTTAGTTTCTCATACTAAATTTAATAACATTTAAAGTTTCTCATATTTCTTTAATTTGCATTCATTTGTTAACATCAAGTATGCTTAAATGTTAATCATATGCTAACAAGTATACTCAAGTCATATGATTACAAGTATGTTCTCAAGTCATATGCTTACAAATATGCTTAAATGTTAATCATATGCATGCTTACAAGTATGCTCAAGTCATATGGTTACAAGTATGCTCAAGTCATATGTTAACATTTATAATGTTGTTTGTAGTAGGTACCGTGGAATTATGGACCTCTATTCAGACCGTAGTTGGATGGCACGATGAAAGTCAAGTGCCCAGATAGGTGCTACAGCTGAATTTAGAGCTGGTTGCCAAGTATTTTTGGAGTATGCGTATAGTCACTTGGAATGTATGAATGGTAAGTCGTAGATACAATGTCCATGTTTGAAGTGTAAGAATGTAAATTATATAAACAGAGACGTGGTAAACTATCATTTACTTATTTCTGGACTCATGAAAAATTACGAAGAATGCTAGTGGGCACATGGGTAGAGAAGAGATGGTGGCATCATAGAAGTACACAATTCGGGCAGTAGTACTCATCGAATGAATGAAATGGTTCATGATATTGCAGGGCCCAATTTTAATTGGGAACAAGACAGAGAGCAACCTATGAATTCTGATGCCAAAGACTTCTTTAATTTGTTAGACGAGGATAGCGAGCCATTGTGGCATGGTTGCACCAAACACAGTACATTGTCTGCAGTGGCGACATTACTTAACATCAAGGCTGATCACAACATGAGCCATGAGTGTTTTGAGTCGCTCTTGAAGGCCATTAAGAGTATGTTGCCTAACGGTGAGAAATTACCTAGTAACTATTACTTTTGTAAAAAAATGGTGAAGAAGTTGGGTCTTGGATACCAAAAGATTGATGTATGTCCCAACGATTGCATGTTATTTTATAAGGAAAATGAACAGATGACAAGGTGCACGTTTTGCAGTCATGATCGGTTTAGGCCTAATAAAGAGGGTGTGACTACAAAAAAATCAAGTATACCATTTAAGATTCTAAGGTATTTTCCAATAACACATCGGCTAAAAAGATTGTACATGTCTTCAAGAATAGCTGAACATATGAGTTGGCATGCGAAATCTCCAGCTAAAGATGGAGAACTAAATCATCCCGTAGATGGGCAGGCTTGGAAAGATTTTAACTTAGCACATCCTGGTTTGCATTGGAACCTAGAAATGTGAGGCTTGGATTGTCCAATCGATGGTTTCAATCCATTTGGCCACTCAAATTGCTCCGTACTCATGTTGGCTCGTGATTGCTACTCCGCATAACTTGCCTCCTCGATGTGTATGAAACAACCATACTTGTTTCTTTCACTCAGGGTTCCCGGTCCTAAGAGTCCCTGAAAGAAGTTAGATGTTTACTTGAGACCTCTTATACACGAGTTAAAGGTATTGTGGGAGGATGGAGTATGAGACTTGGGATGTTGCAACGAAAACAAATTTCAACCTTAGGGCGGCAAAGTTATGTGGACTATAAGTGACTTCCCAGCTCATGGTATGTTAGCTAGATGGAGTACACACGGAAGTTGGTTTGTCCATATTGTATGGAGCATACAAAGTCGTTTAATCTATCAAAAGGTCGAAAGCCTTCTTTGGTTTGACTGTCATCGCTTGCTTCTCTGCTTGGAGATCACCCATTTCGAAGAAATAGAGAACACTTCAGGAAAGGGAAAGTAGACAATGATATGCCTGTACTGCGATTATCAGGAACGGAGATGCGACATCGCGTACAAGTATACTACACTCCTAGTCCTATTAGGAAAAGGGATAGACCACCTACAGGTTGGCAAGTTATAATTCATACTCCCGCGCGTAGTCGTGTAGAAGTAGTTGATGGGGAGATTTACCAAGATCAGATGCTTCATAGTCAAACTATAATAAATGTGGAGGACGACAATGAAGTAATCCAGTTAGATGGTGGAGATGAACCACATGAATTAGCTCATGAGTCAATACTTGTGTCAGATGACATTGATCTTTGAGGAGGAAGAGTTATTGATCGAATCGACACCTAATCAAGCGTATGATGGTTATGAATCAGCAACACGATACAAGATGATTCTTACGATCGTACATTGACACTTGAACAAATGAAATGTATGTTTAGCATTACATGTTTTTTTATATCATTGTTATGTTTATGTACTTAACTATTTAAATGAAATTTTTGTTTATTGTCATTTTATATTCATATATATACATGTTTATATCACTGTCATGTTTATTATCATTTTATATATTCATATATACATGTAATCAAATATAACTCATATATACATCTTAAAATTTGTAATATACAGATGGCTTCTGAAGCAGCATAGAAAAAGCGCGGCTTGTGTAGGGGACCTAATCATGTGCCCAAGGCCCCTACTAATCCAGATGATCGGATTCTTATTCAGATTCTCCCTCCTTCGAATAGCACGTACGTCCCGCATCATTTATATATAAGCATTTTAGATTTCATTTTAGATGTAAATTGCTTTAATATGTCTACTTATCGTTGATGTAAATTGTTGTATACTATAGTGATTTTTTAGATAATAAGATCGTCAAGTGCATATCACAGTTGTGTTTATAGAATTGGCCTACACCAGTTATTACGTGGGCGAGCACACCTATCGCCCACAAGGATGCTGTTTGGGCTGAATTCCAGGTATGTTTTTTTTAATTCTGACAGATAATATAATATTCTAATTAAGGATAATTGTTTAGTAATGTTATTATTGTGGTTTTATTTGCAGAAAAGATATAGATGGGAGGACGCGCAGGCTTCAGTGATTCAAACATTATTCTGGCAGAAGTGTGCCGTCCGCACCAAGGATAATTTATACAAAGAAAGACAAAAAGCCCTTCAATTTGTTGTATATATTGTCATAATATATACTAGTATCAACATAGTTACTATAACATGCAACTTGTTTTATTATTTTGTTAATTATAGGGTGATCAAGGAGGCGATGATGCTTGACGTACCTGCTTTAGATCAGTTTTGTAGTTATTTGATAAACTTGTACTTGTATATTAGATTTGTTTATATTTATTCAATTCATATCGGTTTTTAAAGGTTTATATACTAGTTTGTTATATGTGTTGGTGGACGATGGATGTTTATATTATTGTGCATGCTGTTTATCTTGTTGTGTATGTGTGTTGGGATAAAGCAGGTAAAAAATAGGTACAGGGTTTTGGGAATTCTGTAAAATAGCAAAAATCTGGTTTTCAATTTTTTCAGATCACCGACCGTATGCGGTCGCTGATACCTATTAGTGACGGCTTACCATTTGATGGTATCTGGGACCGCAGGCGGTCGTTGATAGCAGTAGCTGCCTCTTGGACCACGTCAGCTTTGGCCCTAGACCATGCTGACTCAGATTAGCGACCGAATTTGTCATTTCGATCGCTCATATTTGTCGCAGATAATTCGTTCGCTAATAGTGGTCGCTGATGTGCACCCCGGCGATCCGATTTTATGCGACGACTATCAGCGACCACAGTCGGTCGCTGATAGTTATCTGCGACCGTGTGCGGTCGCTGATAGTTATCTGCGACCATGTGTGGTCGCTGATAAACCTTTTTCTTGTAGTGGATGTTAGTTAAATTCAGAATTCATGTTTATAATAATGTGAATCAACAATTTCTCCTTGCCACAAAGGCTTAATAGAATATTTACTCAATATCCTTACCCCAAAGGCTAAAGATATTCAAATGTAATAACAATGATCATACCAATCAATTGTCTATCTTTGCACTACTGACCAAAGATATTCAACTATAAAACCAATGGTCATGATCATACCAATCAATTGCCTGTCAGTGCACTACGGCCAAAGACATTCAACTGTTAACTAATGGTCATGATCCTGCCAATCACATTATCGAATTATCCCTGCACTACGACCAATGATATTCATTAGCATCACAAGTTGTCATGATCATGTCATACACCTGTCCATCTTTGCACTACGGGCCAAAGCTATCAATTAACAGTTCATCTTTGCACTATGACCAAAGATATCAATCAACAGTTCATCTTAGCACGTCATCCAAAGATATACTACTGTAAAACCAATAATCAACAGTCCATCTTTGCACGTAAGCCAAAGATATACAATTGCAAAACCAATAATCAACAGTCCATCTTTGCATGTAAACCAAAGATATACAACTATAAAACTAATAATCAACAATTCGTCTTTACACGTAAGCCAAAGATATACAACTGTAAAATCAATAATCAACAGTCCATCTATGCACGTAAGCCAAAGATGACTTTCATCACAATATAAGCATGAGGATGATGACAATGATATAAGTATTAATTAAACGAAATCAAGGATAAATATTAAAGACTTTAAATTTATCCAGAGTTTAAAAATATCCAAATTGTCAACATGATACTGCTTTGTGGAGTAAAATTCAAGAATAATGTTCATGTACCAAAAATAATTTGGACATAAAAGGAATATATTTTTTGGGAAAATAGTACCCCGTGAATAGTAACTCCTGAATAGTAACTCATGAATAGTAACTCATAAATAGTAACTCATGAATAGTAACTCGTAAATAGTACTCAAATGATTCGCATATAGTACCGTATACATAAATAATGCCATATACGCAAAATAGTGCCATATACATGAATAAGTCAGATATCGTGAATAGTGTCGTATATCGTGAATAAGTAACCCCAAAGACAAAAAGATAAAGTTTCACAATAAAATCCATATCAATATTTATAACACCTTAATCCAAATGTTATAAATCACTTAATAATCTCATAATCTAATATTATTAATATTATCACAATATTTTAATCATTTCTTAAACTTATAAACAATTTATTTTAATTATTTACACTTTACTAATTAATGCATTTAATCATCCTAAAATGTCAAACTCATAAGATTTCATCATCAATAACCAAAACTCTCATAAAAAATCTGCATATACCTTATATAGGATTCGCAAGCCATAAAATCCTATTTTTCAATTTTCTTACTTCACATAACATATTTAATTCATTTACTCATAACTAGTCCATTTTCATGAAAAATACCAAATCAGTACAAAAAATTTTTCTTTTCTGGGATTTAGCAGAATATAGTCCCATATTAAACATATATTTTTCTCAGAATTTTTAAAATTCATTTACTATTTTTTATATGACTAAAACTGCCGAATATTTAGACATTTATCAAAAATTGTACTTTTGTCCAAAAATTCAAATTTACGGTGGTATACTCTTTGTTATATAGATGTACTCCCAATAAAAATTTCACCAATTTTGGAGTTAACCACAAGGAGTTATAAGGGTTTACTTTTTAAATAGTCTTTTCCCATAAAATTCATAACTCCTAATCTATACATCCAAAAATCGCCATTTTTAGACACAATCTAGAAAACTCATCAAATTATCATTTCAAATTTTTCCAAAATTTTTTAGTGTTGGAAAAATTATGAAACTGCCACTGGCAGAAACCCCTTACTTACAACGATTGAACGAAAATAATATTCCTTACGAATATTGAACGAAAATAATATTCCTTACGAATATTAAACGAATATAATGAATATTAAACGATAATAATATTCATACGAATAGTGATGTAGCAGACTACTATTCTTCTTTCTCTCTATAGCTTCTCTCTCTATAACTTTTATCTCTATAATTGCTCTTGTGAGACTTAGTGAATTGGTGAGAAATGAAGGAAGAATGAGCTTCTATTTATAGAAAAATATAGTTTCAATAATTACACATTTTGGGGCTCAAAATATTATAGTATAATACCTTCCTCTTTTTCTTCATTTTTAATTTAGTCCTACAAGTATTATCAAACTTATACCACCTCCCCTAATAGTAAATCATGTGAATCAATAGTAAATCATCTGACTTAATAGTTCTAAACATGTGAAAAAATTTAATAATAGTATAGTACCTTCAACTATATGTGACGACCCCAAAATAGGTATACATCACCCATCTTGAGTTGCCAAGTACATGGTACAAAATTCAAATACAACTTAATTATACAACAGTCGTGTAAAATAAGACAAAATATATGCTATGAGTTTTAATAAAAATATTGTCATCTAGACAATATCCACACTCAATTGAGTCCTCATTATATTTATTATCACACTATTTAACATAATAGTGGGGACAACTAATGCTATTATCTGGATCGTCACTTCGTTCCCCGACTAGTCCCTCGCCACGCTCTCATTTCTTCAGAGAACAATGAAAGTAAAAGGGTGAGCTCAACTAGCCCAGTAAGAAATATTATGACTAAGATAATACATAATAAATTATCGTTAGCCTTCAACAAAGGTTAAACTAATACAATATAACAAACATCAAGTTTAATCAGAATGAACAAGCAATCCATTAAAAGAGTCAAGTAGAGAATAAAATCTACTATCTTTTATGATTTAAAAGGTTTTTCATCACTTTTATCACCGGACTCAAATTTTAATAAATAATCCACATCATCCCCGCACTACTACCAAGGATATTCATTAGTATCACAACCATAAATTATCCATGCACTACGGGCCAAGGATATTCGTATTCATCAATGGTCATGATCATGCCAACAATCGGCCCATCAATGCACTACTACGCCAATGAGGACTTTTACCACATCATTTGTAACATTACTACCATGATTATACCGATTAATCTCTCGTCATAATCATACCAAGTCCATCTATGCACACAAACAGCACAAAATGACTTTCAACATAATATAAACATGAGGATGATGACAATGATATAAGAATTCAATAAAACAAGTTCAAGAATTAATTTATCCAGAACTAATAACGTCCAAATTGTCAACATGATACTTCTTTGTAGAGTAAAATTCAAGAATGCTCGTAAGAATATTTCCATGAAAAGATATCGATAAAGCGCAAATATCAAGGATATTCCACTAATTTCATGGAGTATAGAAGTCAAAACTTTAACCAACCGAGTATAATAAAGAATGGAATAACAAAAGAAATCACCAGCATGCGATAGATCGCATGCATAAAAGTTATTCCAATGTAATAATAAATAATGGAACCAGTCATGCGTACACGTGCGCACGTATGTGATATTCCAATGTAATAATAAATAACGGAACCAAATGTCAAAGTAAATTCGCACCGCATGTGATGTTCCAATGTAATAATAAATAACGGAACTGTGTCATGCGAAAAATGCACATGTGAGATGTTCCAATGTAATAATAAATAATAAGAATTTCACCATGTATGCGGAATAATGTAAGAATTTCACCATGATGTTATTACAACATAATCCATAAAATGAATAAAGAATGGAATAATGTAAGAATTTCACCAAGTATAGGGTATACCACAGATACAAAAGTTATTCCAATGTAATAAAAAAAATGGAATAATGTAAGTTCTCTTCATGAATACGAAAGAAATAATACCCCTTTACCTTAGAACAAACTCGGATATAGGAGTAGTGAAGTAGCGTAATACTTTTTCTTCTTTCTCTCTATAGTTTCTCTCTAGAGTTTCAAAGAATTTGTAAGAAATAATGAAGGAATGAGCTTCTATTTATAGGAGAATGGACCTAATAGAACTAATTCCTAAACTATCTGTATTGATTTACTTTTAAACTGACTCGGTCCGTATTGGTTTACTATTTACTATAAAATATTCTAATAAAATAATATATTCTATCTTTTAAATAAAATATAATATATTCTATTTATAATCTAATAAAACAAAACACTAATAACTTTATAAAAGTATTCTATGCTTATATAAAATATATTTTATTTATACTAATAAAAATAAAACACTATATATGCATTCTTTATATAAAAAGATTACTATATATAATATAATATATATATATTATATATATATTCTATTAATAGTCTATAAAATAACTATAAAAGTATTTTGTTTTATATAAAAAGCTTTTCTTTGCTTTTATTACATTAATAATACTAATAAAACAAACTTCATCATCATTATTATAATTCACACTATTAATCGACTGTGTCGCTCCTCAGAAAGAGGGGCTTTCCAATAAGGATTTCTCCCTATCATGCAAGCAATTAGGTGACCAAACCTCTCTTCGCGTAACTTCTAGACATCGTTAATATTGCAAATAATAATATTAATAACTTCGTCATCTCAATTATTGATTTAATAATATATAAAATATCGACAATAATTGAATCAATTAACGTGAGATACTATGCAATAATTACTGAAGCAATAATTGAACAAAACTGAGTGACTTCTCACGTAAGCATCAATAATCAATACCGTGCTACTATGCAACCACGCCAGATTCCTCGCATTTTTTAACACCGGTGTTTCAACAGCTAACGATAAAACTTCCGCCGTTATTTTCATAAAATATTTTTGTCATTTTCTCAATCCGATAATAATTCCGCTAGGGGTCCACCAATGATTGTGCCGTCATATTTAATATTCCCTCGTTAAAACGAATATTCCCCACCAATCGAATATTATATAACAACTTCATGCATTTTTGCAAAATTTATATACTATTACCCACAACTATAACATTATATCAAATTCATTCCATAATATTCAAAAATGATAATTATAGAAAATTCATCTTTATTCATAAAAGTTGGGGTCTTACAATCTCCCTTCTTATGAAATTTCACCTCAAAATTAGGGTACGACTGTATGTCAAAGAGGTAAGGATACCTTGATTTCATTTCAGATTCTAACTCCCGTGTCATTTCCTCAACATCGTGGTTCCTCCATAAAACTTTCGACTTGAGGTATAACCTGAGCGAGAATATGTTCCTTCTTATCCAAGATTTGAACAGAACCTCTTCATACGTTAAATCTTCCGCTATTTCGTCCGGTTCTAACTCAATAATGTGGTTCGGTCTTTCACATATTTACGTAATATGGATATATGAAAAACGCATGAACACGAGACATACTTCACAGTAAAAAGCGAGTCTATAGGCTACAATCCCCTACTCGATCGAGGATTAAAAATGGGCCAATGAATCGAGGATTGAGCTTTCCTCTCTTTCCAAATCTCAGAACTCCTTTCCATGGAGCAACACGTATAAACACATGATCTCCAATATCGAATTCCACGCCCTTTCGATGAAGATCAAGATAACTCTTTTGTCGGCCTTGTGAGGTTTTTATACGTTATCGATCGTTTGAATCTTTTCCGTAGTCATACGCATCAACTCCGGTCCCAACAACGTTGCTTCACCCACCTCATCCCAAAGATAATCGAGAATGACACTTTCTTCCATACAACGCCTCGAATGGAGCCATGCCAATACTTGTTTGATAACTCGTTGTCAGAGAAAAACTCCACCAATGGTAAGAACTTGTCCCAACTTCCTTTGAAGTCAAGGACACAGAGTCTTAATAAATCTTCAAGAGTTTGAATAGTCCTCTCGATTGTCCGTCCGTCTGAGGATGATATGCCAAACTAAATCGTAAATTGCGCTCCATAGCTTTTTGTAAACCAACCCAAAATCGTGAAGTGAATCTTGGGTCTCGATCGTAAACTATGGATACCGGCATACCATGCAATCTTACAATCTCGCTTATGTACATACGAAGCAAGACGCTCAAGTGTATAAGTTTCTCGATTGGTAAGAAATGAGCAGACTTGGTCAATCTATCAATAATGACCCAAATTGCATCTATATGCCTTGAGAAACCTTGGGGGAAGACCAAGAATAAAATCCATGGTAATGTGCTCCCACTTCCATTCTAGAATTTCAAGTGGTTGTAATGGACCTTTTGGTACTTGATGCTCGCCTTGACTCGCTGACAAGTTAAACACCTTGAGATAAACAAATGCTATCTCTCTCTTTCATATTGCCCACCAAAATGTATGTCAAAGATCATGATACATTTTGGTACTCCCAAGATGGATTACAAACTGTGTGTTGTGCCTCCATCATGATTTTATACTTTAACTCGTGGATCGTTAGAACACAAAGTCCGGAGTTGACTCAAGTATTCCTTCTTCATCGATTCTTGCTTCCTATAGATAAGCACCCTTCTTGTACTTTCTTCCTCATACGCATCACCTCAGTGTCCAGTAGCTTGAGCAAATTTTAACTTTATCGATTAAAGTCGGTTCTACTCAGATATTTTCCATCATCACGGGGTCCCTCGAGTCTTTATCTCTATCTCCATCCTTTGCAAGTCATACAAAATGGGCCTCTACGCTGACAATATCGCACTCAGCATTCGCATATGATCTTCTACTCAATGCGCCACCCTACCACGCTTTGCTTTCCAGATGGTATTGATGGTATGATCATAATCTTTCAATAGCTCAAGCCAACGTCATTGTCGCATGTTGAGTTCCTTTTGAGTGAAGAAATATTTGAGGCTTTTATGATCCGTAAAGATCTCCACTTTCTCCCCATACAAGTAATGCCTCCAAATTTTAAGTGTGAAGATAACAACCGCCAACTCTAGATCATGAGTAGGATAATTCCTCTCATATTCTTTTTTGAGTTGTCGAGAGGCATAGGCTATGACTTTCCCATGTTGCATGAGAACACATCCTAACCTTTTGCTCAAGCATCACCAGAGATGACAAATCCTCCGAGCCGATGGTATTGTCGTAACAAAATAAAATGAGTCTTCTCTTGAGTTCTTGAAAACTCTTCTCACATTCCTCGCTCCAACCGAATTTTGTATCTTTCTCGAGTCACCGAAGTTAAGGAGTAGCGATTCGAGAAAACCTTCTACGAATCTCCGATAATAACCAAATTTAAGCCGAGAAAGCTACGATTTTGGCCATCGATTTAGGTTGCTCCCACTTTGAATAGCTTCAATCTTTGTTGGGTCAATGATATTCCATGACTTGATACCACGTGCCCAAGGAATGCTACTTCCTCAAGCCGTAACTCGCATTTCTTCAACTTGACATAAAGCTTATATTCACGAAGCTTTTGAAGTATCACCTCAAGTGTTGCTCATGATCTTCACGGCTTTTGAATAAATAAGGATGTCATCAATAAAGACGACCACAAAGTGATCCAAATATTCCTCAATACTCTGGCTCATCATATCCATGAAGGCAAAGAGAGCATTAGTCAATCCAAAAGACATGACTAGGAATTCATAATGCCCGCATCGAGTTCTCGAAGTCGCCTTTTGAATGTCATCTGCTCTAATCTTCAATTGGTGATATCCTAATGAAGATCAATCTTTGAAAAAATTTGCGCCTTGTAATCGGGTCAAACAGTCATCAATGCGAGGCAATGGATATCTATTTTTGATAGTGACATGGTTCAACTCCCGATAATCAATACAAAGTCGCATACTCCCATCTTTCTTCTTCACAAATAGAACAGAGCACCCCAAGGAGACGTACTAGGACGAATGAAACCGATGTCTAACAATTCCTGCAGTTGGGTCTTTAACTCCTCAAGTTCAATAGAGCCATTCGATATGGGGCTTTGGAAATGGGTTTTGTACCGGTTCAAGGTCGATACAAAATTCAATTTCACGCCTGGGGTAGGCCAGAAGTTCTTCATGGAATACGCCAGAAATTCATTAACAATAGAAATATCATTCAAAACCGACGATTTTTGTTTAGATCCATGACATGAGCTAAGAAAGCTTGACATCCATTTTTCAATAAACGAATAGCTTTATGGCTTGAGATGACAAAGATTGATTTTAATGGTTTGGTTGTTTGAATTCGCATAATAGGTTGGTTAGAATATGAAAGCTAACAACCTTACAAAAAATAATCAATTTTTGCATGATGAGTAGTTAACCAATCAATCCCTAGAATTACGCCAAATGCAAGTATTTTCAATGAAATAAGATCGACATGTAATGTGAGGGTACCGATTTGAACCAAATAAGACTTATAAACAAAGGATGTAATGAAGGTTTCTCCCAATGGAGTTTCAACAGATAAGTCAAAGTCTAATTTCTCCTGAGTCAAATTTAAACGCTGAGCGCAAGTAGAGAAATAAAAGAATGGGTAGAACCGTATCAAATAAGGTATAAACTTCGCTAGAGTTTATAATAAGCTTACCCGTGATGACCTCGCTCGGTTCCTTGCTTTTTGGGAGGTCACGAACAAACGCCTCCTCAGACTACATCGGGCTTGACTTTTCTCGACGCCCTTTTGGTGCCTCCATCCTAGTTGACTTGTCTTCTGGTGAACGACAAAATCGGGCTAGGTGACCTTCTCTTCCACAATTATAATATGCTTTGACGAGATCGCTGCTAGCTTTGACCGATGTGTCCTCCCCTCCGCATTTGAAGCATATGATAGGTGGTCGCTCTCCTTCCTTAACAACGGTGTCTTGGTCGACGCCTTTCCATCATTGTTGAATCTCTTCTTCTTGAAATGTCCATTCTTATTGTTTTGGCCATGATTACCACCGGCGGTTACCATTTCGCATGTTGATTCCTCCACGCTTATTGTCACCGCTCGATGATCGCTATCACTAGTATTATCATTTTGCCACCGCTTCTCTTTTGGTTGGGTTAACTCATTATCGAGCTCCAATAATTGAGCCCTATTAACAACATCCTAATACAAACACACGCTTTATGAGAGATAAGATTTTGAAGTATCTCGGTTTCAAACTCTTAGAAACATTCGAGTCATTCTCTCCTCATTATCAACCAAATGGGACGCAAAACCGATAACTCGACAAACTTGACTTCGCATCGCGACACCTGGCCATGTTGTTTTGCTCCAGCTTGATGAATTCTACCTCTTTCATATGACAAATACTTTTGGGAAAGTACTTGTCGTTGAACAGTTCTTGGAACTTCTCCCAAGACATCTTCAGTGCGGCAGGTTGAGTACGCTTTTACGATTCCCACCAAGAATCGCCTCCTCCTCGCAACATGAAGGTGGCAAAGGAACCTTTTTCTCCTGGATCATCCCAAGACATCAAATATCTTGTTGATCCGCTTTATCCACGCCTCCGCCTTTAAATGGTTTTGGCTTCCAAAAACTCCTGTGGTCCCAGCCTCAACTTCTTAGCGGTGACTGCTCGAGAGTTGCCAAGTGTTTCCACCTACATTTTGGACAGAGTCGCTTCTTGCCTCGAGGTTGCATGAATTGCATAAAGCCTCCGAACATTCCATCGCTCATCATCCGTCCATGTTGTTGTTTGCACGAGGATTGTCGCCTCGATGCACATTATCATGATTATTGATCCGTGGAGACTCAACGGGTCTCCTATGCTCCATTGATGTTCTCAACATTCTCTGATGTCATTTTCAAATACCGCCACAAAACAAGGGTTAATTAACATATCACATATTATCCCTATACTCGATCGACCAATTAAATACCAAATAAACTTAGGTAGGTCATACTAGTGAAGGAATTCCCGCCTCTCCTCTCCTAGTTCTTGTCTCACATCTTAGCCAGGATCATATCCCTAAGCTTTGATACCAACCGTGACGCCCCAAAATAGGTATACATCACCCATCTTGAGTCGCCAAATACATGGAACAAAATTCAAATACAACTTAATTATACAACAGTCGTGTAAAATACGACAAAACATATACTGTGAGTTTTAATACAAATATTGTCATCTAGACTGTGATAACCCGAGAATTTAGACAATTTAGTAAAATCTTAAATGATTGATTTAAGGTCAAATATTAGACCTAGACAGAAAATAAGTGTATGCATTTGATGTTATTAGGATGGAATTTTGAGGATTTCAAAATTTCGTGAAGGCTTATAGGTGAATTATTCAGGATTAAGGATTTTTTTGATTTAGTTCTGGATAATGATGTGTTCAGAATGTGGTTAAGGGCTAAGGGTTAACCAGATAAATTATATCTGTAACAAACCCTAAGAATATATTAAGAACAACAAAGTTCAGTTAGAAAACCCTAACGCTTGATAAGAAACCCTAGAAATCGGCTCGAAACCCTAGTTTCAGCCCGAATCAAACCTTAATTCTAAGGCATGAAACCCTAAATCGGAACTTAATGGCATAATTGTAAATAACTAAAAGATTAATTAGGGTTAATCTGCCCCCTTAATTAATAGGTCCAATTCCAATTATCAACCCCCTAATTTATAATGGGGAAAAATCGCCAAAATTGAATATTTTAATGTTAATTAGATATATTAATTCTAATTTAATGTTAAGTAATTAGAAAACCTTAATCTAATTACAATATTTAATTTCTATATTAGAAAATATTTTCTATAAAACCCTAAATGAGTTTAAATAATGTATATTGAACCCTAATCTGCATTTAATATCCACACGTTAAATAAATCCCCATCATAATTATTGATACATTATTTTACAAAAACATGTGAGGACTACTAAACAACTCTCCCTAGAACTTTCATTCCATACCCCATCTCATAATATCCACACGCTATATTCTCATCATAATTATTGAGAAGAAAAATGGAACAAAAAGGAAAAGGGTGAGCTCGACTAGCCCAAAAAATGAAGAATATTATGACTAAGATAATATACAACAAAATTATCGTTAGTCTTCAACAGGAAAAATATAATAGAATACAATAGACAACAAGTTTTAAATCAATATTCGCAGCTGAAATAATAATTCATTAGAAGAGTTAAGTAGAGAATGCAAACTACTATCTTCTATGTATGAATTTTAAAGTTCATCGCCTATTTTTATCCCCGTAACATCAATCAATATATATCCGGGATCAAATATTCATCCTCGCACTACAAAAGCCAAGGACATTCACCAAATGGTCATGTTCATCTAAACACTGCTCATCTTTGCACTACGCCAAAGATATTCATCGAAATCATTCATCTTTGCACTACGCCCAAAGATATTCATCGAAATCATTCATCTTTGCACTACAAAGCCAAAGATATTCATCATAAATCATTCATCTTTGCACTACAGTGCCAAAGATATTCCATAATATCATCATTTAAGACCGAGGATGATGAAAAATATTTTTAAAGAAACGAATCCAAAGGAAACAAAATGACAAGGATTAAGATTAAGGATTCGTACTTTGTTTTATCCACGCCCAAAAATACCTCAAAAATAATCATAGTGGTGTAAAATTCAAGAATGATCAAAACATGGATACAATCAAAGCTAGTATCCATAATAGATATTTTGGACAAAAAGAAGAAATTTCATTTTTCATGAATAGTGTCCGATTCGTGAATAAAGGTCAGATACGTGAATAGTGCCGTATACGTGAATAGTAAATCTCGACACCAAAAGATAGAAATTTCACAAAAAACATCTTCACGCTTCGTGAATAGTATTCGTGAATAAAATCGAATAAGAATAGAATAACTCATGAATAGTAACCCCACATGAAAAAGTTCCAAATTTGATAAAAAGTTCCAACCAATATTTCAAAGATAATGATATTGAAGAAATAATATCATTTGAGAAGAAAATAACATCCCTTACCTCGAAAGACAAAGATTTAGTCAAACACCTGATATAGGCTATGACTTGAACTTTCACCGTATAGCAATACTCAAAGTATACTCAAAATACTCACAAGAATACGCCGATAATATAGAGAGAGAAAAACTTCAGCTTCGTGTGATTTTCAATTCTAACCCAAGACCTATTTATAGAAATCGCTTAGAACACCAAAGCGTAAAATTTAATATAATATTAATATATATATATAAATTTTCTACGCAACCTTTGAATCTGATTTCAAATTCTAACACATGTAAAATGAGGCTCACAAATCAAAAAAAACGTTTTTCTATTATAAAATAATTAAAACTTCCAAAATCAATTATTTTGAGCTTCTAACTTCAATAATTCACAATAAATAGCCCTTTTATCGAAAAATTCAAATCTCATGAGTTTTTTATAGGAAATTCAATTCTCTACAACTTTGCGTAAGAAGAAAGTTTTTCCAAATTCCAAACAGAAATTGACCGAAATCCACAAATGGGCGATTTTACAAAGCTATAATCAAATTTCACCAATAAATGGGGTCCACCGACATGTTTAATATGTTTTAAAACATTTTTTGGTAACAAAAATACTCCTCCTCCACATATACTCATATATCCCACATTCATCGTAAAAATATCATCAAGTAATATATTATTAAAATAATATATTTAAAAATGAATTATTTTATCGTAAAAAGATAAAATATTAATTTTCAACAATTGTCACTATAAAAATTTTCTCCATCTATATCCACATAAAATCAATATTTTCCTCATCATATGAATCAATAATTAATTATTCACAAATAATATTACGTAATCACAATATCGACAACCAGCAGCTCCTGTGAAAGCAGGGGCTTTTCAATAAGAATTTCTCCTTATCAAGCCGCAATTAGGTGACCAAACCTCTCCTTAGATGTAACTTTCTAGACATTGCCAATAATGTTATCTAATAATATTATTCAGATAATATGAATTATTGTCTCGATAATGAAAAATACCGTAATGACAATTATCAAAACAACAAAGAATATAAAATATCAACGCAAAGAATTATTGAATCAATAAAATAAAATATCGAATAAGAATTATCAGAACCATTATCGAGTAGTGCCTTCACGTAAGAATCAATAATTGGTGCAATACCGCAGCATCGCAAGCAATAACGCCAGACATCGTGTTTTAACCACCGGTATTCCAACAAAGGTAAATCAGAATAACTACGCCGCTATTTTTAAACAACTTATTTTTGTCGCTTTTCCTCCAATCGCTTCCGTTATGGGCTCCACACATGGTCATACTACTTGTCGCATTTAATATTCCCGACAAGATTTAATAATATTCCACAACCAAACGAATATTCTCCGACAATAATGAATATTATATCACCACTTGCTTATTTAAAATATTTATGATTTTACCCATAACTAACCACATTAATCAAATCCACCCTTACTATTTCAAAATAATAAATAAAGGAAATTCCTTTTATTTAAAAAAAATTCGGGTCTTACAACCTCCCTCCTTATGAAATTTCGTCCCTCGAAATTGACGTGACGCACTCGTGTTTCAAAAGATGAAAATACCTCGCTTTCATTTCGCTTTCCAACTCCCAAAGTCATTTCCTCAATAAAGATGGTTTCTCCACAAAACTTTAACTTGTGGTATAACCTCAGAGATATATGACATGTTCTTTCCTATCCAAGATCTTGACAAGTACCTCCTCATACGTTAAGTCTTCTACTATCTCGTCCTGCTTCTAACTCAATGACGTGGTTCGGTCATCCACATATTTACGTAACATCGATACGTGAAAAACGCATGAACACGCCATTATACTTGGCGGTAAAAACGAGTCTATAGGCCACGCTCCTATTCGATCGAGAATTTCAAATGGATTAATAAATCAAGGTTTGAGCTTTTCCTCACTTCACCGATTCTCGCTTTTGAAATAACAACTTCTTGCACCTCCTTCTTCAAATTCATCACCCGTGTGTAGTAGCTTAAATAAATTTTAACTTTATCGATTAAAGTCGATTATACTCAGATATCATCACGCAAGTACCTAGAGTTTTCATCTCCATCTCTATTATTTGTAAATTATACTGAAATTAGTTTTTGACAATATCGTACTCAGATTTGTATACGATCTTCTACTCAACACGCCACCACCACGCTCGCTTTCCAGATGGCATGGTCGTAATACGTGTCGAAATGAGTCTCCTCTCGAGTTCTTCAAGCTCTTCCCACATTCTTTGCTCCATTCGAATTTTGTATCTCTACGAGTCACCAAGTTAATGGAATAGCGATTCGAGAATATCCTTCAACTAATCTCCGATAATAACCAACTAAGCCTAGAAAGCTACATATTTCGATTACCGACTTAGGTTGTTCTCAACCGCGACTCATATCCCAATCTTGATAAGACGTTACAATGACACCTATCGCTTTACTATCGCATCTAATATGGTGTCCCCTACGAGAGTCCGCTTTGCATTCCACAAAGGAAGTCACCAGATAGAGGCTCTCTGTATCAACTTCTACAATTGGGTTTTAACTCCTCAAGTTCAATAGAGCCATTCGATATGAGATTTTAGAAATGGGTTTTGTACCGGATTTAAAGTCGATACAAATTCAATATCACGCCCGGGAGTAGCCAAGAAATTCTTCAGAAATACGCCAGAAAAAATCAATAACAACAGAAATATTATTCAAATCGACGTGTCTTTATTCAAATCCATAACATGGACTAAGAAAACTTGACATTCGCTTTTCAATAAACAAATGGCTTTATAATTTAATATGAAAGAGTTTGACTTCAATGGTTTGGTTGTTTGAATTCAATAATAGTTGCTTAAGAATATGAAAACTAACAACCTTACGAAAGCAATCAATTTTGGTATGATGAGTAGTTAACCTTAAAATCACATCAAAAACAAATATCTCTATAGAAATAAGGTTAATGTGTAATGTGATAGTGCCAACCTCAATCAAGCAAGATTTCTAAACAACTGATGTAATAAAAGTTTCTCTTAACTGAGTCTCCACAGATAGTCAAAGTCTAATTTCTCCGTAGTCAAATTCAAACGCTGAACGCAAGCAAGAGAGATAAAAGAATGGGTAGAACCAGATTCAATAAGGTATAAACTTCGCAAGAATTTATAATTAACTAACCTGCTAACTTCGTCGTCGTTACTCGCTTTTGAGAAGTCACGAAAAAACGCTTTTCCAAAGAATCGCCGACTTTCGACTTTTCAGATCCGCCTCGTGCCAACGTCCCCAACCGGACTTGATTTCGCTTATAGACAAAATCGAACTATGTGACCGCTTTTTCCACAACTAAAACATACCTTAGAAGACTTTGAACAGCTTTGACCTTATATGTCCCTCTCTCCGTGATCAGAAGATCTAACCGACGATTGTTCTCTTCCCTAGAATTTGTTGTCGGTGTCGATGCTACGCCGACGCCTTCCCGCCATCGTTAAATCTTCTTTTTAGATTGACATCTCTTTCCATAATATCAACGCTGTCGTAAGCTTTTTTTATCCATGCATCACTCATTCTCACTGCTCGCTTATTTCTTCTTTCAAATTTCGATTCCAAATTTTATCATCTTATACTCGCCAAAGAGTGCTTCGCTCAAGATCACATATCGGGTAACACAAGCTTGAATCGTTGATCCTTTTGCTCCACGATCGCCTCGCAATTCTTCAAATTTCTTTTCTAACTCATAAATACGATTTTGCAATTCTACATTTTGATCATAAAATACCTCTAATAAACTCTCCTCGTGTACCTCTTCTTCCTCTTCTTCCTCACTCTCACCGTTACCTCATGGACTATCTCTAAAAAACTATCAATTCTTCACTCACCACATGGATATCTCTAATTCCTTCTTCACCGACATCACATTATCCTCGATCATGATTAGAGGTGTTCCACGATTTCATTCACTCCATTGTTAACGCTCTCAAAGAGCCCATTCTTAAAAACTATCATAAAACAAGGGTTAATTAAGGAAATCAATATATCACATAATATCCCTATATACCGACCAACTAACAAATAAGCTTAGTAGACACACTAGCGAAGGATTTACTCTGCCTCTCCTCCTAGTTCTATTCCCCGATCTCCGCCAGAGATCATATCCCTAAGCTCGATACCAACCGTGACGCCCCAAAATAGGTCCATTCCATCCAACCCATTCTCGAGTCGCCAAATACATGGTACGTAAATAACTACAACTTTATTATTACAACATATAAAACTATATGAGTTTAAATACGATATTGCCATCTGACAATATCCACACGCAAATAAATCCCCATCATAATTATTGATACATTATTTTACAAAATGGTGAGGACTACTAAACAACTCTCCCTAGAACTTTCATTCCATACCCCGACTGCACTCGCTATATTCTCGCCTCCCGAGAAGAAAAAAATGGAACAAAAGGAAAAGGGTGAGCTCGACTAGCCCAAGAAAGAATATTACGACTAAGATAATATACAACAAATTATCGTTAGTCTTCAACAGGAAAAATATAATAGAAATACAATAGACAACAAGTTTTAAATCAATATTCGCAGCTGAAAATAATTCATTCATTAAGAGTTAAGTAGAGAATGCAAACTACTATCTTCTATGTATGAATTTTAAAGTTCATCGCCTATTTTTATCCCCGTAACATCAATCAATATATATCCGATCAAATATTCATCCTCGCACTACAAAAAAGCCAAGGACATTCACCAAATGGTCATGTTCATCTAAACACTGCTCATCTTTGCACTACGCCCAAAGATATTCATCGAAATCATTCATCTTTGCACTACGCCAAAGATATTCATCGAAATCATTCATCTTTGCACTACAAAGCCAAAGATATTCATCATAAATCATTCATCTTTTTGCACTACAAAAGCCAAAGATATTCAATAATATCATCATTTAAGACCGAGGATGATGAAAATATTTTTAAAGAAACGAATCCAAAGGAAACAAAATGACAAGGATTAAGGATTAAGGATTCGTATTTGTTTTATCCACGCCCAAAAAATACCTCAAAAATAATCATAGTGGTGTAAAATTCAAGAATGATCAAAACATGGATACAATCAAAGCTAGTATCCATAATAGATATTTTGGACAAAAAGAAGAAATTTCATTTTTCTCGATGAATAGTGTCGTGAATAAAGTCAGATACGTAATAAAGGCCGTGATACGTGAATAAGAAACTCCACACCAAAAGATAGAAATTTCACAAAAAACATCTTCACGCTTCGTGAATAAGACTCGTAATAAGAATCATGAATAAGAATGAATAAGAATCATGAATAAGAACTCATGAATAAGAATCATGAATAAGAAACCCCGATATGAAAAAGTTCCAAATTTGATAAAAAGTTCCAACTAATATTTCAAAGATAATGATATTGAAGAAATAATATCATTTGAGAAGAAAATAACATCCCTTACCTCGAAAGACAAGATTTAGTCAAAAAACACCTGATATAAAGCTATGACTTGAACTTTCACCGATAGCAGCAATACTCAAAGTATACTCAAAATACTCACAAGAATACGCCGATAATATATAGAGAGAAAACTTCAGCCGTGTGATTTTCAATTCTAACCCAAGACCTATTTATAGAAATCGCTAGAACACCAAAGCGTAAAATTTAATATAATATTAATATATATATATAAATTTTCTACGCAACCTTGAAATCTGATTTCAGCCAACTAACACATGTAAAATGAGGCTCACAAATCAAAAAAAAACGTTTTTCTATTAAAAATAATTTAAACTTCCAAAATCAATTATTTTGAGCTTCTAAACTTCAATAATTCACAATAAATAGCCCTTTTATCGTAAAAAAATTCAAATCTCATGAGTTTTTATAGGAAATTCAATTCTCTACAACTTTACAGAAGAAAGTTTTTCCAAATTCCAAACAAAATTGACCAAAATCCACAAATGGGCGATTTTACAAAGCTATAATCAAATTTCAAACCAATAAATGGGGTCCACCGACATGTTTAATATGTTTTAAACATTTTTGTAACAAAATACTCCTCCTCCACATATACTCATATATCCCACATTCATCGTAAAATATCATCGTTAATATATTATTAAAATAATATATTTAAATGAATTATTTTATCGTAAAAAGATAAAATATTAATTTTCAACAATTGTCACTATAAAAATTTTCTCCATCT
This sequence comes from Panax ginseng, assembly GCA_020205605.1. Lineage (NCBI taxonomy): Eukaryota > Viridiplantae > Streptophyta > Magnoliopsida > Apiales > Araliaceae > Panax > Panax ginseng. The sequence goes on from CM035139.1 coordinate 136,674,838, forward strand.
ATATCCACATAAAATCAATATTTTCCTCATCATATGAATCAATAATTAATTATTCACAAATAATATTACAGTAATCACAATATCGACAACCAGTGCGCCCTGTGAGCAGGGGCTTTCCAATAAGAATTTCTCCTCATCAAGCCGCAATTAGTGACCAAACCTCTCCTTAGATGTAACTTTCTAGACATTGCCAATAATGTTATCTAATAATATTATTCAGATAATATGAATTATTGTCTTCGATAATGAAAAAATACCGTAAATGACAATTATCAAACAACAAAGAATATAAAATATCAACGCAAAGAATTATTGAATCAATAAAATAAAATATCGAATAAGAATTATCGTAACCATTATCGAGTAGTGCCTTCACGTAAGAATCAATAATTGGTGCAATACCGCAGCTACATCGCAAAGCAATAACGCCAGACATCGTGTTTTTAACCACCGGGTATTCCAACAAAGGTAAATCTGAATAACTACGCCGCTTATTTTTAAACAACTTATTTTTGTCGCTTTCTTCCTCCAATCGCTTCCGCATGGGGCCCACACATGGTCAAGCTACTTGTCATTTAATTTAATATTCCCCGACAAAGATTTAATATTCCACGACCAAACGAATATTCTCCAATAATAATGAATATTATATCACCACTTGCTTATTTAAAATATTTATGATTTTACCCATAACTAACCACATTAATCAAATCCACCCTTACTATTTCAAAATAATAAATAAAGGAAATTCCTTTTATTTAAAAAATTTTGGGGTCTTACAACCTCCCTCCTTATGAAATTTCGTCCTCGAAATCGACGACGCACTGGTGTTTCAAAAGATGAAAATACTCGCTTTCATTTCCGCTTCCAACTCCCGTGTCATTTCCTCAATAAGCATGGTTTCTCCACAAAACTTTAACTTGTGGTATAACCTCGGACATATAGACATGTTCTTTCCTATCCAAGATCTTGACAAGTACCTCCTCATACGTTAAGTCTTCTACTATCTCGTCCTGGCTTCTAACTCAATGACGTGGTTCGGTCGTCCACATATTTACGTAACATCGATACGTGAAAAACGCGTTATGAACACGCCACCATACTTGGCGGTAAAACGAGTCTATAGGCCACGCCTCCTATTCGATCGAGAATTTCAAATGGATTAATAAATCAAGGTTTGAGCTTTCCTCACCTCACCGATTCTCGCTTTTGAAATAACAACTTCTTGCACCTCCTTCTTCAAATTCATCACCCGCAGTAGCTTGCTTAAATAAATTTTAACTTTATCGATTAAAGTCGATTATACTCAGATATCATCACGCGGGTACCTAAAGTTTTCATCTCCATCTCTATTATTTGTAAATTATAATGAAATTAGTTTTTGACAATATCGTACTCAGATTTGATATATGATCTTCTACTCAACACGCCGCCACCACCTCGCTTCGTAGCATGGTCGTAACACGTATCGAATGAGTCTCCTCTCGAGTTCTTCAAGCTCTTCCCACATTCTTTACTCCATTCGAATTTTGTATCTCTACGAGTCACCAAGCGTAATGGAATAGCGATTCGAGAATATCCTTCAACGAATCTCCGATAATAACCAACTAAGCCTCAGAAAGCTACGATTTTCGATTACCGATTTAGGTTGTTCTCAATCGCGACTCATATCCCAATCTTGATAAGACGTTACAATGACACCTATCGCTTTACTATCGCATCGAATATGGTGTCCCCACGAGAGTCCGGGCTTCGTGCATTCCACAAAGGAAGTCACCAGATAGAGGCTCGTATCAACTTCTACAAATTGGGTTTTTAACTCCTCAAGTTCAATAGAGCCATTCGATATGAGATTTTAGAAATGGGTTTTGTAACGATTTAAAGTCGATACAAATTCAATATCACGCCCGGGAGTAAGCCAAGAAATTCTTCAGAAATACGCCAGAAAAATCAATAACAACAGAATATTATTCAAATCGACGTGTCTTTATTCAAATCCATAACATGGACTAAGAAAACTTGACATTCGCTTTTCAATAAACAAATGGCTTTATAATTTAATATGAAAGAGTTTGACTTCAATGGTTTGGTTGTTTGAATTCAATAATAGTTGCTTAAGAATATGAAAACTAACAACCTTACGAAAAGCAATCAATTTTGGTATGATGAGTAGTTAACCTTAAAATCACATCAAAAAATAAATATCTCTATAGAAATAAGGTTAATGTGTAATGTGATAGTGCCAACCTCAATCAAGCAAGATTTCTAAACAACTGATGTAATAAAAGTTTCTCTTAACTGAGTCTCCACAGATAGTCAAAGTCTAATTTCTCCGTAGTCAAATTCAAACGCTGAACGCAAAGCAAAGAGATAAAAGAATGGGTAGAACCAGATTCAATAAGGTATAAACTTCAAGAAATTTATAATTAACTAACCTGCATAACTTCGTCGTAAGTTACTCGCTTTTGAGAAGTCACGAAAAACGCCTTTCAAAGAATCGCCGACTTTGACTTTTCTCAGATCCGCCTCGTGCCAACGTCCCAACCGGACTTGATTTCGCTTATAGACACAAAATCGAACTATGTGACCGCCTTTTCCACAACTAAAACATACCTTAGAAGACTTTGAACAGCTTTGACCTTATATGTCCCTCCTCTCCGCTTCAGAAGAGCATCTAACCGACGATTGTTCTCTTCCCCTAGAATTTGTTGTTGGTGTCGATGCTACCGCCGACGCCTTCCCGCCATCGTTAAATCTTCTTTTTTTTAGATTGACATCTCTTTCCATAATATCAACGCTGTCATATGGCTTTTTATCCATGCATCACTCATTCTCACTGCTCAGCTTATTTCTTCTTTCACCAGATTCCACTTTTTATCATCTTATACTCGCCAAAGAGTGCTTCGCTCAAGATCACATATCGGTAACACAAGCTTGAATCGTTGCATCCTTTTGCTCCACGATCGCCTCGCAATTCTTCAAATTTCGCTTCTTCTAACTCATAAATACGATTTTGCAATTCTACATTTTGATCATAAAATACCTCTAATAAACTCTCCTCGTGTACCTCTTCTTCCTCTTCTCACTCTCTCACCGCTACCTCATGACTATCTCTCTAAAAAGCAACTATCAATTCTTCACTCACCACATGGATATCTCTAATTCCTTCTTCACCGACATCACATTATCCCGATTGGCGATTAGAGGTGTTCCACGATTTCATTCACTCCATCATTAACGCTTCTCAGCAGCATTCCCATTCTTAAAACTATCATAAAACAAGGGTTAATTAAGGAAATCAATATATCACATAATATCCCTATATACCGACTAACTAACAAATAAGCTTAGGTAGACACACTAGCGAAAGGATTTACTCGCCTCCCCTCCTAGTTCTATTCCCCATCTCCGCCAGAGATCATATCCCTAAGCTCGATACCAACCGTGACGCCTCCAAAATAGGTCCATTCCATCCAACCCATTCTCGAGTCGCCAAATACATGGTACGTAAATAACTACAACTTTATTATTACAACATATAAATCGTGAGTTTAAATACGATATTGCCATCTAGACAATATCCACACGCAAAATAAATCCCCATCATAATTATTGATACATTATTTTACAACAATGGTGAGGACTACTAAACAACTCTCCCTAGAACTTTCATTCCATACCCCGACTGCACTCGCTATATTCTCGCCTCCCGAGAAGAAAAAATGGAACAAAAAGGAAAAGGGTGAGCTCGACTAGCCCAAGAAGAATATTATGACTAAGATAATATACAACAAATTATCGTTAGTCTTCAACAGGAAAAATATAATAGAATACAATAGACAACAAGTTTTAAATCAATATTCGCAGCTGAAATAATAATTCATTAGAAGAGTTAAGTAGAGAATGCAAACTACTATCTTCTATGTATGAATTTTAAAGTTCATCGCCTATTTTTATCCCCGTAACATCAATCAATATATATCCTGATCAAATATTCATCCTCGCACTACGTGCCAAGGACATCCACCACTTGGTCATGTTCATCTAAACACTGCTCATCTTTGCACTACGCCCAAAGATATTCATCGAAATCATTCATCTTTGCACTACGCCAAAGATATTCATCGAAATCATTCATCTTTGCACTACGTGCCAAAGATATTCATCATAAATCATTCATCTTTGCACTACAGTGCCAAAGATATTCCATAATATCATCATTTAAGACCGAGGATGATGAAAATATTTTTAAAGAAACGAATCCAAAGGAAACAAAATGACAAGGATTAAGGATTAAGGATTCGTATTTGTTTTATCCACATCCAAAAATACCTCAAAAATAATCATAGTGGTGTAAAATTCAAGAATGATCAAAACATGGATACAATCAAAGCTAGTATCCATAATAGATATTTTGGACAAAAAGAAGAAATTTGGTTTTTGGATGAATAGTGTCAGATTCGTGAATAGTGCCAGATACGTGAATAGTACTCTCCGACACCAAAAGATAGAAATTTCACAAAAAACATCTTCACGCTTCGTGAATAAGATTCGTGAATAAGAACTCGTGAATAATAAGAACTCATGAATAAGAACTCATGAATAGTAACCCCGATATGAAAAAGTTCCAAATTTGATAAAAAGTTCCAACTAATATTTCAAAGATAATGATATCAAGAAATAATATCATTTGAGAAGAAAATAACATCCCTTACCTCGAAAGACAAGATTTCTAAATAAAACACCTGATATAGGCTATGACTTGAACTTTCACCGTATAGCAATACTCAAAGTATACTCAAAATACTCACAAGAATACGCCGATAATATAGAGAGAGAAAACTTCAGCTTCGTGTGATTTTCAATTCTAACCCAAGACCTATTTATAGAAATCGCTAGAACACCAAAGCGTAAAATTTAATATAATATTAATATATATATTAAGTTTTCTACGCAACCTTTGAATCTGATTTCAAGCCAACTAACACATGTAAAATGAGGCTCACACATCAAAAAAACGTTTTTCTATTATAAAATAATTAAAACTTCTAAAAATCAATTATTTTGAGCTTCTAACTTCAATAATTCACAATAAATAGCCCTTTTGCCGTAAAAATTCAAATCTCATGAGTTTTTATAGGAAATTCAATTCTCTACAACTTTAAATAAGAAAGTTTTTCCAAATTCCAAACAAAATTGACCAAATCCACAAATGGGCGATTTTACAAAGCTATAATCAAATTTCACCAATAAATGGGGTCCACCGACATGTTTAATATGTTTTAAACATTTTTGGTAACAAAATATTCTCCTCCACATATACTCATATATCCCACATTCATCGTAAAAATATCATCAAGTAATATATTATTAAAATAATATATTTAAATGAATTATTTTATCGTAAAAAGATAAAATATTAATTTTCAACAATTGTCACTATAAAAATTTTCCCATCTATATCCACATAAAATCAATATTTTCCTCATCATATGAATCAATAATTAATTATTCACAAATAATATTACGTAATCACAATATTGACAACTGTGCGCTCCTGTGAAGAGGGGGCTTTTCAATAAGAATTTCTCCTTATCATCGCCGCAATTAGGTGACCAAACCTCTCCTTAGATGTAACTTTCTAGACATTGCCAATAATGTTATCTAATAATATTATTCAGATAATATGAATTATTGTCTCGATAATGAAAAAATACCGTAAATGACAATTATCAAACAACAAAGAATATAAAATATCAATGCAACAAATATTGAATCAATAAAATAAAATACCGAATAAGTAATTTATCGTAACCATTATCGAGTAGTGCCTTCACGTAAGAATCAATAATTGGTGCAATACCGCAGCTATCGCGGCAATAACGCCAGACATCGTGTTTTAACCACCGGTATTCCAACAAAGGTAAAATCTCAGAATAACTACGCCGCTATTTTTAAACAACTTATTTTTGTCGCTTTTCTTCCTCCAATCGCTTTCGCTATGGGCCCACACATGGTCAAAGCCGGCAGCATTTAATATTCCCCGACAAAGATTTAATATTCCACGACCAAACAATATTCTCCGACAATAATGAATATTATATCACCACTTGCTTATTTAAAATATTTGCGTGATTTTACCCATAACTATCCACATTAATCAAATCCAACCCTTACTATTTCAAAATAATAAATAAAGAGAAAAATAAATTTCATTTATTAATAATTTGGGGTCTTATAATTAGGATAAAATAGTCCTAATTAGCAAATAATGATTCATGATTAGAAATTATGATATAATTAGAAGCCCTAATTATAATTAGAAATCAAAATTTTCTATTTTTAAAATTTAATTAGAAAATTTTTGAAATCCAAGTTGCTAAATATTTGAGGGTTAAAACCTAAACCCTAAAAATGTCCAAACCCTAAACCCTAACAAACCCTAAAACCTAAGGATTTCATCTAATGCAAAAATCTTGAAAAAATTGGAAATGACCATAATGCCCCATTGTGTATTTATATAAGCTAACTTGTGAGAATTGCAAAGTCTTTAGTTGTTAACCTAACCTTGACTTTGTATAACCTACAAACACAACACATCAGCCTATATGCTAGCCATTTCATCAAAATTCATTGCACTTGTTGATTATATAAGATTTGGAGAGAGAAAAAGTTTATAATTTTGCTTATTTTTCACCAAAGCTCTCACCAACTCTTATATCTCTTTCAACCTCCGAAAATTTCTAAGTATTCAGTCCCTAACTCAGCCCCTAGATCAATCATAAACAGATTGGAGAGCCAAGAATAAAAATCAAAGCATAAAAGGTACAAAACCCTAATTTTGAAATCCTTCAATTCCTTGTTAAATGTTGTAATTGATTGGTCAAAGTTGTGTAATAGGGTGTCAATTGATGTTCTGGGTGGATAAATCATGAACCCATAACATCAAAGTGCACGATTTTAAATTTTTAGCAAATTTGGAAAATGAGAAAATTTGTGTCTGACATCCATATGTCAGAGGCTCTAAATCCGTGTGTGTTATGTGTTTTTAATGTTTAAAGCTTGTAACATGTAGTTTGTTATGTGGTTTTTAAGATGTAAAAAGAATCAAGTCCATATCTGGTGTAGATTAAACGTTATAGATGGTCAAACATGGTTGACCGTTCACGTTTTCTGGATTTCTGGGCAAACCCATAATTTCCAGATTCTGACAATGACTTTTGAGGTCTTTAATCTTGCTTCTGTTATGATGTTTGGTCATGTTGTTGCTTTAAAGTTGTATTCTGACATGAGACATACACTATAAAAGCTTTAGATCACCCAGATCTATAACCGGATCGTAGTAATTATCGGTCAAACATGCGTTGACCAGCACGCTGATGAATGTTTCTGGAAAAACCCAGATTTTCAAGAACACGTTTTGACCCCTAGATTGACCGAGCTAAATCTTTTGTTTGTGGTGCTAATTTGATGATATGAGGATATATAATTATAGCCTAACATCTCTTCTACAAGATGAGACCACCAGATCACATAAACCAAACCCAGAAGATTAATATTTAAAGCTTCAAATGCAGACACTCGAACTGCCTTGGGTTTCTGGGTTGCCCAGAAAACCCAGGCGTGCTCTGACAAGGTTTTTGATTACCCAGATCTTGCTGTTTTGTTGTTGGATGGCCATGTTATCGATTGATAATAATATTAGTACACTTATACTACATAACTATCAGCATTAGCAGACCAGAAATCAAGTGTAGCATGGATTAAATATTGGTCAAAGTAGCAACCTCGAAGTCTGACAAGGATTTCTGGGCAGACACCAAGAACATCAAGAACACATTTAGCGACAGATTTGTCACCTAAGCTACCTTTAGCGACAGATAAATTAGAAAATTAATTATTTTAATAAATAAATTGAAATAAATGATTTTAAATTATTAAAAATACATAATAAATTATGAAAAAATTATTTTAAAGCTTGAAAAATAGTTTTTAATTATTTTGGATATATTTCAAAAATATTTAATATTTTTGGGAATATAAAAGGTATTTATTTATTTAATTATAATATTAAATAAATTATGAAAAATAGTTTTTTAATTCATGAAAAATCATGAAAAATAATATTATGGTAAAAGAAAATATTTTAAGTTATTTTTGATGACTTTTAATATTTTATGATAAATTTCATTAATATTTTAATATTAATGGTAATTAATTTATTTAATAAATATATTAAATAAATTAAGGAAAAATAGAATTAATGTTTTAAAATCATTTAAAAATGATTTAAGTATTATAAAAATATTTTAAGTTATAAAATATAACTTTTGATATTTTGGCATGAAAATATTAATATTTTAATATTAATATTAATTATCGATAATGGATTTAAGTGTTTAAAATCAAATAATTATGATTTTAAGGTATTAAAATATTTTGAAATATTATAATTATATTATAATATTATGTTATGATTTTTATTAATATTTTATATTAAATGGATAATAATGATTAAGGAATTATGTGGTATTTAATTCATATAAATACGATATTAATAATTGGGAAATCATGATAAATGGTAATAATTATCCAAAATTATTACGAGTCTAGGAAAATGTTTTGATCGCTAAGAAAATTATCTGTGATAATTGTTAAGGGTTAAGCGAGTTTAACCGAACTTAAACTCGAGTATTGTCCAACTAGATCGCTTGGGATGATAGAATTGTGTCGGCTTTTAAGTCGATTTGAAATAGTTTGACACGATGCTAAGTCTTATGTCTTTGTATAGACTTATAGGGTTATGTGTTATGTGTTTAGGTTATTCTGTATTTAGATATAACAATATTATACCGTGATTCTAATATTGGAGATCTATATTATTAATATTAGGTCTTCTGTAAAGCGTTATAAATTGCGTTACAGTAATCAACGCCTCGTGCAAGTTTGTATTTACTTAACTCTAATAAGAGTGTTTTATTCAAGCTTATGGTTAATCATTCTTTGATTGCCATGAAAATTGTACTCTGTACATCTTGCATGTATAAGTCGTGTATGAAAGGTCGATCACCTTCATTACCAGCTTGGTTCGAAATGTTTGTTCATGTTTAAAACTTGTTCACCAAAAAATTTGTTCGTGCTAGTTCTCAATTATATTGATGAATTATAGCAAGCCCATTATTCACACTCTTCAATCATGATATATCCTTATATTGTTGTATTTAAACTTGCTGGGCAACTTTCATGCTCACCCTTGCTATATCATGATAAAACATTGTAGATAAGACGAAAGCGTTCGGATACAGGAAATGATTAAAACCAAGTTCAACTGAGTTATAAAGTGCATGACTAGTTTGTAATAAGCGTATTGTGATAAATATTGTTATGTAATAAATAGTTTATGAAATGTGTATAAGTTAAGGTTACTCGACCTTGGGGAATAGTGTGTAATGTAATGTATAAATAATTTATGTTTATATCTTCCGCAAACAGTCATAGAAAGATTAGCGAACCGAATCATGCATGATTTGGGGCCCGGGTTCGGGACGCCATGCTTGGTATCAAAGTCATTGGTTATGAAGCTTAGGTAGGAATACCTGAGACCAATAACCGCAGTGATTAGGATAAGATCTAACTCACATAAAGTTAGTTGGTCGGTAAGATTCAAAGATGAATCTCGGCGAGTTGTTAAGATACAGAGTTCCCTAACTCGTAATAAGGTTGAATGTATGGTGAATAGATAAAGTCTAAAAGACTAAAAGTTCAGTGATAGGAGATCGTAAAACAAAACGATCATAGTCATAGAATTGAATCGTAATATATACGATGAGATCACCCCGTGATCTGTTAAGGTTATGACAGCCAGAAAGAATCAATCTGATGATTGAAAAGTTTAAAGCATGATTGCTGTGTGAATGGTACAACCTTCAAAAAGGATTATGAATACTGGATTAAATGAAATTGGTTATTGTGAATGGTGGTTAAGATTAGGTGGGGATTTCAATGAGGACTCATGTCGGCGGCTGAGTTGTATGATTCCTTGTATGGGCGGGGAATTTGTACTTGGTTTTAGAATCACTTAGCTTCCTGGTCGATGTAGTGGTTAGGTTGATCAATTCTTTGTATGGGCGGGGAATTGGCCGCTTAGCTTCCTATATTGATTAGTGGCCGAGTTTGTTTTGACAACCACTTAGTTTCCGCATTGATAATCATTGAAATGTTTGTGTCGCTTATTTGCTATATGCAAAGTTAAGAGGGTGATTCCTTTCTCATGTGTATAACAAATAGATAGGTTATAGGTAGAGAACATAGGTTAAGTACGAGTTCTTAGAACCCATACTTATGTGACATTATTGACTTATAGTTATATGAAATGTTTGTGAACCCCTCAAATGAATGGACGCCAAAGGTCCGACTAGGGTAAGTTCAGAAACTCATATAATTGTGGCAAAGTTATGAACTCATAAGTGTGGTTTTATGAACTCGGTATATAGTTAATGTGAATGGAGTGTTAAGGATAATAGGAATAGATAGAATGTTTAAGCAAATGATCATTAGTGGAGATTTAGGTTTTCCTAAACTCCTAGCTATACTAAACTTAGATATTTTGACATCAAGCTAAATACGCACTATGTGCCTTTTAAATTTTTTATTTTTTTTTAATTATCACTTATGTACCATTTGACCTGGTGCAGAGATGATAAAAATGATGGAGTCATCAATGCAAAGATTACTTAGTGTGAATTTGACTTAAAGTCACTATTCCATTATGGTATAATGTAGTATGACAAAATCACCAAATGATTTAAATCCTCAACCTGGATCAGTAAATACGATGCGGCATCATGACGTCATTCTCAAAAATGTTTTCAAAAAAACTCCAAATGTTTTTATTGAAAGAAATTTCCCAAACCAAATTGTTTTGTTGTGGAATCAAATAAGACTGAGGTAAATAAGGTATAAACTTCGCTAGAGTTTATGATAAGCTTACCCGTGATGACCTCGTCTGGGTTCCTTGCTTTTTGGGAGGTCACGGCAAACGCTCTCCCTTGCACTACTGGCTTTGACTTTTCTGGGACGTCCTTTGGTGCCTCCATCCTAGCTGAACTTGTCTTCGGTGAACGACAAAATCGGGCTAGGTGACCTTCTCTTCCACAATTATAATATGCTTTGGACGGCATCGCGCAGTTTGGACTGATGTGTCCCTCCCTTCCGCATTTGAAGCATATGATAGGTGGTCGTTCTCCTTCCTTAACAACGGGTGCTGGTGCTGACGTCTTTCCATCATTGTTGAATCTCTTCTTCTTGAAATGTCCATTCTTATTGTTTTGGCCATGATTACCACCGAAGTGGTTACCATTTCTAGCATGTTGATTCCCTCCAAGCTTATTGTCACCGCTTCGATGACTGCTATCACTAGTATTATCATTTTGCCGGCTGCTCTCTTTTGGTTGGGTTAACTCATTATCGAGCTCCAATAATTGAGCCCTATTAACAACATCTGAATACAAACACAGTTTATGAGAGATAAGATTTTGAAGTATCTCGGGTTTCAAACCTCTTAGAAACATTCGAGTCATTCTCTCCTCATTATCAACCAAATGGGATGCAAACCGGGATAACTCGACAAACTTGACTTCGTACTGCGACACGGTCATGTTGTTTTGCTCCAGCTTGATGAATTCTACCTCTTTCATATGACAAATACTTTTGGGAAAGTACTTGTCGTTGAACAGTTCTTGGAACTTCTCCCAAGACATCTTCAAGCAAGGCAGGGTTGAGTACGCTTTTACGATTCCCACCAAGAATCGCCTCGCATAACATGAAGGTGGCAAAGGGAACCTTTTTCTCCTTGGATCATCCCAAGACATCAAATATCTTGTTGATCTGCTTTATCCACGTCTCCGTCTTAAATGGTTTTGGCTCTCCAAAAAACTTCGGTGGTCCCAGTTCCTTGAACTTCTTAGCGGTGACCGTTCGAGAGTTGCCAGTGTTTCCACCTACATTTTGGACAGGAGTCGCTCTTGCCTGAGGTTGCATGAATTGCATAAAGCCTCTGAACATTCCATCGTTCATCATCTGGTCCATGTTGTTGTTTGCTTGAGGATTGTCGCCTTCCTGATGCACATTATCATGATTATTGATCTGTGGAGACTCAACGGTCTCCTATGCTCCATTGATGTTCTCAACATTCTCGGATGTCATTTTCAAATACTGCCACAAAACAAGGGTTAATTAACATATCACATATTATCCCTATACTCTGATCGACCAATTAAATACCAAATAAACTTAGGTAGGTCATACTAGTGAAGGAATTCCCCGTCTCTCCTCTCCTAGTTCTTGTCTCACATCTTAGCCAGGGATCATATCCCTAAGCTTTGATACCAACTGTGACGCCCCCAAAATAGGTATACATCACCCATCTTGAGTCGCCAAATACATGGAACAAAATTCAAATACAACTTAATTATACAACAGTCGTGTAAAATACGACAAAACATATACTGTGAGTTTTAATACAAATATTGTCATCTAGACAATATCCACACTCAATTGAGTCCTCATTACATTTATTATCACACTATTTAACAGAATAGTGGGGACTACTAATGCTATTATCCGGATCACACCCGCTCCCCGACTAGTCCCTCGCTACGTTCTCATTTCATGAAGAGAACAATGAAAGTAAAAGGGTGAGCTCAACTAGCCCAAAGAAGAAATATTATGACTAATATAATACGTATAATAAATTATCGTTAGCCTTCAATAAAGAAGTTAAACTAATACAAGATAACAAACATCAAGTTTAACTGTAGCGGAACAAGCAATCCATTAAAAGAGTCAAGTAGAGAATAAAATCTACTATCTTTTATGATTTAAAAGGTTTTTCATCACCTTTTATCGCTGGGACTCAGCTTAATAAATAATCCACATCATCCCTGCACTACGGCCAAGGATATTCATCACTATCACAACCATAAATTATCCATGCACTATGGGCCAAGGATATTCGTGTATTCATCAATGGTCATGATCATGCCAACAACTGTCCATCAATGCACTACGGGCCAATGAGGAATTTTACCACATCATTTATAACATTACAGTCATGATTATACCGATTAATCTCTGGTCATAATCATACCAAGTCCATCTATGCACAACAGGCCACAAGATGACTTTCAACATAATATAAACATGAGGATGATGACAATGATATAAGAATTCAATAAAACAAGTTCAAGAATTAATTTATCCAGGAACTAATAAAGTCCAAGTTGTAAACATGATACTTCTTTGTAGAGTAAAATTCATGAATGCTCAGAAGAATATTTCCATGAAAAGATACTGTATAAAGCGCAAATATCAAGGATATTCCACTAATTTCATGGAATATAGAAGTCAAAACTTTAACCAACTGAGTATAATAAAGAATGGAATAACAAAAGAAATCACCAGGCATGCGATAGATCGCATGCATGAGTTATTCCAATGTAATAATAAATAATGGAACCAGTCATGGGTAAATGCACATACGAGATATTCCAATGAATAATAAATAATCTAACTGTGTCAAAGCGAAATTAAGACCGAAGCGGGATGTTCCAACAGAATAATAAATAACGGAACTGGTCATGCGAAAACGCATGCATGACGGGATGTTTCAAATGTAATAATAAAGAATTTCACCATGTATGCGGTTGATTGACATGACAAGTTATTCCAACATAATGATAAAGAATGGAATAATAGAAGAATTTCACCAAGTATAGGGTATACCACAGCGTATAAAAGTTATTCCAATGTAATAAAAAAAATAGAATAACAGAAGTTCTCTTCATGAATACGAAAAGAAATAATACCCCTTACCTTAGAACAATGCGGATATAGGAGTAGTGAAGTAGCGAGATACTTTTCTTCTTTCTCTCTATAGTTTCTCTCTCTAGAGTTTCAGTGAATTTGTAAGAAATAATGAAGGAATAAGCTTCTATTTATAGGAGAATGGACTGAATAGTAACTAATTCCTGAACAGTCCAGATTGATTTACTTTTAAACGGATGGTCCAGATTGGTTTACTATAAAATATTCTAATAAAACAAAATCTTTTAAATAAAATATAATATATTCTATTTATAATCTAATAAAACGAATAACTTTATAAAAGTATTCTGTTTTATATAAAAAATTTTACTATGCAAAACACTATGCATGCACTATGCAAATACTATGCATAATAAAATATAATATATTCTATTTATAGTCTAATAAAATGAATAACTTTATAAAAGTATTTTGTTTTATATAAAAAACTTTTCTGTTTTATTACATTAATAATACTAATATAACAAAACTTCATCATCATTATTATAATTCACACTATTAATCGACCAGGTCGTTCTCAGGAAAGAGGGGGCTTTCCAATAAGGATTTCTCCCTATTGGCGCGCAATTAGGTGACCAAACCTCTCCTTGGCAGAACTTCTAGACATCGTTAATATTGTAAATAATAATATTAATAAATTCGTCGTCTCAATTATTGATTTAATAATATATAAAATATTGACAATAATTGAATCAATTAACGTGAGATACTATGCAACAATTACTAAAGCAATAATTGAACAAAACTGAGTGACTTCTCACGTAAGCATCAATAATCAATACCGTGTACTACTATGCAACCACGCGTATTCTGTGCATTTCTTAAACACCGTGTTTCAATGATTAACGATAAAACTTTCGCCGTTATTTTCATAAAATATTTTTGTCATTTTCTCAATCCGACAATAATTCTGTTGTGGGGTCCACCAATGATTGTGCCATCGTACGAATATTCCCTGTTAAAACGAATATTCCCCGACCAATCGAATATTATATAACAACTTGCGAACTTTGCAAAATTTATAACTATTACCCACAACTATAACATTATATCAAATTTATTTCATAATATTCAAAAATGATAATTATAGAAAATTCATCTTTATTCATAAAAGTTGGGGTCTTACACTATACCTCCATTTTTAATTTAGTCATGCAAGTATTATAAATCTTGCACCAACTCCCCTAATAGTAAATCATGTGAATCAATAGTATACACATGTGAACACATAGTTATAAGCATGTGAATTAATAGCAATTAATTGCTCATTTATCCGATTAATTACCCAATTGATCAATATAACTTCCAGACATTAATTATCATCAAATAAATGTCGATTTCCACTAACACTAATAATTCCCACACAATGGAATTATCAATTTCATCTTTAATCAACACGAACTTATTCATCATTAATATTATAACTCATAATATTTAACAACCACGTCGTTCCTAGGAAAGAGGGGGCTTTCCAATAAGGATTTCTCCATATTGGCGCGCAATTAGATTATCTAACATCTCCTTGACAGAACTTCTAGACATTGTCAATATTGCTAATAATAATATGAATAACTTTGTCATCTCAATTATTGATTTAATAATATAACATATTATGTAGATGATACTGTGACAATAATTGAATCAATAATATGAGAGATATGATGGAGCAATTACTGTAGTAATAATTGAGTATAACTGAGTGACTTCTCACATAAGCATCAATAATCAATAATGTGTGCTACTATGCAACCACGCATATTACTATACTTTTATCACCGATTATTTTATGACAACTTGTTTACTCTGAAATTTTTTCACATATCACCCTTAACTTTAATCTTTTATCAATTTAACCATTTGCTAAATAGAATAATTATAAGAAAATTGAATACTTTCATTTTATAAAATTCGGGGTCTCACAATCTCCCCTCTTTATGAAATTTCACTCTCGAAATTTACATACCTAGTAGTTCGAAGAGATGAGAATACCTTGCTTTCTTTTCGGATTGTACCTTCCCGATTATTTCCTCTCTATCATGATTTTCCCATTTCTCATCTCCTGTATTTCAGATATCATTCTAGAATATAGTTTCAAAATAAGGGTTAATTGACATGCCACAAATTATCCCTATATTCTGACCGACCAATTAAATACCAAATAAACTTAGGTAGGTCATACTAGCGAAGGAATTCCCCGTCTCTCCCCTCCTAGTTCTTGTCTCACATCTCAGCCAGGGATCATATCCCTAAGCTTTGTTACCAACTGTGACGCCCCCAAAACAGGTACACATCACCCATCTTGAGTTGCCAGATACATGGTACAGAACTCAACTACAAACTTAATTATACAACTGTCGTGCAAAATACAACAAAATATAGCTGAGAGTTTAAACACGAATATTTCCTTCTAGACAATATCCACACTCAATGGAGTCCTAATTACAATTATTATCACACTATTTTATAAAAATAGTGAGGACTACTATAGCCACCATCTCGGACCATCACTCCATTCCCAACTCGTCCCAGCTATATTCTCATTTCTTGAATAGAACAGTGAAAGAAAGGGTGAGCTCAACTAGCCCAGTAAAAAATATTATGACTAAGATAATAAAAATAAATTATCCTTAGCCTTCAACAGTATAACAACTGATAGAATACAATAGACAATAATTTTTAGATCAACAACTGCAACGGAATAAGCAATCCATTAGAAGAGTCAAGTAGAGCATGATATCTACTATCTTCTATGATTTAAAAGTTTATCATCAATTTTATCCTCGTAATACTCATCAACAGCTTCTTTATTATACCCAAGACAAATAGAACTTTCATCACCTGTCTTCACCTGAACCACCAAAGATGTTAGTTAAATTCATAATTCATGTTTATAATAATGTGAATCAACAATTTCTCTTTGCCACAAAGGCTTAATAGAACATTTACTCAATATCCTTACCCCAAAGGCTAAAGATATTCAAATGTAATAACAATAATCATGCCAATCAGTTATCTATCTTTGCACTACTGGCCAAAGATATTCAACTATAAAATCAATGGTCATGATCATACCAATCAATTGCCTGTCAATGCACTACGGCCAAAGACATTCAATTGTTAACTAATGGTCATGACCCTGCCAATCAAATCATCGAATTATCCCTGTACTACGACCAAGGATATTCATTAGTATCACAAGTGGTCATGATCATGTCATACACCTGTCCATCTTTGCACTACGGGTCAAAACTATCAATTAACAGTTCATCTTTGCACTATGACCAAAGATATCAATCAACAGTTCATCTTAGCACGTAAGCCAAATATATACTACTATAAAACTAATAATCAACTGTCCATCTTTGCACGTAAGCCAAAGATATACAACTATAGAATCAATAATCAATAATTCGTCTTTGCACGTAAGCCAAAGATATACAACTATAAAACCAATAATCAACAGTCCATCTATGCACGTAAGCCAAAGATGACTTTTATCACAATATAAACATGAAGATGATGACAATGATATAAGCATTAATCAAACGAAATCAAGGATAAATATTAAAGACTTTAAATTTATCCAGAGTTTAAAAATATCCAAATTGTCAACATGATACTGCTTTGTGGAGTAAAATTCAAGAATAATATTCATGTACCAAAAGTAATTTGGACAGAAAAGAAATATATTTTTTGGGTAAATAGTACCCCGTGAATTGTAACTCGTGAATAGTAATTCGTGAATAGTAACTCATAAATAGTAACTCATAAATAGTAACTCGTAAATAGTACTCAGATTTGTACATATAGTCACAGTATACATAAATAATGTCATATCTTAAAATAGTGCCATATACATGAATAGTGTCAGATATCGTGAATAATGTCGTAAATACGTGAATAGTAACCCCACACAAAAAGATAAAGTTTCACAATAAAATCCATATCAATATTTATAACACCTTAATCCAAATGTTATAAATCACTTACTAATCTCATAATCTAATATTATTAATATTACCACAATATTTTAATCATTTCTTAAACTTATAAACAATTTATTTTAATTGTTTACACTTTACTAATTAATGCATTTAATCATCCTAAAATGTCAAGCTTATAAGATTTTATCACCAATAACCAAAACTCTTATAAAAAATCTGCATATACCTTATATAGGATTCTCAAGCCATAAAATCCTATTTTCCAAATTTCTTACTTCACATAACATATTTAATTCATTTACTCATAACTAGTCCATTTTCATGAAAAATACCAAATCAGTACAAACAAATTTTTTTTCTGGGATTTAGCAGAATATAGTCCCATATTGAACATATATTTTTCTCAGAATTTTTAAAATTCATTTACTATTTTTATATGACTAAAACTGCCAAATATTTAGATATTTATCAAAAATTGTATTTTTGTCTAAAAATTATGAAATTTACAGGGTATACTGCTGTTATATAGATGTACTCCCAATAAAAATTTCACCAATTTTGGAGTTAACCACAATGAGTTATAAGGGTTTACTTTTAAAATAGTGTTTTCCCATAAAATTCATAACTCCTAATCTATACATCCAAAAATCGCCATTTTTGGACACAATCTAGAAAACTCATCAAATTATCATTTTAAATTTTTTCAAAATTTTTTAGGGTTGGAAAAATTATGAAACTGCCCCTGGCAGAAACCCCTTACTTACAACGGTTGAACGAAAATAATATTCCTTATGAATATTGAACGAAAATAATATTCCTTATGAATATTAAACGAATATAATGAATATTGAACGATAATAATATTCATACGAATACGAAAAATAATATCTCTTTAGTATATAAAAATAATAACCCTTACCTTAGAAGAAAACTGGATACTGGAGTAGTGAAGTAGCAGACTACTCTTATTCTTTCTCTCTATAGCTTCTCTCTCTCTATAGCTTCTATCTCTATAATTGCTCTTGTGAGACTCAGTGAATTGGTGAGAAATGAAGGAAGAATGAGCTTCTATTTATAGAAAAATATAGTTTCAATATTTGCACATTTTGGGGCTCGAAATATTACAATATAATACATTCCTCTTTTTCTTTATTTTAATTTAGTCCTGCAAGTATTATCAAACTTGCACCAACTCCCCTAATAGTAAATCATGTGAATCAATAGTAAATCATGTGACTCAATAGTTCTAAACATGTAAAACAAATTAATTACAGTATAGTGCCTTCAACTATACCTCCATTTTTAATTTAGTCATGCAAGTATTATAAATCTTGCACCAACTCTCCTAATAGTAAATCATGTGAATCAGTAATACACACATGTGAACACATAGTTATAAGCATGTGAATTAATAGCAATTAATTGCTCATTTATCCGATTAATTACTCGATTGGTCAATATAACTTCCAGACATTAATTTTCATCAAATAAATGTCGATTTCCACTAATACTAATAATTCCTACACAATGGAATTATCAATTTCATCTTTAATCAACACGAACTTATTCATCATTAATATTATAACTCATAATATTTAACAACCAGGTTGTTCCCAGGAAAGAGGGGGCTTTCCAATAAGGATTTCTCCATATTGGCGCGCAATTAGATTATCTAACCTCTCATTGACAGAACTTCTAGACATTGTCAATATTGCAAATAATAATATGAATAACTTTGTCGTCTCAATTATTGATTTAATAATATAACATATTATACAAATGATACTGTGACAATAATTGAATCAATAATATGAGAGATATGATGCAACAATTACTATAGCAATAATTGAGTATAATTGAGTGACTTCTCATATAAGCATCAATAATCAATACCATGTGCTATTATTCAACCACGCGTATTACTGTACTTTTATCACCGATTATTTTATGACAACTTGCTTACTTTGAAAATTTTCAAATATCAACCTTAAATTTAACCTTTATCAATTTAA